>CM035118.1:91193316-92446072 GCA_020205555.1 Panax stipuleanatus
TGGAATTGTGATAGATTAATTTAATTATATATGTTACATTGATTAAATTAATGTGTAGTAATTTTATAGTTCAAAGTATGTATTTAATTGAGTTTATTTGATTAAATAAATTATTTAATAAGCATAATGTTATTTTAATTAATTTAATAACTAATTAGAGATTTAATGATTTGATATAATTAATAATTGAGAATTTTAATTATGTGATAATGTGATTTAATGTGAATTATCATATTTTATTTAATTGAATTTAAATAAGATTATTTAATTAATTGAGTGTGACAAATAAACTATATGTTAAACACTTTAATTAAATTAAATGGAAAGGAGATAATAAGGAGCAAACCAAACAGAGCCCTAAGGGGAGTTGGAGCAGTTAATCCATTATGGGATTAATTGACAACCACTAACCCATCAATTATATATTATATATGTACGTATATTATATCAGACCTTATATACTTACTCTATATTTATATATGATATCAGTTTTATATTACATAGCTTTCCATCAGAGAGGATTTAGAGAAAAGATTGAGGGAGAAGAATTTGAGATATCTCTATCATCATCTTTGAATCATTTAAACAAAGTAGCAAGTGTAATCTCTCATTTTAAGTCTCTAATTCATATTTTTACGTTTTCTCCATTAAAACCAATTTTTGAGTTCTTTGTAACATAATTCGTTTATGATTGTTGACTATATGATTATATGTATGTCAGTATATAATCATAACATATTTTCTATCATCTATGGATATTTTAAAACAATCAATTTCATGTAATTATGCCTTAATTGGATTTTTATGATTATAGAGCATGAAAAGTATGAAGAACACAAATATGGCCTTATGTACAAATTTGCATGCTTTAATTGGTTAGTTAACATGAAATTAATGGTAGATTATGATCATGCATGTTTAAATAAACAAAACAAACTTTAAACGGACAGTTTTAGAGTTATAACGAATCTGTAACGTTGAAGTTCATGATTTGTCTCGAAACTTCTCAAAATACCAAAATAGTGAATTTATGTGATTTGATTTGAGTAATTACATTATCTAAAGTGTTAAAAACATGCTACAATCATGTTATAATGCTTCTATGAAGTTTATACTTCATGAGAATCACTGCACTAGTTTAATTTAGATTTATTTGGCCTTTCTAAAAAATTTCGCAAACTGTCACTGAACCGGCTGAGGCCACCTGCCCCAGCGGGCTCTAAAGCCGCCCCAGCGGGCCCTATGCAGCAACCATGCCCGACCCAGTGGGCCAAACACCCGCCCCAGTAGGGGTGGTGCAGGGAAAAATTAAATTTTTTTTAGCTTTGTGTGTATTTCTAAGCCATAACATGATGTGTTAACCCAATGTAATGAACATGAGGACATGTTAAGCATATAATGAGATATTAAAATATTTTATTAACTTATATTATGTGATTAATTAGTAAGTTAAATATGTGATTGAAACCGTTATGTGTAAAGTCTTATAACGTGTTCAAAGACCGATGTTGCTATTCGATAAGTATATCGAACTTATACTTAATTGGTATTGTGAATGGATTGATATGTAAGATTAAATAACGGACGTGAATTATAATTGTAGCTTGTGCAGGAGGTAAGTTTTCTTATCTATACTCTTTAAATTGAGCAAGTGTTCTATCCCTAACTTATTATCATTAACCAGGTTTCCTAATCCTTATTCTTATGTTTAGCAAGTTTCTAAATTCAAACTTCACTTTTATTAAGTAAGTTTTCTATTCTTGAAATATTATCATGATGCAAGTTCTTATCCTTGTTTATTCAAGTTGAGATTCCATATGAGATATTATAATTCATTTAAAGCATGATTCCAGTTATACAATACTTATTTGATTGTATACTCTTGAGAATTATTATTCGATTTGAATATCGTTTATTGTTGAACCTTGTAAGACTAGCAAACCATTATTGTTTCGACTAGTCCATAGTTGATGAATGTTCTAAATTTTAGAACTATTATTGAGCTTATCCAAACAAAACTTCTTTTGGTGCGGACTCCGATGTCAAACTGAGATGAACAACCCAGTAATAAGGGATTATTTACGCTTTAGTATTGAGATATTGTGCACAGTATAGTACTAAGGGTTGATCCCCCTAAGTACGAGTAGTAGAATTCATATAGTCTTATGACTGGTAAAGGTTTAAAGTAAAAATACTTAACAACTTAGGACATCGTTCATGGTCTTATAACCCTTAGATATAATTTTGATTATTGTTATTCGTTCTCGATTCAAAAGTCGAGTTTTCTGTTATTCAGACTTCTTTGATTATTCACATGTTATTATTTTACTATATTTGTATACTTATGGAAAACCGTGCTCACTCTTGGATAATAACATTGCAGTTAAGAACGAAAGATCTGACGAGCCTTCCACTAGCAAAGACAAGGGAAAAGTTAACAATTGTTGAAAACTTGTTATTTAATTTGAGAATGTTTATGTTGAACACTTGATGTTATTTAAGACTTAATATTTGTTTTCATTTCCACGTTTGAGATTTAAGGTTAGTATGAAGTGGTATTTAATTATGTATTTATTATTTAGATGTTGTAAACCCATAAGGGGAGATGATGGAGATATTTTTATCTATTTTATGGTTTGCATTTATTATAGGTAGATAGATATATGATATTTGTACAGTGAACACCAAATCCCTTGTAAATTGAAGTACCTGGATTGGGGGTGTCACAATTACCATAGTCAAAGACAGTATGATACACACCCATGAATATATCTCCAAGGATCGTGCAACCAAATTTTTATTGGCATTAGAGAACCACACGGAATCATGAAAATAAGCAATGTATATAAATCAAGCTTGCAAACATTTATTTTTCCTCCTCTATCACAAAATAAGAGTCCCATTTTTCACTTTCTTCAAAAAGTGACATGATATTTCAAATTTTGCCTTAATGAAGTGATTAAACTAGCTGTTATTTGACATCTATTTCGTTATTTAAATTAAGTTGGGAGGTTATATGAGAAATTAATTTGGTAAAGGGCATAATTTAGTAAAATTTCACTCTCATTTTTCAATGGAAAGAGTATTTAACAGCCATGGTTACATACCAAAGAGGGCCTTTTGGAGGAGGCAGTTCCAAAGCTATAAACCCACTGACGCAGATGGTAGCAACGCTTTCTCCGGTTTTCAGTATATACTAAAAAGCATGTTGGAGGGAAAAAATGAGAGAATTTAGAATATCGAGATCAAAGAAAGCGCATACTTATCCTCCATATGTCACTCAAATGAAAATTCTTACCTGTTCAAGGGTGAGAATGAAAACTTTACTTCCAATGGTAAATGTAATGTTAGGCAGTTTGGAAAGTTTATCGCACTCGATTACTAATTCTCCCATTGGACTTGGTAACCTATCACAGAGCTGGTAAAATGTTCATAATATATTCAATACCACAAAATTGCTTTTTCAGTTCCACTAAACAATCTGATGAATTTAAGAAAATAAAAAATGGTGTAGACAAGGATACATCTTAAGATGAATCACCTGATTCACATAGTTGAGCACTTCTTCCTTCATTCCCTTCTGTTTTGGTTGGCTTTGGACCCAACCAACAACCAATTCACATGCATCGCAGAAGAGACTATTGTCAAAAGATTTTTCCCGTTGGTTCTCTTTTTCAACTACTATTCTGATTTTTGAATTGCAAGAATAGATTCATTTATCCAAATATTCAAAACAGGTTATATGTGCTGCAATTCTTGAAAATATGGAGGATAATACTAGACCTTTTTCTCACCCCAACTCCCCCCCCCCCCCCCTCACATAAAAAAAATAAAAGGAAAAAAAGGAGCACAGAGGAATATCTGGCTATGTTGATTAAGGCCGACTGATTCCGTGTATTTTTTAAATGATGATGCCATAAGGTAAAGGACAACCTCCTTTAATTATATTTCCAGTTGGTCCGTGTGAAATATTAACAAATTTTATGCTAACTGCGACAAATTTTCAGAAATCCCAACCAATTAATTTCCTCCGAACATGAACTTTTGTGAAGTGTACTCAACATACAAAAATATTTAGGACATTTTTGATAAATGTAATAGTAAGAGCTTCCTAACCTCACTTGTCGATGACATCCATTTGAGTGAGATAAACCAATCTTTGAACATAGCACTTCAGGTTCCAGCTATAGAGGATGGAAGTTACTTCATAAATGAATTTGAATCCTATAAGTTCAACTAAATAAAAAAGGTGGAGAGATTTATAGTTTAGGAAGTTTATATCAAACCCCTAATACTAAGAGATCCCAGATCGTCTCTCCAAATTCAGAAACAACTTCTTTACTTTACGCACCCACTACTCCATCTGCCCCAATGGCATGGTTGATTTAAGTCACAACATTCTAAATTGATTAACTAATAAGAAAATGTCACAACAAGTATGTGTTTGAATGGAAAAAAGAAAAAGAATCCAAAAATACTGAGGATCACTCTGAATTTGGATAGGTGAAAAAGGTAGGAGAAAATACAGTTAGACCAGCAAGCAAGGATGTTCCAGAATCCGTAATAGCAGCACAACCCCCGTCACAATAACCTAAAAGAAAAAGAAAAGAAAAAAAGAAGAAGAGTAGATTGTTAAGCTTTTGAACTTTTACCTAGTTAACTCAAAGAGCAACTAATATACAAAGATTTTTGACTTCGACATGCTTTAAGTAATTAACTACTAAAAGAATTTTTAATCCTAGAATTCAGCTTTATTTTTTCCAACCAGATCACACATCAGGAAAAATATACTGGTCTGTAAAGACCCCGCCACAGTGTCTCAGTGCATTGTGTTAGTCATCGTTCCCTATAATTTGTCAAAACCATAGGTTGACATGATAACACAGAATCCTGCTTATAACTACAAAAAGAAATAAAAGTTGTTCCATCCTGTAATACTTATTCTACTCAAAAACTTCAGCATAAGTATGAAACCTTTCTTTCATAAATATAAATAATCCTGAGTTCTACGATTTTCAAAATATAATCATGTGTTTCTTTTTAACTTCTTAAAATTAGTTTGATGTCATCGAAAAAGTAGTGAAATTTTCATAATAATAAGTAATATTTTCAGTGCTATGTACAACTTTTAATAAATGTGTACAATTTCACAATACATATAATACGTTGGAAAAATCACTTCTGTCCTGAAAATATTACAACCCATCGGAAACACATTATATTTTTGGAGAGAAGGGATGCCTCCGGTCATTACTAGCCAGAGGACTAACCATAATACGGGAGAAACCTTATCTCTAAATCTACAACACTAGTTAAAATGCTGTAAAAATAAACTGTTAAAATGTTCCCAATGAGAAAATCTCCCATTCCAAACTGAAAAAAAAAACATAGGATTTGATTGCAGCAGAAAAATCAAATAAAATGAGATGAAAAGTGGCATAAACTTTACAATTTTCAAGTATACACACCTGTTAGTAACCCTTTTCAGTTATAGGAACGTAAGTATACATCCCCTTAAAGTGCTTTGGATCAACACCGCCAAAAACAAGCTCACCTCCCTCTTCTGCATCTGGATTCCGATTAAGCCAAAAGAAAAATACCTCCTCATCGACAAGAACTTTGTCCACTATATTGTACCTGTACGTTTCATAGGAGTTTAGATGTATCTAAGACAATGAATCAAGAAAGACAAAGGACTGATCCCATCCTCCTTCCAAGGATGAAAAATTCAAAATAACTTGGTACCCAAAAAGACGACAACAACTAAGCTTTAGTTAAACAGTACCAAGGTGGAACCACATTGCCAACTGAAATGTCCTAGAATCCAAGTCCAAAAATCCCGTCAAATTTTGCCAATACAAATGTAAAACTTCCTTCTGCTGTAGCCTCAATAAAAACCTAAAAATACCACGTATGGTCATCAGAAGATACAAAAAGTAAAAACCAACTTTAAGTAAGGACATGAATAAAGCAAAACAGACTTGATCTTTGATCACAAGATCCCCAACTTCAACATTGTCTTGACTTAAGAAGCCAAACACTGCTCTAGATCCATAATTTATTGCAACAAGTTTTCCTATGACAAACCAATAGGATTAAGTCAAGTATGACTCCTATAATAAACTCAAAACTTCAAATGTTTTCTTATAGTAGACAACTTGCAGGTCGAATCAAACATTATTGTGTCTTTCCATTTTTGGTATATGTATTGGACTTCTTTGCCTTGTACTTAGAATGTAACCATCAAATAATCTGAGTGTAACTTTGAGACATTAGGTGACTTTGTAATTATGAGGTATGAAAGGTTGTGAAACTATTGTTAAGAAGAACTCACTGAAAAGTAGCATTTTGGTGATGGAACCTAAAGATTTGAACTGCTGGTATCAAATATGACTGTGAAATTCTGGGAGGGTGAACCAATACCAATCTCTCCGTAATATTACCTTCCAATTTTGTGCTTCTGGCAGCCTTTATGTTGTGAAGATCAAGCTGTCATTTCTTCAAACCAATTCTCAGTAAGCCGTCAGAGGAAGCATGAAGAAAAGTGCATGTGAAAGCCCATAAGCAGAGAGCTGCACAAAGATACTTGTGCCACATGTTTAAAAATTTCCTATTTAATTAAGAACTAAAAAGTTAAGTTTTGCCAGTATTCTGTAGGCATAGAGAGCAATCTATTTTGCAAAATAGGAAGCCATGCTCTAATCAAAGTGGCATATTCAAATAATAAAGTAACACTAACATTTACTGCTGGCAAACCTCAAGGACTATAAATTTGGGATACAGGGCACTTTGTTTGATAATAGAAACATTCAAATGATACTTGTGGCTAGACGCCAAGAATTTATTTTTAACAGAAAAGGAAAAAAGAAGCTAATATGGGGTAGAAACCTATTTATGGAAGATGCAAACTTGTTCAGTTCTGAGCACTAGCACATCAAAACAGCTGGTCAAGGAACTAGTTTTAATGATCAGAAAAAGGATAAGAACCCCTATGCCACAGCTTAATTGAAATTCCTAACTTTCTCAATTATATCACACTATGGATATTATCTATTTAAGATAAATAAAAGAGAACGAAACTGATACGGTTTGATATAAATTTGTGTCCCAATGAAAATTAAGATAATTGACATGTAGAGTAGATAATGAATCTTGAATAACCTGACCTTCCAAGTCTTTCTTTCAATCATTTGAAATAATGGACTCTACAGTTGGAATATACACTCCTTCGCAATTATCAATACTTACTCCCAACCATGATGACAAAATTAACTGACACATGCCTCTGGAATAAATTAAAGAATTTCATAATTAAATGGCACTTTCTGCATGTCCTTTGTTAAGACAATAACATGTGCCTCTTTAAATTTGTTGACTCATCTACAACTATAAGCTCTCCACTAAATCATTCAATGTTTACACAAACACATCAAAAAAGAAGCACCACTTGTTTCTATTTTTTTTATAATTATCAAAAAAGAGAAAGAAATAGAAGAAACTTTTAGCACGAATATAGGAATAAAATATGTCGTTACCAGGCAACCATTTTACATGGTTAATTAGCTATGAGGTACTAAATTAGCTAGACTATTAATTCTGAATTTATTCCATTTTTGATGTAGTTTTCATGTTTATTTATATAATTATATGTATTGATGGTAGCTTGAAACTAAAGGGGTTCATATAAACAAAACTACTGGATAAAGTGAAGTGAGAGAAAATCACTTATATTGGTAATAGTTGAGGCAAAATTACATTTGGTAACTGGGATTTATGATTCATCAGAAAAGCCACAACCACAACCCTTCTTTGTTAAATCATAACCATAAAAAAAATAAACATTTAAGATAAGCTTGACTGAAGAACAGGGCCAAGCTTTTTCTAGTGACTAGATACAATATTATAATACTCCATACTTTTACCTTTAAATTAGCCCATCCAGATAAATATATTATAAGAGCATAGACATACAAAATACAATGAAAAAACCAATTGCTCTGCTGTAACGGCAACAACTCCGTATGTTTCTTATGTTTTCTTCCCAAGTTCAGCTAGATGCATTCCATAAATTATTCCTGGAATGATGACTAGAGATAGTGCTAGTATGGCAACAATTCCAGGACTGATGGCTTTTGAGTGAACGATGGAGTGTGAGTGAAAGATGTTCGACAGAGCAGAATTAAGGGCTTGTGAGCAGAACAATGGACTATGAGTGGACTGATACTTTGTGAGTGAACGATGACGACAATGAATCACCAGAGTTTCAGGTTTACTTGATTGACATTCTGGGAAATGATTTTAACTCCATTTTCTGGTCCCTGCCACGATTCCAAGAACGATTAAGAAAAAAGATGAGCTTCTGAGCAGAATTTAATGCTTGTGAGTCAACGACGTTGAAGATGAACAAGGGTTTACGAATCAGTGAGAGAATAAATTTAGCTAAGGTATATAAATCACCCTTCGGGTTATTTTAATACATAACATTTTCTTAAAGAAAACGTTATAAATTTAAAACTAAAAAATAACCTTTATGAATCGACAACGTTTTTCCATATTAAACTATAACGTTTTCTCAAAAAACGTTGTGGAAAAATACCACAACATTTTTTATAAAAACGTTGTCTATTAAGTGTCAACTATTTACTATTTTATAGTAGTGAGAGCATCAAATTAAATATTGTCCGAAGAAAGGAATCAGCGGAGGAAGCGGTAACTAAGGAGGAGGCAGCAAGCTGATGATTGGTGGACCATCGCAGCCCAACTAATTGACTGCCAGAACTTTTAACATAACGGTCCAAGATGAAGTAGCTGCGAAGGACGTGGTGTCAGGTATTATTCCAATTAATAATATAAATGCCTACGTATTATTTGATTCGGGTGCTACATGTTCCTTTGTATCTAAATAATTTTCGAAACAACTAAATTCACCCCAAGAACGATTAGGAAATGTTTTGAACATAGAAGTTGCGAATAAGGAAGTAATCCTTGTAGAGTTCGTATACCGTAATGATTGTGTAGAAATTAGTGGTCATAAACTAAGCGTAGACTTGATTCCGATAAAATTGGGAGAGTTTGGTGTGATACTATGAATGGACTGGTTATATAACCGTGCTGCAATAATTGAATGTCAGAAGAAAACTGTGAACCTTCAGAATCTGAATTAGTTTAAGGTAGTGTTTTATGGTAGCTCATTGCTTGGGCAATCATGTTGCCTTACGATGATGTAGGCCAACAAGTTGTTAAGGAAGTGATGTGTAGGTTATTTATCCTATATTGTAGATACTAAGAGAAAGGGAGTAGAAATGAAGAATATATCTGTAGTGAGAGAATATTTCAAGACATATTCCCAGACGATCTGGCCGGCCTTCCGCCAGAAGAGAAATCAAATTCGTAATAGACTTAGTACCGGGAACTGCACCAATTTTAAAAGCCCCATATCGTATGGCGCCAATGAAAATGAAGGAATTGATGATACAACTGCAAGGTTTGCTAGACAATGGATATATTCAGCCAAGTGTGTCTCCCTGGGGAGAACCAGGGTTGTTTGTTAAGAAGAAGGATGGATCGATGAGTCTCTGTATCGACTACCGAGAGTTGAATAGAGTGATGATTAAGAATAGATATCCTTTATCGAGAATAGATGACTTTTTCGACCAATTGAAGAGAGTGAAGTATTTTTCAAAGATAGATCTGCAAACGGGATATCATTTATTAAAGATACGAAAGGAAGACATACCAAAAATGGTGTTTTGAACCTAATATAGACATTACAATTTGTTGGTGATGTCATTCGGTTTGACTAATTCCCCAGCAGCATTCATGGACTTGCAGAATTGAGTTTTCAAGCCATATTTTGATAAGTTCGTGGTAGTTTTCATCGACGAAATCTTGATTTAATCAAAGACCAAGGAAGATCACGCTGAAAATTTGAAGGTGTTATTAGAAGCATTGAGAAGAGAGAAGATGAATTTCTAAATGTGAATTTTGGATGGAGAAGGTCTAATTTTTAGGGCACATAATATATAAGAATGGAATTTTAGTTGATCCTACGAAAGTAGAGGCAGTAAGTAATTGGGAACAGCTGAAGAAGCCAACGGAGGTACGTAGTTTCTTAGGGTTAGTTGGGTACTATCGAAGGCTTATCCAAGATTTTTCTAAGATACCAATCCCGTTAACCAATCTAACGAGGAAGACATTAAAGTTTATTTGGACGAATAAGTGCGAAGAATGTTTCAAGGAGTTAAAGAAGAGGTTAAGCGAGGCGCTTGTATTATCATTGCCGAGTGATACGGGAGGTTTCGTGGTGTACAGTGATGCCGTACAAAGGTCTTGGCTGTGTGCTAATGCAATATGGCAAGGTCATTGCGTATGCATCACGACAGTTGAAGGATTACAAAAAGAGATACACTACCCATGGCTTGGAGTTAGCGACAGTAGTTTTTGTGTTAAAGATTTAGAGGCATTATTTGTATGGAGAAAAATGTGAGATATATACGGACCACAAGAGTCTGAAATATATCTTCACACAAAATGAGTTGAATATGCAACAAAGGTGGTGGTTGGAATTAATCAAAGATTACGACTGCTAAATTCTTTATCACCCGGGAAAGGCAAACATAGTAGTCGACGCGTTGAGTAAAAAAGGAAGGGAGAAGTTGTTTGGGCTGACATCTCGGGAGGATGTAATGAAGGAAATGGAAAGACTGGAAATAGAAGTGAAGGAACCCCGAGAGTTTGAAAAGAAGTTGCTTTGTAATAGTAGCTCATTCGACGTTGTTGGATAGAGTAAAGGAATCATAAGAGAAGGATGAAGAGTGCGAGAAGGTAAAGAAAAGGATAGCCGAAAATGAAGAAGAAAAGTTAAAGATAGACAAAGATAGTATATTGAGTTTTGAAGATCGAGTGTGGGTGCTGACCGTAACTGAATTGAGAGAGGACATTTTGAACTAGGCACACAATACAGAATATTCAGTTCACCGAGAAAGTATAAAAATGTATCAGGATCTACGACAAAACTTTTGGTGGCCCATTAAAAAATGAGAGGTTGCAGAGTACGTCAGTAGATGACTTACATGTCAACAAATGAAAGCATAACAAAAGAGGCTGAGCGATTTACTTCAGTCGTTGGAAATACTGATAAGTGGTTTTTATGACCATTTATTCAGATATTATCTAACTTGTTTTGTTGATTAAACTCAAGTATCATTGTGCTTTTCATGTATTTTTGCTTTCTTTTGTAGTTTTCATATTGGGAACTCTCTTGGTGGCATTGGAAGCAAAAATGGGAAGGAAATGCAATCCGGACATCGTTTGGGGGTTTTATGTTCATTTCATGTTCTTGGATTGGAACTTTGGTCATATTGTAGAGTATCTTATAAGCTTTATGGAACATCTTGAATCATTCCAATCGGAGTTTGGAGGCGAGAGTTATGGCCCTTTTACCAACGAACATTGAACTTAACTTAACAGTTTTGGGTTTCTATTGCACAGCTGTCACATGGAGCTCAATTTAGACCTTCATTCGTCCATTATTTCTCAATGCTCAAAGAATGAAAGTTGTAGATCTCTTCGATAGCTTCGATTTGACAAGTAGCAGGCCTCGTAACTCCACCCGAATTAAAAGTTTTGGCTGTTCTACGAGAGTGCACTGCAGCAGAATTCCAGCGGCGCGGCCGCGCCAGTTTGTAGTGTATTTTGGGCATGGCTGTTCCCGTCCCTAGGCCAAAAATATGATATTTTCTTCTAGAGCTTTCGCGCCCAATTCCAGGCCATTCCCAGCGTAGCCGTGCCACTCCTGAACGTGACCAGACTTGACTTTTTCATTAAAGAGTAAGATTTGAAGTAAATGGGGTGGGACATTCATATTAGGGCTTAGAGATAGAAACATATGAGTAGATTAAAGAGGATTCCACCCTTAGGTTAGATTAGATTACATATTCTCCTCTCTTCTCTTCTTCTCTTGATTAGATTAGGCTAGATTAGAGTAGAACCCTAGGTTTAATTAAAGAAGAAGATTGAAGCAAGTGGATTTCATTAAAGATTCAACTTAGAAGCTTGAGTACTCATATTTTCAATCTCTATCTTTATACTATTCTTGCTCTCTCCTTGTAATCTTATGATGTGTATTGAACTTGTAGATGGTATATCTAATTCAAGTATGAGTTAGCCTATATTTTGAGGTTTCAATGAAACCTAATGAGTAATTTATTTTGATATTCTTCCATGTTGGTCTATTGATTGTTATGTGATTGTCTATTATAATTTGTGCTTTAATTGCTTAATTGATTAGCTACCAATTACTGTGATAACCCATATGGACTTGAAAGATGAAATGTGGGTTTAGATCTGATTGTAGTAGCGAGTGATTATATGTTCTACATGGCGTTGAGATGTTTGATTTGTGCTTAGGATAGACATATACCGAAGCGCCGCTCGTAGTCAATTGAGAACTTGGACTTAAACCCTAATTATTTGTAAATCACATAGACATATAGGGGTTTAGATAATGTGGGTGTTCATATGCGTTCTATCATCTGTGAATTGTATGTGATATGGATTAGGTTCATTGAAAGATGGCCTTATCTCACTTTCGTGTTCTCGGTTAACAAACTATGACGATTAAATTGACCTAACTGGAAGTATGTTGACTTAGATGAATCATTAGGGGAAATTGGGATCTCATGTCTTCATTATCTGATTTTAGTCTAGGATTATTTAGTTTTAGTTTAATTAGTTGTCTAGTTTAAATTAAAACACTCTATCACTTGTTTAAATAAGACTGAGACGGTTATGAGCTGGTGGTTTGGCGAACTTCTATTATTTAATTCTCTGTGGGAACGATATCTGTACTTACTCTTTATTATTTTTTAACCGTGTATACTTGCACGTCTATATTGATCGGTAAAATGACCAACAAGTTTTTGGCCACGCTGCCGGGGACTTAATTTGATAACTGTTTGCCAACATTAGTTTCAATCAAATTAGTCTTAATTTAAACATTTTTTATTTTGTTTAATTATCTTTCTATATTCTCTTTTCAGGTAACATAGATCTCAATGCTTATCCATGGTTTTACACAAGGCAAGATCAACCAAGGGAAATAGGGAATGATGGCCTCGACCCAATTGTCGCATTATCAGCACAGCTAGAGGTTCTCTCAAGGAAGTTGGACACTATTACAGCCTAACAGAATCGAGAGACTGCAGTGACTTATGACTATTGTGCTGGAAACTATATGAGCCATCAGGACCCCATTAGTTTTGGACAAGAGCAGTATGGGGGTGATTACTTCAACCACGAGTATACCAATTGTGACGCCCCTAAATTCGGGACCGCCACTTGGTCACTCGAATTCGGTTCGTCACATGCTCATGGTAATACAATAATAACTAAAATCACACATCCACAGCGGAATATCTAATTTAGAATAATATATAATAATTTATTATAATTATTCCCCTAAGTCTTGCAACCTACAGTACTTAATAGATTACATAATACTATCAATTAACGACTTATTACATAATCTAACTTAAGCTTAAACATAATCAAATCCAGTCTTACTATATCATCTGAATACAACATTAAAATATTTAAAAATATAAAAGAGACAAGCTAGTTGGTAGCCTTGCCCTTGCCCTTATCAACGCCCGAAGGTTCGCTATGCTCTGCCTTAACTGAAATGTTTTAGGGAAAGCAAGAATGAGCACAATTTGCCCAACAAGTAATATACAATAAGGGTGAGTAATATAATTCTCAATTCTCGAAAGGGTATAGCAAGGTTTGATAGTTCAAGGATAACAAGAATATCAACAGTTCTCCATAATAGTCGCTAAGGACAGAGTATTATCAATGTAAATCAATTCAAGATTTCAAGATAACTGAATACTGAGTAGTCACTAAGGACTATGAACTTCTACTAGAATTAACAATATTAAACTGATAACCTAAATAAAAAACAAGTACAACAGGTGATCAGCCTAAAGTACTATACGTTATGCATAACAATCAATCATACTCAAGTGCGCACGTCGGTTCTCCGACAATTATATATTCCCTTCAAAGAAGGTTGTTCTTCTCAGTCAAATACAAGATCCCACATCAATCAATTAGTTTGGGTCGCTTTTCAATAATATAAGTCTAGCCGAATCAAATGGCATAGACACTTTCACAATATTCAAGAACAATACCAAGTTCAACATGAATAATAGTATTAATGAAATAAGAGTTCAAGTATGCTAATTCAATTCAAACGATTAAGTAAAGAAACTAGTTCACAATATACAAGGATAGAATACTTGCACCGTAAAAGAGTGTAAGTTAGGAAACTTGCCTTAAGCGTAGTTTATCCCTGTAAATTAATCAACACTTTTTGAATCCTATCGTAATATAGTTATATATATATGATATTCATTAGTCATATAGTTTAACATTATATCTCATCTCGTATATATGATAATCATATAAGCTAAGTCTTGACCTAGCGACACAGTTATACTGTATATAGTATCATACAATTTCACAAGTCTCGACTTTTAATATCTTTTATCATTAACGTTCCTCTTCTCAAGTTAATCGTCTTCATACATCATTACTATCATGTGAGATTATAACAAATAGCAAACATACTCTATCTAGCACTTTTTAGTATTATTATAAGTTAACCGTCGAAATCGGATTCAAGTATCAATGTAAGATATCACATAGCATATAACCATTCTTGAGTTCATTGCCACAAGTTTTAACTTACTCTTTACATGGTATTAATGAATAGAAAAGCAATGTGGTTATCATGCTTTATAACTTGGCTATACGTTCTACATAGATGTCACATAATCTGTTAATACATATGCTTATGGTGTTCACATTATTTATTCATAACTAGCATTGTTTAGTATTTCGAAACATGCTTCAAACTCATGCTTGGTTTACTTCCATAATATCAAACACCTAAAAACCATGTTTAGAGACATAATGGATTTAAACATGCTATCTTAGATTCTTAGAACTCATCTATTCATATTAATGCAATTGGTTTTGAAAACATATCCAAGGTTGCCTTTGAAATCATTTTAACATAAATGATGGAATATAACATATCCAAGACAACTTTAAAACTCTTATCACATGTAATTATGTTATGTAATCATCTTTTTAAAAATCAGAACCTACATCATGTAGCATTCATGTATATTAACTTTAACATATCAAGCTTTTTTTTTGAAAACTTCTCTAACACAAGGTCTAACAAGTTTCGTCGTGAACAAAGATGCTATAACCACTATATCATACTTACGTATATCTGAATCAAGCACGTATACAACACACTAAGTTCAGAATTCATAGAACATATATTACTTCAAAGTTTGTTTTTAAAATACTAAGTTTATCTCGTAAACCATATGTTTTTCGTTAACTATGTATGCTAGTATAATACAGCATGTTTACATTGCCTTAATAAATTCATATACATGTGTTACGCAAGCTAGCATGCAATCTTAAGCCAAATCAAACCATTAGTACGTACCAGAAAACAAGCATATTTCAACAAATGCAGCAGGCTGCTGGCGCAGCTGCGCAGTTGCCCAAAACAAAACTGGCGCCGCTGCGTCGGCTTGCAGCCAGCGGCAGACTGTTCCAGCCTCGGCAGACTTCCAGCCCAAACACAGAAAATTCCTACAAAATTACTATCAATCCCACGATATTACGTCATGATCACTTATATTAGCTTATATAACAATCATTTAACATTATTGAATCACCAATTCATGAATTCCAACTTAATTTCAAGAATTGAAGCTTTCACAGAAATCTCAAAAACAGAAACACAAAATGAAATTGAAGAACAAGGAAGCTTATATAGTAATTCTAACATGTATATAAGTCCTTTTAGCAACTAATTTTCATCCTCAATCACAAAACCATAATTTCCAACTAGGAATCAAGAATTCAAGAATTTGCAGAGAATACAAACTGAAGAACATGAAACATAGATTATACCTTCGCTATGAATTAAGCTTGCTAAATTTGAATTCCCAACTCTCTGTGACTATCTTGGTATCACTCATAATGTAATCTGATACTTGAACAAACTCTCAGCAAATAAAATTGAAGGGGAAGAGCTTGTATATATAGAGGAATGAATGTCCATACAATGCATATGTACAACAAATTAAACTAACGAGATTTGTGAATTTTATGGGGGTTAAAGAGTAGTAGGTAATTAATTGGTGAATGTAATCATGAAAACCATCCCCTTGATCATCATTGCAAGCTTGAGCTTGGGAGGAGAATGGGGAAATAGGCTTTAGCCTTTTGTCATACACGTGAAGAGCAATTGGGTCTAGCATTTAGGGACAAATAAAGTCATCTCAGCATTCTAATACAACACTTAGTTTATATACTTAGGTATTATATATTTAGGCTATATATATATATATATATATTTTATACATATGTCTTTAATTGAAATGTCACACAATAATTCACATAATGTACTAAGTGTGACTTGCACAAATATAATCCACGCACATTTTTATCATACGGGTATAATTTACTCGGATATACTCACATCACATTATCTCCTTCATTAAATTCTATTATTCCATTATATATATACGTAATCATCAATTATAATTATTTATTATATATATTCATGATACATTATTTTAATGTACTCTTCACATACAATTGCCACATAAATACTTTATGTAACCCTTTCAACTTAATAAACTTTACTACATAGTTTATATATAACATAGTCACATTGCACTTTACATTCTTTATATAGTTAGTCACTATACGTTACACTTTTAAATTCGCATGGTTTCACATAGAAATTAATAATTCACTTATCTTATCAATTAATTAATAATATTAATTAATCCATTTCTTATAATTATTAATAACACTTAATTAATAATCGTAGGATTAATTATCACCTTAACAGCTATAAATCTCAGCATATTTATAAACAAGTGGTTTATTATTATTATATTTCTTGCAATAATAATAATCATATATTATTAGTCAATCATAATTAATATTCCACAACTAATATTCTACGATGACAAATAATTAATATTCTACAATTAACAATTAATATAGATTAATTGGTCGCTTAAATTAATATAATCATTCTTATATTACGTCACGGTGCCACACAAGGCTATGAACGAGTTTATTGCAAATTCCATAAGTCTCTCAATTATTATTATAATTATTGAATTAATCCTTCTCATAACACAAAATTATTTATATTCAAATAAATTCTCATTTGCGTTAATATATTTATTTAATAATATTAGGAAATTCTCGGGTATTACATCCTCCCCCCCTTATAAAAATTCCCTCCCGGAATTACTACAAGGTTACACAAATAGATGGGGATAGTCCCTCATCATCCTATCTTCTAACTCCCATGTTGCCTCCTCGACATCGTGGTTACGCCAAAGTACTTTTACAGAAGATACAATTTTATTTCTCAAGGTTTGCTCTTTCCTATCTAATATTTGGACAGGAGTCTCTTCATACTCCAAGTTCTTCTCCACTTGAATAGGCTCGTAAAAAATCACGTGCTTGTAATCGGCCTTGTACGGTCGCAACACAGAAATGTGGAATACATTGTGGATATGCTCCAGTTCGGGTGGTAACGCAACTTTGTATGCCACTTCACCCACTCGATTCAGTATCTCGAACGGTCCTATGAATCTTGGACTCAGCTTTCCTTTATTGCCAAAACGGATCTTTCCTTTCCATGGAGATACCTTCAAGAATACTAAACTGTCGACTTTAAAGTCCTGGTATTGTCGATGAAAATCTGCGTATTTCTTTTGGCGATCTTGAGCTGCTACAAGTCTTGCTCTTATTATTGTTACCACGTCTGCGGTTTGTTGTACTAACTCTGGTCCGAGTATTTGTCGCTCTCCGACTTCATCCCAATATAATGGCGTTCTGTACTTTCTTCCGTAAAGAGCTTCGTACGGTGGCATGCCGATACTCGCATGGTAACTATTATTATATGCAAATTCGACTAAGTGTAGGTGGTCATCCCAATTTCCCTTGAAATGCATCACGCAAGTCCTACGCATCTCCTCCATCATTTGTATTATTCGCTCACTCTGTTTGTCTGTCTGAGGATGATAAGAGGTACTCAACCTCAACTACGTTCCCATTCTTTCTTGCAAACTCTTCCAAAAATTGGACGTGAAGCGCGGATCTCGATCAGAGATAATTGATAATGGTACTCCATGTCGTGAAACAATCTCCTTTACGTACAGACTCGCTAACTGATTCAAACTGTAGCGGATCTTGATTGGTAGAAAATGTGCAGTTTTTGTAAGTCGATCCACAATAACCCAAATGGCATCATAACCTTTCTGCGTAGCTGGAAGTCCTACCACGAAGTCCATCGTAATATGCTCCCATTTCCATTCTGGTATTTCCAACGGTTGTAATAAACCACTCGGACGTTGATGTTTTGCTTTAACGCGTTGGCAAGTCAAACATCGACTAACGCACTCTGCGACTTCCCATTTTATATTAGGCCACCAAAAATGTTGCTTCAAATCTTGGTTCATCTTAGTGCCTACTGGATGAACAAAATATATCGTCTTGTGTGCCTCGTGCAAAATCTCTTCCTTAAACTCGGTTACCGCTGGTACCTATACTCTTTCATCAAATCTCAAAATACCATCTTTATCCATTCAAAATTTCTCTTCCTCATTTTTTGTGATCCTCTTTCGGATTTTCTCACACTCTTCATTCTTTTCTTGGGCTTCGTTCACTCTGTCCAACAATGTCAGACAAGCTTCAATTACAATTAACTTCTCACCAGACTTTCCTGGTCCTTTCACTTCTATCTCCAATTTCTCAATCTCTCTTATCAATTCTTCCTGAGTCATCAAATTAAATAACTTTTCCCTTTCTTTTCTGCTCAGAGCATCGGCAACCACGTTTGCCTTTCCTGGGTGATAAAGAATATCGCAGTCATAGTCTTTGATTAATTCTAGCCACCTTCTCTGCCGCATATTCAACTCCTTCTGTGCGAAGATATATTTCAGACTTTTGTAGTCCGTGTATTTCTCACATTTCTCCCCGTATAGATAATGCCTCCATATCTTCAACGCAAAAACTACTATCGCTAACTCTAAGTCGTGAGTAGGTTATCATTTTTCGTAATCCTTCAATTATCGTGATGCATACGCAATGACCTTGTCATGTTGCATGAGCGCAAAGCCAAGCCCCTTGTGCGATGCGTCACTATACACCACAAAATTTCCTACATCATCTAGTAGTGATAACATAGGCGCTTTGCTCAATCTCTTCTTCAACTCCTGAAAACTCTCTTCGCATTTGTCGGTCCATAAAAATTTCACCGTCTTCCTCGTCAGATTGGTCAACGGGGTTGCAATCTTAGAAAAATCTTGGATAAATCTTCAATAGTACCGAGCTAACCCATAAAAACTTTTTACCTCCATTGGCGTTCTTGGCTGTTCCCAATTACTTACTGCTTCTACCTTTGCAGGGTCTACTGAGATTCCATTCTTATCCACCACGTGGCCTAAGAATTGAACCTTCTCCATCCAAAATTTGCACTTAACAAATTTTGCATACATCTTCTCCTTCCTTAGTGCCTCCAAAACAATCTTCAGATGTTCGACGTGTTCTTCCTCTGTCTTCGAGTAGATCAAAATGTCGTCGATAAAAACCAGTACAAATTTATCCAAGTATGGCTTGAAAACTCGGTTCATCAAGTCCATAAATGCTTCCGGAGCATTAGTCAATCCAAATGACATTACCAAAAACTCATAGTGTCCATAACAGGTTCGAAACACAGTCTTTGGTATGTCCTCATCCTGTACCTTCAGTTGGTGATACCCTATCCGTAGGTCGATCTTCGAGAAACTTTTCGCTCCCTTTAGTTGATCAAATAAGTCGTCTATCCTTGGTAGCGGATAACGGTTCTTGATCATTACTCTGTTTAATTCTCGATAATCGATACAGAGCCTCATCGATCTGTCCTTTTTCTTAACGAATAACACTGGTGCTCCCCAAGGAGACACACTCGGTCAAATGTAACCTTTAAATAACAGCTCTTGCAGTTGTATCATCAATTCCTTCATTTCTACTGGCGCCATACGATGTGGAGCTTTCGAAATCAGTGTCGTTCCCGGTGCTAAGTCTATTACGAATTCGATTTCTCTGTCTGGCTGAAGACCAGGCAGATCGTCTGGAAACACATCTTGAAATTCATTAACTACGGATATATCCTTAATTTCTACTCCCTTTTTCCGTGTATCAACGATGTAAGCTAAATAACCTACACCTCCTTTCCTTAACAATTTTTTGGCCTGCATCATCGTAACGCAACACGATTACTTAAGCGATGAGCTACCATAAAACACTACCTTAGACTTACTCAGAGTCTGAAGGTTCGCACATTTATTTTGACTATCTATTATCGCTGCATGGTTATACAACCAATCCATTCCCTGTATTACGTCAAATTCTCCCAATCTAATAGGAATCAAGTCTACTTTTAGTTCATGTTTTCTAATGTTTGCGTGATAATTTTAATAAACGTATTCTACAGGGATCACTTCCTTATTAGCAACTTTCTATGATCAAATGATTTTCTAATAGTTCTCGGGGTGTACTAAGTTTACTAGCAAATTCTTCAGATATAAAAGAACAGGTGGCACCCGAATTAAATAATACATAAGCATTTATATCATTGATTGGGATTATACCTGATACCACGTAATTCGCAGTCACAGCGTCCTGGACGGTCATGTTAAAAGTTCTGGCGGTTGGGCAGTTGAATTGTGCCGGCCCGCTGATCATAAGCTTGTTTCCTCCCCCTTGTTGGCTACCACTTCCGCCACTTCCCTTGTTTGGGCAATCCTTAATACGGTGCTCAGTTTAGCCGCAAGCAAAACACCCTTGGACCTTCTTTGGCTTCGGACAGTTTGGCAATATGTGGCCCTCTTGGTCGCAATTATAACACGTGCCCTTTCCTTTCCAGCACTCCCATTGGCGACTTATCCCACACTTATTACAAGCTCCACTCCTTTTCTTAAAATTTCCCTGGTGACTCCCACCTTGATTATTGTTTCTGCTGCTATTGTTGTTGTTGTCCCACTTTCTCTTCCCGGAGTTACTCGCTCCGCCACTACTTTGTCCATAATTTTCACTACTAGTGTTCTTTCATTTCTTCTCTTTGTTATACAAGCTCAAACCTTCACTTCCTCCCTCGGTAATAATAGCCTTTTCTAGCAGTGTTACAAAAAAATTCGATCTGAAGAACTGTCACCTTATTAAATAGCCAAGGCTTCAGTCCTTGTTCGAATCGTCTAGCCTTCCTCTCTTCATCTCCTACCTGGTGCTCCGCAAATCGGGCTAGTTCGTTAAACCTAGTCGCGTATTGCACCACCGTCATCTCCCCTTGTTTTAACTCTTGGAATTTCACCTCCATCCTATTTTTCATACTTTTCGGGAAGTAATTCTCAAAAAACAGCGTCTTAAACTTATCCCAAGCTATTATCCCTTCTCCAGCTCTTTGTTGATTAGCCTCCCACCAGTAGTTCGCTTCTCCCCTCATCACGTATATGGCAAACACCATCTTCTCATCTTCGCCTACGCAAGCTATAGTGAAAGCTTTTTCGATCTCCTTGATCCACGTTTGTGCTATGATTGGGTCGGTAGTTCCCTCGAACTCTGGGGGTCCCACACTCTTAAAGTCTTTAAAGGTTGTTACTGGCACAGCCTGAGGGTTGGGGCGAACGGGTTCATTGTTCCTTTCCCTTAATGCCTCTCCTAACAGGTCTACCAGTTTCTGGATCGGGTCTACTTGTTCCCTCTCATTGTTCACTGACTCCTCATGTGCAGTCAATCTACGTCTGGGCGGCATTATCTACATCACAGGTTTTCATTTTATTATTATGCAAGTATATTACTTAAGTATTTCTTTTAATACTAAAAGAATAAATTTATAACGCGTTTCTGAAATAAGCTTCATTTATATTCATATGCCATTTCATTTCATTACATGATTATCCTAGCATACTGCTATAAATGTTATCATATATATCCCCTAATATCACAAAAGACGGGGAATATACCAACCTACTACCATACTACCCCTCTAACAAAAGCTAACACAGGGTTTACATCACTGTCCCACATCTTACACAAAAGATTGGGATTACAACATAGTATGTACAACACATAAAGATAAATGCTACTAATTTACTACTAGACCATCTAAGGAAATCTCATCACATCATACCACGCTCCACAGCGCTCTTGTACTCTAACTGTGCTATATAAGTTACCAGCTCTCGACTCATAGTATGTAAAGTCTGTCCCTGTTCTGCTGGGTAGTGGTACACACCATCAAGCACTCTCTCAAATGCCTAACGGAACACGTACCCCATCTTTTTCATTTTCCTCTTCTTGCATCTGACCTCATCCTCCAGGTCATCAGCTATTTTATGGGCAGCCTCCCACTTCTCCTCGAAGTGTATCCTATCCATCACCTCTAATTCCAACTGAGTACGAAGTGCTTCCTTCTCAGTCTTCTCACTAAGCTCCCTCTGTTCTACCTCTTCTAGCTTTCCTGCCAGATCCACGTTCCTAGCCACATGCCTTGTGAAATAGGGTTCCCATCTGGATTCCCGCCACTTTGTGATAAGCAATTTCTACTTCCAACTCTTACATAACCAGCATCCTCTGGTGGTCTTTGTCACGTAGTTTCTGGAACTCAGACTCTCTCTCTAGGGCCTCTGTCTCCAACTCCTGGACTCTGTAGTCCAACTCTAGGATCCGTTCTTCATACTCTCCTAGTATATACTCCTCTAGGTTAGGCTCGTAGGAGTCCTCCATGGGCTCCTCCTCTAAAGGCTCGTCCTCAATCGGCTCGTCCTCCATCAGCTCGTCCTCTAGATCGGACTCAATCTCAATCTCAATCTCATCCTCGTCATCAGACTCGGATGGTGCCATAGCCTATACCGGCACAGCCTCTAAGGGTGCCTCGTACACTACATAAATATCCCTGGGCTCATCCTCAGCCACTCTAGCAGGTACTCCCATATCTTCCATCTATAATCACAAACATAGATAAGAAACAGCAACTCCATTAGAATGTTAAATAAAACATAAGTTCATTGTATAAAATGGAGTTACATTTCATAACAGACTAGGTCTCTAAAGGAAAACTCTACATGAGTTTTATCTCCTTCCTAACTTCTAAGTTCGCCTAAGTTATAGTCTAAGGACACTCGTTCCTAATGTTTATAACTACAGCTCTGATACCAACCTGAGACACCCCCAAATTCGGGACCGCCACTTGGTCACTCGAATTCGATTCGTCACGTGCTCATGGTAATACAATAATAACTAAAATCACACATCCACAGCGAAATATCTAATTTAGAATAATATACAATGATTTATTATAATTATTCCCCCAAGTCTCGCAACCTACAGTACTTCTTAATAGATTTCATAATAATATAAATTAACAACCTATTACATAATATAACTTAAGCTTAAACATAATCAAATCCAGTCTTACTACATCATCTTAATACAATATTAAAATATTTAAAACATAAAAGAGACAAGCTACTTGGTAGCCTTGCTTTTGCCCTTATCAACGCCCGAAGGTTCGCCATGCTCTGCCTTAACTGAAATATTTTATGAAAAACAAGAATGAGCACAATTTGCCCAGCAAGTAATATACAATAAGGGTGAGTAATATAATTCTCAATTCTCGAAAGGGTATAGCAAGGTTTGATAGTTCAAGGATAACAAGAATATCAACAATTCTCAATAATAGTCGCTAAGGACAGAGTAATATCAATGTAAATCAATTCAAGATTACAAGATAACTGAATACTGAGTAGTCACTAAGGACTATGAACTTCTACTAGAATTAATAGTATTAAACTGATAACCCAAATCAAAAACAAGTACAACAGGTGATAAGCCAAAAGTACTCTACGTTATGCATAACAATCAATCATACTCAAGTGCGCACGTTAGTTCTCCGACAATTATATATTCCCTTCAAAGAAGGTTGTTCTTCTCAGTTAAATACAAGATCCTACACCAATCAATTGGGTTGGGTCACTTTTTAATAATATAAGTCTAGCCGAATCAAATGGCATAGACACTTTCACAATATTCAAGAACAATACCAAGTTCAACATGAATAATAGCTTTAATGAAATATGAGTTCAAGTATGCTAATTCAATTCAAACGATTAAGTAAATAAACTAGTTTGCAATATACAAGGATAGAATACTTGCACCGTAAAAGAGTGTAAGTTAGGAAACTTGCCTTAAGCGTAGTTTATCCCCGTAAATTAATCAACACTTTTCAAATCCTATCGTAATATAGTTATGTATATATGATATTCATTAGTCATATAGTTAAAATTATATCTCATCTCGTATATATGATAATCACATAAGCTAAGTCTTAGCCTAGCGACACATTTATACTATGTATAGTATCATATAATTTCAGAAGTCACGACTTTTAATATCTTTTATCATTAACGTTCCTCTTCTCAAGTTAATCGTCTTCATACATCATTACTCTCATGTGAGATTATAACAAATAGCAAACATACTCTATCTGGCACTTTATAGTATTATTGTAAGTTAACCGTCGAAATCGGATTCAAGTATCAACGTAAGATATCACATAGCATATAACCATTTTTGAGTTCATTGCCACAAGATTTAACTTACTCTTTACATGGTATTAATGAATAGAAAAGCCATGTGGTTATCATGCTTTATAACTTGGCTATACGTTCTACATAGATGTCACATAATCTGTTAATACATATGCTTATGGTGTTCACATTATTTATTCATAACTAGCATTGTTTAGTATTTCGAAACATACTTTAAACTCATGCTTGGTTTACTTCCATAATATCAAACACATAAAAACCATGTTTAGAGACATAATGGATTTAAACATGCTATCTTAGATTCTTAGAACTCATCTATTCATACTAATGCAATTGGTTTTGAAAACATATCCAAGGTTGCCTTTGAAATCATTTTAACATGAATGATGGAATATAACATATCCAAGACAACTTTAAAACTCTTATCACATGTAATTAAGTTATGTCATCATCTTTTTAAAAATCAGAACCTACATCATGTAGCATTCATGTATATTAACTTGAACATATCAAGCTTTATCTTGAAAACTTCTCTAACACAAGGTCTAACAAGTTTGGTCGTGAACAAAGATGCTATAACCACAATATCATACTTACGTATATCTGAATCAAGCATGTATACAAAACACTAAGTTCTGAATTCATATAACATGTATTACTTCAAAGTTTGTTTTTAAAATACTAAGTTTATCTCGTAAACCATATGTTTTTCGTTAACCATGTACGCTAGTATAATACAACATATTTACATCGCCTTAATATATTCATATACATGTGTTACACAAGCTAGCATGCAATCTTAAGCTAAATCAAACCATTAGTGCGTAGCAGAAAACAAGCAGATTTCAACAACTGCAGTAGGCTGCTGGCGTAGCTGCGCAGCTGCGTAGTACAAAACAGGCGCAGCTGTGCCGGCTTGCAGCCAGCGGCAGACTGTTCAAGCCTCGGCAGACTTCCAGCCCAAACACAGAAAATTCCTACGAAATTACTATCAATCCCATTATATTACCTCATGATCACTTATAATAGCTTATATAACAATCATTTAACATTATTGAATCACCAATTCATGAATTCCAACTTAATTTGAAGAATTGAAGTTTTCACAGAAATCTCAGAAATAGAAACACAAAATGAAATTGACGAATAAGGAAGCTTATATAGTAATTCTAACATGTATATAAGTCCTTTTAGCAACTAATTATCATCCTCAATCACAAAACCATAATTTCCAAATGGAATCAAGAATTCAAGAATTTGCAGAGAATACAAACTAAAGAACATGAAATATAGATTATACCGTTAAGATGAATTAAGCATGCTAAATTTGAATTCCCAACTCTCTGTGACTATCTTGCTATCACTCACAATGTAATCTGATACTTGAACAAACTCTCAGCAAATAAAATTGAAGGGGAAGAGCTTGTATATATAGAGGAATGAATGTCCAGACAATGCATATGTACAACAAATTAAACCAACGAGATTTGTAAATTGCATGGGGGTTAAAGTGTAGTAGGTAATTAGTTGGTGAATGTAATCATGAAAACCATCCCCTTAATCATCATTGCTAGCTTGAGCTTGGGAGGATAATGGGGAAATAGGCTTTAGCCTTTTGTCATACTTGTGAAGAGCAATTGGGTCTAGCATTTAGAGACAAGTAAAGTCATCTCAGCATTCTAATACAACACTTAGTTTGTATACTTAGGTATTATATATTTACGCTATATGTATATATATATTTTATACATATGTCTTTAATTGAAATGTCACACTATAATTCACATAATGTAGTAAGTGTGACTTGCACACATATAATCCATGCACATTTTTATCATACGGGTATAATTTACTCGGATATACTCACATCACATTATCTCCTTCATTAAATTCTATTATTCCATTATATATATAAGTAATCATCAATTATAATTATTTATTATATATATTCATGATACATTATTTTAATGTACTCTTCACATACAATTGCCACGTAAATACTTTATGTAACCCTTTCAACTTAATAAACTTTGCTACATAGTTTATATTTAACATAGTCACATTGCACTTTACATTCTTTATATAGTTAGTCACTACATGTTACACTTTTAAATTCGCATGCTTGCACATAGAAATTAATTATTCACTTATCTTATCAATTAATTAATAATATTAATTAATCCATTCCTCTTAATTATTAATAACACTTAATTAATAATCGTAGGATTAATTATCACCTTAACAGCTATAAATCTCAGCATATTTATAAACAAGTGGTTTATTATTATTATATTTCTTGCAATAATAATAATCACATATTATTAGGCAATCACAGTTAATATTCCACAACAAATATTATACGATGACAATTAATTAATATTCTACAATTAACAATTAATATAGATTAATTGTTCGTTTAAATTAATATAATCATTCTTATATTACGTCACGGTGCCACACAAGGCTATCAACGAGTTTATCGCAAACTCCATAAGTTTCTCAATTATTGAATTAATCCTTCTCATAACACAAAATCATTTATATTCAAATAAATTCTCATTTCTATTAATATATTTATTTAATAATATTCGAAAATTCTCGGGTATTACACCAATTATCACCAAGATTTGGAGTATCACCCAACTTATTCAACGAGCTATTATCAAGACCAATACTGCGAACAAAGTCTAATATATGCACCAGACCCCACATATCAATCTCCGTGTTTACAAGAAGAACAGTCAACAAAGGACTTCATGTATAGGGTCTTAGCAAACCAAGAGGAGATGATTTGGAGCCAGGAAATTTTGACCCATTATTTTCAGAACCAGATGGCACAAATCATCAATACCCCAACCAATAAGACCTAGTACATGGATCCCGAGGCTGAAACAGAAAAGGCAAGATTGGAATGTTTTTGGGGAAATTCCATAGCATCAACAAAGGAGATCTTGATTGAGCAAGCGAAGTCGATTGAGAATCTTCAGAATTGGGCGGAGCAAATCAGTATGGCTTTAATGAAGGAGGAAGTGATTGAGCAAGGTATAAAGACTCAAGATCTTTAGAATCCAATGCCTCAACTCTTTGAAGTTGTGAGCAATGGCCCTTAGAATACTTGGTGTTATGAATTGGATGCTGAAACTGATGGAGAGCCCGAAGTGCACATGCAACTGGACGAATTGAAGGAAATGGATATCGAGGAGACAATTGGGGATGTGTAAAATTATGAATGTGAGCCAACCGTGACGACACCCCAAGTGCCTTCTCCGCCAAAGTTGGAAAATCCAGTGAAGTTTGCACACCCGTGTCCCCTTGGTAGTCACGTTGCAGGGAATTATCTTTATGATAGTGACTCATCCTTGAAGCCATGGTGGTACAAAGAAGAGAGTATTGAAGAAGTGCCCGTAGTGTTAGTTGTGCCTCAATGCCCCAATATCTTCACGAACACAATGGAAGAAGTGCCTAGCTCCTCGAACTTCAAAATGGGTAATTCATATACACATCATATGCTAGGCGACTCAAATCCGAAGCCTCTCATGATGGGGAACCTCCAAACTCACACGGCAATTCTAATGGATGGAGGGTTTCTCAAATATCGTCGAGGGATCGGATAGCGGTGTCAAAGAGAAAGTCCAGCTAACGGACTATAAACTGCGCGCTCGATGGGAGGCACCCCATCATTTTCTCTCTTCTCCCTCATGTTTAATTCTATTTACCTATCTCCATTTTCCTTCCCCCCGTTCAATTCTTAGTTTAAAATTTTTGAATACTTTTGGATTTAGGAGCTCATTGCCTACATTTTTGGACTTAGGCATTTTTGCAGACATTTTTGGGACTTAGAAGCTTATGGAACAAATTCATGAATCACTAGCATTATGCATTTTCGCACATGTAGTATATTTTTGGGAGTTCACGTGCATATTTTTCTCACCTTATGATGATTCTCCGCATAGTTGTAAATAGTTCATATTATGTTTTGGTGGATTAGAGGGCCTAATAATTGTTGCGTGCCTTTCTCAGGTTAAATTTGCTGGAATGAATCAAAGTCAAAAGGCCCATCCTCAATGCAGGTCAAAAGCTACATATCAGAAATCTGGGGAAGGGCGTGACCGGGCTGGAATCAAGGCTAATATGCGCGCAGCCGCGCGACATGCAGGTTGTCTCAGACCTAATGCAAAAATTTAACAGAAATTGAGCACCACATCATTTCAGGTAGCAGACGAGGCTGACTAGGGGAGTTCCCAGTTTTTCCCTTTACCTTTAATGAGGACATTGTAGTTTGTAAGTTTGGGGGTATTAGGGTTGTTTTTGCATATAGTGTAGTTCATTTCATTGTGCATATTTTGTTTAGTTCATATAGTGCATGTAGGTCGTGTTTAGCGTGTTTTGTTAAAATTTGTCGAAAAAATTTTGTTTTTTGTTTTATTTAACTGTGTTAGGGCATATTGCATGAATCCAGTTTTTTGTTGGTTTGTCATTTATTTGGCCTATGAGGAAACAGAAATTACTTGATTTTTGAACTGATTTGACACTTAAGCTTGATTATAATGTCATATATGTAAATCCTTATCTGTCAGATACTGATGTAACCGGTTAGCACTCTAAGAGTAACCACCGTGACTTGCTTAGTTTAAATTTTCACATACTTGTCTTCTGGTGGGAAATCTATGTTTTAATGGAAGAGTTTCAATACCCATGTGATAATAACTAGGCTGTAAAAAGCTTAGGTTTGGGGGAAACAGGAGGTATGCATGCTATTTGGGGAGATGAAGCGTAAGACGCACTCTCGTTTGAAAAAGAAAAGAAAAGAAAATGCAATGAAAAAGAAAAAAAATACAATAAACACTTCGGCTACGTCGAGTTCTGTGGCCTTTGATATTCGAGCAAGTAAGCCCTAGGGGTGTCTCTACACCCAGCGCCCTAAGGCCTTTTGGTCTGGGAGTCGTTGGTCGAAAGCTCGCTACACGGGTATCATTGAAAAGCCTAAGAGGACTAGGCATTGCACAGTCAAGTGTGTACACAGGAAAGTGCAAAAATGCCCTTGTGAGTAAATAAAAAGCATAAAAAACCCTCTGTGACTCTTAGCTTAAGTAATGCATGGTCTTGGTTAGAACTTATCTGATTTACTGCTTTTCATAAGTTAAAACTGGCTTTTCCCCTAAGAAGCATAGTATGTGATAAATTTATTCAAAAGTATGTTTAATGGTTGCTAGGCACACACACAATGTATTAGTGTTGACATGTTTGGATTTGCGAGGATATGCCTTATAACCTTGTCTTGGGTAGCTTCTCTTTTTAATTATCATGTAATTTTTCTGAGACATTTCATTTGAATATAAATTCTGACTGAGACTTAGATTCGTATTCATGATAGGATAGGTTGCATTCATTGTAGATAATGCATTGCATCTTTTGTTGGTTTTATTTTGGTTACTTGAGGGCAAGCAACGTTTAAGTTTGGGGGTATTTGATAAGTGATTTTGATGAAAACTTATTCAGATATTATCTAACTTATTTTTTTGATTAAACTCAAGTATCATTGTGCTTTTCATGCACTTTTGGTTCTTTATATTGGGAACTCTGTTGGTGGCATTTGAAGCAAAAATGGGAAAGAAATGCAATTCGAACATCGTTTGGGGGTTTCATGTTCATTTCATGTTCTTGGATTAGAACTTTGGTAATATTGTAGAGCATCTTATAAGCTTTTCGGAACATCTTGAATCATCCCAATCGGAGTTCGGAGGCGAGAGTTATGGTCCTTTTATCAACGGACATTGAACTTAACATCATAATTTTGGGTTTCTATTGCCCAGCAGTCACTTGGAGCTCAATTTAGACATCCATTCGTCCATTATTTCTCAATTCTCAAGAATGAAAGTTGTAGATCTCTTCGATAGCTTCGATTTAACAGGTAGCAGGCTCCGTAACTCCTCTCGAATTAAAAGTTATGGCTGTTCTACCAGAGTGCACTGCAGTAGAATTCCAACGGCGCGGCCGCGCCAGTTTGTATTGTCTTTTGGGGGCGCTCGCGCTTGTCCCCAGGCCAAAAATTTGATATTTGCTTGCAGTGCTCTCGTGCCCAATTCCAGGCCATTCCCAGCGCGACCGCGCCACTCCTGAACGTGATTAAACTTGACTTTTTCATTAAAGAGTGAGATTTGAAGCAAATGGAGTGGGGCATTCATATTAGGGCTTAGAGATAGAAACATAGGAATAGATTAAAGAGTATTTCACCCTTAGGTTAGATTAGATTACATATTCTCCTCTCTTCTCTTCTTCTCTTGATTAGATTAGGTTAGATTAGAGTAGAACCCTAGGTTTAATTAGAGAAGAAGATTGAAACAAGTGGATTTCATTGAAGATTCAACTTAGAAGCTTGAGCACTCAGATTTGCATTCTCTATCTTTATACTTTTCTTGCTCTCTCCTTGTAATCTTATAATGTGTATTGAACTTGTGGATGGTATATCTAATTCGAGTATGAGTTATCCTATATTTTGAGGTTTCAATGGAACCTAATTAGTAATTTACTTTGATATTCTTCCATGTTGGTCTATTGATTATTATATGATTGTCTATTACGATTTATTGTTTAATTTCTTAATTGATTAGCCACCAATTACTATGATAACCCATATGACTTGAAAGATGAAATGTGGGTTTAGATCTGATTGTAGTAGCGAGTGATTATATGTTCTACATGGCGTTGGGATGTATAATTTGTTCTTAGGATAGACATATCCCGAAGTGCCGCTCGTAGTCAATTGAGAACTTGGACTTAAACCCTAATTATTTGTAAATCACATAGACATATAGGGGTTTAGATAATGTGGGTGTTCATATGTGTTCTATCATCTGTGGATTGTATGTGATATTGATTAGGTGCATTTAAAGATGACCTTATCTAACTTTCGTGTTCTCGGCTAACAAACTGTGATGATTAAATTGACCTAACTGGAAGTATGTTGACTTAGATGAATCATTAGGGGAAATTGGAATCTCATGTCTTCCTTATCTGATTTTAGTCTAGGATTATTTAGTTTTAGTTTAATTACTTGTCTAGTTTAAATTAAAACACTCTATCGCTCATTTAAATAAGACTGAGATGGTTATAGGCTAGTGGTTTGGCGAACTTTTGTTATTTAATTCTCCGTGGGAACGATATCTGTACTTACTCTTTATTAATTGTTGATCGTGTATGCTTGCACGTTTATATTGATCGGTAAAACAATCAACAAATACCAGAGTGGAAATGGGAGCACATTACAATGGACTTCGTGGTGGGACTTTCGATCACACAAAAGGGTTATAATGCCATTTGGGTTATCATAGATTGACTGACGAAGAAATCTTATTTTTTACCAATAAAAATTTAATTCAATTTAAATCAATTAGCAAAGTTGTATGTCAAGAAAATTGTTTCGCGACATGGAGTGCCGGTGCCAATCGTTTCTAATCGAGGTCCGCGCTTCATGGAAAATTTTGGGAAAAGCTTGCAAGAGAGGATGGGAACACAATTGAGGTTGAGTACTGCTTATCACCCTCAAACCGATGGGCAGAGTGAACGAACAATACAAACGTCGTGACTCGCTATGGAATACCTTATGGAGTTTTACTCCCCTGTCAATAAGAATTCCTAATGTAATAGTAGTACAAGTGATCCTTGGACTTGAGATCATCATAGTATCTTGCATGTAATAAATTATACTTTAACTTATTCCTTAAGGCCTTTTAAGGCATATATAAGGTATGCTTGGGTATAATGAGTTGCATATGGAGATAATGTATGATCAATAAAGAATCTACCACCTCTAGTAAAAGAGGAGATATGTCCTATGTGATTCATTAAATGACAACCCAGGAATCCTTGGCCAAGGTATAATGAAATTAGAAAGAGGATTCTAATTTGCATTATTTGGAGTTGTGCGTTTTCTAATCGAAATACATATGATTAAATAAATTAAGACTTGACAGTAAATACTTGTCTTATATTTAATTGGGACATTGTATGGTGGAAGGATTGAATTGTACGGTAACTATTAACTCACAAGTTCTTTTATGATTAATGTTGAAATCTATATTATCTGGAAAGTCGTTGATCGCTAGGGAGGCTTATCCCTATTGTAGAATAAATGTTATTTATTTAAACAAATTATTAGTTTAATTTATTTATTTAAATAATATTAGAATTGTTCTAATAGATTTATTCACAACCGGTTTAATATGGAGAACCTAAAGGATCATACCATAAAAAGAGGAAGAATTATTTAAGAAAAAAATGGCATGATAGTAATAATGTATGAAGTGTAATTAATTTAATCTATGGTGATAGAATAAATTAAATAGCTTAATGTTTATTATTTAATATTTTAGAAATATTAAATATAAATTAATAAGAGGAGTCTTATTATTATTATTATTATTATTATTTTAATTCTAAAGGAGTTTAGGAATTAATATAATATCAGTACTCTCTCTCAATCCTAATAAGATTAGGATATAAATTAATTAAAAGTGTTTAATTAATTAATTAAAAAAAACCTATTCTAATTAGATTAGGAGGGATAACCTAATATCTATATAAGAGAGTCTTATATCAGAAATAAGGTACATGAATTTTTCCAAAGGTTGGGAGTACACATATTCTATAGAGATAGAAAGAAGGGTTAAGCCAATAACCCATCTTCCTGAGTTCTTCATCTTCCTTGGTGGATCACCATTAGAGGCCAAACATTTGGGTGGCTGACATTAATCAAGGGAAGGAGCCACTACAGAGGAAGCAAAGGAGTAGAACTTGTACCTGAGGAAGCTTGGATCTTCAAAGGTATAATTCCATCCTCTCCTTCTATGTATTGACTGATAATTGATGCACAAGAAAGATCATGGTTAAGGGTTTGTAAGAAAATTTTAAAATCTAATTTTTCATCCTTCCGTTGCGTTTATGTAATTTGATTTCATGCTTATGTTTCTAGCAAACCCAACACTTAATATCTTATTGGCCAGCAAATGACCGCTCATGTGTGGACCATAGACTTTGCCGTGTACTTCATCCATCAGTCAATGGGCTTGATCTTTATCTAAGCATCTTAAAAGGCCTATTCCAGCATCCCTTTTGTAGAGTGCATCTCCGCTCAAATAGAACTTCATAGCCATCTTGTGAATCCGTTTTCATCCAGCTTGGATTGCTCCAGCGGGTGTAGAACCATCTCAGAGATATTCTTTTATATCTTGATACCAAGGCTGTTTGACAGAAGGTATTTCATCTGATACTTCTCCGATGTAATTCCATATGTCGGGGCCTTTTGGTTTATGAATTTGACGTCGAGAATTCCCTTCATATTAGATACGTGTATCAGGGAAGCCAACTTTGCCAATACATCAATAAAGTCATTCCTACCTCGAGGGATGTGGATGAAGGTTATCTCTTTAAACTCCATGGATATCTTGACCACTTGCCGGTGATAGGTCAGCAGATGCAATTCTTTGGTGTGATACGCCCCGATGGTTTGTCTAATGACCAACTCAGAATCTCCAAAGACTAGTAACCGTCTGATACCCATGGACTGGGCTAGTTTCAACCCCATTATGTAGCCTTCATACACAGCCGTGTTGTTGGTGTTGTCAAACTGCATCTTGGTAGCCACAAGATACTGTTCTCCTGTACAAGAGATAATGACTGCCCCAACTCTAGCACCATCCATGTTTACAGCTCCGTCGAAATACATTTTCCAAGGCTGGATTGTATTCTCTTGAGGGATTTGCTGAATTTTCATGATCCCATCATCCAGGAAATAAGTTTCCAAGGGTTTGAAATCCCCTGATGGTGCTTTGGCCAGTTGATCTGCAAATCTCTGACCTTTGATAGACTTTTGAGTCACGTAGATAATGTCGAACTGCTATAGAATTAACTGCCATTTGGACAACTGGAAATTTAATATGGGTTTGCTTAATATGTAATTCAGTAGATCCATGCGGAATATGAGGTAGGTCGTGTGTCCATGCAGATAGTATTGTAATCTTGTAGCGGCCCATGCTAATGCACAACATGTCCTTTCAATCTAGGTGTACTTTTGCTCGCCGCTGCTGAATCTTTTGCTGAGGTAATAGATAGCTCTTTCCTTGCTTCTATCATCTTTCTGTCCCGGCATAGAACCTATTGCGTTGGTATTGACGGATAGGTACATAAATAGGGGGACATCATCCCTTGGGGGTACCAAGACAGGTGCTTCGATCAACTGCTTCTTGATGGAGAGGAAGGCTTTTTGACACTCTTCAATCCATATCATGGAGAAATTCTTCCTTAGTAGCTTGAAGATGGGTTCGCACAGTTGCTGTGAGATGAGGGATGAACCTGTTTATGAAATTGATTCTTCCAAGGAATCCCCCTATTTCTTTTTCTTTTCGGGACACGGGCATCTTGGTGATGGCTTTAATCTTGGTGGGATCCAGTTCAATGCTTCTTTTTCTTACTAGAAATCCAAACAACTTGCCTGATTTGACACCAATAGCACATTTGGCTGGGTTTAGCTTTAGGTTGTACTTGCGCAACCTATTGGAAAGCTTTTTAAGATGGTTGATGTGATCACCCTCCTTTCGGAATTTGACAATGATGTCATCCACATAGACTTCTATCTCTTTGTGCATCATGTAGTGAAAAAGAGCCATCATGGCTAGCTGATACGTAGAATCGACATTGATGAGGTCGAAAGACAAACGCCTATAACAGAAAGTTCCTTGGGGAGTGATGAAGGGAGTTTTCTCCCTGTCCTCTTTAGAGACCATGCTTTGATGGTATCCAACAAAGTAATCCACAAAAAAATACATGCCATACTGTGTTGTATTGTCTATCAGGATGTGGATGAAAGGTACTTGGAAGTTATCCTTGAGATAAGCTTTGTTCAAATCCCGATAATCCACGCATACTCTTACCTTCCCACTGGGCTTAGGCACGGGAAATATGTTTGACAGCCACTCAGGATATGTTGATACCATGATGATACCGGCTTTGAATTTCTTGACGACCTCCTCTTTGACTTTCAGACTCCATTCAGGTTTCAATCGCCTGAGCTTCTATTTTACTATCTTTAATCCATCATTAATTGCAGTCGATGGATGACAACAGTGGATAGGCCAATCATGTCTTCATGTGACCATGCAAACACATCCTGGAACTGAGTTAAGAGTTCAGTAAGGTCAACTCTTTGGTCTTTGGTGAGGTCTATGCCTATCTAGATTTCTTTAATATTTTTTGAGATTCCGATATTGATAGTAGTGGTTTTATCAAGGTTGGGTTGGGGTTTTTCTTCGACCCATTCTTTGATATCCTCGGGCACCTCATAGTCATCTATCTCCTCTTGCTCAATCTCTATTAAGTTGAAGTCCAATTCTACATCAAAGTTGTAGTCACTGTGAAAATTTGGCATCTCAACAGCAGAGACAAACAAATCCACTTCTAGAGTCCTAAAAATAAAATGCTTTCACTTTAATATATAAGACTATTTAAACATACAAAGCATTTATCAAAAGCATGAAAAAAGTAACTGCTATAGCTGTGCAACAAACTAAGAAGTAAATGAAACCATACGTTAGTGCAGATGGAATTCCTACCCTTTTACCTTTTTTGAATCAGGCAAGGGACGCTGCTCCAATTGTCCATTGTCAAGTCCTCATGAATTGGGAGGATAAAGGAGTTGTGGTTGTCTGTCTTTTCTCTGATGACGACTGAGACATCCTTCTTATCATGACCGGGGTTCTTCTTTGAACTGCTACCTTTATCCCTTTTGATGCGAGGAATTCGGATTTGATCTTCTTCATCACTGTCCGGGATGTCATTGTTCATGCCCTTATAGTGCATCATAAAATACATGTTAGCAAATGGGTCTCGTCCTTCGTGCATGAACTTTTCTTTTCCCTTTTTGCTTTCCCCCTCAAGCTTTGGGGCTTTTCTCTTACTAATTGGTTTGACTAGAGGAAATAGCATGGCTGACACAGCAACAAGAATCTTCCTCATTGGCTTCACAAACCCTGCATCAATGAGGTTTGGCAGCAAAATCGTGGAAGCATGAACTCTTGGATGCTTGTGTGGGTTCCGATGGTTTTACCCGGATGAATAGCCAAGTCCGGCTTTCCCCGACTGGCTATGGATTTTTACTGGATTCTTGATTCCTTGTTAATTTTTCCCTAACCCTTATACAGAGCAGAATCCCAGGGATATTATGTCCTGACCAACCGTCAGTACTTCGGGGGAAACTTTTGGTTTTAAAGCTGGTGTCCCAACAGGTAGGTACTGAATATTGCTTTCCTCCAATGCTTGAAAACTACCAGGTTCAATTCCTTCATCTAAACTGATCACCGACATATCACTCTATGTGTAGACCGGATACTCTGGCTCGGTATTTACAATAATCAAATTGCCAATAATGATGTACTTGAGTTGTTGATGATAGGTGTATGGAACTGCTCCTGCCATGTGGATCCACGGTCTTCCCAACAAAAAATTATATCCAGTGGTAATGTTAAGTACCTAAAAGGATATATAAAAAGTGTGGGGACCAATCTCTAGTGGAAGCTTAATCTCTCCCATAGCTTCCCGTCGAGATCCATGAAAAGCCTGGATAACTACATGACTGGTATGGATCCGGTTTATGTTAATCTTCATCCTTTCCAAGGTGTCACAGGGATAGATGTTCAGAGACGATCCTCCATCTATCAGTACACCACCGATTACATACCCTGATGACATCACTGCTATGTGTAGTGACTTGCAATGGCCTGTTCCTTCTGCAGGTATATCATCATCAGTGAAAGATATCATATTATTGTTTAATATGTGCTCTATGACGGAATTTCTCAATATCTACAGTCTTTAGTGTAGACACTCCAAATTTCACTTTTTTGTACTAACCTTGTAGAAGGGTAAAAGTGTAATTTTACTTTGAAGACAACACCGAGGTAGGGCAAAAGAGCCAGGTCATCTTGGAGACGACCCCGTTAAAGATTCAAAGGACCAATGACACCCCGAACATGTCGTGAACCGAATGAGGATCGCCAAGATGAGATAGTGTCCGCCGAAAACCAACTCAGTAAACCTTGAAAGGCGTGTCATCAAAGATAAACTAGCTAACTGCTGTAGAGAACCAGAAGATACTTCTCAGCAATCAGTATCATCTTACCGAACACCGAATCAGTCAGACTCGATTGGATCCCGTCGCATTCCACACAGACTTTTCGAAAGTCCGGTATGTGAAGGTCAACTTTCTCCAAACTAAGACCTAAGGCACGTATTTTGAGGCAATCGTGCATATGGGGCCCAGCCTCATACATATATGTTCCAGCCTCAACCATACTCAAGGCTAGCCGCATGTATGGTTGCGGATGCCCAAATTTCTCTATAGCAGCAGCCAACAACTCATAAACACAAAAAATAAAAAGAACTTAGAGCGAGAAACTCACTTTTAGAGAGAGAAGCCCTCTGGTGAGACTTATATATACCAAATTTGAGCAATTTTATCTTGTTTAGCGTCTACTTGGAGTCCCGATAGTGTTCTAAGTTGATCATGGGAGTTAAAGCGCTTGTTCACGCGTCCGCCAAGGTCAAACAACACACTTTCTAGCTTCGTTCTTTGTATATTTTGTTTAAAATACTAGATTGATGCTATATCTTGTTTAAATATAGTTAAACTTGTTGTATTTTCAGCATATTGTGTAATAGTTTATAGATATTACGTTTCTATCAGTTTTATTGTGCTTATTTTGTTGTAAATTGATCGTGGAGGCTAGATCTACCTAGATCTAAGCCGAATCTAGCCTTTGAGATGTTATTAAGCATGAAGCTTTAACCCGTGTGCTAGAGTGGCTTAGATTCATGGTAGATCTACGGATTTATTGCTTTAAATGGTCACGGTTGCCCCGTATAACCCTAAATCTATTTTTAGAGGTGAAAGGGGTTCGAAATGGCTTAAAACGGTGATTTCAACCGATGAAATCACCTAATATCAAAGCCGACAATATTGTATATATGTAATCCCGCACAAATGATGTGAGCCTTGGAATCCCGGTGTCGAAATCCCTGAATAGATCCGACTCGATTCCCACGATGGATCGGTTTTTATGTTGTAATGTTTTAATAGCGTAAATATAGTTGTATATGTAATATTTGGATCTTGAAAACGAGCTCGAGGGGTTAGTCTCGAGAAGTCGGATTCAAGATCCCGTGATAGTGAAAATCTTAATTGTGGGAGCTTGGTTCATCGAGATGGCTTATATGCCCGATGATGATCCGACCCCTTTTTAACGCTTTTGCATGCATATCATCAAAATGATTTCTAATAAAACCACAAAGAGCTTTTGATGAAGAATAAAGCGATTCGAGGTAGATCACGTAATAAACGTAAAGAATAAAAGGAAGTATCAAAGTCCTCGATTCCTAGTCGGGCAAAGGATTTGAAAAACCTTACTTTCTAAAATCTCATTTCAATTCATATATCTTGTTAAAAATTAACTTTTTATCAAATCAAATCCTTTGTACCTAGGCGCAAAAGAGGTACAACACTACTTTCAAATAAACCAAAATAAAGACTTAAAATAAAAATGAATAAAGCTTTCAAAATAAAACACACACACACACACACACACTTTATGCACAAAAAAGCAATAAAATGTAGTACCGTGTTTTCACTGGAGTCGGGGGGTGCCTAACTAATTCCCCCAGCTTAACCTAGCCCCCAAGTTCCATGAATCTCTGGTTTCAAGACCAATCTTATAGAGTCACATATTGGACCATATTGCGAAAACTATTAAAACTTGTATGAGTTAGTATATCCATTTAAACCATACCAACTGGCGGCTCTGTCTCATTTGGTCCAATTATAAAATAATAAAATCAATCTTTTCAAAGTCGTCAACACTTATGTCGGTATCACTTTCCTGAAACTTCACCTTTTAATAAAATCCATAGGCATAGCGAATTGGAAAAGGGTAAAACAAAAAAAACAAACTCAGGAAAGACGGACACATCAAAGATTGTTTCCCGGCGTCGACAGGTGGCAACTCTGTTGGGGATTAAAGAAGGCTTAAGCCACGTTCAATCTTTTTGATTTTCATGTTGCATGTGCATCTTGTGTAAATTATCTTTGTGTGATAATTGTCTCGATCTTTAAGTATTTTGTATTAGTGCCTCGCATAATATATTAGTGCTTTGCACAATGTCATCATATTGCATACGGTGAGGACGTGAATGTATGCGAACGTATGTTGTCTGTGTAGCGCCCCCAAATCCGGGTCCCCAGAACCTCGGACCTAGTACGTTACGATACATCATTTCAATAACTACTGCGGAAGGTATAAACATAAATTATTTATACAATAAACTTTTACACATAATTTTCAAGGTCTGAAACCTTAACTTAATACACATATTCTACACGACATACAATGTCATTTGTATCCAATACTATTACCATTTTAACCGTATAATAATTCCATCCTGGAACTTGTCTTTGCCTTTGACTGTGTCCAAAGTTTCGTCTTTAATCTGAAATGTTTATCATGATATAGCAAGGGTGAGCAACAAGTTTGCCCAGCAAGTTTAAGTTCAAATGAAGATATATCATTATTGAAAAGAATAATAAGCTAACAAACTTTCAACAATATAAGATTGGTGAAAGAACATGAATCAATTTACATAATTGAATGACTGAGTCAATAATGATGAATGGCCAACAATGAACATGAACAAATTTATCTGAACCTTAGGGTAATGAAGGTGATCAGCCTTTCATACCTGATGGACATATGCAACATGCACTATGTGCGAATCAATAATCAGTATAGATGTAAATTATCAACAATGATTAATCATGAACATGCTTTACAATAACAACTCGAGTTCGAGTTAGGAAACTTGCATGTGCCGTCGATTACTGCTACGCAATCTAATGTAATCGCTTTATTGAAAAGACCTATCAGCTATAAGATTGATCTTTCAATTAGTATAACATACTTTATAAGTAAACTATCTAATATTTAAACACATAGTCAAATATTAGATAACCTTAACACTATATATACACAAGTCTAAACCTAGCGCACATAGAGTCTTTAATAATATTCAATATAGTATACTGAGTGATTTCCCACAAACAACTAACAAATTAGCTTCCGTCTTGTCTACACTGTTTTCACAGCGAGTTAGATCGGTTACCAATTCGTAGATCCCTTCCCCATATGAAGGAGTCGTTTAGCCCAGCTAATATACATCAACTATTGCAGAATACGACTGTACTACTTTTAGACTTAATACTTAATCGCTTACTAAGTTATTATTAACTCGGTAAACTTTTTACTATTCAAGAGACTCGATATTTTATTTTAGTAAACTGAAACCAAATAGTCTTTCTAAGATTTTCAGTTTCCGTTTCAGTATCTTGAAATGTTCATTTCAGCAAGCTAAAATATACTTTTCACGAAAATACCAAATCAATTTATTATTTTTCCATTCTTTGTCCAAACATATATACATATATTTAATACACAAAAACTATTTTTCAGAAATTTTTCAACTCCCTTAAGTATTTTTCAAAAATCCGTTTCTAGTCAATTCCTTAAGAAAATAACTACCTCACACTTAACTCCAAAAATTCCCAACTTTTTGGGGGATCTTATACATGTTATCATGAGCTTCCAGTTTAAATTCTGTGGTCATCAGAGTTATAGAACTCCGGTTATAGCGTTTTTTGTCAAAAAAATCCAAATATAAAAATAATCATAACGTACCCAATTTAAGTCAGAATGAGCTCATTTTCGGACACAAGCTAGTTTATAACATATATTTTAATGTCCCAAAAGGCCTGATTATATTTCATAAATTAAGTGGTCGAAACAGCCCCTGAAAGTTCTAGACAGCCTACTCTTTAGCTTTTTCAGATTTTGCTTCATTACTCAAATAAGTCCAAACGAAAATCTACATCTCCTTTTTACGTGATTCCACTTGGAAAAGTTAGAAGACTTGTATATCTAACTCCAAAAATTAACCACACTGAAATATTCAAAATATTAAAAGAGATATGGTCATTTTTGTTTCACACTTCGTTTTCACAAAAATCTATTTTTTATTACTTGATGATTTCTAAGAAAACTTTCATATTCCCACCTAATAACCAACATAGCCCATCATCAAACATCATAACACCAACTAATACCAAATATATTCATGGATATATCATGATCCATGATCTATTTCAAAAATCTATCACAAAATTGAAACAAAACACAAGTAAAGTTAAGAAATATTAGGTTTTCTACTTTTGAAAAACTTATTTCCTATTTCATGCTTTAGATCCAACTTTTGATCCTTAAAAGGGTTATATCCAAACATGAAATACTTAATAAACATATAGATCTAAAGTTTTAAACCACTCAAGTCAAACCAAAAAGAAAAATATATTATATGAGTAGGATTTCTTTATACATTCTCTTGATTCTTCCCTCTTCTTCTTTCTAATATTGATTAGAAAGCTATGAAACTTAGAAAAACTATCCCTCTCTTTCTTCCATCTCTTAACCGAACCCTCATGGCTCCCTCTCTCTCTCTCTCTATTGGTTACTTTTCTTAATTAAGAAATGAATAAGATGAAAGAGAAAATAAATTAAAGTATACTTAGTTGTGGTGGGTTTGTAGATATATTTGATATATCTAATCTATCTCACATCCACTCTCTCTCTTATTATTACTAGATTAGTTGCACTCCTTTGTTTCTTGTAGATTTGGAGAAATGATAAGGATAAACCAATGCTTGCCACCTAGCTAAAGTTGTTCACCTAATAAAGTAGAAAATCATTACATGCACCTCCCTTTCTCCTCCCTCCATAAATTTTGGCCCTAAGGCCTTCTTGGGCTCAAATTTATTTTATTTTAAAGGGCCAAATAGCTTACTTAAGGACTAATAGGTCGCTTCCCTGATTGGGCTTAGTTTGGGCTACTCTTTTAATGTTTTGGGCTAGCAATTTTAATTATTTGGACTTGCAAATAAATATTGGTTCCCACTATTTAATTTTATACTTATTCAATGACTTAAATACTCTTCCTCAACTAGGCTAAGTTTGGGCCAAGCTTGGGCTCTGACTAAATTTCCTTTTTGGGCTTGCATTTTTCTTAGTTTACTTACTAATAAAATGAGCTTGAGCTTCCTCCATAAATTAAATTGGGTCATCACTATACTTGCCCTATACATAATATATTGGGCTACTTATAAACTTTAATTGCTATTAAATTAAATTAGCTACCAGTCCAATCCTAAAATAAATAATTGGGCTACTTATACAATTTCTTGGGCCATACAATCATCTTAGTCCATTAAATCTATTATCAGTAGAACTAATGCTCAACATTTTTGATATATACATATTCTTAATTATCTCTATATACAAAATAAATGTATACACATTATATAATGTATATTTATTTAATCATACACATAATCCACATAATCAATCATATATTTTAATAGTTTATTAACTAAATAACCATATTTGGCTTAATGAGTTATAAACACTAACACTCACATAATTATACAAGATAACCCTTGAAGTCATTTGATTCATATACCTAATTTATATATTAGGTCACCAAACTTTATAGGTATCGTAGTACCTTATCCTCAATATTTCATCAAACAGATATAGATCCATATCTAGGGTTTAGAAATTTTGTAACCCATAATTCCTCTATTCTCAATCAAATAATAAACCATATAGATTATTCTTTAAAAATTTTAAATTATTCCTCTATTTCCACTCTAGGTTTTATCCTTTAACCTTTATTTAATCATTTAAAATCTTATAAATTCTCAGGTTGTCACATTCACCCCTTCTTCTAGGAATTTCGTCCCCAAAATTTACCTTACACCTTACACCATTCATACTCATCATCACATGCTACCCCAAAAAAATCACTCACCAGAGTTAAATTTTTCAAATCATGCTGAGGAGTCATATAGACAACGAACTTTCATTTTCAAAAAGGTTATACAGAAATTCATCTACTAACCATCATGACTTACGGACACAGAGGGTAATTAGCCCGTTATGCCCTGTATTTATTAAGTACTGCTTGTCGGAATAATTTTTACCCGTTCCTCTTATCTGCCTTAGGCGCACAAAATGTTCCAAAATTTTGGGATGCTTACCTTATCGGATTCTGCACCAAATCAATTTGGTTCGGGAAAATTTCCAAAGAACGCTCAGAATTTTCATAAACGTTGGTCTAGCTGAATCAAATAGCTTAGACTGATACCAATAATTCAATTTCAATCAAAATATTTATGTATAGCCAAACCCCATTGGCAATTAATTATATAAAAAAACTATTTTGAAAATGGCGTCATGATACCGTACTATATTTATAGCCCGTTTGAGGATTCCGTCATTGTGTGACTTTGTTATAACACATCATAAAATAGTGGGACAACAATTTTTAGATCGAATTCAACACTAAGTATTCCTGTATTTACAACTTCATCAACTTTTTATCATCTCTGCACCAGGTTACATGATGCATCAATGATAAATAAAACACATTTTGATATTTCAAATCATTGTTGACTAGCCAAAATAATTAGCATAGACTATTCTTTAAACGGTTCAAAAATCATTGTAAATCAGTTTTATCATCTCAACAGGTAACGATGTGTCAGTGTCCCGAAGTCCACACATACACACTAGTCACTTGGAGTTGAGAATAAAAATTCATTTTTAAAAGGCACATAGTGTATATTCAGCTTGATGTCAAAAAATTCAAAGTCTAGCATAGCTAGAAGATTTATAATACCTACGCTTCAACTAATGATCCATTGCTTAATCAGTTTATCTCTTCCTATTATCCTTAATACTCCATTCACACTTAATTATACCTAGTTCGTCAAACTTACCACACGTTATGAGTTCAGGAACTTTCCAAAATTATATGATTTTAAGAACTTGTCCTAGACAGACCATTGGCGTCCATTTGCTGAGGGGTTCAAAACATTTCATATAATTATGAGTCATGAACTTACCATAAGTATGAGTTTTAAGAACTCGCAACTAATCTTATATTCTATACCTATCCGTTATACACATGAGAAAAGAATCACCTTCTTATCATACATATAGCGAATAGCGCGACACCGATATTTCAATGATTATCAAAGTGATAAACTAAGTAGTCCTTAGACCAAGCACAAAATCCCCGCCCATGCAAAGGTTTGTACAACTCAACTATCACATGAGTCCTCAATTGAAATCCCACATAATCCTAGCTCCCTCAATACTCGATACGAATTTTAATTAATCCGTATCTACAATTCACAACTCATTCCTGAGTTTAACATGACTATTTCATAGTACCACGTATAACAATTCTATTATAAAGTCTTTAATCAATAGATTGATCATCTATCCTCTTATGACCTTATTAGATCACGTTGTAATCTGATATTATAATTGTATTATATTATGATTCTTTTCTATCTTATAATTATTTTATTTTACGATCTTCTTTCCCTTTATACTTTTAGTCTTTTAAACTCTATCTATTCATTACTACTATTCATCTTTATTATCAGAGTTAGGTAACTCTGGATCTTTTATAATTTATCGAGATTCGTCTTTGAATCTTATCAACGCACTAACTATATTTGAGTTAGTTCTTATCCTTATCCCACTGCGGTTAATAGCCTAAGGTAACCCTACCCAAGGTTTATAACCTACAGCTCTGATACCAACTGTAGCGCCCCCAAATTCAGGTCCCCAGAACCTCGGACCTGGTACGTTATGATACATTATTTCTCTAACTACTGCGGAAGATATAAACATAAATTGTTTATACAATAAACTTTTACACATAATTTCCAAGGTCTGAAACCTTAACTTAATACACATATTCTACACGTCATACAATGTCATTTGTATCCAATACTATTACCATTTTAACCTATAATAATTCCATCCTGGAACTTGTCTTTGCCTTTGACTGTGTCCAAAGTTTTGTCTTTAATCTGAAATGTTTATCATGATATAGCAAGGGTGAGCAACAAGTTTGCCTAGCAAGTTTAAGTTCAAATGAAGATATATCATGATTGAAAAGAATAATAAGCTAACAAACTTTCAACAATATAATATTGGTGAAAGAACATGAATCAATTTACATTACTGAATGATCGAGTCAATAATGATGAATGGCCAACAATGAACATGAACATGAATAAATTTATCTGAACCTTAGGGTAATAAAGGTGATCAGCCTTTTATACCTGATGAACCTATGCAATATGCACTATGTGCTAATCAATAATCTGTATAGATGTGAATAATCAACAATGATTAATCATGAACATGCTTTACAATAACAACTCGAGTTCGAGTTAGGAAACTTGCATGTACCGTCGATTACTGCTACGCAATCTAATTTAATCGCTTTATTGAAAAGACCTATCAGTTATAAGATTGATCTTTCAATTAGTATAACATACTTTATAAGTAAACTATCTACCTATTAAACACATAGTTAAATATTAGATAACCTTAATACTATACATACACAAGTCTAAACCTAGCACACATCGAGTCTTTAATAATATTCAATATAGTATACTGAGTGGTTTCTCACAAACAACTACCAAATTAGCTTTCTTCTTGTCTACACTATTTTCACAGCGAGTTATATCGGTTACCAATTCATAGATCCCTTCCCCATATGACGGAGTCGTTTAGCCCAGCTACTATACATCAACTATTGCAGAATACGACTGTACTACTTTTAGACTTAATACTTAATCGCTTACTAAGTTATTATTATAACTCGGTAAACTTTTTACTATTCAAGAGACTCAATTTTTTATTTCAGTAACTGAAACCAAACAGTCTTCCTAATATTTTCAGTTTCCATTTCAGTATCCTAAAATGTTCATTTCAGCAAGCTGAAATATACTATTTATGAAAATACCAAATTAATTTATTATTTTTTCATTCTTTGTCCAAACACATATACATATATTTCATAGACAAAAACTATTTTTCTGGAATTTTTCAACTCTCTGAAGTATTTTTCAAAAATTCATTTTTAGTTAATTCCTTAAGAAAATAACTACCTCACGCTTAACTCCAAAAATTCGAAACTCTTGGCGGGATCTTATACATGTTATCGTGAGCTTCCAGTTTAAATTTCGTGGCCATCGGAGTTATAGAACTCCGGTTATAGCATTTTACGTCGTAAAAATCCAAATATTAAAATAGTCATAATTTGCCCAATTTAAGTCAGAATGAGCTCAATTTCGGACACAAGCTAGTTTATAACATATATTTTAATGTCTCAAAAAGCCTGATTTTATTTCATAACTTAAGTGGCCAAAATAGCCTCTTAAATTTCCGAACATCCTACTCTTTAGACTTTTTCAGATTTTGCTTCATTACTCAAATCAGTCCAAACGAAAATCTACATCTCCTTTTTAAGTGATTCCACTTGAAAAGGATAGAAGACTTGTATATCTAACTTTGAAAATTAACCACACTCAAAAATTCAAAATATTAAAAGATATATGGTCGTTTTCAATTCACACTTCGTTTTCACAAAAATCTGTTTTTCATTACTTGATGATTTCTAAGAAAACTTTCATATTCTCACCTAATAACTAACATAATTCATCATCAAACATCATAACATCAACTAATACCAAGTATATTCATGGATCTATCATGATCCATGATCTATTTCAAAAATCTATCAAAAAATCCAAACAAAACATACGTAAAGTTAAGAACTATTAGATTTTCTACTTTTGAAAAACTTATTTCCTATTTCATGCTTTAGATCCAAGTTTTGATCCTTAAAAGGGTTAGATCAAAACATGAAACACTTAATAAACATATAGATCTAAAGTTTTAAACCTTAAGATCATATCTTTTTAAAAATCAAAACTCAAGTCAAACCAAGAAGAAAAATAGATTATATGAGTAGGATATCTTTATACCTTCTCTTGATTCTTCCCTCTTCTTCTTCCTAAGATTGATTAGGAAGCTATGAAAGTTAGAAAAACTATCCCTCTCTTTCTTCCGTCTCTTGATCGAACCCTCATGGCTCCCTCTCTCTCTTGGTTACTTTTCTAAATTAAGAAATGAATAAGATGAAAGAGAAAATAGATTGACGTATACTTAGTTGTGGTGGGTTTGTAGATATATTTGATATATCTAATCTACCTCACATTCACTCTCTCTCTCTCTCTCTCTTATTATTACTAGATTACTTGCACTTCTTGGTTTCTTGTAGATTTGGAGAAATGATAAGGATAAACCAATGCTTGCCACCTAGCTAAAGTTGCTCACCTAATAAAGTAGAAAATCATTACATGCACCTCCATTTCTCCTCCCCTCCATAAATTTCGTCCCTAAGGCCTTCTTGGGCTCAAATTTGTTTTATTTTAAAGGCCCAAATAGCTTACTTAAGGTCTAATAGGTCGCTTCCCCCATTGGGCTTAGTTTGGGCAACTCTTTTAATGTTTTAGACTAGCAATTTTAATTATTTGAGCTTGTAAATCAACATAGTTTCCTACTATTTAATTTTATACTTATTCAGTAACTTAAATACTCTTCCTCAAGTGGGCTAATTTTATACTTAAATACTTAAATTCAGTGACTTAATTTTATACTTATTCAGTGACTAGCAATTTCTTTTTTGGGCTTACATTTTTCTTAGTTTACTTACTAATAAAATGAGCTTGAGCTTCCTCCGTCATCACTATACTTGCCCTATACATAATATATTGGGCTACTTATCAACTTTAATTGCTATTAAATCAAATTAGCTACCAGTCCAATCCTTAAATAAACAATTGGGCTACTTATACAATTTCTTGGGCCATACAATCATCTTAATCCATTAAATCTATTATCAGTAGGACTAATGCTCAATATTTTTAATATATACATATTCTTAATTATCTCTATATACAAAATAAATGTATACACATTATATAATGTATATTTATTTAATCATACACATAATCCACATAATCAATCACATATTCTAATAGTTTATTAACTAAATAACTATATTCGGCTTAATGAGTTGTAAACACTCACACTCACATAATCATACAAGATAACCCTTGAAGTCATTTGATTCAAATACCTAATTTATATATTAGGTCACCAAACTTTATAGGTATCGTAGTACCTTATCCTCAATATTCCATCAAACAGATATAGATTCATCTCTATAGTTTAGAAATTTTATAACCCATAATTCCTCTATTCTCAATCAAATAATAAACCATATAGATTATTCTTTAAAAAAAAATAAATTATTCCTCTATTTCCACTCTAGGTTTTATCCTTTAACCTTTATTTAATCAATTAAAATCTTATAAATTCTCGGGTTGTCACAGTGTGGTACCTCCATTAGGAGTCAATCCCGTCGATTGTTTATTACTGGACTCCTCTAGGTGTTTCCATTGCGAGGTTCAGAAAAGGCACCACTTAGATCCGCTCCAATTGAAAAATGGATGTTTTCATCAAGTAAATTGCGAAGATCTGGGAACTGCGTGGTGTGTTTCTTCATGCCTTATTTACTCTTCCGCGTATATAAATGGCAATCATCTTGAAACTGTCATTTGTACATCTTTCTTATCCTTTCATCAAATTGACAAACCCTTTGTTTCGCAGGAAAAGAATAAAAACCATTAAACTGATGCATAGCATATCATGTATCCCTATCCACCAATATCCAGTCTAAACTAGATATCGGTTTTGTGCAGATTGGTCCTAGAACTCGATTACGAGACAAAAAAGCCCTTTCACCATAAGTCCAAATGGCTGAAGGAACTTCATCAGAACCCAGCCCGGTATCTCGAGAAGAATTCGAGGAGTTTAAGAAACAGATTACCGAGATGACTACCCTATTAAGAGAACAGTGTAAAGTATCTCAGGAACCTAAGCATAAGAGTCTGACTAAACCCTCTGTGCAAGGAGATATAAAAATACCGAAAAAGGACGGTTATACCCAGATGTCCACACCTATCTCCCCACTCAACGTCAAAATAGCCAAGGAGGCCCCAGTCCAAAAGATGACAAGGGAAATAGTAGACCTTCTAGAGAACAGAGAAACATGAGACATCATGAAGAAGATGCGACAGATGGAGGATGATATCTGATCTATAAAGGGGACAGGGTCCCACGGAAGTGTTAACTACTCCGACCTCTGTATTTTCCCAAAGGCCAGATATCCCAATAAATTTCAAGTCCTGGAGTTTGAGAAATACAATGGTTCAGGCGACCCTTACACCCATCTGAAGGTATACATAAGTGAGTTAGGATCCTATACCGAGGATGGAAACCTTCGAATGCAGTTGTTCCGAAAGAGCCTTACCGGTGAAGCCCGAACTTGGTACACCCGGATCGACAATTCCAAAGTCCAAGGTTGGGAAGATTTGGCACATGCATTCCTCAACCAGTATAGCTTCCAAACCCAAATGGCACCTGATCGCTACCAAGTGACCAAGGTTAAGAAACTGAACAATGAATCATTCAAGGATTACGCGCAGAGGTGGAGGCACATAGCAGCCCAGGTTAACCCGCCAATGGATGAAGCTGAGATGGTGATGACGTTCATCGACATCCAAGAAGCGCCTTATTATAAGAGAGTCCTAGAAAGAATAGGGAAACCCTTCTTTGAAGTGATAAAACATGGGGAAATGGAAGAGATGGGTTTAAAGTCTGGTAAGATCAAAGACCTCACGGCCTTGGAAGTGGTCGCCGAACATATACAGTCCGGCAACTATGCGAGCGCTCCCAAGACGATATACAAGGAGAGCGATGAAGATGTATCCTTCGTTTCATAGGGGTAATCTATGAGACCCGATAGTAGTCCCTCTACCGGGACAAATGGAAGTGATCTGCCACAGCAACAACAAGCCACATTCAACCAAAACCAGGATAGACAAAGGAAATTTGAAAGAACAGAAAACCGAGTGTTCACTCCACTAGGCGATTCTCTCAAAAATGTCTTGGCCTTATTAATCGACCACAAGAAAATTGCTGATTTGGCTCCATCTCTAGATCCAAAGAGTAACCGATATGATCCAAGCGAGAGATGTGCTTACAACTCAGATTCTCCGGGACATGATACACACGACTATTGGTCCTTAAAGAATAAAATCCAAAATCTGATTGAAAGTGGTGATATTGTGAAAAAAAAAATCTAACCAATCAGATGTCAACACCAGCCTTCTACGGTAGTACAATAAAGAGGGACTGAACATGATCGGGTCAGGAAGCACCGGAATGGATCCAAATCGTAAGTACATACTAAGGATTGAAGAATACCCCCAAAGGAGCAGAGAAAATGTCTTAGGGTGGGAATGTCCGGAGGAGTGTGTGACAGTAATACAAAAATTAGAGACGATCCAGCATCAAGTAACTCTGTTAGCCAAGATGGTAGTGCGCTAACATCAGATTACAAGAGAGTTTTTCACTCAATCATCAAGGAACCCAGAGAAGGAGGAGGTTATCCAGAATGCAAGCCTATATCCTTCCAAGATAATCCACCTAACTGAAGAAGAGCAAAGCGAGCTGAAAGAGCAGGAAAATTAGATTTATAAAATTACTCGAAGATCTCGCCAGCGAAAAAACTGCCCTGAGGAATGCAAATTCTTAAAGTGGATAGATCAAACAACATTCCAGACACCTGCAAACCCCCAAAATCCTACGGCGCCGAGAGTTGGGGAAAGTAAGCGAAGAAGGGTATTCACGCCTCTGGGAGACTCATTGGAAAATGTATTAGCACTGTTGGTTGGGCAGAAATAGATTGTCGAGCTCGCTCCTCCAGTTGATCCCAAAGGAAGGCAATACGATATCAACAAGAGGTGTCTCTACCATTCTAACTCACCTAGACATGCGACCGAGGAATGTTGGACCCTATGACATAAAATCCAGAATCTCATTGAAAATGGAGAGCTAAAGATAGATATCCTCATGACCAGAAAAGGCGAAAGAGAAATAAAAAGCTTAAGATTTCCACTCGAGGCAGACAGTTCCAAGGAAGTGACGACTATGAGCACCAATCTTGGCGGAGCGCAAGGTGGACTGGTCATAATGCGAGGAGTGGCAAAGGAAAGAAGTGGGGTCCCCTAAGGGAATTCCTCCACCACCGTCAAACATCCTATTGCCATAAGTTAGCAACCACACTCTTGATTCTACCCTACTGAATGATGAGGAGGAAATATTGATCCTTTCCAATGAAGAAAAAGCCAAAAGGGAAAGTTTCTGGCTAGAAATGCAATAATAGTTCGAAAGAACTTTCAAAGTCAAAACCTCCCAGGACCATGGAAAAGATGAAGAAACATATCAAGGAAAAGGAGGCGAGGGTATTGCCAAAGTTAACCCATCAAAGAATCAAGAGTTCATCCCTTTTTATAACGGGTCTAGTTTGAGCGTCCCCGAGGGATACGACGAATATGAAGGTGATCAAGTTATGGCGGTGAGTGGAGATGTTCCAGACAAGAAAATAACCTCTACTGCCAGCATCGAACGCAACCTAACCTCTTGGAACTGAACTATCAAGCCTCAGCTAACCTAGAATGTGTATATTCAGAGAATACGATTGCGAGTTGCATGAGATGTTGGGACGGTATCATTAGCATTATGTCTTATTTTATGTTTTATGCATTATTATGTTATGCTTTGTTTATAAAAAAAGAAAAAAAAGAAAAAAAGAAAAAAAAAGAAAAAGAAAGAAAAATATGTAAAGTCTAGTTTTCAGGTTTGATCCTGAACTACGAAAGACCTAATCTCCCATCTACGGGAGTACGTAGGCATCCATTTATGGTGCGGTCAACCCAAAAAAAAAAGTCAATCCAAACCCCATCAAATTAAATAAAAAATCAAAACACCATAAAACCAAGTTCAAACCTAAATAAACCCTTTTCAACTTTTCAGGCCAAGCATGAACTACGTAAGACCTGATCTCATTTCAAAGGAGTACATAGGCATCCAGTAATGGTGGGGTCTAACTATTACAAAAGTCACAAAACCCTTTTCAACAATTCAGCGATCCCAAGATATGACTATTCAACGACTCATCAACCCTGAAAGTGCGAGAAGACTTGATCTCCTTTTGACCTATAGAAGTGCGTGAGTGGCCATCATGACAAAGTCTACCTCATATCTGACGACCTGTTCTCTGATATAAAATCCATAAATCAAGCTTTACAGATTGAACCAAGCCCGGTTAAAACTGATACATCAGAAACCAAGCCGAGCTCTTAGATCCAATTCAGTGGAATCTGAAGGCCTCTCGACATCAAACATTAAAGCCAATGCGATAACATGAATTGAGAAACACAACGCGATATGTCAAACATGATCATCAGCCAGTACATATACAAAGCAAGGCGGTGCAAAATATGAATATATAGAAGATTACAACAAGTGCACCTGCAAGTTAGAAGCGATGATTGGGGCACTCAAACATCAAAGTCAATATCCACTACCTGTTCAGAGGTAAAGGACTCTTGCGATCTCGGCATCTTCTCAGCCCATGAATCAAACACAACAAAGTGACTACTCTAGACGACAAACGGCACTGGGGAAATTTTTGAAATGACAACTAGATATTGGTACCCTTACAAAAAATAAGACTGGGGAAATATCGGAGACAACGACAACCAGACACTGGGGCATTTATCAACCATCCCAAAAGGGAAAATGCAAGTCGGCACCCATACTACAATCCCATCAGCATGCGATGTCACCAGAGTTTCTCTTATATCTTTTCACTGGCGATCCGGTACAATCACTTGGTATTTTTCAATCATAACTTTCTTAGAATGCAGCGATCCATAGATGAGGTACGACTCTTTCAACTCCGTATATATTTTCTGTCTCCATACATTAGCGATTATATACATTAGCGATGATATACATTGTAGGTATAGATAAATCTTGCGTTAGAATCTTAGAAAAAGGTTTTAAAAGAGAAGATTTTGTTTAACTTGTTATGAATAGATTAATTCGGATAAGCATCCGTGGAGCAAGAATCGCGAAAATGATTAGAGAATTAAGACTATTTAACCTTTTGATTAGGCACGACATTCTAGTTCAAAGTGCTTTTTGGAGCAGAATCTACCTCATATACATATCTGCACTTTACAGTTGCCTTAACTCTTAGTTGTGGGGTATGACACTATGGCGACATCGATGACAATTAATGCGAGGATAGAAGATAAGTGATGGTGAACCTAATGTCTCAAATTGTGGCCTGGGTTACTCGAGTAATTAAGCTTGAGGGGTGTCTTTACACCTGGTGCCCTTAAGCTATCTGGTTTGGGAGCCACCGGCCTAAAGCTCGCTATACGGGTAACTTAGTGCCTAAGAAAATGAGCATTGTGAGGAGATAAAAGGCGAGACCTGAGCAAATTCGAATCGTGGCCTTGGTTACTTGAGTAATTAAACTTGAGGGGTGTCTATACACCTGGTGCCCTATAACTATCTGGTTTAAGAGTCATCGTCCTAACACTCGCTACATGGGTAATTTAAGTCTAAGAAAATGAATCTTGCATTTGATCAGGCTAAGAACGAATAGAATAAACCGCCTAACTTATCTCACAGTGTGGCCTTTGTTACCGAGCAAGTAAACCCGAAGGGGTGTCTTTACACCTAATGCCCTAATGGCGTTTGGTTTGGGAGTCATTGGTCCGAAACTTGTTAAATGGGTAACTTTGAATAGCCTAAGAAAGCGAGACAAGTTAGGAGAGAAAAAAAATAACAAAATTCGGAGTTTAAAAAAAACATTTTGCGAGATTAGAACGAGATCATCTAAAATCATGGAAGAGAAACCCCTGCTAAGGGTTGCGTCACTCATAGTGCACATGTCACATGACGTTAATTCTGCGAAGAACGATATCTAGAGCGAAGACAAAGTATCTTTGATAAAGGGAGATAAGCCTTTTTAATCTAATCTTACTCATGAACAATGACAATATATGCTTAAAAGTTTTCTTGCGTTTTCATAACTTGTAAAATGAAAAATTCCTTAGAATGAAAGATAAAAAAAATAACCTGGAAGTTAGCGATTTACAACTTTCTTAGCGAGAAGAAAAAAATACAGCGATTAAGAGTTAAGTGGCAGACCCGATGAGCATTCAATTTCATGAACTTTAACTTCATATGCCTCATTGATGATATTGTACTAATATTTCTATCAAAGATATCCCCGAGCTGTTGGTATATTTTGTTCTTCGTCTGATGTGCAGGATATTGCTCCCTCTTGACGTGGTCAACCAAGCGAGTTTCTCACATGAATCCCTGGTAATAGCATGCGAAAAGGTTGGGGCATTTTGCGATTCAATGAAAAGGAAGGAGCCTAAGGTAGGACCAAGCTTCTCATCAAAAGAAATGAGAGGACTTCAGAAAAAAAATTATAATGACATGAGCTTGCGACGACAAAAGAAGGAAAAATTTCCTTGAAGATCCTTACCTGAAAAATACCAACACCTCATCTGTAAAACAGTTTTAAAAGACCACATAGGGGTCAATCATAACTCACAATTTAATAAATACAAATCCATGACATATAATGCACACATCATGACATATGCAGTGAATAAAAGCATTATATATACATCTCTGGAAATATATAAAATTGTATACATCAAATATCATCTCTGTCTTACAAATAAAAGTAAAAAGTACAGGGAATGGGGCAGAGCTGCCCGTCAACAAACAAAAGGTCTAGCAAATAAAATCTACATCATCAAACATATCAACCTGCTCCAAGTCCTCCTAAGTCGAGGCCTCTGCATCGAAGTTCAAATCTGCGTCGTGAAAAGAAGGGCCGCATCCTCCAAGGACATCAGCGTCACCAGGTTCATCAGTCAAGCCAGTATCTAATATAGCGGGGTCGCAAGTAAAAAACTCACCCTTTTTATAATCGATGATGTAATCTGCCGGCAATGAAGTAGTGAAGGCGTCGGCACAACCCCGTTGGTGTAATCCGTTGGCAACAAAACTAGTGAAGGCATCGGCACAACCCCGATGGTGTAATCCGTTTGTAACAAAACTAGTGAAGGCATCGGCACAACCCCGATGGTGTAATCCGTTGGCAAAAAACCATTGAATGCAATGGCACAACCCCAATGGTGTAATTCGTTGGCAACAAAACCAGTGAAGGCATCGGCATAACCCCGATGGCATAATCCGTCGGCAACAAAACCAGTGAAGGCATTGGCATAACCCCGATGGTGTAATCCGTTGGCAACAAAACTAGTGAAGGCATCGACACAACCCCAATGGTGTAATCCGTTGGCAACAAAACTAGTGAAGGCATCGGCACAACCCCGATGGTGTAATCCGTTGGCAACAAAACTAGTGAAGGCATCGGCACAACACCGATGGTGTAATCCATTGGCACCAAAACCAGTGAAGGCATCGGCACAACCCCGATGGTGTAATCCGTTGGCAACAAAACTAGTGAAGGCATCGGCACAACACCGATGGTGTAATCCATTAGCACCAAAACCAGTGAAGGCATCGGTACAACCCCGATGGTGTAATTCGTTGGCAACAAAACCAATGAAAGCATTGGCACAACCCCGATGGTGTAATCCGTTGGCAATAAAACCAGTGAAGGCATCTGCACAACCCCGATGGTGTAAGCCGTTGGCAACAAAACTAGTGAAGGCGTCGACTCAACCCCAATGATGTAATCCGTTGGCAACTACCAAGCGCAGATCGGCAAATCCCCGATGGTGTAATCCACTGGCAACAAACTAGTTAAGGTATCGGGACAACCCCGATTGTGTAATCCACCGGTAACGAACCAGTGAAGGCATCGGCATAATCCAGTTGGTATAATCTGTTGGACAAACCAAAGCAGGTCTGCTCAACCTCGATAAGGTAATGCGTTGGCTACAACCCAATGTGGGCGTCGACTTAGCCCAAATGACGTAATCCTTAACTTCCCTAGCTGGGGGAGAGTAACCCCTTTCTAATATCACATATCATTACATTTGTTATACATGATATTGCATCATCAGATATACCTTGACATGCATTCTTTGAGTCTAGTAATCTTTGTCATGTTCATTCCATTACATTGTATAAACAACGACAAAAGAGCCAGGTCATCCTGAAGACGACCCCATGAAAGATTTAATAACTAATGATGCTCGAACATGTCGTGAATTGAATGAGGATCACCAAGATGAGACAGTATTCGCCGAAAACCAACTCAACAAACCTCGAAAGGCGTACCATCGATGATAAACCAGCTAACTACCGTCGGGAACTAGAAGATACTTCTCAGCTAGCAGTATCATCTTCCCGGACCCCGACTCAGTTAGACTCGATTGGATCTCACCGTATTCCTCATAAACTTTTAGAAAGTCCGATCTGCGAAGGTCAACTTTCTCCAAACCGAGACCTAAGGCACGTATTTCAAGGTAATCATATATGTGGGGCCCAGCCTTATTCATACATGCTCCAGCCTCAACCATACTCAAGGCTAGCCGCATGTATGGTAGCGGCTGCCCGAATTTCTCTATATCAGCTGCCAACAACTCATAAACAGAAAAAAGAGGAAGAACTTAGAGAGAGAATGTCACTTTTAGAGAGAGAAGGCCTCGGGTGAGACTTATATATACCAAAATTGAGCGATTTTATCTTGTTAGTGTCTACTTGGAGTCCCGAGTGTGTTCTAAGTTGATCCTGGGAGTTAAAACGCTTGTTCACGCATCCCCCAAGGTGAAACAACGCACTTTCTAGCTTCGTTCTTTGTATATTTTGTTTAAATACTATATTGATGCTATATCTTATTTAAATATAGTTAAACTTGATGTATTTTTAGCGTATTGTGTAATAGTTGATAGATATTATGTTTCTATCAGTTATATTGTGCTTATTATTTCGTAAATTGATCACGGAGGCTAGATCTACCTAGATCTAAGCCGAATCTAGCCTTTGAAAGGTTATTCAGCATGAAACTTTAACCCGTGTGCTAGAGTGGCTTAGATTCATGGTAGATCTATGGATTTATTGTTTTAAATGGTCCCGGTTGCCCCGTATAACCCTAAATCTATTTTTAAAGGTGAAAGGGGTTCGAAATGGCTTAAAACGGTGATTTCAACCGATGAAATCACCTAATATCAAAGCCGAAAATATTGTATATATGTAATCCCGCACAAATAATGTGAGCCTAGGAATCCCGGTGTCGAGATCCTCGAACGGATCCGACTTAATTGCCACGATGGACTGGTTTTTATGTTGTAATGTTGTAATAGCGTAAATATCGTTGTATATGTAATATTTGGATCTTGAAAACGATTTCGAGGGGTTAGTTCGAGAAGTTGGATTTAAGATCCCGTGATAGTGAAAACCTTAATTGTGGGAGCTCGGTTAATCGAGATGACTTACATGCCCGATGATAATCTGACCCCTTTTTAACGCTTTTGCATGCATATCATCAAAATGATTTCTAATAAAACTACAAAGAGCTTTTGATGATGAATAAAGTAATTCGGAGTAGATCACATAATAAACATAAAGAATAAAAGGAAGTATCGAAGTGCTCGATTCCTAGTCGGGTAAAGGATTTGAAAAACCTTACTTTCTAAAATCTCATTTCAATTCATATATCTTGTTAAAAATGAACTTTTTATCAAATCAAATCCTTCGTACCTAGGCGCAAAAGAGGTACAACACTACTTTTAAATAAACCAAAATAAAGACTTATAATAAAAATGAATAAAGCTTTCAAAATAAAACACACACACACACACACTCACACACACACACATACACTTTATGCACAAAAAATCAATAAGATGCGGTACCATATTTTCACAGGAGTCGGGGGGTGCCTAACACCTTCCCCCCGCTTAACCTAGCCCCCGAATTCCACGAATCTCGGGTTTCAAGACCCAATCTTATAGAGTCACATATTGGACTAAATTGCAAAAACTATTAAAACTCAGATGAGTTGGTACATCCATTTAAACCATACCAACTGGCGGCTCTGTCTCATTTGGTCCAATCATAAAATAATAAAATTAATCTTTTTAAAGTCGTCGACACTTATGTCGGTATCGCTTTCCTGAAACTTCACCCTTTGATAAAATCCATAAACATAGCGAATTGGAAAAGGGTAAAACAAATAAAACAAAGGAAAGACGGACACATCAAAGATTTTTTCCCGGCGTCGAGATTTGGTAGATAGGCTTCTTCCAGTACTTTCACCATAATGTTGCGATGATCCACTGAGGAAAAGACCAGGTCCAAGATGGATATCTGTAGAGGTGCCCCTTTCAAGCTTTGCACCACCTTGATCTCATTATGCCCCATTTTGACGAGGAATTCTTTAATTTTGTCTTCAGCCACTCTCTCCTTAGCTTTAATGACTGAATTGATCACCCGTTGAGGCTGGTACATCATGTTTTCCTTTGATACACTGGCAATGTTATTTGAGGTTGAACTTCATCCTTCTTATAGTTCCATGGGACTCTTTTTAGGCTGATGAAAGGATATTGCAGTCTGAATGGCAATATAAGAGGTTCAGGCGCAGCCACATTTATAGGATTTTGTACTTCTTGGACTCCTTTCCTCTGTAGTATCAGGGGTGTGATGGCTATATCCTTCTCAAAGGAAATTACAGCTACTATTTCCTAATTCCATGCTATTGGAATAAAGAGTGCTTACTCATCGAGATAGCCATTATCTCTATTTACCTTTATCAGCTCACCACTTTCAATTAGATTTTAAATCAGGTGACGAAGTCCCCAACAATCCTCGATGTCATTATCGGAAGCGTTGGAATGAAACTGACAGATCCGGTTAGGTTTGAACTTCCTGATCCAGGGTTCATTGGGATAACAAATATGCAACTATCCTCTCATTGATCAGCTTTTGGAGGATTTCTTTCATGAGCTAATTCAAATTAGTGAAATTCCACTGGAAGGCATATTCCCTATCAGCTTGGAACTTCTCCTCCTTGGCCACCTTGTCAGTCAAAGGTTCGCGTTCATGAAACTGGTAATGATCTCTCATAGCAATAGGGCTAATCTCAGGGGTAGAAGGACTTGGTTCATACTGGTTGGTTTTATTTATCAACTATCTCGTTATCTGACGTTGATATACAACCAACTTCGCCAACTGTCTATTCTGTTCCATAATAAACTTTATTTCTTGTTCCATCAAGAACTGCCTTTCTAAGAACTCCCAACTGTCTGGGCTATTGGTACTTGAATGAGCTGACTCTCCAACATAACGGAGGTATTTGGATCCTTCTTTATTCCTCGTGCTAATCATATTGGCACTCTCCTCATTGTGTTGAGGTAGGGGATTATCTTGCATATGTGGTTGCTCTTGTTTTGTCACCACAATCTCTTCGTTATATATTAAGTCTTGGATTTTGTGTTTGAGAGCCCAACAATCTTGTATATCGTGGCCCGGTGATCCGAAATGGTATGCACACTTTTTACTTGGGTCGAAATTCCTTCTGCTGGAACTAGCTTGTGGAAGGAGCTGGACAATCTTCTTTTGTGCTGTCAGCAGTTTCAGCACATTTTCTAGTGAATCTCCCAAGGGGGTGAACGTTCTTCGATGTCTGACCTTTCCCATTTTTTGGAACGTAGGATTTGAAGGTTGTGCAGGAGATTAAAAAGGGTGATAGTTTCTCCTTTAAATAAGCAAAATGCTTGAACTGCCTCTTCGATTTTGTCCTTATAATACTAAGGACACTTCCTCTTCTTTCTTCTTGTGTGCTCTTCGGGGATTACTCGCATAACTCCCAGATTGGATATGCTCGGCCACGACTTTCAAGACTATAAGATCTTTTATCTTCCCAGACTTTAGACCCATTTCGATCATCTCTATGTGTTTGATCATCTATGAGAATTATTTTCCTATACCTGCTAGGACCCTTTCGTAATACAGAGCTTCTTGAATGTCGATGAAGGTCATTACTATCTCAGTTTCTATTATGGGCAGGGTGACTGGTGCCACCATCCGTCTCCATCGTTGAGCATAATCTCTAAACAACTTAGTGTTTTGCTTCTTGATTTTAGTGATTTGATATCTGTCTAGAGCCATCTAAGACTGGAAACTGTATTGATTGAGGAAGGCATGTGCTAACTCTTCCCAGCTGTGAATTATTAAATTGTCTAGTCGAGCATACCAGGTTCTAGCCTCTCCGGTATGACTTTTCTGGAGTAGTTGCATTTTGAACTTCTCATCCTCCGTATAGGATCTGAGTTCTGCAATTAATACCTTCAAATGGGTGTAGAGATCTCTTAATCCATCATATTTCTCAAATTTAGGGACTTAAAACTTGTTAGTATATCGAGCCCCTAGAAATATACATAAATCTGAGTAATTGACACTCCCAAATGCCCCAGTCCCTTTAATGGACCGGATTATTTCTTCCATTTGTTGGACTTTTTCCAGAATATCATTAGCCTCTTGCTCTTTGTCAAGGTTGATGAGTTCAGGGGTTTTGCTGGTTAATCCTTGTTTTGAGACCCATGGATCTAAGGATCTTTCTTGCCGGTATCCTGACTGCCACTGAGTGTGGAGGAATTTTTTTTTAGGGTTTTTTAATCTTATCCTGTAAAACAAAGGTTAGTTATTTTAATGACAAGATAGTATAACAGGATTCACAATAAAATTGTATAGTTACATTTATTTAACCTGAAATTTACATTGAAACTGGAAATTTTATATTGAATTGAAAGAGGTAGGCATGAAGAAGCTTCCCTTCTGATTTGCTTAATCAGAGGCTGACCTATCTTAGGCTACTCTCGTGGTTTTTTGGCATGAAGGTCCCCAAATCTTTGTAATCTACTCGAGGGGAAATTAATCTGATATTTCAATTGAAGCGGATCTGAGTGGTGCCCTTTCTGAGCCTCGCAGGATTAGTCTCCTTTGAGTCCAGTAATCAAACTCCGACGGGTTTGCCTCCTGGTGGAGGAATCACACAACATACATTCACATACATCAAGTCTCACCGTATGAAATGATGACATTTGTGTGAAGCACTAATATAAAGTAGTAAAGCATTTATTCACATCCATTCAATGTAAAACACAGCATCCACAGATACGCAGATAGAAAAGGGAAATTTTGAAAAAAATTGAGCACGGTCTAAGCCCTCTACTAACCCCAGCAGAGTCGTCACCTGTCGAAGACGGGAAAAATCTTGTCGCTTTGGATAGATCTTCCTCTTCCTAATTTTTGATGTTTTCTACCCTTAAATGTCTTATCTGTTTCATGAAGGGTGAAAAGTTTTTTAGGAATAGGCCAACATGTATTATGCTGACGATTTGAAAGGTTTACAGAGTCGCCATTTGGTATATTTTAAAATGGTTGTACCAACTCAACTGAGTTTTGTTTGATTTCTGCAAGTAGACCCAATTACTGGACACGATCAAAACTTGGCCTTGAAACCGAGATTCTTAAAATTCGGGGGCTTGGTTAAGCGGGGGGAAGGTGTTAGGCACCCCCCGACTCCCGTGAAACAGAGTACCACATCTTTTTAATATTTTCCTTTTAAATTGCAATGTGTGTGTGTATGCTGGAGGTGATTGAGCCTATATTTGATTGATTTGAAAATAGTACCTTGCTTCGTTGGACCTATATACGAAGGGTTGGTTTTGTTATGAAAAGTCCTTTTTGTTTATACAAGATATAAAACTGTTGTTTTGAAAGATTGGTTTTCAAACCCTTACGCTTGCATAGGAATTAAAAGCATATTGATACTTCCATTTTATTTTGTTCAGCCTTTGGCATGATTTGTATGTTTATTATCGGGATGCGAAGCATCCTTAACCAAATAATGTATATACAAGTGCTTGTCTTCTTATGGGCATGATAGCTATTAAAGTGACTCTAGCACTACAAACCATATTTCACTATGTTTGAGACTTTAAATCCGGATAACCGTTTTAAGGTCTCTCGTATGTACATTTTACAGAAAAATTGGAAGGATATGTTTACAATGTGGAGTTTGTCTATCGTGGGAATCGGATTTAGATCAGTTTGATCATCAATCCCACGATTCCTAGGCTCACAAAAAAGGGCCAAGAAACATGCACATCATAGATATTCACATAGAAGGAGAATTGTACTCTAGACGTCGCAAAACGAAGGATTTATCAGTCAAATCCTTGCATGCGCGTAGCCAAAGCTTCCCGTTTCTGCTAGATATGGGTCTAGGGTCACAAGGTCACTTTAATATTCTAAATTTAAATAAATCTTAGCCATTCTAGCTTCCCGATTCCAGTCGGACCTATTTTAAACCGTTTAAAAGTTAAAAAAGGCTAGATTTAGATAAATCTAATTCACCAAATTTACATTAAAATAAATGCATATCAAATGAACATTTAAAACATATATTTAATCACAGTGAGCAAATAATATTTTTATATATATATAAGCTATAAAAGGCGATAGATTTCCAATCTAGGCCCGATTGAAATGGAAATATATATATATATATATATATAAGCTGTAAAGGGCCACGGATTTTCGATCCAAGCCCGACTGAAATGTAAATATATATTATATATATATATATATATATATATATATATATATATATATATAAAAGCTCTACAGGGCCACGGATTTCCAATCCATGCCCGACTGAAATGTAAATATATATATATATATATATATATATATATATATATATATATATATATAAATGATAGTAGTGTGCATACTGTAACAAACGAGAATTTTGTATTTTAATTTTAAATATATATTGAAATAAGTAAATATTTTAGTTGAATTATTTATTGAGTTGAATAAATAATTTATGTGATTATGTTGTGGAGCAATTTAATTAAGTGTAATACATTAATTAAATAGATGTTTAATATTAAATTGATGTTTAACTAATTTTATGGTGAAATTCTAATTTAATTGAGATAATTAAATTTGATGACTTGTTATGTGGTGATTTGTTAAATAATGATTTAATAATTTAGAGAATAATTATAGTAATGCCTAATTTAATTTAAATAATAAAATTAGAGATTTACTAATTTGTTACATGGAATTATGATTAATGAGTAAATTATAATTGTATAGCAATTTAATTTATGTGATAATTTTATTTAGTTAATGGATGTTAGCTTTAATTTGGTTAAATGAGAATATTGGGATTTAATTAAATAAAGTGTGACATTGGAAACTATGTAGTAGAAAGAGTTATTAAAATATTTTAAAAGGGGTTTTAATGTAGTTTTACCAAACAAGGCCTTAGTCCTAAAAAAATCTATTTTTAAGTTCTCTGTAACTTGATTTTTATGAGAATTCATGTAAATATAGTTTATATGTGTTAAATTGTATGTATAAACTATTATATATGATTGTTTATGTTGTTCAATTCATGTAAATATGATGAGCATGAAGAAATCATGTTCATAGCAATTTACAGTGAATTAGTTTAAAAAATAGTTTCTTAAATATCAAAATTTCTGTTTGATTGTGATATGTTATATAAATTAATCATGGGGTGTAATAATATGTTAAGAAACGAAGTTAAAATGATTTGAACTATGTGATTTGGTTTAAAAACAAACTCACAGTGTTTATTTTCTTCAAGAACACTTAACAATGGTGTTTTCTTTAAAATCATAAAATTAAGGGTTTTGATTATGTGCTGTGATGTTTATATATATTAAAACATGTTAGAAGGCTAAAATTATGATTTTATAAAGTTTTATATGAATTATATGTACTAAATTTTGAGTTTGGTGCGATGAAATAAGCCAAATTGGGTTTTTCCTGCACATTTCGCGAACTGTCTTTTTCCCCAGCAGGAACACCCGCCCCAGCGGGTTATACCCTCGCCCCAGCGGACCCCCTTGTTGTCCAAAAATTTGTTTTGCGTTTTGTGTAGTTTTTATGCGTTACACGATAAGCTAACTTAATGTGATGAACTTGATGACATGTTAAGCATACATTGAGATGTTAGAACAATTCATTAACGTATTCAACGTAATTAACTTGTAAGTCAGATACGTTATGTAAACCGTTATTCGAAAAGTCTAATAACGTGTTCAAAACCGATGTTCGTAATTGATCAGACTTAGAAATAATTATTATTGCAAATGTAATGATATGTAGGGTAAATTGAGGAACGAGAATTGTAATTTGTAGCTTGTGCACCAGACAAGTGTTCTAAACTCAAACTTTACTTTTATTGAGCAAGTTTTGTTACCCTAACACGATTATGTTTACTTTTATTTGAGCAAGTCCTTTTATTTTGCAATGGACAAGTATTTTATTAAAATAATGTAGCATTGACATAATTGTTCAAGCAAGGTTTTATCGTATCTTTTAAATGCTTTAATTTTAATTCTGAAGCATAAGTTATTTTATAATTCTTTGGTTATTGAATTCTTAATTATTGTAAGTTGATTCAATTACTCCTGAGTTGCTGATAGTTGAACTCTAAATTACCATTTGAGCTTATCCAAACAAAACATTCTTTGGTGCGGACTTGTTAATTAATACTGAGATGAACAACCCTATTAATAGGGGATTTCCACGCGAAAGCGTTTAGATGTTTGTGCACAATACATGGTACGAAGGGCTGATCCCTCTAAGTACGAGTTAAGGTTCCTATAGTCTAGTGACTGTTAAAGGTTTAAATAGAGATGTTTATAACCTGGGACATAGTTCAAGGTCTTATGACCCTCAGATGAATTCTAATTCTATATTCATTCCTTGATTACCGATGATAGAAATATTATTCAAGTCAGTTGAAGTTATTCATGAATATGTCATCACTATTGATTGTTATTTCCAGTGAGCTTTTGTTTGCTCACTTTTGCATTTATATAACCATTGTAGCCAAAGTTGAGAGAGTTGATGAACCGTCAACTAGCAAAGGAGAGGGCAAGATGAACAAATGAAGACTTGTTCATATTTGACTATGATTTTTGTAAGAAGAATTTAATCTATTTTTCGCATTAATGGTGTTTAAGGTTAGAAACCCTGGGAATGTTTTGATAAAGTTGTAATCCTTTTTAAAGGAAGATTTTTTTGGTTAAGGTTGTAATTTATTTTTCATTCCTTATTTACAGGCAGTAGTTATGTTTTATTTAGATATTGAACACCAAATCCTACGGAAATGAAGTACCCGGATTTGGGGGTGTCACAAGTTGGTATCAAAGCCATTATGTTATGAACCTTAGGCGGGGAAACCTTAGGTAGTAGCCTTATAGAGGATCGAAAAGTAAGTGATGATAGTTAAGATAATAAACTACCTTACGTGCTATACATTTATGTACTCGAAGAATATCGATCGATATCACGTAATATTTAAACTTTAAAATTTTGTGTCAGGATGACGAATGTTGGAGAGTCCAGTCAGGCAAGGGAGGAGTTATCCTAGATGCCTAGGGATGAGAAGCCCTACGACATCCATATTTTTTGGGAGCAGTTGGTTCAGAGAGAGCCATCTCCATTGATCACTGTAGTGGATCAGGAGATTGAGCCAGTCTTTGACCGAGATTACGAGGAGGAGTCAGAGGAGGAGGATCCTGAAGTGGAATTTCCACCTAACTCTATCAGGGTTGTGATGTACAAGGAAGTCTACGACCGCAACATTGAGCTGCAGGGTAGAGTTGGAGAGCTGGTGGATGTGAGCCAGGATACTATACAGCAAAAAGAGGAAACGATTCAAGAACTGGACGATCAGCTTGGAAACGCGAAGTGGGATCTAGTTCACGTGGAGGGTGAGAGGGATGAAGCACTGGTTGAGCTAGCAAAATTGAATAATGACATTAAAGAGGAGTCAGCGAAGCGTGCAGAGCAGAGGATGTGTGATTGAAGGCTACTATACGTGCAGATTGAGTTGGAGACGAGGTTCAAGTGAAGAAGGCCAAGATGAAGGAGACGGACTATGCGTTTCATTCGGCTATATATAGGGCACAAGATCGTAACTTTTATTATCCAGCTCAATTCAAGGATTTTTCGTGGTATATGGTGGATCGAAGAACAGTGTTTTGGGTGACGAAAGAAGAACGTGGAGAGACTATGCGATGTCTTAATATGCCTAGATAGTGGAGTAATAAACTATGCGTTTCTTTATAAATTAAATAATTGTAATCCCAGAATTTGAGATAATAATGGGATAAGATTATGAGGTTATCCTATAACTTGTTCAGTTCAGGAAAGATAATGTAAATAGCAGAGATGCTATCTATTCTATGTTTTAAAACTATGAATGAATAAATAACGAAGTTTATTGACATGTTATGTGCTCAAGTGTGAATTGATTTATTTCAAATGTTTAAGTTTGAACTTAAATATTTGAGGGATGAGTAAGGGATCTAATAAGAGTATGTTTTAACAGAACGATGCCTCCTAGAACAAGACCAGTACGTCAACCACAAGAAGGTTCTACAAACAACAACAACAACTACGATGAGGCGAATGCCAACCCAGTTCAGCAACTGGTGAACCTACTAACGGGAGCGCTTGCGAATACTCAGCAAGTTCAAGATGCTACATTCAAGGAATTCAAAGCGGTAGGACCACCGAAATTCCAGGGATCTATGAATCCGATAGAAGCCCCAGTCATGGGTGATGGAAATGGAGAAGGTCTTCGATGTGGCAAGGATTAACGATGACCAGAAGACGTCTTTCGCGACATTCATGATGAAGTCGAAAGCTAGCTACTGGTGGGAGGCTAACAAAACTCGGACAGGAGATGGTGTGATAGCATGGGACCACTTCAAAGTGATGTTCTTTGAAATGTACTTTCCAGTAAGCTCGTAGAACCAGAAGGAGGTTCAATTTCTAGAGCTAAAACAGGGAGCGATGATGGTACCAGAGTACGCCGCAAAATTCAACGAGCTGGCAAGGTTTGTAACATACCAGGTCAGTACTGATGAGAGGAAGGCAAGAAGATTAGAGCAGGGATTGAAGCCCTGGTTATATAGTAAGGTCTCCATGTTCCAGCTGAATACGTTCGCAGCTGTGTTAGAAAAGGAGATCATCGCGGAAGGTGGGAGTGATGCCTTGACCAAATATAATCAAGAACAAAAGAAGAACAAGAATAAGAAAAAGAATAAGGCTTGTGGTAGTGGTACCAACCAGAAGAGGAAGTGGAACGACAACACATCTGCTAAGAGTCAACAGGGAAGCCAGCAGAAGAGGAGGATTGAAACATGTGCTACATGCGGGAAGAATCACACTGGAGTGTGCTTGAGAGGAAGGTGTGTATGTTTTAACTATGGTCAGAAAGGTCACATCGCGTCGAATTATCCTAACCTGATGAAGGGAGCGCGCTTCACATGCGGGTCTAAGGTTCATATGGTCCGGGATTGCCCAAAGAAGCCAGTGATGAAGGCAGCCGAGGCTTATTCACTGGGTTCTTCTCCTTCAAGAATTTGACAAAGAGATTAAGGATAGAAAGGGGACAAAAAACCATGTGGCTGACCATTTATCACGACTAGAAAACCCAAATCCGGACGAATCAGATAAAGTAGTGATCAACTAGTCATTTCCAGATGAACAGTTATTTTTGATCCACGACGAGTTTCCGTGGTATGCAGATTTCTTGAACTATTTAGTAAGCAACATCCTCCCACCAAACTTAACTCGCCAGCAAAAGAGGAAATTTCTACATGATGGAAAGTGGTATATGTGGGATGAACCATATTTGTTCCGTCAGTGTGCTGATAGAATGATCCGGTGATGTATACCAGAAAGTGAAGTTGAGAGCATCCTATAGGCATGTCACACTTCAGTATACGGGGGACACTATGGGAGTGAGAGAACATCCGCAAAAGTCCTCCAGGAAGGTTTCTTCTGGCCCACTTTGTTCAAAGACACACATCAACGCGTGAGAAACTGCTACAGATGTCAAAGAGTGGGAAATATTTCAAAACGGAACGAGATGCCCCTAAACAAAATCCTGGAAGTCAAGAATTTTGATGTATGGGGAATAGACTTTATGGGACCCTTTCCATCCTCGTTTAGTAATTTGTACATCTTATTAGCAGTTGACTATGTCTCGAAATGGGTAGAAGTAGTTGCGCTACCAACGAATGATGCAAAGATGGTTTTAAAATTCTTGTAGAAGATTATTTTCACACGTTTTGGTACCCCGAGGGCAATCATCAGTGATAAAGGGAGCCATTTCTTTAACAAATACTTCACCGTCCTCTTGACGAAGTATGGGGTCAAACACCGAATTGCCACAGCCTATCACCCTCAAACGAGTGGCCAAGCCGAAGTATCTAACCGAGAGGTGAAGAAAATCCTAGAAAAGGTTATCAATCCAAACAAGAAAGACTGGTCATTGAAATTAGACGATGCTCTAGTGGGCATATCGGACCGCCTACAAAAACCCTAATAGGCATGTCCCCATATCAGCTAGTTTACGAAAAAGCGTGTCATCTTCCAGTAGAACTCTAGCATAAGGCATATGATATGTGGTATTTATATCACATATCAGATTCGCTCAAGCTTCAGACGTTGCTTGTTTTTTGTTATTTATTGTGCTTTTGCATATCTTTTGTTGTTATTATGCTCTCCCTGTTTGATGCAGGGCTTTTTGAGTCATCTCCAGCTTGCAAGGGGCAAATGTGTCATTTTCTACACTCTGGCGCCGCAGCGCCAGTGCCTAGCCTTTAGCCCGCGCTGCAGCGTGAGTGGCGCCGCAGCGCCACCAAGTAGTTGTGCGCTCCGCGCCGCAAGCGTCGCCTCCGGTGTCTAGACTGGTTCGTTTTTAATGACCTAAAAGGCAGACACACAAAAAGCAGACACACGAGGGGGAGGAAAGAAACAAAAGAAAAAGTAGATATCTGGAGATTCTAGAGCAGAAACAAGTATTATTCTTGGGGAGAATAGTCATTGCATCATAGACAGCTCAGGAGTTCCACGAAGAAGAGAAGACTTGGAGACAGAAAACCCACAACAGGAGTTTTCTTATTCCAAATCTCTAAGTTATTTGTGTATTACTGAGCAATGTTGAATGTGATAGAAATGTGTATTAGCACCATGGTTATGAACTAATACCTTTTTAGGATTGCAATGTAACCTAGTGTTTAGCCTAATTAACTTTCTCTCCTATTTATATTAATGAATCATTTTGGGAATGGGTTGTTGTATTTCTTGCTTATTGACTAAATGCTTGACAGAGTTTTTGGTAGTGATATTAATGGATATTGAAGATTGGACATTAATATCTGGCTTTTAAAATACAATAACACTTGTTATGCCCTTGTCTAAAGGAATGTAGGCATAAACTGCTAAATAGGATAGACATATCTCTATTTGCCTTGTGTAGTCTTGAGACTAATCTTATTGACCCTAGTCTAGTTATTTTCATCGATAGACATATTGTGATTCATCTAGCTAGGGGTGTGCATTTGGCCTTCGACAGAAGCTTATGCGTAGTTCATTTCTCGGCTAGCCATTCCTTGATTTGTTTGTAATGTGGAGAGTTAGGATTTTAGGCGACGCATTAGGGGAATTGTAATCCTAGCTTGTCTCCCTATTACATCTTTTATTTCTCCCGTTTCCTTTAGTTATAATCGCATAGCTTATAATTTCACCACCAATCATTTGTTTAGATAAGACAGTATAGTACTTACTTGAGTATTTGATTTGCATTTAAGACTTCGTCCTCGTGGGTACGACACCCTACTTCTTATATTACTTGTTGACCGCGTATACTTGCGCGTTAATTGTCGTTACATAAATCGGACAACAAGTTTTTGGCGCCGTTGCTGGGGACTTAGTAATATTTGTTATCAATATTAAAGCTAAGTCATTACGATCTTAATTTAGACTAATTTTATCTGTTTAATTTTCTTTTCAGGTGATCTCAACGGCGTATGCCACCTCGAAGGGGTCGGAATATAATACCTCTCGATCCCGAGGTTGATAGAACGTACAGACGCCTGCAGAGAGAAAAAGCTCGGGGCATAAATACTCCTGTTACAATGGCTGAGGAACTTCAGAAATCTTTAAGGGAGCATGCTATGCCTCACATCGCAGATTTGCAAGCGAGCATTCTTAGGCCCGCAATCCAAGCAAACAATTTTGAGATCAAACCGGGCACCATCCAAATGTGCTCCAATATTCAGTTTGGGGGATTACCAAATGATGACCCCAATGATCACTTGATGAACTTCTTGGAGATCTGCGATACGTTTAAATGCAACGGAGTGACTGACAATGCCATCAGATTGCGATTGTTTCCCTTCACTTTGAAGGACAAGGCCAAGAGCTGGCTACATTCACTTCCGTCAGGCTCCATAACCACATGGGATGACCTGGCTCAAAAGTTCGTGGCAAAGTTCTTCCCACCCGCTAAAACCGCCAGGCTCAGGCACGAAATTACCTCTTTTATTCAATTTGAGTCAGAGTCTTTGTACGACTCATGGGAGCGATTTAAGGATCTTCTAAGAAAATGCCCCCACCATGGACTGCCAGAATGGCTTCCCATCCAGACATTCTATAATGGGTTATCTGGAGCTACTCGATCGAGTATTGATGCCGCTTCTGGAGGAGCGTTCATGTCTAAGCATCACACAGCGGGGTATGAATTGGTGGAAACAATGGCGGCCAATAATTATCAATGGCCAAATGATAGGCAAGCCCCTAGAAGAGCAGCAGGAATATATGAGGTAGATCCAGTCACGCAATTAGCGGCTCAGGTTGCAGCGCTAACTAAAAGACTTGACACCATGGGAGTGCAAGCTGTGCAGAATGTTCAGAGTGTCGCATTGTTGTGTGAATTGTGTCAAGGGAGCCACACAACTGATCAGTGTGCCATAAGCCCCGAGTCTGTTCAATTTGTTTCCAACTACGGGAGGCAGCAAAACGCAAGTCTCCCTACTCATTATCATCCGGGCTTGAGGAATCATCCAAACTTGTCTTGGGGCAACACACAGAGCAATCAAGCACAACCACCGACCACCAGGCCTAATTTCTCAAACCCTCCCGGTTTTCAAGCTCAAAATCAGTTCAACCAACAACCACAGAGTTCTCATAATCAGTTCCACCATCCACCACCTCATCAGGAAAGAAAACCTAGTTTGGAAGATCTCCTGTCTCGATATATTGCCCAAAATGAGACAAGGAGCAGTAATCAAGAGGCTTCCATCCGGAACCTTGAAGTCCAAATGGGACAGTTGGCCTCTGCTTTGAATAGTCGACCGCAAGGCACATTGCCGAGTGACACTGATGTCAACCCGAAACGGGATGGGAAGGAACACTGCAAGGCAGTTACACTCCGAAGTGGGAAAACTATAAATGAAAAGGGTGGAGAGAGTCCTGTAGTGCAAGAAGAAGTGACTTTAGAGGAATCTATTGTGGAGCAAAGTGATGATAAGCCTGGGGGTGAGGTAAATGCTCAAGAAAGCCCTTCATCACCAACCCCTACAGTGAACACAGCTAGTCCTCCTATCCCGCAGTTGCCATTCCCCCAGCGCATGCAGAAACAAAAGCTTGATAAGCAATTTTCTAAGTTTTTAGAAGTTTTCAAGAAGCTTCACATAAACATCCCATTTGCAGAGGCGTTGGAGCAAATGCCGAGCTATGTTAAATTCATGAAAGACATATTGTCGAAGAAGAGGAAAATGGGAGATTATGAAACAGTGGCTCTGACTGAGGAATGCAGTGCTATTTTACAGAACAAGCTCCCGCCAAAACTGAAAGATCCTGGAAGTTTCACGATCCCATGCACTATCGGGGACCAATTCATTGGCAAGGCCTTATGTGATTTGGGGGCGAGTATAAATTTGATGCCTCTGTCAATATATAAGAAACTTGGACTGAATGAAGCCAAACCCACAAGTGTTACGTTACAATTGGCAGATAGATCTCTCACGTACCCGAAGGGGATAGTAGAGGATGTGCTTGTTAAGGTGGACAAGTTAATCTTCCCAGCGGACTTTATTGTCTTGGATTTTGAAGAAGACAGGGAGGTCCCGATAATACTGGGTAGACCATTCTTAGCAACGGGGAGAACCCTTATAGATGTGCAGAAAGGGGAACTGACTATGAGAGTACAGGATCAGGAAGTGACTTTCAATGTGTTTAGGGCAATGAAATATCAGAACACCCCTGAAGACTGCTTTCAGATTAAAGTGCTTGATGATGCAGTCAGGGAAGTATTCTCAGAAACATGCATGACAGACCCTTTAGAAGCTACACTAAGAGGTACCAGAGCTAATGAAGAGGGCACCCATGTTGAATTTGCTAACTGGCTGGATGCACCCCAGAGATCTACACAGTTCCAAAGACAGTTTGAGTCGCTGAATGATCCAAAAGCATCTACTTCCAAATCCCAACCATCTGTTGTAGAACCTCCTGTCCTCGAGTTAAAGCCCCTGCCCAATCATCTGAGGTATGCATACTTGGGAAATTCTTCCACTTTACCTGTTATAATATCTGCATCTTTAGATGAAGGCCAGGAAGAGAAGCTACTGCTAGTGCTTAAACAGTATAAAACGGCACTGGGGTGGTCGATTTCAGATATTAAAGGGATCAGTCCATCCCTTTGTATGCACAAAATCCTACTGGAGGAAGGATCCAAGCCGACCATTGAACATCAGAGGCGGTTGAACCCAATAATGAAGGAGGTGGTCCGGAAGGAAATCATTAAGCTGCTAGATGCGGGCATTATATACCCTATCTCGGACAGTCCTTGGGTCAGTCCCATTCAATGCGTGCCAAAAAAGGGCGGTATGACAGTAGTAGCCAATGAGAATAACGAGTTGATTCCAACCAGAACGGTGACTGGATGGAGGGTATGTATGGACTACAGAAAGTTAAACAAGTCAACCTGTAAGGATCACTTCCCTTTGCCATTTATTGATCAGATGCTCGATAGACTTGCTGGGCATGCCTTCTACTGTCTGCTAGATGGTTATTCAGGCTATAATCAAATTTCTATTGCTCCCGAAGATCAGGAGAAAACAACGTTCACATGTCCGTATGGGACCTTTGCCTTTCGGAAAATGTCCTTTGGGTTGTGTAACGCTCCTGCAACATTCCAACGTTGCATGATGTCCATCTTCTCTGACATGGTCGAAAAGACCCTCGAGGTTTTCATGGACGATTTTTCTGTATTCGGGAGTTCATTTGATAACTGTCTGGTGAATTTGACTGCCGTTCTCCAAAGATGTGTTGAGACTAATCTTGTATTGAATTGGGAGAAGTGCCACTTCATGGTAAAAGAGGGCATTATTCTGGGCCACAGAGTATCTGATGGTGGTATTGAGGTAGACAAGGCTAAAATTGATGTCATCAATAGTCTACCACCGCCTACAACAGTGAAAGGGGTTAGGAGTTTTCTTGGGCATGCAGGTTTCTATAGGCGGTTTATCAAGGACTTCTCAAGGATAACAAAACCGCTATGTTCACTATTGGAAAAGGATGTGCCTTTTCAGTTTGATGAAGCCTGCCTCAGAGCATTTGAACTATTGAAGGAAAAACTCATTTCGACCCCTATTGTGGTAGCTCCTGATTGGACTTTCCCTTTTGAGCTCATGTGTGACGCCAGCGATTTTGCAATTGGGGTAGTGTTGGGGCAGAGAAGGGACAAAGTGTTCCACACGATCTACTATGCCAGCAAAACATTAACTGATGCTCAGTTAAATTACACCACAACCGAGAAAGAATTGCTGGCAGTGGTTTATGCTTTCGACAAATTCCGTTCCTACCTAATTGGAACAAAAGTGACCGTGTACACAGACCATTCGGCCATTAAATATCTGATAGAAAAAAAAGATGCAAAGCCTAGGCTGATAAGGTGGGTCCTTCTTCTACAGGAGTTTGATCTGGAGATTCGCGACAAGAAGGGGACAGAAAACCAGGTAGCAGATCACTTGTCAAGGTTGGAAAACCCTCCTCATTCGGGAGACGCAATCAAAGACATCAATGATTTCTTCCCGGATGAACAACTGTTTGGCATCCAAAGTAAAACCCCGTGGTATGCGGACTTTGCAAATTTTGTCGCTTGTCAAGTGCTTCCTCCCATCTTGAGCTATCAACAAAGGAAGAAATTCCTACATGATGCAAAACAATACTTTTGGGACGAGCCCTTTTTATTCAAACAGTGTTCAGATCAGATTCTGCGGAGATGTTTGCTAGAGGAGGAAATCGAAGGTGTGCTCCATCATTGTCATTCCTCTAATTATGGAGGACATTTTGGGGGCCAAAGAACTGCTGCTAAAGTACTCCAATCTGGGTTTTACTGGCCTACCCTGTTCAAAGATGCACACCTATATGTGTTGCACTGCGATAGATGCCAAAGGGTAGGAACCATCTCAAAAAGGCATGAATTACCGCTGCAGAATATCCTTGAAGTAGAGTTGTTTGATGTATGGGGTATTGACTTCATGGGACCATTCCCGTCGTCCTACAACAATCTTTATATTCTTGTAGCGGTTGATTATGTCTCCAAATGGGTAGAAGCAGTCGCCTTGCCTTCTAATGATGCTAAGGTGGTGCTTAATTTCTTAAGGAAAAATATTTTCACTCGCTTCGGCACTCCTCGGGCAATAATCAGTGATGAAGGGTCACATTTTTGCAACAAATATTTCGAAGCCCTTCTTGCTAAGTATGGGGTGACCCATAAAATAGCCACAGGTTATCATCCGCAGACAAGTGGCCAAGCAGAGATCTCTAATCGAGAGGTTAAGCGTATCTTGGAGAAGATCGTTAATCCTAATCGGAAGGACTGGTCAAAGAAGCTTGATGATGCCTTGTGGGCATACCGCACCGCTTACAAAACGCCTATCGGAATGTCTCCGTATAGGCTTGTTTATGGCAAGGCTTGTCATCTTCCTCTGGAGCTAGAGCACAACGCATATTGGGCTATCCAAAAGCTCAATTTCGATATGGATGCAGCAGGTGAACGAAGATTATTACAACTCAATGAATCAGACGAGTTTCGTCTGCACGCGTATGAAAACGCTAAGTTGTATAAGGAAAAGACAAAGCGGTGGCATGACAAGAAAATTGTCGAAAGGAACTTCGAACAAGGCCAGAAGGTGCTTCTTTTTAACTCGCGGCTGAAATTATTCCCAGGGAAGTTAAAGTCCCGATGGTCGGGGCCGTTCACCATTGCTAAAGTGTATCCTCATGGGGCTATTGAGGTCGAAGACCCTCATTCAGACAAAACCTTCAAAGTCAATGGACAACGTTTGAAACACTATTGGGGCGGTGAGGTCGATCGACAAAACACCTCCATCACCTTGGGAGACCCGGTGTAAGGCGGGGCGAAAGTCAAGCCGACGACTCTAAATCAAGCGCTTGATGGGGAGGCAACCCCATCTCAGTATCAAATTATCCTTTTGGTTTTATTTAGTGTTGTTTTCTTTAGTTATCATTAATGCAATTGTTTTTCTTTTCCTTAGAATTTTTGTAGATGTTAATTTAGTGTGTTAGTATGTAGTTTAATAGTTTGTATAATTGTTAGTATGATTGCTTTGTCTAGTAGTTTATCTGGGTTTTGATTCAGGTTTTGGGTAGTGCAGGAAAAGAAAACTCAGTGCTCGCGCCGCAGCGCCAGGAGCTAAACTCAGTTTCGCGCCGCAGCTCCAATAGCCACGCCGCAGCGCCAGATCCTTTATAAATTTTGCGCCGCGGCGCCGGCATATGCTGGAAGCTACTGGAGAGTTGCGCCGCAGCGTCCCAATGTCCTGCCGCAGCGTCAATATTTCACGCCGCAGCGCCGAAAATGACGCCGCAGCGCCAAGAAGACTCAATGTGACGCAGCAGCGCAGAAAATGACGCCGCAGCGCCAAGAAGACCCTATCCCGCGCCGCAGCGCCATGCATCACGCCGCAGCGCCATCACCGTATTTTTACGTTTAATTGAGGCTTTTGGGTTCAGTTGCAGTGTTCCTCTTTTCTCTCTCACACATCTCCCTTTCTCCCAACGAGTGCGGCAAATCAACCGTCACTCCCAATTCGGTTTCTGAGCATTTGGGGCCTTCAACCGTCGTGCAGTTATTCTCCTTCATTCTATTAATAAGCAAGCCAAGGTAAAGGATTTCGCAGAGTTTGTTTTGTTCGTTTGTGATTTATCTTTCTATTGTCCTTTGGTTTTGTTGGCTATGGGTTCCAAGCGTCCTCGCACTAGTATAGGTCCTCCTCCGTCTTCCAGAGCTGCTCCTCCTCTTTGGGATGCTGTAAAATTCCCGAGTGAGGAAGCATGGAAGCGATATGCCCAAAATTTCTCAAAGAGGAGTTTGGTGCCAGAGAGAGGACTAAGGCCAGATGACAAGATGGATGGCCATATGAATTCAATGATTATAACTATGAAATGGGTTCACATCACCAAGCCGCCCGAATCTACAGTTATTTCAGTAGTTAAGGAATTCTATGCAAATGCTAATGCCGATGGTCCTGCTTCGGTGCCAGTTCGGGGTAAGTTGATCAAATATGACAGTCGAACAATCAATGCTGTGTATGGGACTCCAAACTACGAGGGTAAGGATTATCTGGAGTCTGGGATGCGGAGTTACAATACTGATGAGATTATAGCAAAGCTCTGCAAGCCTGGTACCGTGTGGAAAACCAATGAATTCCACGGTGAAAAGACCTCTTTCCCCCATCAAGCCTTGAGCCGTTATGGTAAGGTGTGGTACTCTTTTATTTGTGCCAATATCATGCCAACACGCCACCTGAGCGATGTAACAAGGGAGAGGGCAGTACTGCTTTATGCAATTGTCATGGGGCTGAAAGTTGATGTGGGGGTTCTTATCCAGGATTCAATTAAAAAGGCCATTAGGAGCAACGTCAATTCCGGCCTCCCTCATCCTTCTATGATCACACGCCTATGCAAAAGGACGGGTGTGGTATGGGAGAAAGACGACATCACTCAGCCGCCTATGGCTGTTATTGATCATCACGTTATAGCCCGTTATGGAGTATGGGATGGGGGACCTCCGTCACACCCAAAGGGTCAAGGATATTTACCGGGGCCTCTGCCGCCTCCCTCATCGGAAGCTGGTACCTCCGCTCAAGTGCCTGAGCCCCCATCTTCTGAGGCTATGCCACCCGGGGCCTTGGCAGAGATCTTAAGCAGTCTTAATTTTCTCCACAGCAAGGTTGATACAGTAGCTCAATGGCAGAGCCAATTCAATCACTATCATGCGGAGTTCGCAAATACAGTGTCCAGTATCTATTATGCTCAAGGAGGAGACGACGCAGAGTCCATGCCCTTTCAATTTCCAGAGCCTCCAGTCTTTGCGCCTTATCCTCCACCATTTCCAGCCACAGGAGAGGATCGCGAGGAGGAGCCAGCGGATGCCAATGTTGAAGCCGATGATGATGGCGGAGGTGATGGTGCTCCAGAGGGTGAAGGCCAGTGAGGTCATTGGCAAATTTCAAGTTTGGGGGAGATTTCCTGTTTTTAGTTTTATTATATATGAATTGCTGTCATGTTTCTTTTGGGCGGTTTAGCCCCTGACTATCTATTTTTCTTTTATGCTATGTTTGTGGATGTTTTCGGTTTATTTTGGGATGCATGTTATGATGCAGTGGTGCGTTGGTTTTATTAGGTATATTAATGAATGTTTGGTTTATAATATTTAATTGCTTGTGTTTTATTTTTGTATATAGTATTTTGCTTTCGCTTTAGCTTTCTTGTAAATTTTTGGTATTGTTTATAGCCATATGCCATGTGCATATTTTGGGTAGTGTGCAGATTTTTGGTTTACTTGACGCCATGTTTTATGGTTTCTCAGTATTTGGGCAGGGTCATGCCTATTGTAGTTGGTTTTCCCCCCTTTTTAACCCCGTTTTGTAACTGTGATTATGCTGGGTGAGGGTGATTTAGCTGTCAATTTTTTTTGATCGTGGCTAATGACAAGCGCCATGTAGTTATGGCTGTCTCTTAGAGTTGTGTCAAGCATGTATGAGTTAGGGGTTGTGATTCGATAAGTCGAGACTGTTTTTGATCCGTCCTTCTTAGCAAGAGCCGATCAACTGTTTTAACCAATTTTTTTTAGATTTTACGTCGCGCGTTTATTGCTTTGGGAGTATGTTCATTCTTATAAACTTTCATTTCTGCAAGGTAATAAAGGGCTTGGGTGTATTCTTTTCAGTTTTGGATCTTGGGCTCTGGCATGTTGTATAATAAAATATAATAAAATTGATTGAAAGGAGATTGAATATCGAAAGTCTTGCGGTGGGTCGAGTTGGAGCGTAAAACGCACTCGCCCATAAACGCAGGACCGATGTTGAGATGGAGCATAAAATGCACTCGTCAAATAATCTTCAGATTTCTTAAAGTCTAATTTGGCTTATGTTGATTACGTGGCCTTTGCTGCTCGAGTGATTAGATTCAGAGGGGTGTTCTACGCCTAGTGCCCTAAAGCCGTCTGGCTTGGGAGTCACTGATCAAAAGCTCATTTATGGGTAGCTCTGTCTAGCCTAAGGTAATTAAGGACTGTCCGAGTCAGATTTTTGTTGTCTTCATGCTAGAGTCTTTTGATCTTTTCCTGTGCTTGCATCCTAGTCTTAATGCTTGTTGATTGTTTAAGTTGCGTAGTGTGCATATTGTTTTTAGCAATCGACTGTGCGAGTTTTTTTTGAGCTATGTTTAGTTAGGATGGTTGATCTTCGCACGCATAGAGTGGATCAAGTACAGTCTCATGCTAGCAAATTCGATTTAAAGCCCCTTTCATGTCATTGATTGTCCTAATCTGAGAGAGGCTCTATAAGTACGCTTTGAAGCCGTGGTATTACTCTATAGTTGTAGTTTCCATTCGCGTCTTCCGGTAGTGTGGGTGTGGATGTTAGATAGTTTGCTTGAGGGCAAGCAATAGCTTAAGTTTGGGGGTATCTGATATGTGGTATTTATATCACATATCAGATTCGCTCAAGCTTCAGACGTTGCTTGTTTTTTGTTATTTATTGTGCTTTTGCATATCTTTTGTTGTTATTATGCTCTCCCTGTTTGATGCAGGGCTTTTTGAGTCATCTCCAGCTTGCAAGGGGCAAATGTGTCATTTTCTACACTCTGGCGCCGCAGCGCCAGTGCCTAGCCTTTAGCCCGCGCTGCAGCGTGAGTGGCGCCGCAGCGCCACCAAGTAGTTGTGCGCTCCGCGCCGCAGCGTCGCCTCCGGTGTCTAGACTGGTTCGTTTTTAATGACCTAAAAGGCAGACACACAAAAAGCAGACACACGAGGGGGAGGAAAGAAACAAAAGAAAAAGTAGATATCTGGAGATTCTAGAGCAGAAACAAGTATTATTCTTGGGGAGAATAGTCATTGCATCATAGACAGCTCAGGAGTTCCACGAAGAAGAGAAGACTTGGAGACAGAAAACCCACAACAGGAGTTTTCTTATTCCAAATCTCTAAGTTATTTGTGTATTACTGAGCAATGTTGAATGTGATAGAAATGTGTATTAGCACCATGGTTATGAACTAATACCTTTTTAGGATTGCAATGTAACCTAGTGTTTAGCCTAATTAACTTTCTCTCCTATTTATATTAATGAATCATTTTGGGAATGGGTTGTTGTATTTCTTGCTTATTGACTAAATGCTTGACAGAGTTTTTGGTAGTGATATTAATGGATATTGAAGATTGGACATTAATATCTGGCTTTTAAAATACAATAACACTTGTTATGCCCTTGTCTAAAGGAATGTAGGCATAAACTGCTAAATAGGATAGACATATCTCTATTTGCCTTGTGTAGTCTTGAGACTAATCTTATTGACCCTAGTCTAGTTATTTTCATCGATAGACATATTGTGATTCATCTAGCTAGGGGTGTGCATTTGGCCTTCGACAGAAGCTTATGCGTAGTTCATTTCTCGGCTAGCCATTCCTTGATTTGTTTGTAATGTGGAGAGTTAGGATTTTAGGCGACGCATTAGGGGAATTGTAATCCTAGCTTGTCTCCCTATTACATCTTTTATTTCTCCCGTTTCCTTTAGTTATAATCGCATAGCTTATAATTTCACCACCAATCATTTGTTTAGATAAGACAGTATAGTACTTACTTGAGTATTTGATTTGCATTTAAGACTTCGTCCTCGTGGGTACGACACCCTACTTCTTATATTACTTGTTGACCGCGTATACTTGCGCGTTAATTGTCGTTACATAAATCGGACAACAGCATATTGGTCTATCAAAAAACTAAACTTTGATTTATCAGCAGTAGGGGAGAAAAGGTTATTGCAAATCAACGAATTGGATGAATTCCGCCTGCAGGTGTACGAGAATTTAAAGTTGTACTAGGAGAGGGTCAAGAGGTGGCACGATCAGAACATACTGGATAGAAAGTTTGAACCGGGACAATCAGTATTGCTATTCAACTCACGGTTGAAACTTTTTCCCGGAAAACTAAAATCCAAGTGGTCGGGGCCATTTACCATAAAGTATGTATTTCCACACGGCACAGTTGAGCTCTATGGCCGGGATCTGACAGAACCATTCAAAGTAAACGGTCAACATTTAAAGCACTATTGGGGCGGAGACATAGATCGCCAGGCGACCGCCGTCGATCTGGCCAAGCCGAACTAAAACAGGAAATAGTCTGGCTGAAAGACTGAAATTTAAGCGCTTGATGGGAGGCAACCCACCCTTTACGTTTATTTGTATTATATTTATATATAGTAGTTATAGTCAGTCATAATTTAGTATAAATTGAGTCTTAATAATGCATGTTCTAACAATGCTCAGGTTGTTCGTGCAGGGATAACCCAAATGCAAGACTAATTCAAGCTGGTCATTCATATGGAAATCATTAAGGACATAAGGGAAGGCTACTCAAACAGTTCCGCATAACAAATGAAGAAAATTTTTAAACTCTGAAGTTCTCCATACCCCCCGTCCCCGCAGGTATTTCATTACTAAACAAGCCGCCCCGGCGGGTTTTCCATTCAAACCCACTGCATAAGACCCGCCCCGGCGGTCATCCCAGAGGAAAAATACCCGCCCCCGCGGGCATAACAAATCAAAAATAGCTGCCCCGGCGGGCTTCCAAGCATAATCATGCCTGCCCCGGCGGGTTGTCGGCATAAATTTTTTTAAAACTCCTTTTCGGCAAAGGACTTAAGCCATTCTCAAACACAAAACACACTCTTTGCTTTCGAATACTACTCCCAAAACCCTGTATGCTCCCTTCCAACCCTCATTCCAAGTGGATTTCAACCAACAACCGCATCCAACATGATTGCAACCATTATTCCTCATCATGAACTTCATCAACCAACTACAAATCAAGGTATTCCATTACAAAAATTTGTGTTTGGGTCTATGTTTGGGGGTTTCAATTGAGTATCGAGTTTGGGCTTCTTAAGTTCTGTGGTAATTTGGTGTTATACATATATTGTTTGATTTGGGTGATTGAAAGACAAAATTTGGGGATACTGAAGAACTAAACATCATCAACACCAACCAATAGTATCCTTGCCCACCAACTATTCGACAGAACACCTAAATAAAAATTCTTCAACAAAAGAGTGGATTTTGCTCAATCGAACACCATGCCTCCCAGAGCACCAAAGCGCCAAAAGGGTGAATCCTCCTCCACACCGGCTAGACCTTTTGATCAGACAAAATTTCAAAGCGAGACCACCACCGACCATTTTGACTACTTGGCGACAAAGAAGCTCACCCCAGAACATGGCCTCAGGCCCGTTACAATGGACGGGGAGATGGCACTTCAAATTGAACAGCAGGGTTGGGACACTTTCACAGACCATCCCGACGCGATAGAGGTAGCGGTCGTGAAAGAGTTCTACGCAAACGCCGAGGACATATCTTCGTTCCAAGAATTCATCCGGGGCAAATCAGTGGACTTCAGTCCCACGGCCATCAATGATTACTACAATGTGCAAAGGCCTAATATGTGTAAATACCAGGAGTTAATCGACAGGGGGTTGGATTATGATACGATTTTGGTAGAGATTTGCAAACTGGGAACTTCTTGGTTCAGAGGCAAGAAAGGGGGTATATTGATCATGTGCTCCAGCCTAAACCAATATAGTAAAGTCTGGCATTCGTTCTTGTGTGCCAAACTTCTGCCCTCCACGCATACAAGTGAGATCACCAAACAGAAAATTTCTCTCTTGTATGCTATCCTCAATGACTACGACATCGACATAGGACTAATCATCAGTTTTTCAATCTGTCTGTGTTTGAGAGGATTGACATCGAGCGGACTGCCACAATCATCTTTGATCACGGGATTGTGCCGCCGTGTGGGTGTCAGGTGGATGGATAAGGAGCTGACTTAGCAGCCTCTTCAGTTACTTGATACGAGGATGATTGTCGGGTTTTACAAATGGCCGGTAGCACCACCACATCCCCTAGGACTGGGTTTCATTTTTCCATCCGCCACGGATGCATAGAGAGCAGCCGCCATGGCTAGGAAGGAGCCGACTGAGGAGGCTGCAGAGGGAGAGCCAACAGTGCTGAACTCTCAGACTCAAGCTTTACAGCAGCAACTGGATGAGCATCGCCGATTGGCTAACAGGTTGGCGGCGCGACAAAACTATATGTTCAACACGCAGAATCTGTTCAACACCGCACTTGCTGACACATTTGCAAGGATGAATACTTCGGGCGATCCATTCCAGTTTTCGGCTCCACAGCCACTGCATGCTTATCCACCACCTTTGTATTCTGATCTTGATGAGGACACTTTATGTCTCAGGGAAGTCCTCTACGCTTTGCTTGTTTTATGTTTTACCAATGAGGACATTGCTCTGATTAAGTTTGGGGGTGTACATTATATGTCATAATATTGTTAAGACTTCCATTTAGTTAATTGTTTTAGTTAGTATAGTTAGAGTTTTTATGCTTATAAAATAAAAAAAAATAGAAAATATATAAAAAAAAGAGTTGTTAATTAGGATTTTATGAGTCAGTATGTCAGTAGTATGAAATAACCCTAGCCAGTGATGAGACTGAACTTAAATAAGAACCTGAACTGTAATGATAACTAGAACATTTATGTACGTTCAGACCTTTACATGAGTCATAGCCTGTTTGACACTTTTGCACCGGTTAGCACAATAGGACAATAGTATAGTCAGCTTGGGTCAAATAGTCACATAATTGCCGTCTTAAACAGAAATTTTGCTTTAATGACAGAAATTCAGTGAACTGGTAGTAGTGACTAAGTTTAGACTAAAACCTAAGTTTAGGGGAAGATATGGGAGCTATCTTAAAGAAAAATGAATTTTTTTTGGAAAATATGAAAATGAAAAAAGAAAAAGGAGAAACTTCTAATAAACACCGTGACTAGTTTAGTTTCGTGGCCTTTGATACTCAAGTAAGTACGCCCTAGGGGATGCCTTTAAACCCATATCCCTAAAGCCATTCGGTTTGAGAGTCGTTGTTCGAAAGCTCATTACATGGGTATCACTGAATAGCCTAAGGGAACTAGACATTGCACAGTCATGAGTAAAATAGAGATACGGGAAAATGAGCAAAATGCCCCCGTGAATAAATAAAGATAGAAAATCTCCCATTTTGACTTTCGATGTGGTTGAGGTTGAGTTGAATTCACTCTACCTTGTTTAATCGTTTTCTTGAGTAAAATTGTGACTTTATTCTAAGACGCGTATTATGTGATGTATTTGAACTATAGCTGAGTATATTATTGTTGAACACACACACACAGCAATGCTGTTGACAGGTGATTGGTTCATAGATGGGTTTAAATTATAGATATATTTCTGGGTGAATTTATTGTTTATATCTATTGTGAATTCTTTGAGGCAATATTTGTAAGAACCCGAATTTTCAAAAAATTATTAAAATGAGAATTTAATAAATAAAATTCTTAAGGCATGTATTAGGTTCGAATATATATATATATATATATATATATATATATATATATATGTGTGTGTGTGTGTGTGTGTGTGTGTGTGTGTGTGTGTGTGTGTGTGTGTTATGAGGTAGGAAGTACGGTGTTACATAGGGTAACATGAACTATGTATTATGTGATTTGTGATTGATAAATATATTATTATTATATATTTGTTATAAAATGTAGAGATAAATTAGCAAGAAGATGGATAAGATTTATCTATCGGTATTAAATAATTTATATAATTACTTATCATGGTAAGATTGGTGACATTAAATATCTTTGATAATCACCATTTTCTAGAGTATATGTACGTTGTTGAAGAGAGAGAGAGAATAGGACCAATATATCTTTAGATAAACATTGGTTAGTGAATTATTAGTTGATTTAATATACTGCGAGAAGTGAAGATTAACGGAATATACATATGTGTTATATATATATATATATATATATATATGTATGAGAACCTTATAGGGGAATAGAGTTTGAACTTATAGTTTAAACTTTGAATCATTGAAGGAGGTAATAAAAGATGTTGGTTAACCAATGTAGCAAGATAGCACATTAAAAAGCATGTTCAAGTATTTAAGAATTGAGAATATAGTTCTACTATAGCAGAACTTGTCTGCCTATGAACTTGAGGTGGCGCAGCTGCGCCACTTCCAAGCTTATGACCAGCGCAGCTGCGCCGGTCTGTAGAAAGTTCTGAGTAAGTTTGTGAAAGTTTGATTTCAAGATATGTATACTAAGGACTCATATAAAAGTCATAATTAGTGATTAAGTGGTCCATAAATGGATTAAATTAGCGAAAACATGACTTGAACAAGAGTTAATTAATTAACCCGGAATAAATATTGGTTAATTAAGTGATATTATAGAATATTATATTATGAAGCTTTGCGTGGTAGTTGCATGATATTAAATTGAATAGAAATGATTAATTCACTTACATAAGATGGTGAATTAATATATGTGTTTAACATAAAGAAAATGGAATGAATATGTAAATTAAAAGGGAATTTTAATATATTACATAGTGTAATAATATATGAAAAGATTTGATAGTTGAGATATGTTAATGATAATAAGTGTCTGATAAAAGAAGGGGACCAATATATTTAAATATTGGATAGAGATGATTATATTAAGTTAATGTATTGAGATGTGGGTAACTAAAAATGTTGTGGAACAATTTATGGAAGAAATGAAATGGAAGAATTATATTATATGAATTAGTGTAGTACATACTAATTATTGTAAGAAAATGACTATTTGGATAAAGATGTTATGAGTATAAGTTCATAGTATATAAAGGTAATTAAATATTAAGGTAAAGTGTGACACCTAAGCTTTACATTAAATGAATATTGAATAAAGTGGAAATGGGGGAAAAGCCAAATGTGGCCTAGACCCTTGATATTTTATTTTTGAGATTTTGAGCTTGAGTTATATAACTCCGGTAAATGAGAAAAATGAGCCTTGTGTGGCTTTGATATTAAAGTTAAACCAGACTGAAGGTTTAACTGGAATTATTAAAAAGAGAATTAATGGTAAGGGAATAAATGATTGATATTAATTAATCATTTTAGTACTTATGTGGGAATAAAATAATAAGTGTGATGGGGAATAATGGGTTGAGAGTACCCAACTGTTGTATATTTAGCCCAATTAAAATATTATTTGGACTAGCTTAGTGTACATGGGATATAAGATTATATTGGTGTATATTTATAATATAAGTATACTTCCTACATGTGGGTAGGTACATATATATGTGTATATATATGTGCCCATAACTTAATTTAATGTAGTAATGTTTAGTCATTATAATTTATTTAATAAGCCCAAAAGGAATTAACTTTAGTAGAATGGAAATCATTTTACTAATAAGTAAGGAAGTAATATTACTTGTCCCATATTCATAGTCTCAATTATTATATCAGCCGTATGATAGACCAATGGCCTATCCCCCTCTATTGCGTATAAACAGAAGAATAAATCATTGCTATATGAATGGCAAAACCCCCAATTGGACAATAGTTTGGCTATATAAGAAAGCCTTCCCCTTCATTCTCAAGGCTGTTAAGTTGCTGAGATTGTTTGTTATTGCATAGAGAGATAGAGTCAGTGAGTTGAGAGTGAAGAAGAATTCCAAGGAAACTCTTGCATTGATTATTACAGTAAGAGGGAGGAACACTCTGTTAATTGAGAGAAATCATCAAAGGTACTTAATTCTAACTACTCTACGTTTCTGAAAACATAAGTCAGTGATAGAATGGTGAAGCATGAGGATTATAATGAAAGAATGCAAAATTTGTGGGTTTAACAAACTCTTAGAGATTTCATGAGTTATCTGTTAATTGATTTATCAAGTAATGTAAACATGTTATTAGAGTTCATATGTATGTTATGGGACCTATATGGTTGGTCTAAGCCTGCTTAATTGAAGAATATAGTATGAACATGAGTTTTGGGTTAATATGTGGGTTAATTAATGTGTATGGTAATTGTTGATTCTTTGGTATGTTGTAATTCTATGAATTACGAATCCATAGAATCGAAAACGGACTAATTTTGATGAGTATAACTCGCGTTATGGCGATCAAAAAGTGAAACGATCAGAATATTAGCGAAGGAGCAAGTCTGGAACAACTTTCTGCTTCTTGTGGCGCAGCTGCGCTGCCCCCAAGGCCATTTGGGGCGCAGCTGCGCCGGGTATGGTCGGACAGAAAAAAAAAACTATTTTGACATGCTGTAGTAAATTAGGCATAACTTTTTCATACGAACTCCGATTGAGGTGATTCAGGATGATTCAGAAAGATAACGAGCAGCCCTACAACTTTTGTTCTTTAAGGTTTTAGATTTAAAGTCGTTAAGAGGGGTAAAATTATCCATCTTTGTGACTGCTCCGTATTCGGAGGTAATCAGAGGGCGTCGGACATGCACATACGCAATTGTAGTGCCCCCGACAATGAAATATGTTATTCTAAGTGATAAAACATAAAAATGCATGTTAATAGATATGACATATGGTCTTGAGTACCTTTTCATGTTGTGAGTTGCTTAAATGATTATTTTCCAAAGATTATATAAAGGTTTTGAAAGCAAACTTTGACAAAACTTGTGTCCTTTAAATTCTGACCATTTGAGTATGTTTATATGGCATAGATATGTGTTCAAATGCATGTGAGTTATGATTTCAAGATACATTGCATGTGCTAAGTTGACTTACTGTAATTTTCGATGAAAACTTAGAATTTGAAAGCTAATATCAACACTCACTATGTGAGATACGTTCTGATCATGCAAGCACGTATAATAGGATTCATTATGCCTCTAGACATGTTGACATAAGCATAAACATGTTTGACTTCATTAGTGTACATTGACTAAAGAAAGTGTAAGATTTGAAAATGGACTTCAACATATACTTGAGATGGTTAAGTTCTTACGTTCCAAGCATGGTCTAGTTATGCATAAGCATGAGGAGAGGTTCAAGGTTGTCTTACATGTGCTAAGTTACTTTGACATTGATTTTGAAGAATAAAATTAAGGAAGTTTTGAAAGTAAGATGAATAAGTATTGAGTTACTTGCATTCTAACTTTATGTGCAAGCAAGATAGAACTTGTAGGCCTCTAGTCATGATTGATATGTGCACCCCGCTAGTTAACCGTATTATGCACTGTACGAGCATGTTTTGAAGTAAGTTTTGAAGACGAACTATACTAACTATATGTAAATAGATAGAATGTATGTGAGCTTGTGTATTTAAAGGATGATAGTAAGTATGTATGGTTAAGCTAAACCTATACGTACATAGTTATTCTAAGAATACGATAAGAATGTGAGACGAAGGTTCTAAGAACCAAGTTAGACAACAATGTGACCTTTATTATTACATTGAGAATGTGTGGATACATATAACTGATGAGTGTGATCTCTATGGTTAATATAACTGTGTAGGATTACACAAAGTGCAGAGATTCTTAAGCAGTTAAGTCGTAGTTGTTTAACTACGAATCAGGCAAGTCTTTTAGTTCCTATTTGATATATGAATTCAATAACTGTTAGTTGAATTATATTATGATGTGATAATGTGAACTTATATATGAACTGTATATGAGATGTAAATGAGATTGAAAGTTGATCTTTGATGATATACTTGTTATGTGAAAAGTAACATGCGTAGTAAATATAAATTGTTTATAAATGCATGAACTGAGTATGATGTTGTATGCTATGTGATGCATGAAAACTGTTAGAATTGCTGAGCTGTCGAGCTCACTCTTGCAAATAACCACTTTTGCAGGTTAAGGGCTTACGATAAAGACTTCGTGCTTCTTGATTGATAAAGATAGATAGTATCACAACGGAGTATACTATTTAGATTATCGTTTGAACCCTGTTTAGGTTCTAGGAGTGTACTTGATATATGCTTACGATATTTAATACTTGTTGTATTATAAAAGATGTACTAGCTAATACATAGAGGATATCAAGTTGAGTTGTAAACATTTATACAGAAATTTGTGTAGAGTGAATCATAATATAGTGTGATTCAAGGATATGTAATTGATTCAAAGTTATGAAATCAATAAAAAGATTTTATTCAAAGGATATTGAAAAGTTTAAATTATTCCGCATTTTAGTAACATCGAATATGATGTAAAGCCGAGATCTTGGATATAAATAGAATTTATATTCTAAATTGTAATAAACAAATTTGTATTCTTTTACTAATGATTAAAAGATGTAATAGTTCGATGATAGTAGTATCGTGACTGCACCGAATCAGAGGTTTCGAAGGAACGTGGATTTGGGGGCGTCACAATATTGGTTATCTTTATATTACCTGAAAATTGCATTAGTAGGCATTATATTTATTTGCATATACATGGTTTTGCTTGAGGACAAGCAAAGTGTCAAGTTTGGGGGTATTTAATGAGTTGGTTTTATACCAACGAATTGATATCCGTTATAGCTTGATTCTTGCTTACTTCAAGTTATTTAGTGTCATTTTACCTGGTTTTGTGATATTAATTGCAGGTTATGGATTGATGAGAAACCAAGGCAAAAATGGGCAAAATTGCAGATTTTATATGAAAGTGGACCACCACCGCAGCGGGCCTCTCCAAGCTAAAACACCCGCTAGGGCGGGTGTACGAAAAAGTCATATTTCAAAGTGGCTTGCCGCCGGAGCAGGTGTACCAAGAGTAAATATGCCGCCGGGGTGGGCATACGGCAGCAATAATGACATATTTCCTATTTGACTAGGATTGTGGTGCAAATAAGGGATAATTTGTATTGCGGCTAGGAGATTTACAAGCCCTGATACAAGGATTGATCTAGTGGAGAGAATTGAAGCAACGATTGAACACGAAGAACGCAAGATTTGAGCGGAGAGCGGTGATAAAATTCTTGAGTTTATCTTCTCTCTTTCTTTATATCTTGTAATCAGAATGTTTTCTATAATGTGGATATTGGATTTTGATTCATCTATGATGAACTAATTTTGTATTTAAGCCTATGACGGATCTTATTATGTAAGGGTTGATTGAATAGTCTTTAATTTAGTTTATGAATGTTATTTCCATATTATTTGCTATTTTTTGTGCTTAATCTATAAAATTGCCTGATCATCAATTATCCGTTATCCCATATGAATTCAAAAGATGACGTATAGGATTGGAACTAGCCAGAGTGACACATGTTTGTGATTTCGGTGTAGTTGGAATTCATAATTCTTATATAGGATAGAGATATCTATGCATCATATGTAATCTGATAAGAACTTCATTCTAAACTTTATTTAATTGTAAGTCACATAGGGATATAGTGAATTAGTTATTTAAGGTGTCTTACTTAATTCTATCATCTGTCGATGCGAGTGAGTATGGATATAATGCATTGAGAGATGGTTATATCTTCTTTAGTGTTCTTGATTAATAATCTGGAGTAATTAACATAAACTGGAGAAAAGGGTATTATCTAAAGTGAAATAATAAGTGAAGTTGTAGGATTAATTCTCTAAAACTTGGTAAAATCTTGAATTAGTGTTAAAATTGGTTTAAGTAGTAATTTAGTTAGAAAATCATCTTTTAATCATTAGTTTGATAAAGCTGAAATAGTATAAGACTGGTACTTATTTGATTAAATAGGAATTATTGTCTCTGTGGATACGATATCTGAACTTTTCAGTATATTACTTGTTGACCACGTACACTTGCGTGTAGCGCGTATAGAAACTACCTAACAACGTTGGCTTGAGTTGTTGAAAGAGTATGACCATACCATCTTAGAAAAGCGAACGTGGTAGCTGACGCGTTGAGTAGAAGATCATATACGGGAATGAGTGCGATGTTGTAAACATAAAGGCCTATTTTGTATAATTTACAAAGGATGGAGATAGACTTAAAGTCTCCAAGGACCCACGTGAAGATGGCAAATATACGTATAGAACCAGTTTTAATTGATAAAGTTAAAGCTGCTCAAGCTACAGACCCGGAGCTAATAAAGATGAAAAAGAAAGTACTATAAAGTGCTATTCCAGAAGCAAGAATCGACGAAGAGGGAATACTTCAAGTCAACTCTAGACTTTGTGCTCCTAACGACTCTGACTTGAAGTATAAATCCATGATGGAAGCACACAACACACCGTTTGCAATCCATCGTGGAAGTTCCAAAATGTATCGTCATCTTCAACATACATTTTGGTGGGGCAATATGAAGAGAGAGATCGCGGAGTTTATCTTTAGATGTTTAACGTGTCAACGTGTCAAAGAAAAGCATCAAGTTCCAAAAGGTCCATTGCTACCACTTGAAATTTTAGAATGGAAGTGGGAACACATCAACATGGATTTTGTTACAGGTCGTCCCAAGGTTTCTCAAGGCATAGATGCAATTTGGGTTATTGTCGATAGATTAACCAAGTCTACTCATTTCTTGCCTATACAAGAAATTTATTCACTTGAATGTCTTGCTCGTATGTACATAAATGAGATTGTAAGACTGCATGGTATGTGAAAAGGATGAAATATGTTATATTTTTATCCCTTAATACTTATTCTTTTATATTTATTTGGTACCTAAATACGCTCATTGTTCTTATATTTTTATTTTAGGTACAAATGAAAGGTTATGGAATTTTGGAAACAAATTGCATGCAAATGGATTTTATTTTGGTATTTACGTTAAAAGGGGTAGCTCATTCATGCAAGGAAGCTCAAGCCCAAGTTGTTATAAAGTAATCACATCAAAAGAAAGGAATTGCAACTAATGAAGTGGGCCAAGAATTAAAGCAGCTCACGTTTTAATGGGACAACTCATGTTGGTTGAAGTAGCTTGTAAGTTACATGGGCCCACAAAATTAGTAGATTGCAATTATATTACACTAGCAGCTCAGGGCTGGAAAAAATAAAAAAGAATAAAAGTAGCATGCAAAGTGAAGAGCAGCTCACGTGCTAAAGGATTTAGAAGCAGCTTGCGAGTAAAAGGGATTAACAAATGGGCCACGATTATAGCAGCCCACCTTGCGAAGTTTCACTCAGCTCACAAATTAAATGCAGCACACGGTTCAGCCGCAAATCATCCTCAAGTTTGGCAATAATTAATTGGTTTGAAGCTGCTGGGCAGTGTGGTAACCCGCCCCAGCGAGGATTTACACATGAGACCTCCCGCCCCAGCGGGGAGGCGCTAATGCTGATGCACGATTCCTTTCGCCAATTAGTTTCGATAACAAGAAAGGGGAGCTAGGTTTTAATTGTTATAAATAAAGGGACCTAAGAAACATAGATATCGGCTCCTGATTTGAACCAACAGCCCTTATGCATAACTTTCCTTAATCTTGATACCAACATTCGTTTTGAATTGAAATCTGGATTAATACATCTTCTACCTTCTTTTTATGGTTTGGCAGGTGAAGATCCCAACAAACATATGAAAAAATTCCATGTGGTATGCACAAGTATGAAACCTACCGGAGTAACCGAAGAACAGATCAAGTTAAAAGCCTTCCTGTTTTCTTTGAAAGATTCAGCTAAGGATTGGCTTTACTATCTACCCTCCGGAAGTATCACCACATGGGAAGAGATCAAAAGACTCCTTTTAGAGAAATATTTTCCAGCTTCAAGGGCAGCCAATATTTGAAAGTTAATTTGTTGTGTGAGGAAGAACAGCAGAGAATCCCTACATGAGTATTGGGAACGTTTCAAAAGAATATGTGCCAGTTGCCCTCATCACCAAATTAGTGATCAGCTTCTCATCCAATATTTCTATGAAGGTCTCAGTTGTACAGACAGAAGCATGATTGACGCTGCTAGTGGCGGAGCTTTGCTGCATAAGACTCCCGAGGCTGCAAGAAACTTAATTGCAAATATGGCAGCCAACTCTCAACAATTTGGCACTAGACTGGATTCTGCACCTAGAAATACTAGTGAGGTATAAATTTCTGCTATTGAACAATAGCTTGCGAATTTTACTTCTTTTGTTCGTCAAATGGGTGCAGGTAACGCACAGCAGGTAAAAGCTTGCGGGATTTGTGCGGTAGTAGGACATCCGACAGATGCATGCCCAACTCTTCTAGAGGAATCCGTTGCGCAGGCAAATGCAGCAGGAGGATTTCCTGGACAACCACAGAAGAAATATGATCCCTTTTCAAATACATATAATCCTAGATGGAGGGATCATCCTAACTTTAGCTACTGAAACCCACAATCAAATCAACCCTCACCTCAAACTTTTCCAAATCAGTAGCAGTACAAACCATCGTATCCAAATAGATAACAACAGGGCCAATCTTCTAACCCTAGTATGTCTTTAGAAGATATAGTTAAAACACTTGCCACTAACACTTAAAATTTTCAACAGAAAATAAGGGTAATTATTCTGAATTTGGGTACGCAAGTGGGACAAATAGCAACTGCAATTAGTCGATTGGAGGCACAAAGTTCAGGAAAATTACCCTCCCAAACATTGGTGAACCCAAAAGAAAATGCAAGAGCAATCACTTTGAGTAATGGTAAGGAGATAACAGTTCCAGAAAAGACAGTGGCTACAGCACAAAATCAAAACAATGCATATAAGGAAAAAGAAGCAACAGACAGTAGTGTTATGAATGACAAGGATGAACCAAAGCCAAAATTCCCCCCTCTCTCTGAATATAAATCGGTACCTCCTTTCCCTCTTGCTTTAACAGAAAATAGAACATATGAGAAAAATTCAGATTTGTATGAAACTTTTCAAAAATGCGAGGTAAATATTCCATTTTTAGATGATATCAAACAAGTACCTCGTTATGCTAATTTTTTTTAAAGAACTGTGCACACACAAGAGAAAATAGGAATTAAAAAATATGAAAAGGTAAGGGTAGGGGAGAATGTCTCAGCAGTTATTCAAAGAAAACTACCTACTAAGTGCCAAGATTCGAGTATGTTCACGATTCCATGCACGATAGGTAGCACCAAATTTGAGAAAGCCATATTAGACTTAGGAGCTTCTATAAATGTCATGCCATACTCTATATATGCTACGTTATCACTTGAACCTTTGAGTAAAACTTATATTGTAATACAACTGGCTGACAGGTCTAATGTTTATCCCAAAGGTGTAGCTGAGGATGTCCTTGTGCAAGTCAATAATTTAATCTTTCCTACAGATTTTTATGTGCTTGATATGGAAAACGGTGACCAAAATGCCCCTATTTTGTTAGGAAGACCATTCTTAAAAACATCAAAGACTAAAATATATGTTTATAGTGGAACACTTTCAATGGAATTTGATGGAAAAATTGTTAAGTTCAATATTTATGATGCCATGCGTTACCCCACTAATGATAATTCTGTTCATTCTGTTGATGTGATTGACTCTTTAGCACAGAAAATCTTTGAACTTGATGGTAAGGATGAATTGGAAATTGCACTTAGCACGAACATTGATGAAGAAAGTTCAAATTAGAACTTGAGCACCGAATTACAAGCAACTGTAACAGCGTTGAATGATGCTCCGAAAACAGGTAACATATCTTATACTGATTTGTCGATTTCTAACGAGAAGACTTTGCCCCTTGTTTTGCAGGCACCAATTCCCGAGTTGAAACTGCTTCCTAGTCATCTCAAATATGTGTTCCTTGGAGAAGGAGAAAAATGACTAGTAATTATCTCCAGTACACTTGGTGCATCCCGAGAAGAGAAACTCATGCATGTTCTAAAAGAGCATAAGAATGCCATTGGATGGACGATAGCTGACATTAAAGGAATAAGCCCTTTTATATGCATGCATCGGATCTTATTGGAAGATGAAGTGAAACCTGCCCGTCAACCACAAAGGAGGTTGAATCCCCGCATGATGGATGTCGTAAAGAAAGAAATTCTCAAACTTCTTGACGTCGAAGTGATCTACCTTATTTTGGATAGCAGTTAGGTTAGCCCAGTTCAAGTGGTTCCTAAGAAGACTGGATTAACTGTTGTGAAAAATTGGAATGACGAGTTGGTTCCCACCCGAGTTCAAAATGGGTGGCGGGTTTGTATAGATTATAGAAAATTACATGTTATAACCCGCAAGGACCATTTTCCATTACGTTTTATTGATAAAATGCTTGAACGATTAGCTGGTCATTCTTATTATTATTTTCTTGATGGTTATTTAGGTTACTTCCAAATTGCAATTGCCCAAGACGACCAAGAGAAGACTACTTTCACATTCCTGTTTGGTACCTTCGCATATCGCCGCATGGCCTTCAGACTTTGCAACGCACCGGCTACTTTTCAAAGGTGTATGGTTAGCATATTTTCATATTATATTTAGCATATCATGGAAGTTTTTATCGATGATTTTACTGTCTATGGGGACTCATTTGATAAATGTTTGCATAACCTTACCCTTAATCTTCAAAGATGCATAAAAACTAACCTTGTCTTAAACTCTAAAAAATGTAATTTTATGGTTGAACAAGGTATAGTTTTGGGTCATGTTGTTTCATCTAAAGGAATTGAAGTAGATAAAGTTAAAGTTAACATTATACAATCTCTTTCATATCCCACTAGTGTTCGGGAAATTCGTTCTTTTCTTGGACATGCAGGTTTTTATCGGAGATTCATCAAGGACTTTTCCCAAATAGCATCACCCCTACTCAGTCTACTACAAAAGGATGCCGAGTTTGAGTTTAACGAGAAGTGTCGCAAGGCGTTTGATAAATTGAAGGAATCACTGACATCCACACCAGTTATTCAACCACCTGATTGGACCATTCCATTTGAGATAATGTGTGACGCAAGTGACTATGTCGTAGGAGCTGTTTTGGGCCAAAAAATAGGAAGAGAATCACATGCCATTTATTATGCGTCGAGGACTTTGAATGATGCCCAATGAAACTATTCTACTACAGAAAAAGAGCTTTTAGCTGTTGTTTTTGCTTTAGAAAAATTTTGATCTTATTTGCTTGGTACAAAGTCATTGTATTTTCTGATCATGCAGCTCTTCGTTACTTAATGACAAAGAAAGAGGCAAAACCAAGATTGATAAGATGTATACTTCTCTTGAGTGAATTTGACTTGGAAATTAAGGACAAAAAAGGAGCGGAGAATAGTGTTGCGGATCACTTGAGTCGTGTAGTGAATGTGCATAATGAACTTCAACTGAAAGAAGAGTTTCCCAATGCACAATTATTTTCTGCAAGTACAACCATGCCATGGTATGCAAATATTGTGAATTATTTGGCTACTAACATCGTACCTTCTAGTTTGTCTACGGCTCAAAAAGATAAAATCGAAAGTGACGCCAAGCACTATGTATGGGATGATCCTTACTTATGGAAGCACTGTGCCGACCAAGTGATACGAAGATGCATCTCTGAAAGTGAAATTGCTTCTATTCTCACTTGTTGTCATACTTATGCCTATGGAGGCCACTTTGGAACCAAGAGAATAGTAAGGAAAGTATTGGAATGTGGTTTTTTTGGCCATCTATCTTCAAAGATTCATATCTATTTTGTAAGTCATGCTATAATTGTCAAAAGACAGGTAATATTTCCCAACGAAATGAGATGTTGCAAACTCCCATATTATATTGTGAAATTTTTGATGTTTGGAGAATTGATTTCATGGGACCGTTTCTTGTCTCTTTCGGTTGTACTTATATCTTACTTGCGGTTGATTATGTTTCGAAATGGGTGGAAGCCAAAGCCACCAGGATTGACGATTCTAAAGTGGTTGCAAATTTTATTCAGCCTAATATTGTTTCTAGGTTTGGCTTTCCAAGAGCTCTAATCAGTGATCGAGGGACTCACTTTAATAATCGGACTATGGGGGCATTGTTGAGGAAGCACCATGTGACTCATAAGGTGTCATCTGCTTATCACCCACAGACCAATGGACAAGCAGAGGTATCAAATAGAGAAATCAAGACAATCATTGAGAAGACAGTTAACCCAAGCATAAAATATTGGAGTTTACGCCTAGATGATGCTTTATGGGCTTACCGGACCGCATTCAAGACACCCATTGGCATGTCCCTTTATATATTAGTGTTTGGGAAGCCATGTCACCTACTCGTTGAGTTGGAACATAAGGCTTATTGGGCTATTAAGAGCTTCAATATGAATATGGATGAAAGTGGAGAATACCGGAAGTTGCAACTACAGGAATTAGAGGAAATTCGTAATGACGCGTATCAGAGAGCATAGATTTATAAGGAAAAAACGAAAGCTTTTTATGACAAAAGGATATATAGGAAAGAATTTCAAATTAGTCAAAAAGTTCTTCTCTACCAATCACGACTTCGTTTATTTCCAGGTAAGTTACGTTCTCGATGGAATGGACCTTTTGGTATTACTAATGTTTTCCCGCATGGTGCAGTTGAAATCAAAAGTTTAGCAACTTCTAAAGTGTTCAAGCTGAATGGTGATCGACTCAAATATTTTTATGAGGGTGTCCAAGAAGAAAAGGTGGAGAATATGGACCTTGAGGATCCAATTTAGATAGATTAACTCAAAGGCATTATCAAGTCGAGCCAAAGATAATAAACAAAGGCGCTACATGGGAGGCAACCCATAGGGGAGTATCTCTTTACTTTTCTTTTCATTTTAGTTTACATTAGGGGCAATATAAGTTTTAAGTGTGGGGGAAGGATTTAGGATACTTATTATTAGATTTAAGATACTTATTATTATTTTTTATTTTTTTTATTATTTTATTTTTAATTTTGTGGGTATATTCACTGCAAACCCTCATGAGACAAAACTCGTCCACTAGGGCTAACCTTGGGGTTTAAAGGCTTGTTGCACATGCTAAGTGCAATCGTGTTTTCTACGAAAATGCAGTAGTGTTAGGATGTCTCACTTGAGAAATAAGTTAATTTTGACTTTGATCTTTAACCAATGGTAGAACTTTGAATTCTTTGCAATAACTTTTGGGAGGACTGATAGGCATTGGGTAATCTAAATTTGGTTTTCTGTGTTGATCACTACTTTATTTGAGACCCTTCACTCTTAAGCACATATCCATTCGAACCAGTTTTAACTTGGAAGAAATTTATCTGATTAAATGTCTAGGGAAGAAACTTTGAACTCTATCATTTGTTTGATCATTACTTGAAGTTGATATGAGGTATTATTTAAGAAAATTGAAATGATTTAGGCAAAGTTTGCAAGATTGAAAGAAAATTATTAAAAGAGAAAAGAAATGATTCATGTAGTGGGATGAGATGGAGCGTAAAACGCACTCACTCATAAACACATGACATGCGAGATGGAGCATAAAACGCACTCGCTGGTAAGATGGAGCATAAAATGCACTTACCAAAGAAAAGAAAAAAAAGACTAGAAAGAAAAAGCCTTTTGATCCTTTGATGTTATCTGCTGGTGTTAACTGAAATTTGTAGGAAAACAAGTGGTTGAGTTTATCTTTCTCCTTTAAGGCTTTGATTTCATAAGTTTTTCTGTAGTCTGATTGGTTTGATACAAGTGGATTCACACACGTACAATGGGTTGAGAATAAAGTAGGGTTGATAAAGAAATTTAGGTTTCAGATGATACATTATTTTGGAGTTTCCCAAGAGTTATTGTTTTGAATCTTTGAGGTCAATGTGAAGTTTATATTAACTCGTGGCTCAAGTTTGAAAAAAAATAATTGTTTAGTTGAATTTTTGGTGTTATAGGTTATCTTTATTTTGCCCGAGGACGAGCAAAAGATAAGTGTGGGAAATTTGATAAGGATGAAATATGTTATATTTTTATCCCTTAATACTTATTCTTTTATACTTATTTGGTAACTAAATACGCTCATTGTTCTTATATTTTATTTTAGGTACAAATGAAAGGTTTTGGAATTTTGGAAACAAATTGCATGCAAATGGATTTTATTTGGGTATTTACGTTAAAAGGGGTTGCTCATGCATGCAAGGAAGCTAAAGCCCAAGTTGCTAGCAAGTAATCACATCAAAGAAAGGAATTCCAGCCAATGAAGTGGGCCAAGAATTAAAGCAGCTCACGTTTTAATGGGACAACTCATGTTGGTTGAAGTAGCTTGTAAGTTACATGGGCCAACTAAATTAGTAGATTGCAATTGATGTTACACTAGCAGCTCACTACTGGAACAAATAAAAAAGAATACAAGTAGTATGCAAAATGAAGAGCAACTCATGTGCTAAAGGATTTAGAAGCAGCTTGCAAGTCAAAGGGATTAACAAATGGGCCCATGATTATAGCAGCCCACCTTGCAAAGTTTCACTCAGCTCACAAATTAAATGCAGCGCACGGTTCAGCAGCAAATCATCCTTAAGTTTGGCAATAATTAATTGGTTTGAAGCTGCTGGGCAGTGTTGTAACCCGCCCCAGCGGGGATTTACATATGGGACCTCCCGCCCCAGCGGGGAGGCGCTAATGATAATGCACGATTCCTTTCGCCAATTGGTTTCGGTAACAAGAAAAGGGTGCTAGGTTTTAATAGTTATAAATAAAGGGACCTAAGAAACATAGATATCATCTCGGGTTTCAATTGTAATATATTTTCTTTCTCTCTATAATTCTTTGGTGATTCAATAGCCATGTGCGGCTAAGCTTTTGTTCTTGGATTAAGGAGACGGAAGCCTTGGAAAAATACAATGTGAGATCTAATTGATTGTAATTATTCAATTATTATTTTGAGTATTGATTATTCTTCTATGCTTGAATTATATGATTGATTTGTTTAATTTTTATGGTGCACACTAGTTTATTAATTATTTATTAAAATCTACTGCTAAATTAGATATCGAATTCGTAATTGTTTGGTCACTCTAATTTACAAAGCAACTAAGATTAATAATTGACTGCAGATCATGAGATTATTATATCTTTAAAAAAATGCAAATTTACACCGTCAAAGCCGATATTTTGAAGTCAGTAGTTTCATGTTTTTAAAAGTGTCTCCTTGGAAGGGGAAGATAAGATTTGGTAAGAATGGAAAATTGAGTTCGAGGTTCATAGGACTGTTTGAAGTATTAAAGAGAATAGGCGAAGTGGCACACATGGTAGCTTTGCCTCCATAATTGGAACACATTCACAACGTGTTTAATGTTTTCGTGTTATGTTTATACAAGCTCGACTATAAGCACGTGATATCCTATGAGCCCATTCAAGTAAAAAAGAATCTAATGTATGAAACAATTATTGTCTAGATAGTAGATAAAAAAGAACAAACATTAAGAAACAAAGTTATATCCACTGTAAAAGTATTTTGGCGAAACCACAATGCTGAAGAGGCTACGTGGGAGTTAGAAGATAAGATGAGGAGAGACTATCCCCATCTATTTGTGTAACCTTGTACCAATTCTGAGGATGAAATTTTTATATGGGGGGGAAGGATGTAATACACGTGAATTTTATAAATAATATTAATATTGAAAATAAAAATGTTTGAATATTTATGATTGAATACATATATATTTATGTGTGGCATGAATGTGATAATTCAATTAAATTGAATTAAGTATGTGATAAGTAAGTAATGTGGTTGAGATAATGATAAGCTTAAGTTAAACTTAATGTGATACGCCTAGCATGGCATGATGATGGAATATGTAATTGTTTAATTAAACTAGTGAAGGAATAATTTAATAAGGGGATGAACTAATTATTATTATTTCATTTAAGTAATTATTATGTGTAATTGCACAGGTTGTATGGTTTGGATTATGCAGGAGCAGGGTCTGGTTTGGGACTGCCCCAGAGTGGCGCAGTATAAACCAGCGCAGCTGTGCTAGTGATCAATCTTTAAAAATTCTTTTTGTTGCTTCTGATGTGCTGAGCATATAAATAAATAATGCAATAATATTGCTTCATACATAAGATATAATTTGGAATATCAAGAATAATAATATAATGTATATACAATACCATATGCTAAAAGTAAGCTTGAATCATGCAATTTACTAAGTTGTATAAAGGAGCCTTGTGTGGCATAAAGATTCGTGGTTAATCAATTTAATGTGTATTTTAGAATTATAGAAGAAATATAATTTTTAGAAAATAAATATTTGATATTAATTGTCATTATAATATTTGGGTGTAATTGAGATAATAAGTTTAATGGAAAATAATGAGGTTTTAGTACCCAACTAATTATATTTTAACCCCATTTCAAATATTATTTGGACTAACCCAATGTACATGGATTATATGATTATGTGTATATGTGTCGCTAACTTATCACAAGGTAATAATATTAACTCATTAAAATTGCACTTGTGAGCCCAAAAATAAATAACTTAGTATATTAGTAGCTTTTTTGCTAAAGCAGTAAGCTAATTATCTTGTCCCATATTGTTTGTCCCATTCTATTTCATTAGCCGTGTATAGGCCAATGGCATATCCCCTACATTTCCTAAGTTCAGTGATTGGTGATCATGGCTCGCGGAGTGGCCTAAATAGAAGAGCAGTACAAGCATTTCACCAACTTCGTTTGAATCATCATCTTCTTCTTCCTCCCGTGGTTTAACACAATGGGAAAAACCCAGCTATTGGGCAAAAGCTCTGCTATAAATAGGAGCCTCCCTTTATTCTTCAAGGTTGCTATAATTTCTGATAAGTTCCATATAGAGAGTGAGTTGCAATTTGAGTGAGCAATCTGAACTTGGGGAAAGAAATCAACATCATAGCTTCAAGAGGTAGCATTAATATTAAGTATGTTTTGAATTTCAAGTATGATAAATTCTTTGGAAATCATGAAATTACTTGTTAATTGAATTGGAATTGGATGCCATTCTGTTAACTGAGTTTATATGTATGTATGGAATCAATGTGGTTGGTCTGAGCATGTTGTATTGAAGGAATTTGTCTTTTGTTTCTCAATTCTGCCGAAGCAGAACCATTCCTGGTTCTTCCCAAGAAGGGTGCAGCTACACCCCTTTTGTAGTTCAAAACTATACAGCTACGTCGGGCACCCGAACTTGATAGTGACTTTTTACTGTAATGTGATACCTCTATCATGTTGTTGGGTAAAATATAGTTACGCACAACACACGAGTATACATGGTCAACAAGTAATAAAGTGAAAGTAGAGTATCGTTCCCACGAGGAATTATTTAATAAAAATCACCAAGTACTAACTTGTAACCAACTTAATCTTATTTAAACGAATGATGTAGTATTTTGAATTAACAATATATAATTAAACTAATTCTAACTACTCCTAGAATGAAACTAGTATATGAAAACTTGAGACTACAATTTCACCTATTGTTTCATTTAAATCAATACACTTCCCGTTAAATTAAATTAATTATCTCGGATTGTTAATCAAGAACACTAAGGTAAAATATGACCATCTCTCGATGTACCATACCCATATTGACTTAAATCCACATCTGATAGAAACAAGTAGAACACTCTAATTAACTAATACACTATATCTCTATGTGAATTACAATTAAAGAAAGTTTAAGCACAAGTTTTTATCAGATTACATGTGGTGTAAAGGTATATCTCTATCCTAAACACAAATCATGAATTCCAACATCATGCATAAAACACAAACACATGCTATTATGATCAGATCTAAACCTATAATCCGTCTCTCGATTTCATATGGATTATCATGGTAATTGATAGCTAGGCAATTAAGCAATTATTCACAAACCATAATAGACAATCCAATAATAATGAACAAGACTAACAAGGAAGCATATCAAAGTAAACTACACAACAAGATCCATTATAATCTCAAAATAGAGTTTAGCTCATGATTAAGTAAAAATCCATAATCCACAATCCACAATTGTTTATCCATTGAAAGATAAAAAGATAGAAGTAAAGAGAAGTTAGGAATTGAGATAAGCAAATCTGAATTTCTCTTGCTCCACTCTGAATCTCCAATGATCTTCAATTTCTTAAATCTTCAACTCTAATCTAACTAGGGTTTTATCTAATCTAATAGAATGGAATATCTCACTAATCCTTGTGAACACTCCTCCTTTTATATCCTTTTTATGTGCCTTTTAGCCCACCTTAAAGTCCTTAAACCAATCAGCCAACCAAATCCTTTTTAGACTTAACTTCTGAAATTCCTTTTTTTCCCGACAACTTAGCCTAGGCGTAGATTTTACACTAGGAAACTTATCCCTGGCGCATGAACCGTAACCAGAAATTACAAAAAAGTCATTCAGCTCCATTTTTCATGTTTTGACCCTCCGAAGCCGTTTCCTACAACACAAACACAAAAAAAAAGTAAAATGACACTAAAAATACTTAAAGTTAACAAAGAATCAAGTCTAAAAGGTGTCCAATTTATAGGTATAAAACCCAATAATCACATGTTAGTTTGACCTAGTTATGCATGAAAATAGGTCTAACATGTGGTCTAGAGTCCCTTTGCATATCATGAGTTGCTTTAGTTGCTTTAATGTATATTTTATAAAGAAAACTTGAAACTTTGAAAACGAACTTGATGAAACTTATGTACTTTAAGTTCTGACCTTGTTAGCATTTGTATATGGCTTAGATATGTATAAAATATGATTCCAAGTTGCCTTGCATGTACTAAGTTGCTTTAGCTTGGTTTAGAATAACTTTTAAAGGTAAACTTAAGCATTTTGCAAACTAATATCCATGAGCATTGTGCTACTTACATTCTGAACTTATAAGATTGCATGCTAGTACTTTTTCTAACACTAAACATGACCTATATGTGCACTCACCTAGTTAGACATAATATAAGTTATTTAAGCATAATTTTAAATGAGTTTTTAAGTCATGAATGATACTAACTACGTGTAAGTAAGTTGAATACATGCGAGCATGCATATTAATGGTTGTTTAACATCGTTATGTGGTTTAATGATTACATAGTTAGTTTGTTGATACATGGACTCACTTAGCCTTGAATTACTAAAAATTTCAAAAAAACCATAATATGGGAAAGTAACTTGAATGACCCTAGGAGAGGCCAAACCTAGCCCAAGACCTCTTAACATATGTATATGATTTTGTGTTAATATCCACGCATGCTAAAATTGAGACGGAAATCAGGAAACTTCAAAAATAACTCTGGCCTAGTTAGGGAGCTGCGCAACTGCGCCACTCTCAGGCCAAACTGCAGTGCAGCTGCGCTGCAGGGCAATGTTGCCTGACTATTTTAAATGTGATCTGAACCTGGCAACATGTTTACATTAATGTCCTACGTTCTAAAGATTATCTTGAGTGATGTTTTAAGTGTTCAATTGTGTAGTTGTATAATATGAAGATTTCAAAATTTGTAAAAGGTTTCTAAAATGAAGTCTTCAAAAAGTAAAGACAATGTTAATTTCAAAACTATGTGGTTTGATAGTGTGCTAATGTATGGCCTGATTGTATAACAAAGATAGAGTTCGTATTTATCATACGTGCTTGGGCATGTGCTACGATGGTTAGTTTATATAGCAAGCTTGTGTAACTAATAAATGTGTATATATACATAACTATGATACAATAGGACGTTGAAGTGACTTTAAGATTTAGAAATATAATCTACCTGAAATGTAAGTTCTCTAACTTACACAACTTTGAATATTATGTATGTTTCAAAATTTTGTTATATCAATCATATCTATATTGAGTAAATATATGTACTCGTACAAATTGCTATTCATATTCTAAAATTTGATTGAAATAATATTCTTGAATCATGACGTAAACATTGAGCTTATAAATTGCTCTCAAATGCATTCTGAAAGCTTTCTAAGCCATTTGATTCGGCTAGACTAATAGCATGTGTTAAAAAGCGATCCAAACTAATTGCTTTGGTGCGAAATCTTGTAAATCTACTGAGATGAACAACCCTCCTAAAAGTGGATATATATACTATGTTGGGAGACGAACACACGCATGAACAACATGTTTAAATGTTATGCATAACGTAGAGCTGATAACCTATTGTACTTGTTTATATTGAATTGTCAATGTAATACTATTAATTCTAGCAGGAGTTCTTGGTCCATAGTGACTACTTAGTGTTTAATCTTTTTTAAACTTTAAAGTATTGAAACCTTTGAATTCTGATAATAATCTTTCGGTCTATAGTGACTCTTATTTCAATTCAATGGACATATTTGGAATAGTTGATACTTCTTTGCTTCCAACATTATTCTTTTAATTCCTGAGCTATTATTTACCATTATACCCTTGAGATTATGAATTATATATTATATTTGTTCACCCTTCTTGTTATATTACTTGCTGGACAAATTTGCTTCTCATTCTTGCTCTCCTTAAACATTTTAGTTAAAGTAGAGCCATGTGGACCCTCAAGCAAAGATAAGGGAAATGGCAAGGCTATGGATTAGCTTTAGTCCTCTATTCTAGAAGTTTATTATTATTCTGTAATAAGACTTGAGTAGTATTATGTATTGAATTATGTTTGGATTTAAGTTATATATTAAGTTAGTCATAGTTGCGAGACCTTGGGACGAGAATATTTATATTATAACAATGTAAAATATTCTAATATTTCGTTGTTTGAGTTTTTAGTATGTTATTAGAGTTAGATCGTGAAGCACCAAATTCGAGATATAAGTGTCTGAATTTGAGGGCGTTACACAGATGGTACTACTATATAAACATATGTCCTTAAGATGATCAATCTGATTGAACAACTAGGACAACTAGGTTATGTCATGGATGTGACACTCCTAAAACCAGGTACTTCATTTCCACAAGATTTAGTGCTCACTTTCTAAATAAAACATACATCTACCCAATAATAAAGAATTGCAAAATGAATTATTACCTTCATAAATACTTATATAAAAAACTTCCTTATAAAAAGATTACAACCTTGTCCAAAATAAATCCCAGGGTTATCTAACCTTGACATAAACATTTAATGCAGAAAATAAAAACATAACTTAAAGTCTTATTACAATTCAGTCAACAATTAAAATAAGTCTTCACTTGTTCATCTTGCCTTTGCCTTTACTAGTTGACGGAGCGTCAACACTTTCAACCTTAGCTGCAATGGTTATTTAATATGCAAGAGTGAGCAAACACAGCTCACAAGAATACAACATTAATAAAGATATAAAAGAATATCTTTAAAAAGGTTTGAATAACTTTTTCATCAACAATAAAGAATTGAATAATAATTCTTTCATCAACATTTAAAAATTCGAATATACAATTCATCTGAGGGTCGTAAGACCTTGAACTTTTGTCCTAGGTTATAAATATTTCTATTTAAAACCTTTAATAGTCATTAAGACTATGGACCTTAACTCGTATTTAGGGGGATTAGCCCTTCGTACCATGTATTGTGCACAAATATTTAACGCTTTCGCATAGTAACTCGCTAATTAATACGATTGTTCATCTCAGTATTTGAATACAAGTCCGCACCAAAGAAAGTTTGGTTTGGATAGCTAAAAAAAATTTAGAGTTTCAACTATCATCGACTAAGGAGTAGTTGAATCGACTCACAATAATCAAGAATAATTAAATAATAAAGAAATATTAAATAACTTATGCTTTAGAATTTAAACTTAAAGCATACGAAAATATGATAGACCTTACTTGAACAATTAAGTCAAGGTCACTTCAATAATTTCATGAACTTTAAATAAGTACTTGCCCATTGCAGAAATAAAAGGACAATCTGAAATACAAAAAATATTTGAATTTAAAACACTTGTATAACAATAATAAGTTTGAGTTTAGAAAACTTGCCTCAAGCGCAAGCTACAGTTACAACTCACGTTCTTTAACACTTCCTACACATATATATTTAACCATAATAATCTAAATTAGTTATCACATAACTAATTCACATAATTAGTTAACACATCTAGGTTAACTCATTCCTCTTTAATTATTAAATAATTAATAATTAATGATCACATAATTAATCACATCACATGTTCACGTGATTAATCAAATAATAATTATGTACTCATATTGATTAAATTTTAATTTAAACAAATTTTAATTTAAATTAAATAATTTATTTTAATTATAATTAAATCAAATTATAATTACATCTTACATTAATTAAATTATAATTTAATAAATTATAATTTAAATTAATCATTCACTTTAATTATAATTTATCGAATTGTAATTACATTTTATATAAATAAAATTATAATTAAACAAATTATAATTTAAATTAAACATGTACTTTGATTAAAATTAATCAAATTAAATTTATGCATTTATATTAATTAGATTATAATTTAAACCAATTATATTTTAAATTAAATAATTACTTTGATTATAAATAATCAATTTCAATTCATGCACTAATTGAATTATAATTAACAATTTATAATTCAATTTACACATTTTCCTTAATTATAATTATTCAAATTATAATTTCATATTATATTTTATTAATATAATTCATTACTGCCCAATTAGTATTTTAATTTTATTAACATGCTTTATAATTTATTACATAATAAATATTATAATTTTGTATAATTAAAAATAGTTTTCTGCCCAATCTGCAGGACTAGCGCGGCAGCGCTGCAAATGGCCTTGGGAGCGGCGTGGCCGCGCCACAGCGCAGACAAGTCTGACCGTTCGCAAACTTTGCAGTGAAAAAGCAAAATTGGCTTATTTCTCCACATCAAATTTCAATTCCAGTCAATACAATTTATATCAATTTTATAGAAAACATAAATTTAAAGCTTCTAACATGATTTTAACATATATAAACATTACAACACATAATCAAAACAACCAATTTCATGATTTTTGAAGAAAAACCATTGATAAGTGTTCTTGATGAAATTGAACACTATATTTTTATTTTTAAACCAATTCACACAATTTCAAGCATAGTCAATCAATTTCTAAACGTGCTATCTTCACCTACCATTAATTTAAACACAATGAACAATCAACATGAATTCCTTTGATTTTTAAGAAAAAACTATACATATATATAAAATTTCAAAATACTTTCACTGTAACTCTTTGAAGAACATTAATTCCTCATGTTTATCACATGTATATGAATTAAACAATTAATTTGGCATACAATTCATATATGAGCATATACATAGCCTATAAAAATCATAATTACACAAATTACATGAAAACATGTTTTACAAAGAACTAAAGTACGAAGAATGTGTGAATAAAACTTCTAAAACTATAGGTTAGGATTATACCCTTTGGCTTAGTGATAGGAATAAGATGAAGTTGTTTTGATTTCTCAAGCTTCGCTTTCTTTCTCTTTTTCTTCTTTCTTTCTCTCTATCTTTTCTCTATTTTGTTCTTCTGAGTAACTTGTAGACACTCGAAATTTTTCTTGCCCCAATACTAACACTATAGGAGGGAAAAACTGTCAATCAACTCAAATCTGGCCACCAATGTCGGTCCTTCAACTCAAATCCGACCACCAATGTCGGTAAACTTAAATTCGACCACCAATGCCGGTCCTTCAACTCAAATTCGACCACCAATGTCGGTAAACTCAAATTCGATCCCCAATATCAGTACTCTAACCAAATCCGAATACCAATATTGGTATACCCAGATTCGATCTCCAATCGGACCATCAGATCAATCCTGATCTCCAATCAGGCCGTCAGTTCAAATCCCGATCTCAAATATAGGGTCTTCAAATTAGCCTCGGCAACAACCCGAGAGGTAAATTCAGCCCCGACAGCAACTCGGGAGGTTCTGATCAACCCCGATTTCAACCCGAGAGGTCCATTCAACCCCGACATCAACTCGGGAGGTACAGGTCAACCTCGATATCAACCGAGGACATGTCAAATCATCCTCGGTCTCAACTCGGGAAGTTTAGATCATCCCCGGCATTAATTCGAGAAATGTAGTGCAGCCCTAGAGACAACCCTAGGAAGCCAGATCAATCAAGGACCACTCCGGGAAGGGTAAAACGATTATTTTATCAAAATTCAACCGATTCGGTCAAACTCAACCCGAATTGATGCCATCAAAGTCAGAATGAACCATAACGATGATCCCGAGTGCCAACGACGCAAAATAGCTCAACGGATAAACTGCGGGGAATCGAAGGCCTGGTTATGAACCTGTCTTCTTGGATCCAAAAAATGTTTTATCCAATGTCATTGCAATAATCTCGGTCAAAGCTTTCCAAAAAGGTATCGCACGCCTCAGACGAACGCTCCGATCAAAAGTTAGAAAGTTTCAACTTCGACTACGCAGTTATTCGGAGTGCACGTACTTCGAGACGACAGAACCCGGCATCGCGGGCCCCCACCAAGAAGCCGCACCTCTACCTGTAGCTACCCTAGGTAGAGCTGCGGCTTTTGCCTTTATAAATAGATGGGCACCCCCCTCTCATTTTCATAAGTAAGAAACACAGTGAACCTCTGCCAGTTCAAATTCTTGACTTTTACACCTCTTCCAAACCCAAATATTTTCACTCTAACACGTAGATATACCCATATACTACCACATAACAGAAAATAACCAATATATTTAGATGTATAGAGCGTACAATTTGGCGAAAAGGCTGTATTGCAGTCCATTATAAGTATTTTTACGATCAGGAAGTCAATACTATTACTTTGCACTATTTTCCACTTGCACACGAAGTTTTATCTTCTAAATATGTCCGGAACTTCGTTCCTTGGCCGTTTTCGTCCAAATTTGGTACATTTTTGTACATAAACTCAAATTTTTGCATTTGTACAACTCGGATTGACGATCCGTCAGCTCTAGCAGCTTCAATTCACTAACACACACGTTTTGGCAACTTCGCCGGACTGGGTTATCTTCCCAGTCCAGGTTTGGCCATTTTCTGTATTTCACTGTATATATATAATAACATTTCAATTCTTTCAAGCCCGAATGTAAAATCCGAGGTAGTATACCGCTTTTCTATATATTTACGCATATATAAGCGACTTTCACCATAACTAGTTTTCTCACCAGTATTGGTTGACAACATTTCTTTCAGTATATGTATATATATATATATATATATATATATATATATATGTATATATATATATGTATATATATATATATATGTATATTTCAATTCAGTCCGGGCACAGGCGTGAAAACCCATCGCCTTTTTACTGTTTTCGCACTCTTCGTCATACTGGTTGCTCTCCCCAGTCACTAGTTGACTACTTTTCTTCAAATTTACATTTCTGTCAATATATATATATATATATATATATATTTCTAGTCCGGCCTGGATTACTTCGTGGCCTTTTTACTGCTTTTGCACACTTCCCTATACTAGGTGTTCTCCCTAGTCACTGGGTGACTACTTTCTGTCAATTTCAATTCTAGCACCGGCACCGGGGTGAAAACCCATCGCCCTTATTACTATTTGTATATATATATATATATATATATATATATATATATATATTATTTCTGTCACAGCCTGGATTATTTCGTGGCTATTTACAATTTTTATATATATCTATATTTCAATTCTAGTCCTTGCGAGTGAAAACTCATCGCCCTTTTTACAAATTATATATATATATATATATATATATATATATAATTATATATATTACTTTAGCCAATTTATTCAACTGCTGCATTTAACTTTCATTTGTATATGAATCTGCACTAACATATCTGCGGGTGGACTAGATTTATTTAAATCTCGCCAATTCTAGTTTTCAAACAGTTCAAAACCTTCAGACTGAACCGGGAAGCTAGAATGGCTGAGATTTCTTTAAATCTAGCTTTTTTTCTAGTTTCAGCTTCAAAAGCAACCTCGCGTCCCTTATATCGCTATCTAGTGGAAACGAGACACTTTGGTCATGCGCAGCCATGATTTACTGATGAATCTTTGGTTCCATTGCGACGTGAAGATGTATATATATCTGTTTCTATAAAAATTTGAACTGTGCAGGTTTTGGCTACTCATATGTGAGCCTAGGAATCGCGGGATTCACGATCAAATCAATCGAAATCTAATTCCCACGATAGACAAACTCCAATTTACAGTTGTACCCTGCCAGTTTTTCTATAAAATGTACATACACAGACCTTAAAACGGTTATCCGGATTTAAGGTCTCAATTTAGTGAAAATATGGATTGGCGTGTCAGCGTCCCTCCGATGATTTTCAGACCCATGAGGAGACTGACACTTGTCTATTTCTGTGGTCGAGGATGCTTCGCAGCCCAGCAAATCACCATTCACATGTAGCCTTAAGGATATAAAGATAAATTAGAAGTATCAAAAGGCTTCAATTCCCATAGCAGCGTAAGGGTTTGATAAACCATCTTTTAAAACACCATTTTTAATTCAACTCAAAAGAAAAGCTTTTCAAGAAAATCAAATTAAATGCTTTTGCAAATCAAATCAAAGACTGATTTTTAAATCAAAATCAAATCCTTCGTACCTAGGTTCAACGAAGCAAAGCACTATTTTTAATCAATCAAATCAATAGGCCCAATTTTCAAATAGCATTCACGCACGCATTCACAGTTTTAAGAAAAATATTGAAAAGATGCGGTACCGTGTTTACACGGGAGTTGTGGGGTGCCTAACACCTTTCCCACACTTAACCAAGCCCCCGAACTCAAAACTCCGATTTCAAAGATCAAGTTTTGACAGTGTCTAGCAATTGGGCCTCTTTTCAAATCAAACTCGGTTGAGTTGGTACAACCATTTTCAAATCTAACAACTGGCGACTCAATCCAATCAAATTGTCGACATAAACACATGTTGGCCTCTTTACTAAAAAATCCTTCAAAAAAATTTCCAAAATAAAAAGAATAAGGGTTGAGAGAACTTATGAATATCGATTTGAGGAAAACCTGGTTACGAACCGACCCGCGGGATTCTTAAATTTTCCAACGTCGACAGGTGGCGACTCTGTTGGGGACAGTAGAGGGCTTAGGCCGCTTTCAAATCTTTTCAAATATTTCCCTTTCAAAACTATTGAATGCGTGAAATCCTGCATCTTTACAATTAATGAATGAGTGAATGTTATGTCTTTACATTGAATGAATGTGAATGAATGCTTTCCTGCTTCTTAGTGCTTTGCACCTATATTTAGTGCTTCGCACCCAACTGTCATCACATGCATAAATGGTGAGCCACGATGTATGAGAATGTATATTGTGTGTCCCTCTCACAAGGAGGATAACCCGGTCGGTGTTAAGTAATGACTCTGGGGACGATTAAGTCTCTGGGGGTACCTCATGAAAATACACCACTCAGATTCTCTCCAGTTGAACGATCGGATTAATTTTCCTTCTAGTATATTGCGATGATCTGGTAGCCTACATGCCGAAACAAAAGTCGCGAGAGTAAACCTAAGATAGGTCAGCCTCAGATTAACCAAATCCGTAGGGAAGCTTCTTCATGCCTTCCTCTTTCAATTCCATGTCAAGTCTCCAATTACTGAGGAGCACAATGTAAATGACAATAATGAAAGATTTACTTTCCTGTCAAATATCCTGTCATCCGGCCATCAAAACAACTAACCTCGATTTTGCAGGATAACCACTAAAAAACACATCATACATCCAATCCTTACCTACCTCAGGAAATTGACACGCCTACGTTTTGCTCTAGGTGTAAAAATTGGTCCTGTCACCAGATCTAACTTCAAGAAAGCACTCAGTCCATCCACAGATATGGCTTCAAGTGCTTCACCAGAATCCACCCACGTCTCCAGGGAAGAATTCGAAGGACTGAAAAATCAGATAGCCGAGCTAGCCGATTTTCTCTAAGAACAAAGCAAGGCCCTTAAAGGGAAACAATCTCAAACTCATCCAGAACCAGAAGCACCTGGTAGTGGTAATAATCAAGAGACTGAAAAGGACAAAAATTAGATTCTTGGACCACAAAACTAGGACCCAGTCAACAAAACTCCTGAAATCACCGCCATCAGCAAAGAACAGGAAGCTGGTGACCTTCTCAAGAAAATGCAACAAATGGAAGAAACTCTCCGGTCTATCAAAGGGACTGGGGCATTTGGCAGTGTGAATTATTCCGACCTCTGTATATTCCCCGGGGCTCATTATCCTGAGAAATTCAGAACCACCGAGTTCGAGAAGTATGATGGCTTGGGAGATCCATATACACACCTAAAAGTCTTCATCGGAGAACTCGGATCCTATGCTGAGGACTAGAAACTTCTAATGCAATTATTCCAAAAAAGTCTAACCGGAGAAGCCAGAGCCTGATATACCCGATTGGACAACTCTAAAATTCATAGCTGGGAGGAGCTGACCAATGCCTTCCTCATCCAGTATAGCTTTCAATCACAACTGGCTCCAGACAGATATCAAATAACCAAAATCAAGAAAAATAACACTGAATCATTCAAAGAATATGCCCAGCGATGGAGACAGGTCGCAGCACAAGTCACCCCTACCATAACTGAATCTGAAATAGTCATGACCTTCATCGATATCCAAGAAGAGCCTTATTATGAGAGGGTCCTAGTAGGAATAGTGAAACCATTCTCTGAAATGATCAAGCATGGCGAGATGGCGGAAATGGGCTCAAATTTGGTAAGATAAAAGATCTAACCGCCCTCAAAGATGTCGCCTAACATATCCAATTCGAAAATTACGGGAGTAATCCTTCGAGGGTCCATAAAAAGAAAGACGAAGAAGTATCTTTGGTTTTACAAGGACAAAATTAAAGGGGCGATTCAAAGCACATGCCCATTCAAAGGAGGAACTATGCCCCTTTCCAAGCTTCAGCACAGCCTGCAAACCCTCAATTCAATAAAAATGTGGAAGTCAGGCATCAATGAAATTTCACCCCACTAAAGGATTTCCTCGAGAATGTGTTCAAACTTCTGACAGCTCAGAAGAAGATTGTTCAACTTCTTCCACCAACCAACACTAACGGAAGGAACTTCGACCCTAACAAGAAATGTGCTTATCATTCTGGGTCTCAAGGCCATGATACCCAAGACTGTTGGTCTCTCAAGCACAAGATTCAAGATTTAATTGACAGCAGGGAAATTGTGGTAACAAAGCCTGACCAACCCCATATCCAAGACAATCCTCTCCCATAGCACAAAGAGGAAAATGTCAACATGATCAGTACCTCGAATGGAGAAGGATCTAAATACCTCCGCTATGTTGGGGAACCAAGTCAATCCAATCTCATTAACCCAGAGAGTTGGGAAACTTTTGAGAAGCGATTCTTGATGGAGCAAGAAATTAAGTCTCTTAAGGAACAAATTGAGCAATTGGCTGAACTAGTCGTCTACCAGCATCAACTCACCAGGAAGATGCTGAAGCAAATTTATCAATCTATTGGTAGTCATTCTCCTCCAGTGGAAGTCAATTTCGACCCCAATAGGGATCATTACCAGTCTCACAAACAAGAGTCCTGGACCAAACAGATGGTCAAAGAAGAGAATTTTTGAGCAAAAAGGAAATTCCTATTTCAAAGAAATTTCACCAATCTGAACCAGCCAATGGAAAAAATCCTTTAAATACTGATCAACAAGTGAATGGTTGCAGACTTACTACCTCCACTGAACCCTCAATCCAGAAAATTCAAACCTAACCAAATATATCAGTACCATTCCAACTCTCCCGGCCATGATACAGAAGAATGATGGGCACTTCGTAACTTAATTCAAGACCTGATTGAGAAAGGTGACCTAATTAGAGGAGATCAAATCCTCGACATTACAGATAAAAATAGCCTCTGGATCCCCAATGCATGGTATCAGGACATAGTGGCTGTCATATCCTGCGATAAAGAATTAATTATCACACCCCTGGTACTGACAGGTAAAAGGGTCCAAGAAGTCCAAAATCCTGTGAAGGTGGCTGCACCTCAGCCTCTAATCTTGCCCTTCAGACCTCAGTATCCAATCATCAGTCTGAAAAAGGTCCCATGGAACTACGGGGCTATTGAAAGCTCTACTTCAAACAACATTTCCATCCTGTCAAAGGATAATCCATTGTACCTACCTCAGCGAGTGATTAAACCAGTTACCAAAGCAAAAGAAAAGGTGGCAGAAGGAAAGATCAAAGAGTTCCTCAACAAAATGGGACACAATGAAATCAAGATAGTGCAAAGCTTGAAAGACGCACCCAAGCAAGTGTCTATCCTCGACATGGTCTTAACATCAGAAGACCATCGCAACATCCTAGTGAATGTACTAGAGGAAGCCCATCTACCACACACGGTAGGCACAAAAAAATTCCGTCATGTGATAGAACACATCTTCAATAGCAATATGGTTTCCTTCACATACAATGATATCCCGGCTGAGGGAATGGGCCACCACAAGTCCTTGTATATAGCTGTAATGTCCTCCAGATACGTGATCGGAGGAGTACTTATTGATGGAGGATCATCCCTCAATATCTGTACATACGATACCTTAGAAAGGATGAAGATCAATCCAAATCGGATCAAAACCAGTCATATGGTCATCCGGGCTTTCGATGGATCTCGCTGCCAGGCTATGGGGGAAATCAAGCTTCCCCTAGAAATTGGTCCACACACCTTCTACGTATCCTTCCAAGTGCTCAATATTGCCACTGGATACAATTTGCTATTGGGCAGACCATGGATATACATGGCAGGAGCAGTGCCATCCACCCTCCATCAGTAACTCAAGTACATCATTAACAGCAGTTTAATCGCGGTCAATGTCGAGCCAGAATACCCTACCTACATACATGGGGACATGCCAATGATTAGCCTGGACGCAGGGATTGAGCCTGCAGGTTTTCAAGCTCTCGAGGTGAGCGATATTCAGTGTCTACCTATTGGGGCACCCACCCTAAAGCCTAAAGTCTCCAATGAAGTATTGACCACTAGGCCAAGAAATGGTGTCTTCGGGTTTCCAACCTGGAGAAAGCTTGGGAAAGGATAAGCAAGGCATCAAGATGCCAATCCAAATCCCAAGTTAGATTGGAAGAGCAGGATTGGGATATTCATCCGGGTCAAACCACCGGAATCCACACAAACATCCCACGGCTCATGCCTCCACAATTCTGCTCCCGAACCTTAAAAATGCCGGATGGGTGAAACCTACAAGGAAAGCCCCGATTGTAGTATCGACCATATTATATCCTCCAATTATACCTATCCATAAAAGAAAAGCCCTCAAGAATGAGGCCAACAATGAAAAGGGAAAAGAAAAGATCATGTACGAAGGACGAGACCCATTCGCTAACATGAGAGTCATTCTCAACTATGAGGGTATGAATGACGAACTCCCTGATAGTGACGACGACCATGTCCAAATTCCTCACATCAAGAAGAGAAGTGATCCACAGAAAAGCCTTGGCCTTATTCTCAAGGATGTCTTGGTCATCATCCAGGACGAGGCGGACGAGCACAATGCCTTGATTCTCCCAATTCATGAGAATCTGACACTGGACAATTGGAGCAGTATCCCTTGCCTAAGTTAAAAAGGGTAAAGGGGCAGAGAGTACATCTGCCCTTAATCATTCTTTCATTTACTGCTTACTTTTGATTGCATGGCTATAGTAGTAACTTTGTCATGCTTTATAGAATGCTACGTATGTTTAAGCAGTTGTGTATATTAATGAAAGCATTTTTGTTTTTAGGACCCAAGCATTGGATGTGTGTGTCCCAGCTGATGAGATGCCAACCTATCGAAATGACTCCAACTTGGATGTAGAAATGAGCTTCGACTTGATGGATATCGATCGAGAGGAGGAAGATGACTATGAGGTTCCAGAGGAGATCAAGGAATGGGTCGAAGACAAACCCAAACCAAACCTCGACCAAACCTCCACCATCAACATAGGAACCTCTGAAAACATCAATGAAATCTAAATAGGTTCATACCTTACACCAAATCAAAAAGTCGAACTAATCAAAATCCTAACACAGTACCAGGATGTGTTTGCATGGTCACATGAAGACATGATCGGTCTATCCACAAACGTTTTCATCCATCGAATGCCCATCAAAGAAGGGTTCAAACCAGTCAAACAAAAACTCAGGAGATTGAAGCCTGAGTGGAGTCTCAAAGTCAAAGAAGAAATCGTTAAGCAATTCAAAGTCGAAATTATCATGGTATCAACATACCTCGAATAGCTATCAAACATAGTCCTCGTACCTAAACCCGTAGGGAAGGTACGAGTCTGTGTGGATTACCGGGATTTGAACAAAGCCTGTCTGAAGGATAATTTCTCAGTACCTTATATCCACATCCTGATTGACAACACTGCGCAGTATGGCATGTATTCATTCGTGGATTGCTTTACTGGTTACCATCAAATCATGGTTGCTGAAGAAGACTGGGGGAAAATAGCTTTTATCACTCCCTGAGAACTTTTTACTATCGATGACTATCCTTCGGCCTCATCAATGCCGGAGCCACGTATCAGCGAGCCATGATGGCTCTCTTTCATGACATGATGCACAAAGAAATAGAGGTCTATATCGACGACATCATCATCAAATCCCGAAGGGAGGATGATCACATAGACCATCTCAGGAAGCTGTTCAACAGGTTACGCAAATACAACCTCAAGATAAATCCCGCTAAATGTGCTTTTGGCGTCAAACTAGACAAACTGTTAGGATTCCTGGTGAGCAATCGGGGCATCGAGTTAGACCCCGCCAAAATTAAAGCCATTACTGAAATGCCCGTACCTCATACCGAGAAGGAGATATGTGGATTCCTAGGAAGGATCAACTTCATAAGCAGATTCATTTCCCAGCTCACAGCAACCTGTGAGCCCATCTTCAAGCTATTAACGAAGAATTCCTCCACCACGTGGAATGAGGATTGTCAACAAGCCTTCCTTGCCATCAAGAAACAGCTGACTGAAGCTCCTGTTCTAATACCCCCAATGGAGGGAGTCCCTTTATTTATGCACCTGTCCGTCAATGCCAATGCACTGGGTTGCATGTTGGGACAGAAGGATGATAGTACCAAGGAAAGAGCCATCTACTACATCAGTAAAAGATTCAGCAGTGGTGAACAGAAATACACCCTGATCGAAAAGACATGTTGTGCATTAGCATGGGCCGCTATGAGGTTACAACACTATTTGCATGGGCATACGACCTACCTCATATCCTGCACGAATCCACTCAAATACGTATTCAACAAACAAATATTGAATTGTCGACTGTCTAAATGGCAGTTGATCCTACAGCAGTTCGACATTGTCTACGTGACTCAGAAGTCAATCAAGGGTCAAAGCATTGCAAATTAATTATCTGAAGCACCTTTAGGAGGGTTTGAGCCCCTGAAGACATATTTCCCAGACAATGGGATCCTGACAATTCAACAACTCCAGTCAGAGAATACAGTCCAACCATAGATAATGTATTTTGACGGAGTGGTAAACATGGAAGGTGCTGGAGCTGGGGCAGTCCTCATCTCTAGTACAGGTGATCAATATATTGTGGTTACCAAACTTTAATTTGGCAACACCAACAACACTGCCGAGTATGAAGGCTGTATCATGGGTTTGAAGCTAGCCCAATTCATATCTATCAAACACCTAGTTGTCTTTGGAGATTCTGAGCTTGTCATCAGACAGACTACCGCACGTATCTCACCAAAGAACTGCACTTGCTGCCCTACCATTGGCAAGTCCTCAAAATATCTCAGGAATTCGAAGCAATAACCTTTGTTCACATTCCTCAGGGTCGGAGTGACTTCGCTGATGCATTAGCAACGTTGGCTTCATTAATCCGCATGTCCGATAAGAGTGGATTTCCCAACATTTAGTTAAAAATTCAAAAAGCCCCGACATATGGGAATTATGTGGGAGGAGTATCAGATGACATACCTCATGTCAAGCATCCTTGGTTTCAAGACATCAAGGAATATCTCTGTGATGGATCCACACCTGCTGGTGCAAGCCAATCAGAGCGGAAATGGATTCTCAGAATGGCCATGAAGTTCTATCTGAGCAGAGACACACTTTATAAAAGACATGCTAGAATAGGCCTATTAAGATGCCTCGACAATGAGCAAGCCCAAAGACTAATGGATGAAATCCATGGCGGAGGCTGTGGTCCACACATGAACGGCCATCTGCTAGCCAAGAAGATAATCAGAATAGGACATTACTGGATCTCGCTCAAAGCTGAATGCGACGATCACGTCTAGAGATACTTTCAATGCCAAATACATAGAAATGCCATTTATGCTCCTCCAAATGAGTTGCATAACATGAGTTCACCATGGCCTTTCTCTATGTGGGGAATGGACGTTATAGGTCTAGTAGAACCAAAAGCCAGTAATGGTCATCAATTCATCTTCACCGTGATCGATTACTTCACTAAATGGGTTGAAGCAGCCTCTTTTCCCAAGGTCACAAAAGAGGTCATCATCAGTTTCATCAGAAATAATGTCGTATGTTGATATGGACAACAGGAGGTGATCGTATCAGACAACGCAAAAAACATAAATAATCAAACGATAGTGGATCTATGCAATAAGTTCCACATCAAGCATCTCAATTCCATTATCTATCGGCCCAAGATGAACGGCGCTGTCAAAGAGGCCAATAAAAATATCAAAAAGTTTATGCAGAAAATGTCCGCCAATCACAAGGACTGGCCTGACCTGCTGCCTCTAACCATGTTAGTATACATGACTTCAATGCGCACCTCTACTGGGCTACTCCCTATTCGTTGGTCTATGGCATGGAGGCAATCCTTCCCATAGAGGTAGAGATGGAATCTTTGCGAGTGTTGATCGACGCTCAAATAGATGAAGATCAATGGTTGCAAGACCGATATCATCAGCTATCTCTGATAGATGAAAAGAGAGCTACGACCATTTTCCACTAACAGTTATACCAGCAAAGGATTGCCAGATCCTACAACAAGAAGTTCTGAATCCGACAATTCAAAGAAAATAACTTAGTGCTAAAGAAAATCCTGGCCAACCAGGATGAAGCCAAAGGAAAATTTACCCCAAATTGGGAAGGCCCTTTCATTGTCAAAGAGGTATTGACTGGGGGCGCTATCAAACTGTAAAAGATGGATGGGACCGAATTTTCCCAACTCATCAATTCAGACATCGTAAAAAGGTATTACGTCTGAGACATATGCTTACTAGCATCCGGGTCCTACGAATTAAATCAGGTTCAGTTTTTCACTAGAAAGCCAGAACTACGAATGACCTGATCTCCCTCAACCCGGGAGTACGTAGGCAGCCATTTCTGGTGTGGTCAAACTAAACAAAAAATTTCAAAAGTTAAAAATCAAAAACATCAAATCATCCCGGCACTAGCCAGAACTACAAATGACCTGATCTCCCCCAACCCGGGAATACGTAGGTAGCCATCTACGGCACGGTTTGACCTTCAAGAAATACAAAAAATAAAAGACCATTTCCAAGACATCAAAGACAAATATAAACTAAATTATACCAAACTATCCTGGTCAACAGGCCCATCTGAGATACTCCCTGTCATCTCAACTATCAGTCCATCAAGGAGGAGCTCAAGATACATCTACAACTGCGAGTCGTGAAAGAAGTGGTAATCACTCAGCAACGACAATACATCTCCAATCAGGGAAGTGCATCAAAAATATATTTCTCTGATATATAAAACTGTTTGATATATACATAATGCCATGTACATGACAAAAATGGCTGATCTAGTCTGTGCAAGAAAAATAAAAGCTAGTCTATGGACCCAAGGACAAACTGGTCAGTAATGCCAGTATAGCATCTCTCTATGAAGATGGTGGAGCAGCCGTAAGTGCAGTCCACTCAGCCTCCATAAGGCTCAAAACATCAACAGGCATCTGCAAGGTGGCACTATGGTCATCAATATAAGCACTTATCTCGGTGATCAAACCATGAATGTAAGATCGAAGAGCAGTACTATCAGTAATGTGGAAATCACGAGAAGCTATAGCCTCATCCTTCTCTACAAAAGATGCGTCTTGAGAAATCAAAGTCTCCTCGATCTCAACATATGTTTCATCCCTAGCCGAGTGAATCTCGTCTCGCTCTACAACTGCAGTATCCAGAGTAGAGCGGAGCTCGTCCCGCTCAATCAATCCAGCCTCTAAAGCAGTCCTGAGACCATCCCTCTCAACAAAAGCTAAATCTCTGCCAGACAGGGCAGCCAACATCTGTGCTCTAGACGAGTCTCGCTCAAAGGTCATCATGAATAGTGAGTCTGCTAAAGTCGAATTTGTCCCTACAGGAATGGCCGGGGAATCGCTAACCAGAGCAGCGGTCAAACCCGTGAATAGCTCATCCTCGGTAGGAGAATCTAGATCCTTTATAGGTTCCTCCTCGTCAGAATCCACATCAGGAGATGAAGAAGCCTTTGCTACCACTCTTATCGCTGCCTCTAACCACGCAGAATACTCCGGAGAATAGCCTGGATGGCTACTGGAGAAATCAGCCCTCTCAAGATGAGTCCAACACTCATATACTCTGACCAAGTCGGCGGATGACATGGAAGAAGCCGACATCCTCTGATCAGCAAACCCCTCGAAATGGTGCAAACTCTGCAGCTGATCAAATTGACACATGACTGCCAAAGGATGATAGGTAGTCACTCCTCTCAAACTCGCTAGGGGTAAATAATCCAGGCCAGATGTATGAGTGATAAAGCTATATGGGGACGCTAGCCCAAAGCATGGCAAAATCACAAACGGATGCTCCATATCTGACAGAAATACCAACCAAGATTCTGCATCAATACACTCCGCAGGCTGAAAAGAGAAAGCTATGGATGTCTCGTGAGTAAAGCAAAAAACCCTGGGCCTGAAGGATCCAATCGGTCGTATATGGGACATCAGCCATATATACAACAAGACCGTGCTGCCCCTAAAAATCCCCTCTGGATGGGTACTACAATACGTGGCGGATCTAAATGTCTCAACCAATATCATCGGGATAATGGTGTTACCCTGTCTAGGCTCTAACCACTACTACCAATCCCACATCCAGATGATCCAATCGTAACGGCATGTAGACATATGCCACAACACACATCAGTAACATATCTATCCTGGCTATATGTTATGCCTCTGCTGAACAGCTGAAATCTCCTATGTGGAGATCATAGCTATCAAGCTCGCCAAAGTGCTCAATCAAAAATTTCATAGAGATCACATGCCCAGAAACGATCTTGTCCATGACTACACTCTGACAAAGACTGGACAACCTGATGAACGGTCTCCTCATATCACTAATCAATGTTCGATTTCACGATAGCTCTAAATCTAAGCCAGTAAATCTCTGGTACTCCTCCAGAGTTGGTGTCAACTCACGCAGTCCAAAGCAGAACACCTGCCTGTCCTCCGACTGGAACCCGAAAATCCAAAAGGGCTAATGAATGCCCCAACATCTGGTCCACTGTCCCCCTAGCAGGAAAAGGCAGACGATAATACTAGGACCTCAATGATGCTGCCACTGCAGATGGTGGTAAATGCTTAATGCGGCTGACTGTAGACGACGTCATCTATAGCACTGTACCACAAAATCGTCCAGAGGTCAAGTCAAATTACAGCTGTCTGAATGCATACAAATGATAATATACATGCGTGATGACAGTAATATAACCATGGTGAAGATAAGATATGGCAAGAATATCTACAACAAGCTATCTACTACATACAACATCCCTGTAGCCTTATACAAAGTAAAAGGAAGAACACAGGGAAAGTTAGGCATCACAACCCAAATAATACAAGTGGTCTATCAAAATGATGGCACAGACTCTGAATAGCTAAAACATTGGCTGACCAAAAATATAGCTATCATAGCTATCACAGGAAGTCAAAGACCTCGGTATCAAACCGATCGACCTGCTCCAGATCCTTTGTCTGCACAAAGCTGCTGGGATCAGGCATATCTGGGCGGTATAAGGGAGGATCTGCAGCTGCAAAACTGTTGCTACATAGACCCAATGAGGGACTTGCTCCTGAGCTGGATGGGTCAAATGAAGATGCTTCTGACGGATCTCGACCAAGAAACCTGATAAAGAAATGAGCCTGCTCCAACTCCCTGGTCAAATCTGCTATCTGGTCTACATGAGTCGGTTCCCTGAGGCAAGTTATCCAATCCGTCATCATCACAGATCCTGGCACCATGTCTGCCATGAACTGGGTAGCACGAGTCTGAGCTCTAATAGTGCGAGGACTCCACCAACTGGTAAATGCCTCCAGGCTGTACGGACCCTCTGATAGGGTGAAGCCATCAATGCCCTCCAAAGGGATGTCTATCAAAGACACAGTTAATGGCCAATGATGCCAAACTGGAGGAACAAAGGGAATGCGGATCTCTCTCGTGATGCTCTTAATAGCACGCTCTCCAAGATAGAGCTCCCAGCCTCCCTCCGTCAATAATGGTACCCTACGGGTCGATAACTCAAACTCCCGGCCAGTAGGGACTCCTCCCTCTAATCCGACGATCAAGTGCTCGGATGTATATGACGCCTAGGTGATCGAACCCGTCGTCAAAAGCTCCAAACTGTAGACGGGCATGAGTAAATCCCTCAACAACAGGGACCTCCATCAAAGTGGAGTGATGCCATCTCCGTCCTCGAGGATAGGTCTCCAGACCTAATGTAGTAGCGGGTCATAGGCAAGGAAGCCTCTCAAATGCCCAAAGCTGATCATTTAAATACCGAAAGTCCTCAGTGATCAAGACTGACAAAAAAATGCTAAAATCAAAGAGGAATAGAAAAATGTACTCACCAGCAGGAATGGGTAAAATCCTAACCAGGCCTCCGTCACACCCTCCGAAAGCATGCGCATGCCCCGAATAAAATAGGTAAAGGTATAGGAGCCCCAATCATAGTCACTGAGGCGCTCTACATGTCGAGTGGCGCTGATCAAAGCGAATGACACAATAGACGAGTTATTCGCCACAAAACAACCCATGATGATTGACAAAAATAATCGCCTTAGAATGCGATCTCTAGCCCTCTGGTCATCAGGCAGAGGTAACTGCAAAGTCCCATCCTGGGCATCTATACTCAAGGGATCGAAACGGACTGCCCGACCCTTGAATGCCATCGTCGGGACTCCTAGCATGGACTGAACGACAGCGGGAGAAATGTCAGTCATGACAGGCACTGACTCGCCCTCGAACTCAATGCCGGTGATAAATCTCCAGTCCATAGGAGTCATCATCACCTCGCAATCCAGCAAATGAAGGGACTGAGTCTGGTAGAACCAGCGCTCAGACAAAGCTTTCATGTAACCCCAGGGGCAACGGCGGGGAAGGATAAAGAAGAATGCCTGATATCCCCAGCCATCTACAATCTCCCCGTAATCCTCATGCAAAGTGTGATACAGGGAGTGCATGCTAAACTAGTTCCCTCGAGGCTGCGTAAAGCCAGGGACCTGCATCAAAAACCAACCTAAGTCAAAAACCTGTGCCCCGAGAATGGAAAAAAAAGAAGAAAAGAATTCAGAGAGAAGAAAGAGTTCAAGTCACCTCGTTGGCTTGAAGATATCTCTAAAGATGGAGACTCAAGTCGCCCAATAACTCCTGCGTCTGCACAACAATGCAGGGACCTCTGCACGTGGAGCCTTATCATCAATGTCTAGTTACTGCTCGTCCTGTGCTGGACGAATCCTACCCTCTACCAATCTCAGAGGCGTCCTACGTGGACGTGGCTATGGTACATTAGAAGCCCTCTTACGTCTAATACCCGAGGAAATATTGCTGGATTTGTCGGGTCTATCACGATCCATCGACGGCAACAAGTCTCCAAATCACCTCAAACAGGGTGTGGTAAGCCTAAAACCTGTGGCTTATCATTTTCAATCAGTCCAACATATATCTCTAGGTCCTAATACATGCATGGGTCCGTCGAAAATACCCAATAAAGTCAAAACTACATGTTTTCAAAACCTAGAACTGAAAATCTACATGGGTCAGTAAAAAAGTTCCCCACAGAGTCAAATATGCATATTTTTCAAAGCCTAAGATTTTGGAAAATTTCGCCAGAGTCTCCTTTGTAAAATGGACTGTCCACATGCACACAGGCATGTCTAGGTGGCCATTCAGTAGCACACCTACCCAAAAATAGAAACAGTTTATATTTACTAAAAAAAATGAAAAAATCAAACTCATATGGTAGCCAAATTACCCGAGACACTTTTAGTTGAAAATCCAGGCTCACTAGGCCTCAAAAAGAACGAGTAAACTGATCAAAAAGTGGAAAAATTGACTGTCTCAGAACCTAAATTTTCTCACATCCAAACATACATTACAGCAAGATATGCATACATATGTAGTGAGAAAAAATTTTATAGGTCATATAGGCATACATTTTTCATACATTGCGTCTAAAAGTATCCAAAGTGGTTTGCATGCTTTTAACGGTCAAAAACTGCGAAAAAAAGCATGTAAAACGTTACCTGCGCTGCGCTGAACGTGTAGGAACTAACGGAATCAGAATCTGACTGCTAGAACTCCGTAGATCTGAAAAAGAAGATCGAAAATCCTTTCGCTTGCTCAAAAGGGAAACTTGCAAAATGAAAACTCCTGAGCTCCATTTAAAGCCAAGGTAGCCGCACCTCTGCCTACAGCTGCTGCACCTCTACCTGTGGTAGCCCAGGTGGGTCCCACTCCCCCCAGGCCCTGTTCGATTCGAGTCAAAATGGAGTTTTAACTGGCTGCTGAGTCAAATCTGAAGAGAAATCGCTACGCGATTAAGCAGTTTGGCTAGAAATCCTGCGTTTAAGCAGCGTAATCCTGACGGAAAGGGAAACTCCCCAAAGACCCTTGGTATTCATCCCGGAGCCATATCTGGGGATCAACAAATCAAACTGTGGAAAATTGCTCAAGAATTGCGCAAATCTACCAAAAACGGTCATTTTTCAAGGTTCAGGTACTGACCGAAGCACTTTTCAGTCGTTGGCTCAACCACAGCGAAGTTTGAGTACTGACCAAAGCACTTTTCAGCCGTTGGCTGAACCCCAGCTAAGTTCGGGTACTGACTGAAGTAATTTTCAGCCGTCGGCTCAACCCCATCAAAGTTCGGGTACTGAACGAAGCAATTTTCAGCCTTTGGCTCAACCCCAGCGAAGTTCAGGTATTGACCGAAGCAATTTTCAGCCGTTGGCTCAACCCAAGCAAAGTTCGGGTATTGACCTGAAGCACTTTTCAGCTGTTGGCTCAGCCATAGCGAAGTTTGGGTACTGACCGAAGTAATTTTCAGCCGTTGGCTCAACCCCAGCGAAGTTCGGGTAATGACCGAAGCAATTTTTAGCCGTTTGGCTCAACCCCAGCGAAGTTTGGATACTGACCAAAGCACTTTTCAGTCGTTGGCTCAACCCCAATGAAGTTCAGGTACTGACCGAAGCACTTTTCAGCTGTTAGCTCAACCCCAGCGAAGTTCGGGTACTGACCAAAGCAGTTTTCAGCCGTTGGCTCAACCCCAGCGAAGTTTGGATACTGACCGAAGTAATTTCAAACATTGGCTCAACTGCAGCAAAGTTCGGGTACTGACCGAAGCACTTTTCAACTGTTGGCTCAACCCCAGCGAAGTTCGGGTACTGACCGAAGCAGTTTTCAGACGTTGGCTCAACCCCAACGAAGTTTGGATACTGACCGAAGTAATTTTCAGCCGTTGGCTCAACCCCAGCGAAGTTCGGGTACTGACCGAAGCACTTTTCAGAAGTTGGCTCAACCCCAGCAAAGTTCGGGTACTGATCGAAGTAGTTTTCAGCCGTTGGCTAAAGCTCAGCGAAGTTTGGGTACTGACCAAAGTAGTTTTTAGCGATTGGCTCAGCCCCAGCGAAGTTTGGGTACTGAACAAAGTAGTTTAAGTCGTTGGCTCAACCGCAGCGAAGTTCGGGTACTGATCAAAGCAGTTTTCAGTCATTGGCTCAACCCTAGTGAAGTTCGGGTACTGACCGAAGCAATTTTCAGCCATTGGCTCAGCCCCAGCAAAGTTTGGGTACTGACCGAAGTAATTTTTAGCCATTGGCTCAACCCCAGCAAAGTTCAGGTACTAACCAAAGCAATTTTTAGCCATTGGCTCAGCCCCAGCAAAGTTCAGGTACTGACCGAAGCAATTTTTAGCCATTGGCTCAACCCCAGCGAAGTTCGGGTACTGACCGAAGCACTTTTCAGCCGTTGGCTCAACCCCAGTGAAGTTTGGGTATTAATCAAAGTAATTTTCAGTCGTTGGCTCAACCCCAGCGAAGTTTGGGTACTGGCCGAAGTAATTTTCAGTCGTTGGCTCAGCACCAGCGAAGTTCGGGTACTGACCGAAGTAGTTTTCATCCGTTGGCTCAGCTCCAGCGAAGTTCGGGTACTGACCAAAGTAGTTTCAGCTGTTGGCTCAACCCCAGCGAAGTTCGGGTACTGACCGAAGCAGTTTTCAGCCGTTGGCTCAACCCCAGCGAAGTTTGGGTACTGACCGAAGTAGTTTTCAGGCTTTGGCTCAGCCCCAGCGAAGTTTGGGTACTGCCCAAAATCCAATCCAGCCATTGGCTCAACCCCAATGATGCTTCAACAGTCAACTCAACCCTCCCGACAAATATATAAAGGAATCTGGTGGCGGAAATAATTATGAGAATCCATCCCAAATGATGGAATCTGTTATACACATCCTCAAAGGGATCATTGAGGTAGTATCAATCATATCAGCCTCAATTAGAACCTACAAAGCTATCGCAGAGAACGTCATCCCCAGTAGAAAATGGAAAAATTAGTTCGCGATAGTTTCCCAACAAACATTAAATGCTGTACAAGACAACGTTATCCCCAGCAGAGTAATAACGTAAGCAGCTAGCAGAAGCTCCATTCCACTCAAAGACGTCCAGACTTCAAAGCAATGCTGGCACTTTTTCTTTCTAGTGTATACTAATCTTTATCCTATCCATTCCATTATATTGCATGGACATGATAAAGAGGGGCATCTGTAGACACTCAAAAATTTTCTTGCCCCAATACTAACACTGTAGGAGGGCAAAACTATCAATCAACTCAAATTCGGCCACCAATGCCGGTCCTTCAACTCAAATCCGACCAGCAATGTTGGTAAACTTAAATTCGGCCACCAATGCCGGTCCTTCAACTCAAATCCGACCACAAATGTTGGTAAACTTAAATTCGGCCACCAATGTCGGTCCTTCAACTCAAATCCAACCACCAATGTCGGTAAAATCAAATCTGATCCCCAATATCGGTACTCCATCCAAATTCGATCACCAATATCGGTATACCGAGATTCGATCTCCAATCGAACCATCAGATCAATCCTGATCTCCAATCGAGCCGTAAGTTCAAATCCTGATCTCAAATATAGGGTCTTCAAATCAGCCTCGGCAACAACCCGAGAGCTTAATTCAGCCCCGATAGCAACTCGAGAGATTCTGATCAACCCTGATTTCAACCCGGGAGGTTCATTCAACCCCGGCATCAACCCAAGAGGTACAGGTCAACCTCGACATCAATCGAGGCCATGTCAAGTAATCCCCGGCCTCAACTTGGGAAGTACAGATCATCCCCGGCATCAATTCGGGAAGTGCAGTGCAGCCCAAGAGACAACCCTATGAAGCCAGATAAATCAAGGACCACTCTAGGAGGGGTAAAATGGTTATTTTATCAAACTTCAACCGATTCAAACAAACTAAACCCGAATTGATGCCATCGAAGTTAGAATGAACCATAACGACGATCCCGAGTGCCAACGACGCAAGACAGCTCAATGGATAAACTACGGGGAATCGAAGACCTGGTTATGAACCCATCTTCTTGGATCCAAAAAATGTTTTATCCCATATCATTGCAACACTCTCGGCGAGAGCTTTCCGAAAAGGTATCGCACGCCTCAAACGGACGCTCCGATCAAAAGTTAGAAGGTTTTAACTTCGATTGTGCGTTGTCTGGAGTGCACGTACTTCGAGACAAAGGAATCCAGCACCGCAGGCCCCACCAAGGGAGCCACACCTCTACCTATGGCTGCCCTAGGTAGAGTTACGGCTCTTCCCTCTATAAATAGAGGGGCACTCCCCTCTCATTTTCATAAGCAAGAAATGCAGCGAAGCTCTGCCAATTCAAATTCTCGACTTTTACACCTCTTCCAAACCCAAATATTTTTACTCTAACACGTAGATATACACATATACTACCACATATCAGAAAATAACCGATAGGTTTGGACGTATAGAGCCTACGATTTGGCGAAAAGCCCGTATTGCAGTCCATTGTAAGTATTTTTACGATCAGGAAGTTAATACTATTACTTTGCACTGTTTTCCACTTGCACAGAAAGTTTTATCTTCTAAATATGCCCGAAACTTAGTTCCGTGGCCATTTTCATCAAAATTTGGTATATTTTTGTACATAAACTCAAATTATTGCATTTATACAACTCGGATTGACGATCCGTCAGCTCCAGCAGCTTCAATGCACTAACACACACGTTTTGGCAACATCGCCGGACTAGGTTATCTTCCCAGTCTGGGTTTGGCCTTTTTTTAATATATTTCACTGTATATATACTAACATTTCAATTCTGTCAAGCCCGGATGTCAAATCCGATGTAGTTTACGGCTTTTATATATATTTAAGCATATATAAGCGACTTTCACCATAACTGGTTTTCTCACCAGTAGTGGTTGACTACATTTCTGTTAATATATATATATATATATATATATATATATATATATATATATATTTCAATTCAGTCCAGGCACATGCATGAAAACCCATCGCCATTTTTACTATTTTCGCACTCTTCGCCATACTGGGTGCTCTCCCCAATCACTAGTTGACTACTTTTCTGTAAATTTACATTTCTGTCAATATATATATATATATTTATATATTTTCAGTCCAGCCTGGATTACTTCGTGGCCTTTTTACTATTTTTGCACACTTCCCTATACTGGGTGCTCTCCCCAATCACTAGGTGACTACTTTCTGTCAATTTCAATTCTAGCACGGGCACCGGCGTGAAAACTCATCGCCCTTATTACTGTTTATATATATATATATATATATATATATTTCATTTTTGTCATAGCCTGGATTATTTCGTGGCTATTTATAGTTTTTATATAAATATCTATATTTCAATTCCAGTCCCGGCTTGCGAGTGAAAACCCATCGCCCTTTTTACAGATTATATATATATATATATATATATATAATTATATATATTACTTTACTCAATTTATTCAACTGCTGCATTTAATATTCATTTGTATATGAATCTGCACTAACATATCTGCGGGCGGACTCGATTTAATTAAATCTCTCCAATTCTAGTTTTCAAACGATTCAAAACCTTCAGACTGAACCGGGAAGCTAGAATGGTTGAGATTTCTTTAAATCTAGCTTTCTTTCTAGTTTCAGCTTCAAAAGTAACCTCGCGTCCCTTAGATCGTTATCTAGTGGGATTGAGACGCTTTGGTCACTCGCAGCCAGGATTTACTGATGAATCTTTGGTTCCATTGCAACGTGAAGATGTAAATATATCTGTTTCTATACAAATTTGAACTGTGCAGGTTTTGGCTACTCATATGTGAGACTAGGAATCATGGGATTCACGATCAAATCGATCGAAATCTGATTCCCACGATGGACAAACTCCAATTTATAAATGTACCCTGCCAGTTTTTCTGTAAAATGTACATACACAGACCTTAAAACGGTTATCCAGATTTAAGATCTCAATCTAGTGAAAATATGGATTGTCGTGTCAGCGTCCCTCCGATGGTTTTCATACCCATGAGGAGACCGACACTTGTTTGTTTCTATGGTAAAGGATGCTTCGCAGCCCGATAAATCACCATTCACATGCAGCCTTAAGGCTATAAAGATAAATTGGAAGTATCAAAAGGCTTCAATTCCTAAGGCAGCGTAAGGGTTTGATAAACCAGCTTTTAAAACATCATTCTCAATTCAAATCAAAATAAAAGATTTTTAAGAAAATCAAATTAAATGCTTTTGCAAATTAAATCAAAGACTGATTTTTAAATCCAAATCAAAGCCTTCGTATCTAGGTTCAACGAAGCAAAGCACTACTTTTAATCAATCAAATCAATAGGCCCAATTTTCAAATAGCATTCACTCACGCATTCACAGTTGTAAGGGAAATATTAAAAAGATGAGGTATTTACACGGGAGTTGTGGGGTATCTAACACATTCCCCACACTTAACCAAGCACCTGAACTCAAAACTTCGATTTCAAAGATCAAGTTTCGACAGTGTCCAGCAATTAGGCCTCTTTTCAAATTAAACTCGGTTGAGTTGGTACAACCATTTTCAAATCTTCCAACTGGCGACTCAATCAAATCAAATCGTCGACATAAACACATGTTGGCCTCTTTACTAAAAAAACCCTTCAAAACCTTTTTCCAAAATAAAACAAATAAGGGTAGAGAGAACTTAGGAAGATCGATTTGAGGAAAATCGGGTTACGAACCGACCCGCGGGATTCTTAAATTTTCCAACGTCGACATAACTCTTGTTCTAACACTAACTAACGTAAAACTATTGATATACATATATTATACATATATCATATATACATATAACTGACAAGTAATTAACCTATATAATAAATTTATTAACTATAATTATTACATGAGTTACACAATTTGAATTTAAAAAGCCATAAGGCTTTGTTTCACAACCCTTTTTAAATAAACAAAGATTTTAGTACTAAGGCATTGTTTGGTAAAAATAGATTTAAACAAGTGCAAGGCCCCTGTTTGGCAAAAACCTTTTAAAACAAAAGTAAGGGCCTAGTTTGGGTAAAATAAATTTTAAAACTCTTTTATTTATTTTAATAAATCATTTAACACATATTTTAATGTCACACTTTAATTAATTAAATCTTTAATATTCTAATTTAATTAATTAAAAGCTAACATCAATTAACTACATAAAAATGCCACATAACAATTATAATTACTCGCTAATTATAATCTCATGTAACAATCATCACATAAACTTCATCTAATTTAATTATCTCAATTAAATTAGGACTATACCATAAAATCAGTATACATCAATTAAATTAAATATTAACTATTCATTTAATTAATATATAATACTTAAATAACTTACTCTACAACAATCACATAATTTATTTATTTAACTCAATAAATAAATCAAATCAAATATTTATTTAATTTAATAAATATTAATATATAAAATTTCCACTCATTACAATCTTCCCTCCTTAAAAGGATTCTATCCCCAGAACCACAAAAAAAATATCATTAGTTACATTATTCCCCCTTAAAAAGATTCTGTCCCCAAAATCGGTCTATAAGGGGTTACACAAATAGGTAAGCAAATAATTGGGGATACGTTTTCTTCATTACATCTTCAAGTTTCCACGTGGCTTCTTCAGCACTGTGGTTCCTCAAGATTACCTTAACAGAAGCTATCACTTTATTTTTAAGCACTTGTTCTTTTCTATCAACTATTTGAACAGGCAATTCTTCATATGTTAAGTCTCTATCAAACTATAAAGGCTCGTATTCTATTACATGTTTGTAGTCGTGTTTGTACGGTCGCAGCACATAAATATGGAAAACATTATGTAAATTATCTAGCTCCGGAGGTAACGCAACCTCATAAGCCACTTCGCCCACCTTTCGCAGTATCTCAAAAGGTCCAATGAATCGGGGACTCAGCTTCCCCTTCTTACCAAATTGAATCTTTCCTTTCCAGGGAGATACTTTCAAGAAAACAAAACTTCCTGGTAAGAATTCTCGATTCTGGCGATGTTGATCGGCATATTTCTTTTGTCTGTCTTGAGCAGCAACTAGTCTCATTTTGATCAGCTTCACTATTTTGGCTGTTTGTTGTACCAGTTCTGGTCCCAACAGTTGATGTTCATCGACTTCATCCCAGCACAAAGGCGTTCTGCATTTCCTGCCGTATAATGCTTCGTAAGGCGGTATGCCCATACTCGCGTGATAGCTATTGTTGTATGCGAACTCCACCAACGGTAGATGATCATCCTAGCTTTCTTTGAAGTCCATAACATAAGCTCTTAGCATATCCTCTAGCGTCTAAATCGTTCTCTCGCTCTGGTCATCGGTCTGAGGATGGTACGATGTACTCATTCGCAATTGTGTTTCTAGACACTCTTGCAAACGCTTCTAGAAATTTGACGTAAAATGCGGATCTCTGTGGGACACAATTGTCACCAGAACACCGTGTCGAGAAATGATTTACTTCACATATAGCTTCGCTAGGTGATCCAAGTTGTACTTAATCCTGATTGGTAGGAAGTGGGCTAAGATCGTCAGTCAATCCATAATCACCCATATTGCATCAAAACCCTTCTGAGTCGCTGCAAGACCAACCACGAAATCCATCGTGATGTGCTCCCACTTCCATTCTGGAATCTCCAACGGTTGTAGCAATCCGCTAGGTCTCTGATGTTCTGCTTTAACTTTCTGGCACGTTAGACATTTTGCAACGCATTTAGCAACATCCCTCTTTATATTCGGCCACCAGAAATGGTGTCTGAGATCCTGGTACATCTTTGTACTCCCAGGGTGAATCGAATATCTCGAACTATAAGATTCGTTCAAAATCTCCTCTTTGACGTCTAGTACTGGCGGTACCCAGATTCTTCCTTCAAATCGTAGCAGTCCTTCGTTATCAATCTTGAACTTGAACTCTTCACCATCGGCTATTCTTTTTCAGATCTTCTCGCATTCTTTATTGTGAAGTTGTGCTTCTTTCACTTTGTCTACCAGAGTAGAACCAGTAGTTACTTAAAATAACATCTCATCCGATTCCTTCGGATACTTCACTTCTAGTTCCAATCTAGCCATATCTTCTATTAACTGGTCCTGATCAGTTAATATGTTTAGCTTCTCCCGACCCTTTCTGCTCAAGGCATCGGCGATGACGTTAGCTTTACCCAGATGGTAAAGAATCTCGCAGTTGTAGTCCTTGATCAATTCCAACTATCTTCTCTGGCGCATGCTCAAATCCTTTTGTGTAAAGATATACTTCAGACTCTTATGATCTGTGTATATCTCACACTTTTCTCCATATAGGTAGTGTCTCCAAATCTTTAGAACAAACACTACTGCCACCAACTCCAAGTCATGGGTCGGATACCCTTTCTCGTAGTCCTTCAGCTGACGTGACGCATAGGCAATGACTTTCCTGCTCTACATCAGCACACAACCTAATCCCTTATGTGAGGCATCAATATATACTACAAAATTCACCGTATTATCCTGCAATGATAACACAAGCGCAGTACTCAGCCTCTTCTTCAACTCCTGAAAACTATCCTCATACTTTTTTGTCCAAACAAATTTAACTGTCTTACGAGTTAAATTCGTCAACAGAGTTGCGATCTTGGAAAAGTCTTGAATAAATCTTGGGTAATAACCCGCTAATCCCAAGAAACTCCTCACTTCAGACGGTGTCTTCGGCTGTTCCCAATTAATCACGGCTTCAACCTTCGACGGATTTACCGAAATCCCATCTTTGTCAATCACGTGGCCAAGAAATTGCACACATTCTAACCATAATTCTCATTTTGATTCGCATAAAGCTTCTCTCGTCTTAGCGATTCTAAGGTCAGCCTTAAGTGTTCAGTGTGTTCCTCCTCGGTCTTGGAATAAACCAGGATGTCATCAATGAACACCACTACAAACTTGTCTAGAAATGGCTTAAACACCCTATTCATTAAGTCCATAAATGCAGCTGTGGCATTCGTTAGACCAAATGACATCATCAAGAACTCGTAATGACCATACCGAGTCCTAAAAGTCGTCTTCGGTATATCTTCCCTTCTCACCTTCAACTGATGATACCCACTCCTCAAATCGATTTTCGAGAAGTATCTAGCACCCTTCAGTTGATCGAACAAGTCATCGATCCTAGGTAAAGGATACCTATTCTTGATCGTAACTTTGTTAGACTCTCTATAGTCAATGCAAAGATGCATTGATCCGTCCTTCTTCTTGACGAATAAAACTGGCGCTCCCCACGGTGAAACGCTTGGCTGAATATACTTTTTGTCTACCAATTCTTGCAGTTGAACTATCAACTCCTTCATCTAGACTGGAGCCATTCGGTATGGAGCTTTTAAAATTGGAGCAGTTCCCGGCGCTAAGTCAATTACGAACTCTATCTCCCTATCTGGCGGAAGTCCTGGCAAGTCGCTCGAAAAAACGTCCACAAACTCATTAACCGCTGATATCACTTCTACCTTCGGGCTCTCCTTACGCGTATCTACTATGTAGGCTAGATATCCTACACAGCTTGCATCAAAAGTTTCTTGGCTTGCATAACAGTCAGACAACTCGCTTGTCTAGGCCATTTGCTACCATTGAACACCAACTTCGACGGAGTCATAAGGTTTATCGACTTCTTCTGATAGTCGATTATCACCCCATGGTTGAACAACTAGTCCATACCCAGTATGACATCGAATTCCCCAAGTTTTATCGGAATCAAATCTACTCTCAACTCTTGACCCTTAATGTCCAATCTACAGTTCTTGTAAACAAACCTAACAGGAATAACTTCCCTATTCGCAATCTCTATGTTCAAGGGATAAACTAATTCTTCCTTAGGTAAGTCTAAGGTCTTAACAAAATCATCAGATATGAACGAACAAGTAGCACCCGAATTAAATAATACATATGCATTTATACTATTGACCTGAATAATACTTGACACCACATCTTTTGATTGCATAGCATCCTGCACCGTCATGTAGAATGTTCGGGTAGTGGGTCTAACAGCCTACAGTGGTGCAGCGATAACCAAAGTGTTGCCGCTCCCATTTCCTCCATTCACTATTTACCCTGTAGCTGGCTTCTTCGGGCAGTTATGTACCATGTGATCCTTGGATGCACATGTGTAACAAGCTCCCTTCTTCGAGTTCGGGCAATTCGACGTAATGTGGCCTTCCTAACCATAGTTGAAGCACACCCGTTTTCCCTTCATGCACACTCCAGTGTGATTCTTCCCGCATGTAGCACATGCTTCGAACTTCCTCTTCGAATGGCTTCCTTGCTGACTCCCAGCAGAGGTGTTGTCGTTCCATTTCCTTTTCTGGTTGATAGCCCCGCTACCACCAGCCTTGGTTTCTGTCTCATTCTTCTTCTTCTTATCATGATTGAATTCGGTTACTGCGTCGCTTCCTCCCTCAACGAGTATAGCCTTTTCCAGCACAACTGCAAACATGTTCAGCTGGAACATGGAAACCTTGTTGTAGAGCCAGGGCTTCAGTCCCCGTTCAAACCTCCTCGCCTTCATAGCGTCAGTACTGACCTGGTATATAGCGAACCCGACCAGCTCGTTGAATTTTGCTGCATACTCTGACACCGTCATCCCTCCCTCCTTAAGCTCCAGAAACTGAACCTCCATCTGGTCTTGCGAGCTCACAGGAAAGTACATTTCAAAGAACATCCCACGGTATCACTCCTTCACCCTCTCTGGTTTTGTTAGCTTGCCACCAGAACTAGCATCTGACTTCAACATGAAAGTCGCAAATGTTGTCTTTTGGTCTTCGCTAACCCTAGCCACTTTGAAGACCTTCTCCATCTCCATTACCCAAGTCTGGGCATCTATCGGGTTTATCGATCCCTTAAACTCCGGTGGTCCTACTGCCTTAAACTCTTTGAAAGTAGTGCCATGCACTTGCAACGGATTAGCAAGGGCTCCCGTCAGCAGGTTCACCAACTGTCGAACTGTATTGGGATTCATCCCATCGTTATTGTTGTTCATTGAACCCTCGGGGTTTTGACCTGTAGGTCTTCTTCTAGGAGGCATTTTCTGTTAAGAAAATATTATTATTAGATCGCTTATTCAATTCTTAAGTATTCAAGTTCATACTTAAACATTTAAATAATTCAGTTCATATATGAGCATATACCAGATCAATAACTTCTTTTATTCATTACTCGTAATAAAACATCAAATAAATAGCATTTCTGCTATTCACATCATCTTTCTTGAACTGAAAAAGTTACAGGATTACATTATTAACTCATCCCATTCTTATCTCAAATTATGGGATTTACATTTATTTATTATAAAAAAAACACATAAATATAAACTCTTCTATCTAGGCACGTTAAGACGTCGCACAGCCTCTTTGCGTTCCACCTCCATCACCCGAAATGCTATTATGTGATCCACCATGTACTATGGTAAACCTTGGAACTGAGCTGGGTAATAGAAGACACGATCTTGTGCTCTATCTATAGCCATGTGGAATGCGTATTCTGTTTCCCTCAGCTTGGCTCTCTTTGCTTGAGCCTCATCATCAGCTCGATCGGCTCGTTGAATAGCCCTCAATCTTGTTTCCTCCGCTCTGGCGCGCTTTGCTGACTCCTCTTGGATGTCGTTCTTTAGCTTTGCTAGTTCAGCCCGTGCATCGTCTCTATCACTCTCTGCGTGAATTAAATCCCACTTCACGTTTTCTAGTTCACTATCCAGCTCCTCGATAGTCTCGTTCCGCTGCTGGATGGTAGTCCGACTCTAGTCCACCAGCTCCTGAAGGTCCACGTTACGGTCGTAGATTGCCTCATACATCTCAGCACTAGTAGAGTGAGGTGAGAATTCCTCTTTGGGATCCTCTTCCTCCTCTGACTCATCCTCGTCCTCTTCCTCTGGAATAGGTGTCAGCTCATGCTCCCGACCATCTACGGTGATCATTGGAGATGGCTATCTCCTAACCAACTGCTCCCAGATAACATGGATGTCTCGGGGCTCCTCTTCTCTAGGCACCTGAGGTAACTCCTCTCTAACTTGACTCGACTCTGCAACGTTCGTCATCCTGACAAAAAAAATTTAAAAGTTTAATTATTACGTGATATCGATCGACACTCTTCGAATACTAAAGCGTAAACACATAGCACATAAGTTAGTTTATTATCTTTAGCTATCATCTATCTTTTTGATCTTCCTATAAGGCTACTACCTAAAGTTTTTCCCCCACCTAAGGTTCATAACCTAAAGCTTTGATACCAACCTGTAACACCCCCAAATTCGGGTACTTCGTTTCCACAAGATTTGGTGTTCACTTTCTAAATAAAACATACATCTACCCAATAATAAAGAATTGCAAAATGAATTACAACCTTCATAAATACTTAAATAAAAAACTTCCTTATAAAAGGATTACAACATTTTCCAAAATAAATTTCAGGGTTATCTAACCTTGACATAAACATTTAATGCAGAAAATAAAAACATAACTTAAAGTCTTATTACAATTCAGTCAATAATTAAAACAAGTCTTCACTTGTTCAGCTTGCCTTTGCCTTTACTAGTTGACAGAGCATTAACACTTTCAACCTTAGCTGCAATGGTTATTTAATATTCAAGAGTGAGAAAACACAGCTCACTGGAATACAACAATAATAAAGACATAAAAGAATATCTTTAAAAAGGTTTGAATAACGTTTTCATCAACAATAAAGAATTGAATAATAATACTTTCATCAACATTTAAAAAATCGAATATAGAATTCATCTGAGGTCGTAAGACCTTGAACTTTTGTCCTAAGTTATATATATTTCTATTTAAAACCTTTAACAGTCATTAAGACTATGGACCTTAACTCGTACTTAGGGGAATTAGCCCTTCGTACCATGTATTGTGCACAAATATTTAACGCTTTCGCATAGCCCCCCTAATTAATATGGTTGTTCATCTTAGTATTTGAATACAAGTCCGCACCAAAAAAAGTTTGGTTTGGACAGCTAAAAGGAAATTTGGAGTTTCAACTATCATCAACTAAGGAGTAGTTGAATCGACTCACAATAATCAAGAATAATTCAATAATAGCGAATTATTAAATAACTTATGCTTTAGAATTTAAACTTAAAGCATACGAAAATAAGATAGACCTTACTTGAACAATTAAGTCAAGGTCACTTCAATAATTTCATGAACTTTAAATAAGTACTTGTCCATTGCAGAAATAAAAGGACAATCTCAAATACAATAAATATTTAAATTTAAAACACTTGTATAACAATAACAGGTTTGAGTTTAGAAAACTTGCCTTAAGCGCAAGCTACAGTTACAACTCACATTCTTTAACACTTTCTACACATATATTGTGACGCCCCCAAATCCACGTTCCTTTGAAACCTCGAATTCGATGCAGTCACGATACTACTATCACCAAACTATTACATCTTTTATTCATTACTAAAAGAATACAACTTTGTTTATTACAATTTAGAATATAAATTCTATTTATATCCAAGATCTCATCTTTACATCATATTCGATGTTACTAAAATGCGGAATAATTTAAACTTTTTTAATCCTCCTTAAATAAAATCTTTTTATTGATTCCATAACTTTGATACCGATTACAAATCTTGAATCAACTATATAATATGATTCCTTCTTATCTAAGTTATCGTATAAACATTTACAACTCAACTCGATATCCTCTATGTATTAATTAATACATTCTTACAATACAACAAGTATTAAACAGTGTAAGCAACTATCGAGTACATCATCTAGAATCTAAACATGGTCCAGACAATATTCTAAGTAATATTCTTCAATGCGATACTATCTATCTTTATCAATCAAGAAGCACGAAATCTTTACCGTGAATCCTTAACCTGCAAAAGTGGTTATTTGCAAGAGTGAGCTCGACAGCTCAGCAATTCTAACAGTCCTCATGCATCACATAGCATATAACATCATACTCAGTTCATGCATTTATAAACAGTTTATATTTACTAAGCATGTTACTTTTCACATAACAAGTATATCATCAAAGATCAACTTTCAATCTCATTTATATCTCATATACAGTTCATATATAAGTTCACATTATCACAGCATAATATAATTCAACTAACAGTTATTGAATTCATATATCAAATAGGAACTGAAAGACTTGCCTGATTCGTAGTTTAACAACTACGACTTAACTGCTTATAGATATCTGCACTTCGTGTAATCCTACACAGTTATATTAATCATAGAGATCACACTTATCAGTTATACACTTCCATACCTTCTTAATATAATAATTAGTATTACATATATTTTTTTATCTTGGTTCTTAGAACCTTGTTTCACTTTCATATCATACGCTTAGTATCGTTAGGTACGTATAGTTATATCTTAACCATACTCAATATCAATATTAACCACTTAACTATTTAAGTGTTCGACACATATTGCAAACTCATAAATCTATAATCCATATTGCTCTTACGTTTCTCAAATCTTATCGAAACCATTACATTCAAACTTTCTAAGTTTCACCTTTCAAAATCCTTGTCATACTTAACTAGTCATGCAAGGCTACTATGTTCATCATGTATACATGTATATAAGGGCATTAACTCAAGTTTTAAAACCTAGCATGCTCATTATAAGTCAAAATCATATGGCATTCATGCCGGACTTTCATATACCTTAAGTAAATTAAGTTCATGCCTCAAGGGTAAACCACTAATGTCATATTACTACATAAAGAGGCTAAACAATATGTAGTAAGCATGCTCGTGCGTATACTACTCATATACACTTTAATCACATAGTCTATGCTTTAGAAATTCATTTTCTATGAATAAGCGTGCATATGCAAAAATCCATGTATAAATAAATGATGTTCATGTCAATATGTCTATAGGCATAATGGACTCCTAATCTTCATGCTTGCATGCTTAGAACGTAACTCGCACGGCGTTTGATGATATTAGTCTTCAAACTCTAAATTTTTATTGAAAAGTACACGAAGTCCACAAAGGTCATTTAGTATAACCAAAGTGTCTTGAAATCATAACTCACTTTCTCTTGAACACTTAGCTAAACCACATAAATGTATTCAAACGGTCAGAAATTACAAGACCTAAATCTTGGTCAAGTTCACTTCAAAAAGTCCTTAAGTTTCACCTTTGAAATCACTTGAATTTATCAATCACGTCTGCTAGTGTGTTCAACACCTTGAACATACATTTTATGCCAATAAAAACCATACAGTCATGCTCACAAAACTCAGAATATACAATGGTACATATATGCTCATGACAAGTTTACTTTAAAAAATTCTAAGTTCATTTTGTAAACTTTAAATCCTTTCTTTAATTGAGTGTACTCACATAGTTATACTTGTTCACACTACGTTATTGCACTCATGTATGTATTTTAATCATGTTCCTATACTTGCCTAATAACATGCCATAAGCTAGTACATAACAAAACCTGCAACAGAAAACGAAATTCCAGAATCTGGAACCGGCGCAGTTGCGCAGCTCCCCAGTTCAAAACTGGCGCAGCTGCGCAGGGCCTTGCCCAACTCAAGTCTGGTACCGACGCAGCTGCGCCGCTAGCCAGTACAAAACTGGCGCAGCTGCGCAGGTGGCCGGCCAGGGGCAGTGACTGCTCTGCTTCGGCAGAACTTAGCCCAAACTCAAAATTTTCCACAACAATTCGATTATGAGCAACTATATAATAATTCTAACATACAAGTAAGCTAACATAGCAACTAATAACACTTCCCAATTAACTTAATTAATCAATCATGATCAATTCAAGAATTGGAACTTGACAGTAAACTTAAATGAAAAATAAGGATGGTAATATACCTCTGCAATTTGGCTTATACGAAATTGCTGTCAAGCACCAATCTCACAATGCTTCTATCTCACTAGAGCACTCTCACTTTCTATATGCTCTCAATTCACACTTAGCAAAATTTCCAGCAAATCAATTTAGAAGGAGATGGCTTATATTTATAGAGAAATCATTTACACAGGCAATACTCTTATCCCTCAAATTAAACCAAAGGAAGAAACAAGAATTTGATGGTTCATGGGAATTAGGTAGATGGTTGGTAAATCCCATCATCATCTCCACTCTGGCACTCATTAGCTAGGATTGATGAAAATAAGAGAAGAGATAGAGTAGCTTGTTCCATAGAGTTCACGTGAGAGGGAAATGTGCCTCTCATTATGGGACAAGGCTTAATAAACTCAGCATTGTATTCCTTTGTGCAATATACATATGTATATTACATATACTCCTACATCAATGTATAATTGTACACTTAGGTTATATCCATTCACATTTTGCTTACTTAATATTGACACATTAATATAAGTCACATGTACATATACACAAACACATATGTACACCCACCTAAGTATATTCATACTTTAGATATACACCAACACATATAATCATGTACCTATTACAACTCAATAACTTTACTATATAGTTTATATTCATATATAACATAGTCGCATTGCACTTTATACTTCGCATAACATATAGTTAACTATCATACGTTATACTTTAATATCGCATGGTTGCACATAGAAATTAATAAATTACTTATCTTATCAATTAATTAATAATAATATTAATTAATCCATTTCTCATTAATCATTGGAATTAAAATTTCCATAATAATTAATCAACATTTATATAATTAATTTTCACAATAAATATAAATCTTATTGTATATATAACAAATATACTTATTATCATGCTATCACTCGCAATAATAATAATTCAACATATTATTATAATAACAATTAATATAGATTAATTATTTAAATAATTCTTCCATCATTCATTACCGAATCTATTATCGTGCCACACAAGGCATATTTCACAAGCTTACATTAAGCTTATTCTTATTCTCATCACTTACTACTTATAACATGTTCAATATAATTAGAACTATTAAATCATAAGGTTCACGTATATAAATATATCATGAATGAAAATACGCCAATATTCTATATAACCTTTACGGTAATATAATAACTCAAGCTATTAAAATGCTAAACTACTTCAATTAATTATACTTATAATAAGTATAACTTTTACGCTTATAATAATTAATATATACTCTATTAATTATTCCAATAATAATATTCACGATCAAATAATAACTTAAGTTATTTAATATATTAAAAATAACTTAGTTTCTTCTCATTAATTAAACTCCCTTGAAAATACATTTAAAATTATGTATTTAGCCATATCATAAAATATTATGTTTTCTCCAAATAAGCACATTCGTTATTAGAAAATAATTTACTTATTGTCTCATGATATTATTTTTAATATAATATCAAATAACTATATGTACGACACATGTACATATATTATATATAGAAAATGGATAATAAGTTTATTTTCTATTATAAGAAATTATTTCTATCAATTTATTTACATATAGCAAATATGTAATATATCTATCATATTAATCAATCACACCTTATACAAAATATATAAGGTAATGTTACTATTCAAAAATAATATTTTCTCCTTTTATTAAAATAATTTAACATTAGAAACTATTTAAATATCCTTTATTAGAAAAATCATATCTCTTTCTTTTCTATATATTGTTCCCAAAACAATTTCTTCAAATATTCATTTAAAGATATAATAATTTTCATCTCCCTTTAATAACGTATATATATATATATATATATATATATTTAACGTTATTCGTACATTAGACTTTCTCACATATTACTATTCTAAGTAATATATATAAAAGTACCAACTATAATTACATATTCAACACACATATTAATTCACTCATTTACTTAAGTAAATTAAACACTGCACCATATCATTAAGGTTCAATATTAACATTATATTATTTCATAATATAACTCCCAACTTAAATTAACTAATATTTATTCTTATTAGTTAATTCCTTAACTAACTCATGCTTCACTATCCAAACCTATTCACGGATTGCTTAAGTGCTATTAATAACCTATATTATAAACATACTAGTTATTAATACACATACTCAAGAATATGGTGATTTATACATTAAGGATATTTAATGTCACCAACTTACTATGATATAATTCTATAAATTATTTAATATCTATAGATAATTCTTATCCGTCTTCTTACTCCCAATAATTTGCCTCTTTATTAACAAATATATATTAATAATATATTTATTAAAAACAAAATCACATATTACATAGTCCATATTACCCTATGTAATAAAATACCACATACCTCATATCACACATATATATTTTTATTCAAACCCATCTCACAGTTTAAGAATTTTATTTATTAAATCCTTATTTAATAATATCTGAAAATTCGGGTTCTTACATATATATTTAACCATAATAATCTAAATTAGTTATCACATAACTAATTCACATAATTAGTTAACCCATCTAGGTTAACTCATTCCTCTTTAATTATTAAATAATTAATAATTAATGATCACATAATTAATCACATCACATGTTCACATAATTAATCAAATAATAATTATGTACTCATATTAATTAAATTATAATTTAAAAAAAATTATAATTTAAATTAAACAATTTATTTTAATTATAATTAAATCAAATTATAATTACATCTTACATAAATTGAATTATAATTAAACAACTTATAATTTAAATTACTCATTCACTTTAATTATAATTTATCGAATTGTAATTACATTTTGTATAAATAAAATTATAATTAAATAAATTATAATTTAAATTAAACATGTATTTTAATTAAAATTAATCAAATTAAATTTATGCATTTATATTAATTAAATTATAATTTAAACCAATTATAATTTAAATTAAACAATTACTTTGATTATAAATAATCAATTTCAATTCATGCACTAATTGAATTATAATTAACAATTTATAATTCAATTTACATATTTTTCTTAATTATAATTATTCAAATTATAACTACATATTATATTTTATTAATATAATTCATTACTGCCCAATTAGCATTTTAATTTTATTAACATGCTTTATAATTTATTACATAATAAATCTTATAATTTTGTACAATTAAAAATAGTTTTCTGCCCAATCTGCAGGACCAGTGCGGCCGCTCTCCAAATGGCATTGGGAGCGGCGCGGCCGAGCCACATCGCAGACCAGTCTGACTGTTCGCGAACTTTGCAAAAAAAAAAGTCAAATTGACTTATTTCTCAACATCAAATTTCAATTCCAGTCAATACAATTCATATCAATTTTATAGAAAACATAAACTTAAAGCTTCTAACATAATTTTATCATATATAAACATTACAACACATAATCAAAATAACCAATTTCATTATTTTTAAAGAAAAACCATTGATAAGTGTTCTTGATGAAATTGAACACTGTGTTTTTGTTCTTAAATCAATTCACACAATTTCAAGCATAGTCAATCAATTTCTAAACATGCTATCATCACCTACCATTAATTTAAACACAATGAACAATCAAACATGAATTCCTTTGATTTTTAAAAAAAAAACTATACATATATATAAATTTTCAAAATACTTTCACTGTAACTCTTTGAAGAACGTGAATTCCTCATGTTTATCACATGTATATGAATTAAACAATTAATTAGGCATACAATTCATATATGAGCATATACATAGCTTATAAAAATCATAATTACACAAATTACATGAAAACATGTTTTACAAAAAACTAAAGTACGAAGAACATGAGAATAAAACTTCTAAAACTATAGGTTAGGATTATACCCTTTGGCTTACTGATAGGAAGAAGATGAAGTTGCTTTGATTTCTCAAGCTTCCCTTTCTTTCTCTTCTTCATCTTCTCTCTTTCTCTCTATCTTTTTTCTGTTTTGTTCTTCTGACTAACTCTTGTTCTAACACTAATTAACGTAAAACTATTGATATACATATTTTATACATATATCATATATACATATAACTGACAAGTAATTAACCTATATAAAAAATATATTCATTCTAATTATTACATGAGTTACACAATTTGAATTTAAAAAGCCATAAGGCTTTCTTTGGCAACCCTTTTTAAATAAAAACAGATTTTAGTACTAAGACATTGTTTGGTAAAAATGGATTTAAACAAGTGCAAGGGCCCTGTTTGACAAAAACCTTTTAAAACAAAAGTAAGGGCCTAGTTTGGGTAAAATAAATTTTAAAACTCTTTTATTTATTTTAATAAATCCTTTAACACATATTTTAATGTCACACTTTAATTAATTAAATCTTTAACATTCTAATTTAATTAATTAAAAGCTAACATCAATTAACCATATAAAAATGCCACATAACAATTATAATTACTTGCTAATTATAATCTCATGTAACAATCATCACATAAACTTCATCTAATTTATTTATTTTAATTAAATTAGGACTATACCATAAAATCAATATACATCAATTAAATTAAATATTAATTATTCATTTAATTAATATATAACACTTAATTAACTTACTCTACAACAATCATATAATTTATTTATTTAATTCAATAAATAAATTAAATTAAATATTTATTTAATTCAATAAATATTAATATATAAAATTCTCATTCGTTACAATGGATGGAAAGTTGAGCCAAGATTTGATCTTGCACTCACTCCTAGACTCCTTCTCATAATTGTTGTGAATTTTCCACATTAACAAGCTAGATGTTAGCTTTGTTGATTTGCTTAACATGCTAAAAACTGTTAAGAGTCACTTTCCAACCAAGAAGGACCAAGTTTTACTGGTAGGGGCCAAAGGATCTTCTGGAAGAAAAAAAACGATTCAAAGATGGTAAATAGAAAGACAAATATAAAGGATAATAAGAACAAAATTGTTACGGATAGCATAGGAGTTTACTTCCACTACCATAAGCCTAGACATTGGAACAAAACTGCGAGAAGCATCTTGGAAATGCTAACAATAAGAAAATTAGTGACGCTTCGGTTATGTAACGCCCGAGAAAATCGAGCGTTTATGTAAATGAATTTTTATTTAATTTATTGAATAAAATTTGGATTATTTATTTATTTAACTGAGTGAGCTAATTGTAGGTCATTTTATGACCTAGAGAATGCAGAAATGAGTAGGATTCTGGCTACGTGCTTGGAATAAATGATATGAATTTATAAGATGAAAATAAAAGGATTCCGAGAATAAAAATATTTTAGGAAAAGACGAAATTGACACTATTCAACTCTAAGGGTTAAGGTTTGACCCAAAAGGTTAGGGTTTTAAACCCTATGCTATTTCGAGAGTTCGGAATGTCAGAATGACGTTCTGTCGAAAGATTTGACGGTAATATACTGCAAAAAGTTAAGTTAGCCGAGGAAAGTTTTATCGAGAGGAAAAGTGCGGGAATCACTATTCATCCATTTCTGCTCGGGAATTTATTTTGAAATTCCAAAAAACGCGTAATGATAGGATTTCAAAGCGAGGTGGATTATGTAATAATAATTCGTTTATGGCTCACGAAGTTTTCGCGTAGGGACTTAAAGCCTAAGCGTTAGGAAAAGTGAAATTAATGATTAATTATTTACGTATATTAATATATGATTATTATACGGAACAAATACGCATATAATACGAAGTATTGTACGAGAATTATGCGGAGAAGATATGAGAATTAATATCACGTATAATATGAAGTTTATATGGAGTAAATACGTTAAAAAAAAGTGAATTAGAATTAAAAGTTAATAAGTTTAACTCGTGGGTCGAACCATTAGGTAAATGGGTGGTTTTAACCCATGGTTCAACCCACAACCTATGTTGTACATGGGGGAACAAGGCCACATGGGAGCATGTGGGAGCACAAGGGGGGACATGGGGAGCCATGTGCTAGCACATGGTCTTTAACTTGGTGAGCAAGAAGTAGAGGAGGTTGGGCCTAAATTACCATCCTACCTTAAGCCTTGCCTGTTCGGTTTGTACGAAATTGTGACGCAATCAAATTGCAAAAATTAGCGGAAGCATGGTATATCAGAGTTTTAAAAAATTTCTACAAAACCATTACCCGGATCATCCTTTATGCAAATTATTAATTTAAAAAGATAAATAAGAAGTTATGGAATCACACCCTTGTAAAACGAAGCTTCCACAGGTACGAGTTCAACTCCTTGTTCTTCGTGATCTTCTTAAATTTTCGGCTTAGATTCCTTCCTTTGATCAACGTTAGCCACCCAAGTGTTTGGCCTTTAGATGTGATCCACCGAGGAAGAGGAATTATCAAGACGGAGGTTGGTTGGCTTAGTTTTCTATCCTCAATAGAAAAGGAGTACACTCCAACAATTGGAATTACATCAACTGATATCTATTATAAGACTCCTCTTATATAGATATTGGTCAACCCTTCTAATTCTATTAGACATGGGATTTTATTTAATTAATTAAATTTCTTTAATTAATTTAGGCTTCCCACCATTGGGAATAATTAATTAATTTGCCTCCTAATCTTATTAGAAATTAATGAGAGTACTAATATTAAATTAATTACTAAACTCCTTTAGAAATTAAAATAATAATAATTATAATAATATTAATAAGACTCCTCTTATTAATTTATATTTAATATTTTCAAAATATTAAATAATAAACATTAATCTATTTAATTTATTCTATCACCATAGATTAAATTAATTTTACTTAATGCATTATTACGATTATGCCATTACCTTCTTAAATAATTATTCTTCCTTTTATGGTGTGACCGTTTAGGTTCTCCATATTAAACCGGTTGTGAATAAATCAATTAGAACAATTCTAATCTTATTTAAATAAATAAATTAAACTAATAATCTATTTAAATAAATAATATTTATTCTACAAGAGGGATAAGCCTCCCTAGTGATAAACGACTTTCCAGATAATATAGTTTTCAACATTAATCATAAAAAAAACCTGTGAATAAATAGTTACTGTACAATTCAATCCTTCCACCATACAATGTCCTAATTAAATACAAGACATAGATTTACGGTCAAGTCTTATTTTATTCAATTATATATATTTCGATTAGAAAATGCACAACTCCAAATAATGCAAATAGAAACTCCTTTCTAATTTCATTCCACCTTGGCCAAAGATTCCTGGGTTGTCATTTAACGAATCACATAGGACATATATCCTCTTTTACTAGAGGTGGTAGAGTCTTTATTGATCATTCATTATCTCCATATGTAACTCATTATACCCAAGCATACCCTTTCATATACCTTAAAGGGTTTTAAGGAATAAGTCAAAGTATAATTCATTACATACAAGATACTATGATGATCTCAAGTCCAATGATCACTTGTACTACTATCACATTAGAAATTCCTATTGATAGGCTAGTAAAACTCCATTAGGTATTCCATAGCGAGTCACGTTCAGCGAACTTATTCTCCAATAAGCACCTACATACTTGCTTTAGTGTCTCCACACAAATGATCATGATATCACTCATCCTCATCCACTGAGCAAACAACATATGTACTAATCTATTCGAATTTACTAATCTCCTTTTTAGTAATCTCATGATTAGGAACTATTTTAGTTGTTAAACTTTCTAAGAATTTAGATCTCATTAGCATGATCAACATCATGATTCTAAAAGCATTGCTTAAAACTATGGGTTATTTACATATTATAAAAACAGCACCATGTAGATAATTAAATGCCTTTCATAAATGAATATTTTATTAATAAATAAATAAGATTGTTTACAAAGTATGTGCTTTATCATCATACATGATTGGCTTGTATGCACACTACTATCAATCTCCCACTTGCACTAAAGCCAATCGCCATGGTATCTCATACCCATCTGCTCTAAGTGACGATCAAACTGATATTATGTTAAAGCTTTAGTAAATGGATCTGCAATGTTATCTTGAGAGCCTATATGCTCCTCTTTTAATGATTTCTTTAATCAAAGTGCCGCAAGACATGTTTAGATTTAAGATGAGACTTAAGAACTATTCCTAGTTCTTTAATGAACTTTTCATCCGAAACATCAACTTACTGCTTCACTTACAATTATATACTTTGTCTTTGTCACTAAACCAGCAACCTTTTGCTGTTTGGAACCTTTCTAATTCACTGCACCACCTTTCGAGGTAACGACTTACCCTATGGTGGATTTGTTATCGTCTTCGTCTGTCTGAAAACTTGAGTCTGTTTAGCACTCTAGTTTAATTCAGACTCATCATGTGATATGATGACATCCTTAGTGTCAGTTAAGTACTTTAGGATGTTTGTCACTTTCATATAGTGATCTTCTCTAGAATCTGACTGATCAACATCAAGTCTCGTATATTTTATTGCATACATGATAGTAAATCATGCGATCTCTCTTTTATTGAGGATAATTTTAGAGAGATTCACTCCATTGCTCATCATCATGAGACACTTTTGGCGTTTGCTATGCTAAACGCCTTTAGCATCTAATAAATATACGTTCCTTGGGTTAAGTAGAACATCCTATTTAAATCTTTCAATACAGATTTATATCCCCAATGTGGGATGTTCTACCCAAATCATTCATGGAGGAATATTTAGACAACTTTATTTTGATCGATTGTAGCATAGGAATTTCATTCCCTATCAGTAATATATCATCAACATATAATACATGGAATGAGACAACGCTCCCACTAACCTTCTTGTACACACATGGTTCAATCTCGTTTTTGATAAAATCAAACTCTTTGATTGTCTCATCAAAACGAATGTTCCATCTACGAGAAGCTTGCTTCAATCCATAAATGGATTGTTATAGCTCATATACATGATTTTCTTTAACTATTGATACAAATCCATCTGGCTGTATCATACATACATTCTCCTCTAATATTGTATATTTGAGGAAGGGCGTCTCCACGTCCATTTTGCCAAATTTAGTAATAATAAGCTTCAACCGCAAGTAAAATCCAAATGAACTTGAGCATTGCTTCTAAGATCCATTTTGATTCTATGGTCATCTACCATTTCCCTGAGTCTTTATTACTTATAGCCTGTTCGTAATTCAATGGATCATCATCAATCATGACGTGTACCTCATCGTCATCCTCTATGACGAATCCATACCTCTCAAGTATCTTCTGTACCTTTCCATATTTATGAATAGGGTGTTGTACAGTAGTGTCTCTACTTGGACAGGTTCATTATCTTGATTTGTAGTGGTTTGTGGTTCTTAAATTTCTTTAAGATCTAATTTCCTCCCACTAGCCCCTTCAAGGATAAACTCATTTTTCAAGAAGGCAGCGTGTTTCACAACAAACACCTTTTGCTCAGTAGGATTGTAGAAATACTATCTCAAACTTTCTTTAGGATATTCCACAAAACGTGCACTTATATGATCTTGTCCCAAGCTTATCATATTGAAACTTTTTCACATAAGCTAGACATCCCCAAATCTTAGCATGCTTAAGACCAGGTTCCTCCCTGTCCATATCTCATATGGAGTCTTGGGGATGGATTTCGAGGGGACCTTATTTAGTAGATATGAAGCTGCTTCTATGGCATAACCCCAGAATAATACTAGAAGATCTGTAAAACTCATCATGGATCGAACCATGTCCAACAATGTTCAATTTCTCCTTTCAGATACTCCATTTAACTGTGGTATACCCGGTGGAGTCCATTGTGAAATTATACCATTTTCTTTGAGACAATTGAGAAACTCACCGCTTAAGTATTCTCCACCTCGATCTGATTGAAGAATCTTAATACTCTTGCCTGTTTGTTTCTCTACTTCACTTTTGAACTCTTTGAACTTTTCAAATGATTGTGATTTGTATTTCATTAAATACACATATTCAAATCTTGAGTGATCATCAGTGAAAGTAATAAAATAAGAATACTCACCCCGTGCATTTATTGTTATAAGTCCACAAACGTCTATGTGAATCAACATTAACAACTCTGTAACTCTTTCTCCTTTTCCACTAAAAGGAGATTTAGTCATTTTACCCATGAGAAAAGATTCACAAGTTGGATATGATTCATAATCAGATAGCCCTAAGAGCCCATCCTTATCCAACTTGGATAATCTTATTTCATTAATATGACCGAGTCTACAGTGCCACATATAGGTATAATTAACATCATCTCTTTTCCTTTTCTTAGTTTATTCTATTTGAAGTATATTTTCATTCAAGTCAAGTATATAATGTCCATTTCGCAGATTTCCAATACCATATAAAATATTATTTTTATAAATTGAACAACTGTTGTTCTAAATTATAATATCAAATCCATCCATATCTAATACAGAATTTAAAATAATGTTTCTAATGATATTCGAAACAAAATAACAATTATTTAAATAAATGGACTTGCCCGTAGGCAGTGCTAAACAATAAGTGCCTACAGCTAATGCAACAACCTTTGCTTCATTTCCCACTCGTAGGACAACCTCATCCTTGTTCAGCTTTCTCTTTCTGACCAATCCCTTCATAGTATTACATATGTGAGAACCATAGCCGGTATCCAATACCCAAGTAAAATGTTGACTTTCTGAAAAATTAATTTCAATCATAAACAAACCTTGATTGAAAGTCGAAGCTTCTCCAAGCTTCTTCTCTACCAGAAACTTCTTACAGTTCCTCTTCCAATAACCCGGCTCGTTGCAATGGAAGCACATTCCTTTGTTCGCTGGATTAAGTTTCTTTTGTTCCTTTATGTTCACCTTGCCTTTGGTCATCCGAGATCGGAAGAGCTCCTTAGATATCTCATATCTAGTAGTCCTACTCTGTTCACCATACAACTCCTTGAGGTGAAGCAGCATAGTAGGAGCATCCATGTTTTCGTGCTGACGCTGAAGCTCGTTATTCATGGATGCGAGTATGATGCATTGTGCCATAGATTCATCATCTTGCCACTTTATAATGGTTGCAATCTCTTCCTCAGAGGCTGTTTCTAGAACAATTATAGGGACAGGTGAATTTAGGACATAAAAAATCTTTTCAGCAGTGAGAACTATTCTAAGATTCCTTAGTCAGTCTGTATAATTCGTCCCGGTAAGCTTATTAACATCAAGTATGCTTCACAGTGAAATAAGTGATTTTGACATTTTTAATATTTCTATATGTGAAAAGACAACATTTTTAGCAAACATTCATTTTATTAATTTTACATACCAAAATAAATTTAGGTCTTTATTTTAAATTGGTATCTCCCACTATTTTTATCAAACTATATTACCCTCACTTATATAGTTCGGCAACATCTAATTAAAGATTTGCTAGTGAGATTAAGCATCCCATTTCAAATGTATATAGCCTTGTGGATAGCACAACAAACGATAGATAAATAAATAGGTAGACAACTCTTGTCAATTACATCAACATGTAACTTCTTTTATTTTGCCTCTTAAATTATAATGGTCAAGTGTGTGCACATCCGAACTAAAATGATTTAAGTCCAACCTAGCACTTTCATAAATTCAAAAAAGAAAAATGTTCGTCCTTGTGGATAGCACAACAAGACTATATTATTCAATTTTCTTGATAAGCATCAAATGTGATTAATTAACATCTTAAATACGCAATACTCGCCTTGTGGATAGCACAAACAAGCTCATATTAAATATTTAATACTCTATTAATTTATCATGCTACAATGCGACATTCGATATTCCAAATATTATTTGAACGCTTCGGACTTAATATAATTTCTTTGAGGGATATGTTATTATTTGTCTCATCTTGTTTAGCGCGCATGCACATATATATATATATATAAATATCCGTCATTTTATTAAACATGCGAAGCATGTTTGCATAAAATATAATATATATAATATTTAGCATGCATATATAGAATACTATATTCTACCCGAATTGATTATGGACTTTTATTCTAGTTTGGTTCACTAAAGCCATCAAGTGAACCAAAAGGTCAAACCTAGGAGTGCAAGAATTTAAATTTAAACATAACTATTACATTTAAACTCGGGCTCCATACAAATGGGTCTTCACACGCTCCTTGCCCCTTAGTCTCCAATTTCTTCAAGATAATTCTAACTATCTCCATTACATAAACTATTTAAATTTAAATAGAAACTTTGATCAGCAGTCAAGGGGAAGTACATAGGAGAGAGAGAGAGAGAGAGAATTTACATCAAGAATAAATTAGAGAAGACGAGGTACGCAGACCCCATTTAATAAAACTCATTTATTCAAGCATTCAACTAAAATAAAATCCAATCACATTGGTCAAATAGTCCATAGTCAATCCTCATTTATTATCATACATATCACCATATATATCAATAAATAAATATACATCTCATTAATTAAAACATTCTATATATATATGAGTATCATTTAATGGGCAATATTAAATTGCATGAAATCCAATTTCAAGATTAAAATAAACTCTTTATTTTAATTATAAAATTATTAAGAATATTATATATATATATATAGAAAAGTAACACCCTTATATATTATATATAATATATATATATATATATAAAATATATAAAGTGAATCCTGATTCACTCGTTTGGAAAACAAAGCATGCATCTCCTTTAAAAATTCACCAAATAAGGAAGCCTTTTGAAAAAAACATCCTGGGTCCTTTTTGAATGGATCTCCTTTTGAAATACTTAATATATACTATATATGAGAGCATGTATGCTACAGTAACCTGATTTGGTCCCAAATTTTTTTTTTCACAGATTGCTACATTACTCAACAGCACGGATGCCACCAGCGAACCAAAAAAAAGTAGGATTGGTTTTTGTTAATAATTTTATACAACTAATTATGCCCAATAAATTATTCTAAATACACACCCATACATATATGGAATCAAACTAATTAATAATTACATAAAGGTTTGGCTGTGATGCCACTGTTGGGTTTGTATGAAATCGTGACGCAATCAAATTATAAAAATTAGCGGAAGCATGGTATAATAGAGTTTAATTTTTTTTTTACAAAACCATTACCAGGATCATCATTTATGCAAATTATTAATTTAAAACGATAAATAAGAAGTTATAGAATCATACCTTTGTAGAACAAAGCTTCCACAGGTACGAGTTCAACTCTTGTTCTTCGTGATCTCCTTAAATTTCCGGATTAGATTCCTTCCTTTGATAAACGTTAGCCACCCAAGTGTTTGGCCTCTGGAGGTGATCCACCAAGGAAGAGGAATTATAAAGAAGGAGGCTGGTTAGCTTAGTTTTCTATCCTCTATAGAAAAGGAGTACTCTCCAACAATTGAAATTGCATCAACTGATATTTATTATAAGACTCCTCTTATATAGATATTGGTCAACCCTTCTAATCCTATTAGACATGAGATTTTATTTAATTAATTAAACTCCTTTAATTAATTTAGGCTTCCCACCACATTGGAAATAATTAATTAAATTTATTTAATTAATTTTCCTCCTAATCTTATTAGGAATTAATGAGAGTACTAATATTAAATTAATTACTAAACTCATTTAGAAATTAAAATAATAATAATTATAATAATATTAATAAGACTTCTCTTATTAATTTATATTTAATATTTCCAAAATATTAAATAATAAACATTAATCTATTTAATTTATTCTATGACAATAGATTAAATTAATTACACTTAATGCATTATTACGATTATGTCATTACCTTCTTAAATAATTATTCTTCATTTTATGGTGTGACCCTTTAGGTTCTCCATATTAAACCGGTTGTGAATAAATTAATTAGAACAATTCTAATCTTATTTAAATAAATAAATTAAACTAATAATCTATTTAAATAAATAATATTTATTATACAATAGGGATAAGCCTCCCTAACGATCAACGACTTTTCAGATAATATAGATTTTAACATTAATCATAAAAGAACCTATGAGTAAATAGTTACCGTATAATTCAATTCTTCCACCATACAATGTCCCAATTAAATATAAGACATGAATTTACTGTCAAGTCTTATTTTATTCAATTATATGTATTTCGATTAAAAAATGCATAACTCCAAATAATGCAAATTAGAAACTCCTTTCTAATTTCATTCCACCTTGGCCAAGGATTCCTGGGTTGTCATTTAACGAATCACATAGGACATATCTCCTCTTTTACTAGAGGTGGTAGATTCTTTATTAATCATTCATTATCTCCATATGTAACTCATTATACCCAAGCATACCCTTTTATATACCTTAAATGGCTTTAAGGAATAAGTCAAAATATAATTCATTACATACAAGATACTATGATGATCTCAAGTCCAAGGATTACTTGTACTACTATCACATTAGGAATTCCTAGTGATAGGCGAGTAAAACTCCATTAGGTATTCCATAGCGAGTCACGTTCAGTGAACCTATTCCAATAAGCACCTACATACTTGCTTTAGTGTCTCCACACAAATGATCATGAGATCAATCATCCTCATCCAATGAGCAAGCAACATATGTACTAATCTATTCGGATTTACTAATTCCCTTTTTAGTAATCCCATGATTAGGAACTATTTTAGTTTTTAATCTTTCTAAGAATTTAGATCTCATTAGCATGATCAACATCATGATTCTAAAAGCATTGCTTAAAACTATGGGTTATTTACATATTATAAAAACAGCACCATGTAGATAATTAAATGCCTTTCATAAATGAATATTTTATTAATAAATAAATAAGATTATTTACAAAGTATGTGCTTTATCATCATACATGAGTGGCTTGTATGCACACTACTATCATTGCCAACTCTATAAATAGATAGCCTTGTCTTCATATTTTGGTTGTTTCAGAAATCCTAACATCTAGAGAGAGAGATAGAAGCTAGCTTGTGTTTATGAAGACATTTCATCAACCAAGGGGATTAAGAAAGCTTTGAGTATTCCTACTCACTCCACCAAGAACCTTAAAGGTATACCCATAAGGAACAATATGTAAAACTTTCTTTTCTTTCAATATTAGTGTTGATAGAGAAGTGTTAGAGAAAGCTTGAACCATAAGAAGTTATAAATATGGCTTAATAGTGATCTAAGGACCCTAATAAGCCATGCATGATAAGATAATAAGAATTGATTAAGGACTAATGAAGAACTTAATGAATTTATAGGAAATGGACTAATGAACATGTGAAACCATGAAAAACTTAAATGTTTTGAATGATTAGAATTAGTAATAATCAACCATGGGATTGATTCCAAGTGGTTTGGAGTAATAATAATGAAGAACGAGGTTTGGAGTAATAATAATGAAGAACGAAGATTCGACGAAAGTTACGCGATTAGACGATAAACGTCAAAAAAGTAAATTTCTCAGATTATAAGTCAAATGTCACCGTGAGCATTGAAAGTGATGGTTTTCGATTGAAACACATGTATTTAGGTAAATAAGATTTGCAAGAGAAAGAACGGATTGATTCTAATTTAAAACGAAGAGTTGAGCGTTAAACGTTCATGAACGTTTGACGAAAATGTAAAAATGGACTAATCGGAGAATTTCTCATTGATGGATTCGAAAACAAATTCCGACTTGAAAGGATGATAGAGCATGTTGTTTATAAATTTTTGGCTTTGGAACGAATCAATTCCGAGTTATAACGATCAAGTTACGGGCTCGGGAATTTCAAAATTTTCAAAAACTTATAAATTTTTCTAAGTTGCAGAGCTAGCGCCGCAGCGCCAACCAATAGGCTTAATCCGGCACCGCAACGCCACTCCCGGGAGAAATCTCTAGAGGGGTAGCGCTGCAGCACCACTCCAAGAGGAAAACCTAGCGCTGCAGCGCCAGCATGTCAGAAAATTTTGACATTTTTAGTAATTACTTAACCTTTTGCATATCATTAAGGGGCTAGTAAGTGATGAATATACACTCTTTAAACAACATGTTTAACCAAGGGTGACGAGGATTAAACGTTAACTAAATGTAATTAAACTTAAGTTTTGGACGTTAACCAAAACTAAGTTAAGGAACAAGTTAAGTACTCGTTTAACATCATGCCTAGTGATGATTAAGAAGAGTTGGCTTATAACATAGGATGTTAATAAGCCATAATGAACATTAAATAACTTAAATGAATGTTATTAATTTAACGTTTCGACTAAGTTATACAAGAAGGGGAAGTTAGGCTATACTTGGTATATCGATGATGAATTATCATAGGTATGCTTTGTGTTATGCTTTATAGACGTTGTAATGACTGAATAGACTACGTGTAAAGGTTTAGAAGACGTAAAGTCAAGTTTCCTAACTTCGTTCATACTTTATTATGAATGCAAGTTTTGCTAAACTCTTGTCTATACCTTATGGTTGGGCAAATGGTCATTGTGCATAATCGCTTATGCATAAACTGTTCTTGAATAGTCGATGCCATTTAACTCGGCTAGACTGAGACTTAGCATATTTTGGTGGATTTTTCGACAAATCTTTCTAGAATATATACAATGTTGTGATCCTATGCCATTTGATTGGTACGAATTCTCAGGTAAACCCGAGTATGAATAAAACAAAGGTTTTAAACGTATTTAATTCGACAGGCACGTGAGGTTGCCACCAATTAAACGTAAACACGTTTAATGTATGAGTGTTGATCAGCATAGAATACTACAGGCTGATCACCTGGATGTGCTCGTAAGCTATATCGAACTTACGGCTTTCGTGCCGGGTTGTTCCTTTCATGAATGAGAACTAAAATATGGTTCATGGTCGTTAACTAAGATGGATTCCGAAGAGGCTATAAAGTCCTTGGGAATGGTTTTAAAGGAATCAAAACGATATTTTGATTATTCTTAAGTACTTCATAACTATTATACAGTTATTGAAGACCAAGATATATGATTCCTGATTTTGTGGTTTAAAGATGTACTGTTTAACTTGCTGAGCTATTTATGCTCATTCTTGCTTAAAACTAAATAATTTCAGCTAACAGCGAACGAACCGAAGGATCCTGTAAAGACAAAGGCAAGTCCAAATTAGACAAGTAGTGACCTTTGTAATAGTATAGTATTAGTATTGTATTTACTGATATTATGACATAAAATAATGTATTGGTTACGAATACTTGGGAAGGGATTTAGTAGAATGTAATAATTAGTAAACTTATGCATTGATATTGATGTCCTCAATTGAAGGTATGAGTATATTGTAGCACCGTGTAGCACCATGTCCTGGGTTTGAAGGTACCCGAATTTGGGGGCGTCACAGGTTACTTATACAGGTTTGTTCATAATTGAAATAAATCTTTCAGTAAGTAAAGTTTTTACTTGGGTATTAGATACCTGCTATGGTTCTTATAGATACAGATTTATGAAGGGACAAAGTAGAAGTAGAAAGCTAAATAAGGGGAAGTCATCCTGTGTGTGGGGAATGGAGCAAAGGTTTGTCCATTAGCCGTATGAACTTATTGTTTAGCACCGCTTACGATCAAGTTCATTAGTTTAAATAATTGATATTATGTTACAACTCTTATATAAGAAACATTATTTTAATTTATGTATTGGATATGGATGGTTTTGATATTATAATAAAGAACAATAATTGTTCTAATTATAATAAAATGTTTCATATTGTGTTGGCAATTTACTGAATGGACTTTACATACTTAACTTACATGAAAATAATTTTGCAAATTGAACAAACTAGTAAATGAAAAGGATATAATCATTCAAAGAGTTGAATATATGTACTGAAATACAAGTCTAAATCATTTGAAAAGTTCAAAGAATTCAGAAGTAAAACTAATTAGCAAGGTATTATAATTCTTTGATTGGATCGATGAATAAATACTTGTGCAATAAGTTTTAAGATCATCTTAAATGGTTTTCTCATAATGGACGCCTCATGATACGCAATAGTTTATTAGTGTATCTAAAAGGAAAAATCGTACCTTGTTGGGCATGGCGCGGTCCATAATAATTTTTACCAACATTCCAGTATCCTTCTAGGGTAATGCCCTAGAAATGGGATGCATATCTACGAGATAAGGTAATCTCAAAATCTGGCCCCAAGATTCCATATAAGATATGGACAAGGAGGATTCCTAGTCAAAAGTATGTTAACATAAAGGGTTGTTCAACTTATGTGAAAAGGTTTCTAAAGAATAAGCTTAGGACAAGATTTGACAAGTACAGATTTGTGGGACATCCTAAAGTAAGTTTAGGGTATATGTTCTATAATCCTACCTAGCAAAAGTTGTATGTTGCGAAACATGCTACCTTCTAAGATAAAGGTGCTTATCATTGAAGGGATAGTGGGAGGATAATAGATCTTGAAGGAGTTCAGGAACCCAAAAGCACTATTAGTCAAATGGAGGAGCCTATAGATAGACCTATTATACCACAACCGAATCATGAATCTAGATTAGTACTAAAGATACATGGGAGGTATGGATTCATCATAAATGATGATGAGGTATGCATCATAGAGGATGATGATCCAGATATACACGATGAGGCTAAGAGTTGTAAAACTCAGAGAAATAGCAGATGGCCATAAAATTCAAAATGTATATTTGGAGCAAATAGCAAGGTGGAGACCTATAAGGCCAGATTGGTTTAAAAAAGGTTTTCAAATAATGTCAAGCAGTTGACTGTGATAAAACCTTATTAGAAGTCGTCGTTAGCACTCATAAATTAATACATTACTTCTACTCTACTATCACAAAAATGAGTATAGTAATAAGCAAAGATCGATCCAACAGAGAGTGTATTATTTTATATTTATTCAATTATTTTCCATTGAATTGGGGTTTTGTTTTGAATAACTAAATTAACAAAAGTAAATTGAGAAGAAATATCAATGAGTAAAAAGTTTCAATTTTTTAGTTTAGTATCACCTCTTCACAATCATGGAATAATCAAGTTTTTATAATATTTTATCCTTCAATGAGATTAACAACCCTAGATAATCGCGATCGCTAATTATCCGAAATTCTTCTTATGTGTAAATCTAATGCAACGATCGCCAACAAAAGATCCTAACTATCATATAACCCAGAACTATCAGTGTAGATTTAATACAATAGAAGCATAAAGAATGAGAATTAGATTATTCCAAGCACCAATTGCATAATCAGGAATTATTTAACTTGTCTTTTGAAAATCTTAACAATGCCCAAAAGCTTGTCCACAATCAAGTATCATTAATTGCTACTTATGATTAGACATACATCGTTTGCTTACTATATATATATATCGTAATCTAGTAGATGATATTTATCACATTAATCTAACTGGCCATATCAAATTAATCAGATAATATACCATACAAGAAGTTTATGTAGATAATCAGAATAAATATCACATACGAAAGAATAAATAAAGTAAACCTGATCAAACCGTTAAGTATGAATAAGGTTTAACATTGTAACAAACGAGATTATTGTATATTAATTTTAAATATTTATTGAATTAGATAAATATTTTAGTTGATTTATTTATTGAGTTAAATAAATAATTGATGTGATTATGATGTGAAGTAATTTAATTAAATGCAACATATTAATTAAATTGATGATTAATATTAAATTGATATTTAAGTAATTTTGGGATTGAATTTCTAATTTAACTGAGATAATTAAATTAGATAAATTGTTATGTGGTAATTTGGCAGTAATGATTTAATGAATAATTATGGTAATATCTAATTTAATTTAATAATTAAATTAGAGATTTATTAATTTGTTACATGAATTATGATTAATGAGTAATTATAATTGTGTAGCAATTTAATTTATGTGGTAATTTTATTTAATAAATTGATGTTAGCTTTAATTTAATTAAATTAGAATACTGGTATTTAATTAAATAAAGTGTGACATTTAAACTATATAGTAAAGGAGTTATTAAAATAAATTAAAAGGGTTTTAATTCAGTTTTACCAAATAAGGCCTTAACTTTTTAAAAAATCTATTTTAGTGGGTTTTTGCCAAACAAGCCCTAATGGCTTTTGAATTTCAAAAACTAACAACTGATATCTATTTATTAAAAGTCTTTAATATTTGTCAGGTTATATTTTATATTATATGTATATGTTAGTTATATGTATATTTTATACTACGTTAAAGTTAGAAAGCTAAAATTAGAATATCAGAGTAAGAAAAGAGAGAAAAGAGAGAAGAAGAAAGAAAGAAGAATGAGAAAGATTTGTGTAATCAAAAGCAAGAATCAAAACCCATTATCATCATCATCATCATCATCTTTTTCTAACATCAAAGGTATAATCTAATTTTAAGTTTTTTTCTTCCTTGTTCTTCATAGTTTTAGTTCTCTGCGATTAAAGTTTATCATGAAATTCATGTAAACAATATTTATATTTGTGATTTGTGATATAAACTGTTTATATATGAATTGTATGCAAGTTTAAGTTGTTAATTCATGTAAATATGATGAACATGAAGAAATCGTGTTCATAGCAATTTACAATGAACTATTTTGAAAAATGATTTCTTTAATATCAAAATTGATGTCTAATTCATGATATGTGATGTAAATTGAATTTAGATTATAATCATATGTTAAGAAACGAAAATAACATACATTAAATTATGTGATTTGGTTTAAAAACAAAGTCATAGTGTTTATTTTCATCAAGAACACTTAACATTGGTGTTTTCTTTAAAATCATAAAATTAAAGATTTTTAATTGATTGTGGTATTGTTTCTATGTATTAAAACATGTTAGAAACATAAGGTTATGATTCTGTAATGTTTTATTTTGATTATATGAACTAAAATATAAGTTTGATGCGAGAAAATAAGCAAAATTGGCTTTTTTCTACACAGTTCGCGAGGCTGTCTGCGTTTGACTGTGACGTGGCGCCGCAGCGCCAGCGCTGTGAGTAAACTGGGCGCTGCAGCTCCATGGCAGCAGTTCGTGATGTGGCACGGCGCGACAGCGCTAGTTATGTATGTAATTGGAGCGCTGCAGCGCCAGGCCCAGAGCATTGATGATGTGGCATGACGCTGTAGCGCCGGCTGCAGTTCATTACGTCGCGCCGTAGCGCCACATGTGCAGTTTAGCCAAAAAATTATATTTAAATGTACAATTTTGTGAGAATGATATTGTAATAAATATAAAAGCATGATGATAAAATTATATGCTAATTGGACAATATTAAATCATATTCTTAATATGAAATGTATGCTCTTAAATTATAATTTGAATAATTATAAAGTTTTATATGAATGTGTGGTTTGATCATGTTATGTGATAACTAGTGATTAAACCTAATAACTAAAGAATAATGAGTTAACTTAGATGTGGTAACTAATGATGTGATGTAGCTATATGGTAACTAATTTATGTTATTATTGTTAATTACGTGTACATAGGATAAATTGTGGAACAAGATAATAATTACTACCTTACGCGCGAGGCAAGTTTTCTTACCCTAACTCCATTATGTTTACTTTTAATTGAGCAAGTTATTTTATTCTGCCTTGGACAAGTATCTTATTGAAGTTTATTATTGAAAATAATGTAACATTGACTTAATTGTTCAAGTAAGGTTTTATTGTATCTTTCAAATGCTTTAAGTTTATTTCTAAAGCATGAATGTTGAATATGATGTCTATTGTTATGACTCATAGTTATTTCATAATTCTCTTGTTATCGAACTCTTAATTATTATAGGTTGATTCAACTACTTCTTAGTTGATGATAGTTGAACTCTAAATTACCATTTGAACTTATCCAAATCAAACTTTCTTTGGTGCAGACTCGTTAATCAATAATGAGATGAACAACCCTATTAATATGGGATTACCATTCGAAAGCGCTAAGATATTTTTGCACAATACATGGTACGAAGGGCTGATCCCTGTGAGAAACCAAATTTTCAGAAATTATTAAAATAAGAATTTGATAAATAAAATTCTTAAAGGCATGAGACGGGTTCAAATAAAAATATATATACGTGTTATATATCTTGAATTATGTGATTTGGTGGAAAGAAATTAGACATATATATGAAATTTTATAGTTGACTAACTATTAAAGGAAATAGAGTTTGAACTTGGTGTTTAATCTCTAAATCATTCAAGAACGTAGTAATTAATGTTGGTTAACTGGTATAATAAGTTAGCAATTTAAAAAAGTATGTGTCAAAGTGTTTAGAAATTTATTATGGTTATGCTATAGCAGAACTTGTCTGAGTCTGAACTTGAGGTGGCGCAGCTGCGCCACTTCCAAGCCTAAAACCAGCGCAGCTGCGCCGGTCTACTGATAACTCTACATGAGTTTATGTAATGAATGAGATTTTCATATATTAATTGTAAATATTTATTGAATTAAATAAATATTTTATGAGATTTATTCATTAAGCTAAATAAATAAATTTTTTGATTGTTGTGGATTAATTTAATTAAGTGCAATAGAATTAATTGAATTGATGTGTAAGTAATGGTGTAGCATAATTCCAATTTAATTGAGAATAATTAAATTAGAGTAATATTATGTGCTAAGTGTTTATAGTGATTTACTAATTGTTGCATGAATTATGATTATTAAGAAAATTGCAAGTGTGTGACAATTTAGTATTATGCGCAATTTTATTTAATTAATTAATGTTAGCTTTTATTTAATTGAATTAGAAGGTTGCAATTTAATTAAATAATGTGTAGCATTTAAACCATATGTTAAAGGATTTATTAAAAAAATTAAAAATGGTTTTAAATTGATTTTACCAAACAACGCCCTTACTTTTGTTTTAAACTTGTTTTTACCAAACATGACTTTAATTAAAAAAAATCTATTTTTTAAAAAAATAATGTGGTTTTGCCAAACATGGCTTTGTGGCTTTTCAAATTTAATTTTTTGTAAACTATGTAATAAGTAGTAGTTACTATAGCAATTAGTATATTACTTATTAGCTATATTGATATTATAAGTTACATATATATATATATATTATATGTATGTGTATATTATATATCTATAATATTCGTTAGTTTAAAATTTAGTCAGTTAATTTTATAAAACAAAGAAAGAAAAAAACAGAGATAGTTAGAGAGAATACTCAAAGAAGAAGAAGATGAAGAAGAGAGAAGAAGAAGAAGAAGAAGCTTTGAGAAAGCAAGAGGAGAACTATACACCAGCATCATCTCCATCTCTTCTCCTAATCCAAGCTAGAAAAGGGTATAATCATAAACTCCATAATTTTTAATTGTGTTTTTCAATATCTTCATAGTTTAGAACTCTATATAAAAATTATTTTCACAAAATTGATGTGAGCATGAAATTTATGTGTGATATGTGTTATAACATGTTTGTATATGAGTTATATAGTTTTTTGAGCAATTCAATCCATGTAATTTCAATGAACAAGAAGAAATCATGTTCATAATGATTTACTTTAACAAATTTTGAAAATAGCCTTTTTAAACTATCAAATTGGTGTTTCATTATTGATTATTGTTTAAATTGATTATGGGTTATCTTAATATTTTAAGAATTAGAGTTATTACAATTAGAATTTCATGAATTGGTTTAAAAACGAATTCGCAATAGCAATTTTTGTCAAGAACGCTTGATATTGTGTTTTTCTTCAAAAATCATGAAAACTGGGTTTTGATTATGTGTTGTAATGATTTTGTATGTTATAATAATGCTAAGAGTCTAAAATTTTGTTGTCATTAAGTTTCATGTACATCATGTTGAGAAAAATCGGATTTCGGTGTGAAGAAATAAGCCAAATTGACTTATTTCTCTGCCGTTCGCGAGCTAGGGGGTTCCCACCAGTAGTGGGCCCCGCCCCAGCGTGACTTTTACCCTCCGAGGACCCGCCCCAGCGGGGCATCTTGCTGTCCGGGGATTTTTTTTTCGCTTCGTCGAGTTTTTGTGTCGTGTTTGTTTAGCTAACGCATATTGATAACTTGTTAAGTGTAATAGATAATGAGATAACATACTTTTGATGTGTTTAAGATAATTTGAAGTCTTACGTTATTATATTATGTGTGTACTTGGAATTATTATCCTAGAGTACGATATAATAGTTTGAAGTGCTATACATGTATGATCGTGAGTTAAACTCACATTTGTGACTAGTTAACAACTTATGTTGTGAACAACGTTGTGAGTTGAACTTAAGTAAGAAGTTCAACGGTTTGAACATTATAGTTAGGTACTAATAGATGTTTTAAACGTAATATAATGTGTAGGATAATTATGGAAGTGATTGTATTTATTAAAGTGTAGCTTGCGCTTGAGGCAAGTTTTCTATCTCTAAACTTGTTGTTTATATTGTGCAAGTTTTGTAAACTGTTCTTGTACGCTATGCAAGCTTTATCATTGTATCTTTTCATTGTGCAAGTTTCTAACTTTGCTCATTATATCATGCATGTTTATTTTTGATTCTTAACTTGATATGTATTGTACAAGTTATATTGTATTCTAATGTTTATAATGCACAAATATTGAAGTTATTATCATAATGATGTGATCTTGACTTAATTGTTCAAGCGAGATCCACCAATCTTTTGAATGCTTTAAGTTATTCCAAAACATGCCTAGTTATCATAAAATCTATTGTTGTATCTTACATTTGGTTCATGATTCTTATATTATCGAACTATTAAAGTATTGTGAGTCGATTCAACTACTCCTTAGTTGATGATAGTTGAAACTCCAAATTTCCTTTTAGTTATCCAAACCAAACTTTCTTTGGTGCAGACTTGTATTCAAATACTAAGATGAACAATCCTATTTATTAGGGGAGGTTACTATGCAAAAGCGTTGAATATTTGTGCACAATACATGGTACTAAAGGCTGATCCCCCTAAGTACGAGTTAAAGGTCCATAGTCTCAATGGCTGTTAAAGATTTAAATAGAAATTTTTATAACCTAGGATATAGTTCAAGGTCGTATGACCCTCAGATAAATTCTATATTCAAATTTTAAATATGATTAAAGAATTATTATTCAATTCTTTATTTTGATGAAAGTGAAGTTATTCAAACTCTCTTGAAGTTATTCAGTCATGGCATATCATTGTACATTTTAAGTGAGCTTTTGTTTTCTCACTCTTACGTATTTTATAACCCCTTGCAGTTAAAGCCGAGAATGTGTACATAACGTCAACAGTAAACGGAAAGGAAAGATGGGCAAGTGAAGACTTGTTATCTTGAATCTTGATTGTAATAAGACCTAGTTTATGATGTTTTATTCCGCACTTATTTGTTAAGTTAAGGTTAGCAAACCTGAGATAGTTTTGGATTAAAGTTGTAATCCTTTTTCATAAGGAAGATTTTATTTGTTGATGAGGTTGTATTTTATTTTACATTCCTACATATTGGGTAGATGTATGTATTATTTAGAAAGTGAACACCAAATCTTGTGGAAACGAAGTATCCGAATTTGGGGGTGTCACAAGTTGGTATCAGAGCAGTAGGTTATAAACTTTAGGTGGGGGAAAAACCTTAGGTAGTAGCCTTATAGAAAGATCGAAAAGATAGTGGTGATTGGTAAAGATTATAAATTACCTTATGTGCTATGTGTTTACGTTTATGTATCCCAAGAGTGGCGACTCGATATCACGTAATAATAAACTTTAAAAATCTTTTGTCAAGATGACGAACGTTGGAGAGTCCAATCAGGATAGAGAGGAGTTACCTCAGGTGCCTGGAGAGGAGGAGAGCCCGAAGTTAGAAGAGATATCAGTGGTTAGGGAGTTTGTGGATGTGTTTCCGGATGATTTACCAGGACTTCCGCCAGATAGGGACATAGAGTTCGTGATCGACTTAGCACCGGGGACTGCTCCAATTTTAAAAGCTCTGTATCGAATGGCTCTGATCGAGATGAAGGAATTGATGGTTCAACTACAAGAATTATTGGACAAGAAGTATATTTAACAAGGCATTTCACCGTGGGGAGCACCATTTTTATTCGTGAAGAAGAAGGATGGATTGATTCGACTTTGCATTGATTATATGGAGTTGAATAAAGTTACGATCAAGAATAGGTATCCTTTACCTAGGATCGATTACTTGTTTGACCAACTGATAGGGTGCTAGATACTTCTCAAAAATTGATTTGAGAAGCAGGTATCAACAGTTGAAGGTGAGGAGAGAAGATATATCGAAAACAGCTTTTAGGACTCGGTATGGTCATTACGAGTTCTTGGTAATGTCATTTGATCTGACGAATGCCCGAGCTGCATTTATAGACTTAATAAATAGGGTGTTTAAGCCATTCCTAGATAAGTTCGTGGTGGTATTTATAGATGACATCCTAGTTTATTCCAAGACTTAGGAAGAACACACCGAACATTCGAGACTAACGTTGGAATCACTGAGGCGAGAGAAGCTTTATGTGAAATTCTCAAAATGCAAATTCTGGTTGGAACATGTGCAATTTATTGGCCACGTGATTGACAAGGATGGTATTTCGGTAGATCAGTCGAAGTTTGAAGCGGTAATGAATTGGGATCAACCGAAAACGCCGTCGAAAGTGAGAAGTTTCTTGGGATTAGCGAGTTATTTTCGGAGATTTATTCAGGATTTTTCCAAGATTGCGACTCCATTGACGAATTTGACTCATAAAACAGTTAAGTTTGTTTGGACAGAAAAGTGTGAGGAAAGTTTCCTGGAGCTGAAAAAGAGGTTGAGTACTGCGCCTATGTTGTCCTTGCCGGATAGTACTGGAGATTCCAGAGTGGAAGTAGGTGCATATCACGATGAATTTCGTGGTTGGTCTTCCAGCAACTCAGAATGGTTTTGATGAGATATGGGTGATTGTGGATTGACTGACGAAGTTAGCCCACTTCCTACCGATCAGGATTAAGTACAACTTAGAATAATTGGCGAAGCTGTACGTCAATGAGGTTATATCTTGGCACGGTGTTCTAGTATCAATTGTGTCCGACAGAGATCCGTGTTTTACGTCAAATTTTTTGAAGCGTTTGCAAAAATGTCTGGGAATGCAATTGCGAATGAGTACAGTGTACCATCCTCAGACTGATGGCCAGAGCGAGAGGACAATTCAGACGCTAGAGGATATGCTTAGAGCTTGCGTGATGGACTTCAAGGGAAGCTGGGATGATCATCTACCGTTGGTGGAGTTTGCCTACAACAATAGTTACCACGCGAGTATTGGCATGTCGCCTTACGAAGCGTTATATGGTAGAAAGTGCAGAACGCCTTTGTGCTAGGATGAAGTCGGTGAACGTCAACTATTGGGACCGAAACTGGTACAACAAACTGCCAAAATCGTGAAGCTGATCAGAACGAGACTGGTTGTTGCTCAAGATAGACAGAAGAAATATGCCTATCAACATCGACAGAATCGAGAATTCTTAGCAGGAAGCTTCATTTTCCTGAAGGTATCTCCCTATAAGGGGAAGATTTGATTTGGAAAGAAGGGAAGCTGAGTTCCTGATTTATTGGACCTTTCGAGGTACTACGAAAGGTCTGTGAGGTAGCTTACTAGGTGGCGTTACCTTTGGAGCTAGGCAATATACACAACGTATTCCATATTTCCATATTACGACCGTATAAACACGACTATAAACATATAAAAGAATACGAGCCTTTACAGTTTGATACAGACTTAACTTATGAAGAGGTTCCTATTTAAATGGTTGATAGGAAAGAATAAGTACTTAGGAATAAAGTGATACCTTCTGTTAAGGTAATCTGGAGGAACCACAGTGCTGAAGAAGCCACGTGGGAACTCGAAGATGTAATGAGAAAATCATATCCTCAATTATTTGTTTAATTGATTATGTAACCCCTTATATATCGATTCTGGGGATAGAATCCTTTTTTAAGTGGGTAAGAATGTAATAGATGAGGTTTTTTTTTATGTTGTGATTCTAGGGACAGAATCCTTTTAAGGGGGGAGGATTGTAACGAATGAGATTTTCATATATTAATTGTAAATATTTTTTGAATTAAATATATTTTTTATGGGATTTATTTATTGAGCTAAATAAATAAATTGTGTGATTGTTGTAGATTAATTTAATTAAGTACAATAGAATTAATTGAATTGATGTGTAAGTAATGGTGTAGCATAATTCTAATTTAATTGAGAATAATTAAATTAGAGTAATATTATATGCTAAGTGTTTATAGTGATTTATTAATTGTTGCATGAATTATAATTATTAAGAAAATTGCAAGTGTGTGATAATTTAGTATTATGTGCAATTTTAATTACTTAATTAATGTTAACTTTTATTTAATTGAATTAGAAGGTTGCAATTTAATTAAATAAAGTATAACATTTAAACCATATGTTAAAGGATTTACTAAAAGAATTAAAAAGTGTTTTAAATTGATTTTACCAAACAAGACCCTTACTTTTGTTTTAAACTTATTTTTACCAAACATGGCTTTAATTAATAAAAATCTATTTTTTTAAAAATAATGTTGTTTTGCCAAACATGGCTTTATGGCTTTTCAAATTCAATTTTTTGTACCCTATGTAATAAGTAGTAATTAGTATAACAATTAATATATTACTTATTAGCTATATTGATATTATAAGTTACATATATATATATATATATATATATTATATATGTATGTGTATATTATATATCTATAATATTCGTTAGTTTAAAAGTTAGTCAGTTAGTTTTATAAAACAAAGAAAGAAAAAAACAGAGATAGTTAGAGAAAATACTCAGAGAAGAAGAAGAGGAAGAATAGAGAAGAAGAAAAAGCTTTGAGAAAGCAAGAGAAAAACTATACACCAGCATCATCTCCATCTCTTCTCCTAATCCAAGCTAGAAAAGGGTATAATCATAAACTCTATAACTTTTAATTGTGTTTTTCAATATCTTTATAGTTTAGAACTCTATGTAAAAATTGTTTTCACAAAATTGATGTGAGCATGAAATTTATGTGTGATATGTGTTATAGCATGTTTGTATATGAGTTATATAGTTTTTTTAGCAATTCAATCCATGTAATTTCAATGAACAAGAAGAAATCATGTTTATAATGATTTATTGTAAACTAATTTTGAAAATAACCTTTTTAAACTATCAAATTGGTGTTTGATTATTGATTATTGTTTAAATTGATTATGGGTTATCTTAATACGTTAAGAATTAGAGTTATTACAATTGGAATTTCATGAATTGGTTTAAAAATGAATACGCAATAACAATTTTCGTCAAGAACGCTTGATATTATGTTCTTCTTCAAAAATCATGAAAACTGGGTTTTGATTATGTGTTGCAATGATTTTGTATGTTATAATCATGCTAAGAGTCTAAAATTTTGTTGTCATTAAATTTCATATACATCATATTGAGAAAAATCAGATTTCGGTGTGAAGAAATAAGCAAAAGTGACTTATTTCCCTGCCGTTCGTGAGCTGGGGGGTTCCCACTAGTAGTGGTCCCCAACCCAGCGTGGCTTTTACCCTTGCAGGACCCGCCTTAGTGGGGCACCTTGCTGTCCTGGGATTTTGTTTTCGCTTCGTTGAGTTTTTGTGCCGTGTTTGTTTAGTTAACGCATATTAATGACTTGTTAAGTGTAATAGATAATGAGATAATATACTTTTGATGTGTTTAAGATAATTTGAAGTCTTACATTATTATATTATCTGTGTACTTGGAATTATTATCTTAGAGTACGATATAATAGTTTGAAGTGCTATACGTGTATGATCGTGAGTTAAACTCACATTTATGACTAGTTAACAACTTATGTTGTGAACAACGTTGTGAGTTGAACTTAAGTAAGAAGTTCAACAGTTTGAACGTTATAGTTAGGTACTAATAGATGTTTTAAACCTAATGTAATGTGTAGAGTAATTGTGAAAGTGATTTTATTTATTAAAGTGTAGCTTGCGCTTGAGGCAAGTTTTCTATCTCTAAACTTGTTGATTATATTGTGTGCAAGTTTTGTAAACTGTTCTTGTACGCTATGCAAGCTTTATCATTGTATCTTTTCATTGTGCAAGTTTCTAACTTTGCTCATTATATCATGCATGTTTATTTTTGATTCTTAACTTGTTATGTATTGTACAAGTTATATTGTATTCTAATGTTTATAATGCACAAGTATTGAAGTTATTATCATAATGATCTGATCTTTACTTAATTGTTCAAGCGAGATCCACCAATATTTTGAATGCTTTAAGTTATTCCAAAGCATGCCTAGTTATCATGAAATCTATTGTTGTATCTTACATTTGGTTCATGATTCTTATATTATTGAACTATTAAAGTATTGTGAGTCGATTCAACTACTCCTTAGTTGATGATAGTTGAAACACCAAATTTCCTTTTAGTTATCCAAACCAAAATTTCTTTGGTGCGGACTTGTATTCAAATACTGAGATGAACAACCCTATATATTAGGGGAGGTTACTATGCGAAAGCGTTGAATGTTTGTGCACAATACATGGTACTAAGGGCTGATCCCCCTAAGTACGAGTTAAAGGTCCATAGTCTCAATAACTGTTAAAGATTTAAATAGAAATATTTATAACCTAGGACATAGTTCAAGGTCGTATGACCCTCAAATAAATTTTATATTCAAATTTTAAATATGATTAAAGAATTATTATTCAATTCTTTATTTTGATAAAAGTGAAGTTATTCAAACTCTCTTGAAGTTATTCAGTCATGGCATATCATTGTACATTTTAAGTGAGCTTTTGTTTGCTCACTCTTGCGTATTTTATAACCCCTTGCAGTTAAAGCCGAGAATGTGTACATAACGTCAACAAGTAAAGGGAAAGGAAAGATGGGCAAGTGAAGACTTGTTATCTTGAATCTTGATTGTAATAAGACCTAGTTTATGATGTTTTATTCCGCACTTATTTGTTAAGTTAAGGTTAGCAAACCTGAGATAGTTTTGGATTAAAGTTGTAATCCTTTTTCATAAGGAAGATTTTATTTGTTGATGAGGTTGTATTTTATTTTACATTCCTACATATTGGGTAGATGTATGTTTTATTTAGAAAGTGAACACCAAATCTTGTGGAAACGAAGTACCCAGATTTAGGGGTGTCACAGTTTATGAAATCTGAACTTACAATATATACATTAATGATTAATATGTATCATGATTAGTGAGCAATCTATCCGAGAATGGATTAAGATAGCAAAGGAATGAATATTAATTATGGAAATTAATTAATCTAGAATAAATATTAGGTTAATTAAATTATAATTATAAAGCTTGGCGTGGCAGTGCCGTAATTGTAAAGGGAATGAAAAAGAGTTAATTCACTTACATAAGACGGTGAATTAATATATATGTTTAGCATAAGAGGATGAAAGGAATATGTTAATTAATATTTGATATTTTTAATAAATTACATAGTATTGTAATATATAGAAAGGTTACTATTTGAAAGATAAGTGATTAATAAAAGAAGAGAACCAATATAGTTATAAGTAAATGTTGGTTAGAGATGGAGATACTATATTAAATATTGTTGAGTGTAAAGACGGAAGAAGTTGTCTTGGGACAATCGAATAATTATACGTATAGTGTATAATTTAAATAATTAATAGAGTAGATACTAATTATTCTAAGTGTAAATATTATACATATTATAAGTGTATAATTATTTAAGTAAGCTAAATAATTTAGCATTAAGGTAAAGTGTGTCACATAAACTTTATATTAAAGGAATATTAAAATGTGGAAATGAGCTTAATGTAAGCTTATGGGATATGCCTAGTATGGCATAATAATGGACTAAGTATTTGTTCAATTACAGTAGTGGGGAAATAATGAAGTAATGTGATGGACAAATGATTATTATTATTAATTATTATGTGCAATTACATGTGTTGTAAGAGCATACAAAGTAATGCAATAAAATTGCTTCATGTATAAAAATAAGATGAGATGTTAAGAATAACATAATGTGATGTGAATAGTTATAATATAAGGCTATAAGCTTGAATGGTGTAAATTATTAAGTATGCATATATGAGACTTGTGTGACAATGATTCATGGTGAATCAATTAAATGTGTATTTTAAAAGTATGGAAGAAAGTTAATAGATATTTAATAATAATTATCATTATAATAATTGAGTGTATTTGAGATAATAAATTCTATGAAAAATAATGGGTTGAGAGTACCCAACTAAATTATATTAAAATATTAATTGAATTAAACCAATGTACATGAGGTACATGATATTATGTATTGGTGTATATTTAAAGTATGAATGTACTTATGTGGGTGTACATATATGTTTGTGTATATGTACCCATAACTTTATATAATGTAGCAATATTAAGCAATTAGAATTTACTAGATGAGCCACATTGCTAAAGTGCTGAGTTATAAGCTTTTATCCCAATTAGAGTCTCATTGCTCTCATACACGTGAGTAGGCCATTGGCCTATCCTATTTCATTATTGCTGAGAAAACAAAAGGCTAGCATAGATAGTGATGATGGTGATGATGAAGGGGGGAGTGGGATTAATAGTATTCTCCACCAAATCTTCTTGGTCCATCATCTTCTTCTTCTTTCCATTGGATTCAAGCATTGGGCAAAGCCATGACATGGGTAATGGTTTCTCTATAAATAAAGACTCTCTCCTTCTCAAATTAAATTTGCTAAGTTGTCTGATAAGTCTATATAGGAGAATGAGTGCTCCGTAATTGGGAGAGCAATCAGAGGATTGAAAACAAGAATTAGCAATGTAACAGAGGTAATAACACTCACATATATACTTTTGATTCCTAAGTTTTTCAATTTCTTAGAAATGTCAAGAAATACTTGCTTTTGAGTTAATATTGATGGATAAATGATTGGTGTAATCCATAAATTGTTGTTAGATATTGATAATACAGTTAAATACAAAAATAATGGAAGTTAAACGGACCAATTTGGCTTAGAAACGAATCCGTAATGATGAAATTAGCTAAACATGTTAAAACATGAAAAATTTAGTATGAACATGAGTTTTGGGGTTAAGATTTGGGTTAGTTAACGTTTCTGTAAATTGTTGATTCTTTGGTATGTTGTAGTTTTATGAACTACGAATCCATAGGATCAAAAACGAAATAATTTGGATGTGTATAACTCGCGTTATGAAGATCGGAATGAGAATTAGTATGAAAACCGCGAAGATCAGAATCTGGGAAACCATTCTGCACCACTGGGAGTAGGAGCGCTACCCCCAAGGCCATTTTGGGGCAGCGGCTACGCCAGAATAGTGTCAGGCAGGATTGTTTTGACCTACTATAGTAAATTAGGCATAACTTCTTCATATGAACTCTGATTGAGGCAAATCAGGATGATTAAGAAAGTTAAGAAGTAGATCTACAACTTTCATTCTTTAAGCTTTTCGATTTGAAATCGTCAGGAGGGGTAAAAATGTCCATCTTTGTGACTGCTACGTATTTGAAGGCAATCGGAGGGCGTTAGACATGCACATACGCAATTGTAGTGCTCTCGATAATAAAATATGTTATTCTAAGTTATAAAACATAAATATGAATGATAATAGACATGACATATAACTAAGATTACCTTACTCATAATGGAATGCTTTAGCATGATTTAGTATGTGTTTTGAAAAGAAACTTGCAGTTTTGAAAACAAATATTGACGAACCTTGAGTCTTTGAAATTCTGATATTTTAACACATACAAATTGTTGAGTTATGCGTATACATAAGCATGAGAAGTGATTTAAAATTGCTTTACTTATTAAAAAATTACAATAGCTTAGTTGAAAATGATTTCTAAAGAAAACTTAAAACCTTGAGAACAAACTTAAAGGAACTAGTGTACTTAAAGTTCTAAACGTGATAACATACGTACATGGCTTAGTTAACTATGAAATGAGATTTAAAGTTGCACCGAGTTGCTTTAACTTGGCCTAGAATGACTTTTAAAAGTAAACTTGAACGTTTTGCAGACTTATATCTACGACCAGTGTGTTCCTCACATTTTGAACTTGTAGGGATTGCATGATAGTATCTTTTAGGTCAATAAACATGATCGATAAGTGCACTTGTAAGACCCCAGATTTTATGAAATAAAAGTATTCAATTTTTCTATTTAGTAAATGGTTAAATTGATAAAAATTTAAAGTTAAGGGTGAAATATGCAAATTTTGCAAAGTAAGCAAGTGGTTATAAAATATTCATTGTTCTCGGGGAATATTCGTTTGGTCGTGCAATATTCTTGTTGTCGGGGAATATTCGTACGACGGCGCAGCTATTTGTGGGCCCCACAACGGAATAACTGTCTGATATAGAAAGCGACAGAAATAACCTTTTATAAATAACGGCGTAGTTGTTACCGTTAGTACTGTTAAAATATCCGGTGGTTAAAATACAGTAATACGCGGTGTTGCACAGTAGCACACGGTATTACATAGTATTTTGAATTATTGATTCTTACGTGAGAAGGCACTTACTCAATTATTGTTACAGTAATTACTGTTCAATATTTTATATTATTGACTCAATAATTGCTATGTTGATATTTTATATCAATAATTGCTACGTTGCTATTTTATATGATTGATTCAATAATTGCTGCAGTTGATATTTTGTATTATTGATTCAATAATTGTCACTGCACAGTATTTCACATTATCAACTCAATAATTCATATTATTTGAATAATATTATTAGATAACATTATTGACAATGTCTAAGGAAGTTCTGTCTAGGAGGGGTTATTTAATTGCGCGTCAGTAAGGAGAAGTCCTTATCGGAAGGCCCCCTCTTTCCTAGGAACAACCTGGTTGTCAATATTGTAGTTCTGTAATATTATTTGTAAATAATTAATTATTGATTTATATGATAAGAAAATATTTATTTTGTGGATATAAAAGAAGGAATTAGTGCTGATGTGTTTTTATCAGTATTTTGGTGTGGAAAATCATCCGTTTATGGATTTCGGATAAATTATGTTTGGAATTTGGAAAAACTTCCTTCTACAAAGTTGTAGAAAATTAAATTTCCTATGAAAAGGACATATAATTTATATTTTTCTGACAAAGGGCTATTTATTATGAATTATTGAAGTTTCAGAAAATAAATATTTTTTTATAAAAGAGTGGGCCCCACTTTTGGTTGGTGTGGAATGCTGATGGCTTTCTTGGGGAGGCGGCTGAAAATTTTTCTAAAAAATTATTATTTTATTAATTTAGTCTACTTTGGCATCCTAAGCTTTTCCTATAAATAGGGTGCTTAGGTTAGAATTGAAAATCACACCAGAATCAGAAGTTTTCTCTCTGTAATATCGAGCGTATTTTTGTGAGTATTTAGATACTTTGAGTACTACTATTCAGTGCAAGTTTTCTTCAGTATTATATCCTATATTCCGGTCAGAAGTACTATTCTTTTGAGGTACGGGATGGTAAGGGATGTTATTTTCTTCCGTAAATGATGTTATTCTTTTCAATATCATTATACCAAAATATTGGCATGGATTTTATTATGAAATTATTACTTTTTTCGTCGGGGTTACTATTCACGTATACGGCACTATTCACGGAAAAATTAAATTTTCTTCTATATGTCCAAGTTGCTTGTTAAGGTTCCTATCTTTGATTGGATCCAAGTTTTTATCTTTATTCTTGAATTTTGCTCCACAAAGTATTATTATGGAGTATTTTTGAACTTGGAGATCGATATTTTGATCATATTATTTTTATTATCATATATAACATTTTTATAATCCTGGTGATGAAATTTCTCTTTGACTTGGAGTGTAAAGATGGGTAGATTATTGGTATGTTCATGACCATTGAATTTACAATTGAATATCTTTAGCTTAAAGGCAAAGGTGAATTGATCAACATGGTTATAATTATTGTTTATATAAATTCTGGAATGATTAGATATTTTTTTGAGATACGAATATCTTTGGCATGTAGTGCAAAGATGACCTGTTGTTGAATATCTTTGACCCGTAGTGCAAAGATGAACTATTGATGAATATCTTTGGCCTGTAGTGCAAAGATGAGCGGTTGATTTGTGAATATCTTTGGCCTGTATTGCAAAGATGAATGATTAATTGTTGAATATCGTTGGCTTGTAATGCAAAGATGAATTGATTAGCATGATTATGAACAGGGACTGTGATTTGGTATAACCATGATCTTTGGTGTTTCAGGTAAAGACAGGTGATGAGAATTATCTTCGTCCTGAGTGCGAAGAGGAATTCATCAAGATAATTATGATCATGAACTTACACGATTGTGGACAGGAATTGTTGATTGATGTTACAGGGATAAAATATTATTGGTGGACTTTTAACATGGAGAAGATAATAGACATTATAGTCTATTTGACTCTTCTAATGGATTGCTCGTTCCACTGCAACTATGGTTGAAAAGTTTTACCATATGTTTAAATCTCTGATTTATTACTGATGAAAACTATTGATAATATAATTATCTTTCGTCATGATATTCTTTACTGGGCTATTTGTGCTCACCCTTTTACTTCACAATTCCTTTCAGGTAATAAGAGTATAACGGGGTCGAGCAGGGATAACAGGGGAATAGAACGATGGTCTTTAGCTGTTAAGGTTTTCCATAAAACAGTATGAGAAGAATTATATTGAGAATTTAAAATGTGTGTGTCGTATTTTATACGTCATTTTAACAGTTGATTTTGGTGAACCAAATAGGCTGAGGTGAACCCAACTTTGGAAGGGTGTTTTTCCACTATCATACAAGATGTCTAATCACCTACAACTTCGGGTTATCATAAGACATGGTTGTGCACATCCACTTACTGATTATATCTATGAGCACTACCTATATAATATTGGAGTTTGGTTGAAATATAATTCTCAATTGGAGACAATGGAGATAATTATATGGCAAGAGAAGACCCACCATTGGAAAGAACATGATAGTAATCTTCTCATTTTTCTTTGGGGTCTATTGGGTTAACCAAGGATAATTCTCAAGTCATATGATATCTATTATAACTTAGATGCATGGCCTCCCATGTACGAAGGTTTCCTTGAGCATTTTCCAAAGATTTTAATTCCTAAAACAGTTATTGGCTGTACCTTTCTGTAACGTATCATTGATTTGAAGTATGGGCAAGGTTTTTGTATTGAAACTCACAATTTAATTGTGATCGTATTTTGTACGATATTTTAAAAGGTAGAATTTGAAGATTTGTATTTAAAATTTTTGTTGAGTGTATTTCTTGGCGACCCAGAATGGGTTGGGTGGATTGGATCTATTTTGGAGGCGTTACATTTTGGTATTAGAGCTTAGGGATATTGTCGCTGGCGGAGATTGGAGTCTAGAACTAGGAGGGGAGGGACGAATAATATACTTCGCTAGTGTGTAACTTACCTAAGCTGACTTTTCTTACTTAATAAATTGACAATTGTTATATGTCAATTAACCTTGTTTTGAAGCGGTATTCTAGAATGAGCAATGGAGAAATCTTGATACAGAAGAAATGACCAGGAAGAAAGAATCTGAAATGAAAGCAATGTATCCTCATCTATTCGAACTACCAGGTACGTAAATTTCGGGGACGAAATTTCATAAGGAGGGGAGATTGTAAGACCCCAGACTTTATAAAATAAAAGTATTCAATTTTTCTATTTAGTAAATGGTTAAATTGATAAAATTTAAAGTTAAGGGTGAAATATGCAAATTTTGCAAAGTAAGCAAGTGGTTATAAAATATTCATTGTTGTCGGGGAATATTCGTTTGGTCGTGGAATATTCTTGTTGTCGGGGAATATTCGTACGACGGCGCAGCTATTTGTGGGCCCCACAACGGAATAACTGTCTGATATAGAAAGCGACAGAAATAACCTTTTATAAATAACGGCGTAGTTGTTACCGTTAGTACTGTTAAAATATCCGGTGGTTAAAATACAGTAATACGCGGTGTTGCACAGTAGCACACGGTATTGCACAGTATTTTGAATTATTGATTCTTACGTGAGAAGGCACTTACTCAATTATTGTTACAGTAATTACTGTTCAATATTTTATATTATTGACTCAATAATTGCTATGTTGATATTTTATATCAATAATTGCTACGTTGCTATTTTATATGATTGATTCAATAATTGCTGCAGTTGATAGTTTGTATTATTGATTCAATAATTGTCACTGCACAGTATTTCACATTATCAACTCAATAATTCATATTATTTGAATAATATTATTAGATAGCATTATTGACAATGTCTAAGAAAGTTCTGTCTAGGAGGGGTTATTTAATTGCGCGCCAGTAAGGAGAAGTCCTTATCGGAAGGCCCCCTCTTTCCTGGGAACAACCTGGTTGTCAATATTGTAGTTCTGTAATATTATTTGTGAAAAATTAATTATTGATTTATATGATAAGAAAATATTCATTTTGTGGATATAAAAGAAGGAATTAGTGCTGATGTGTTTTTATCAGTATTTTGGTGTGGAAAATCATCCGTTTATGGATTTCGGATAATTTATGTTTGGAATTTGGAAAAACATTCTTCTACAAAGTTGTAAAAATTTAAATTTCCTATGAAAAGGACATAGAATTTATATTTTTCTGACAAAAGGGCTATTTATTATGAATTATTGAAGTTTCAAAAAATAAATATTTTTTTTATAAAATAGTGGGCCCCACTTTTGGTTGGTGTGGAATGCTGATGGCTTTCTCGGGGTGGCGGCTGAAAAATTTTCTAAAAAATTATTATTTTATTAATTTAGTCTACTTTGGCATCCTAAGCTTTTCCTATAAATAGGGTGCTTAGGTTAGAATTGAAAATCACACCAGAATCAGAAGTTTTCTCTCTGTAATATCGAGCGTATTTTTGTGAGTATTTAGATACTTTAAGTATTACTATTCAGTGCAAGTTTTCTTCAGTATTATATCCTATATTCCGGTCAGAAGTACTATTCTTTTGAGGTACGGGATGGTAAGGGATGTTATTTTCTTCCGTAAATGATGTTATTCTTTTCAATATCATTATACCAAAATATTGGCATGGATTTTATTATGAAATTATTACTTTTTTCGTCGGGGTTACTATTCACGTATACGGCACTATTCACGGAAAAATTAAATTTTCTTCTATATGTCCAAGTTGCTTGTTAAGGTTCCTATCTTTGATTGGATCCAAGTTTTTATCTTTATTCTTGAATTTTGCTCCACAAAGTATTATTATGGAGTATTTTTGAACTTGGAGATCGATATTTTGATCATATTATTTTTATTATCATATATAACATTTTTATAATCCTGGTGATGAAATTTCTCTTTGACTTGGAGTGTAAAGATGGGTAGATTATTGGTATGTTCATGACCATTGAATTTACAATTGAATATCTTTAGCTTAAAGGCAAAGGTGAATTGATCAACATGGTTATAATTATTGTTTATATAAATTCTGGAATGATTAGATATTTTTTTGAGATACGAATATCTTTGGCATGTAGTGCAAAGATGACCTGTTGTTGAATATCTTTGGCCCGTAGTGCAAAGATGAACTATTGATGAATATCTTTGGCCTGTAGTGCAAAGATGAGCGGTTGATTTGTGAATATCTTTGGCCTGTATTGCAAAGATGAATGATTAATTGTTGAATATCGTTGGCTTGTAATGCAAAGATGAATTGATTAGCATGATTATGAACAGGGACTGTGATTTGGTATAACCATGATCTTTGGTGTTTCAGGTAAAGACAGGTGATGAGAATTATCTTCGTCCTGAGTGCGAAGAGGAATTCATCAAGATAATTATGATCATGAACTTACACGATTGTGGACAGGAATTGTTGATTGATGTTACAGGGATAAAATATTATTGGTGGACTTTTAACATGGAGAAGATAATAGACATTATAGTCTATTTGACTCTTCTAATGGATTGCTCGTTCCACTGCAACTATGGTTGAAAAGTTTTACCATATGTTTAAATCTCTGATTTATTACTGATGAAAACTATTGATAATATAATTATCTTTCGTCATGATATTCTTTACTGGGCTATTTGTGCTCACCCTTTTACTTCACAATTCCTTTCAGGTAATAAGAGTATAACGGGGTCGAGCAGGGATAACAGGGGAATAGAACGATGGTCTTTAGCTGTTAAGGTTTTCCATAAAACAGTATGAGAAGAATTATATTGAGAATTTAAAATGTGTGTGTCGTATTTTATACGTCATTTTAACAGTTGATTTTGGTGAACCAAATAGGTTGAGGTGATCCCAACTTTGGAAGGGTGTTTTGCCACTATCATACAAGATGTCTAATCACCTACAACTTCGGGTTATCATAAGACATGGTTGTGCACATCCACTTGCTGATTATATCTATGAGCACTACCTATATAATATTGGAGTTTGGTTGAAATATAATTCTCAATTGGAGACAATGGAGATAATTATATGGCAAGAGAAGACCCACCATTGGAAAGAACATGATAGTAATCTTCTCATTTTTCTTTGGGGTCTATTGGGTCAACCAAGGATAATTCTCAAGTCATATGATATCTATTATAACTTAGATGCATGGCCTCCCATGTACGAAGGTTTCCTTGAGCATTTTCCAAAGATTTTAATTCCTAAAACAGTTATTGGCTATACCTTTCTGTAACGTATCATTGATTTGAAGTATGGGCAAGGTTTTTGTATTGAAACTCACAGTTTAATTGTGATCGTATGTTGTACGATATTTTAAAAGGTAGAATTTGAAGATTTGTATTTGAAATTTTTGTTGAGTGTATTTCTTGGCGACCCAGAATGGATTGGGTGGATTGGATCTATTTTGGGGGCGTTACAGCACTCATCTAGTTTGACAAAATGAAAGTCATTCAAGCATGTTTTAAAAGTAAGTTTTTAAGTGATAAACTATGCTAGTCATATAGAGATGAAATGAATATTTACAAGCATGATGATATTTATATTCTAAACCTATAAGATGGCATGTTAATACTATTCGTGTCTTTAAACATGGCCTATAAGTGCAGACACATAGTTTGAGACAATATAAGTCATTGGAGCATGATTTTAAATGAGTTTCAAGTAAAGAACGACACTAGCTATGTGTAAATAATGTGAATACTTGCGAGCGTGCATATTACAGATTATCTGACCGTCTCATCTGAATAGATGGATAACATAGTTGGCCTCATGATTTCATGAACTTAGTTGGCCTTAACTTTGTGGAAATTTCCAACTAGAGACATATTGTGTAAATGTGAACTTGCAATGACTCTAAGAAAGTCCCAGACCACTTAAGATGTATGCTTGCTATGTATTAATACTCTGGTTTACTAAAGAGTGGAATGAAACCAAGAAAACAAAAGCTCAAGTTTGGTCTGGCCAGGGGACAGCGCAGCTGCGCCAGTCCCAAGCCTAACCTCAGCGCAGCTGCGCTGCAGGGCAGGTTGGTTTGGACATTTTATTTGCTTATTGATTTTGGCAGCTTGCTTATAGTACTATTCTAAGCTATAAGACAGAGTCAATGCTTTTTTAAACATTCATTGGTTTGATGGTTATATAAAACCCAGATTTGTTAAGGTTTGCAAAAATGTATGAACGACATAGACCACACATCTACAAACTTTAAATATGTGTCGAACACATAGCGAGTGAAGTGTGTGATAAATGTATATGAATGTTAATGTCAAATACGGCTGGTTAAGGTATACCTATACATACCTAGCTATTCTAAGAGTATGATGAGAAAGTGAAATGAAGGTTTTACAAACCTACTTAGAAAGTGATGTAATATTTATTATTATATTAAGAGCATATGAAATGTATGACTGATGGATATGAATCCATGATTATATAACTGTGTACGAATACACGAAGTGCAGATAACTATAAGCAGTTAAGTCGTAGTTGATAAACTACGAGCCAAGCAAGTCTTTCAGTTCTTATTTGTTATATAAATTCGATAACTGTTAGTTGAATCTTATTATGCTATGAGGATGTTGATTTATATATATGGAATACATATGAGATATTTATGAAATGTGAAAGTTGATCTTCGTTGATATGCTTATGAAGTTAATCTCTATACTTGTTATGTGAGAAGTAACATGCGTAGTAAATATTAGATGATTATGAATGCATGAACTGAGCATGATATTATATGCTATGTGATGCATGAAAACTGTTAGAATTGCTGAGTTGTCAAGCTCACTCTTGCAAATAACCATTTTTGCAGGTTAAGGACTCACGGTAAAGTTACATGCTACTTGATTGATATAGTTCATAATATTGCAATGAGATTGATTTAATTATTTGATGTTATGATCTTGAATCATGTTTTGGTTCTAGGAGATGTACATGATAGTAGTTTACAATGTTTCATACACGTTGAGTTGTAAAGTCGTACTATCAATATATAAAGAGGATATCGAATTAAGATGTAAAAGTTTATACAATAATTCGAATAGAGTGAATCATAACATAAATTGATTCAGAGATATGTAATTAATTCAAGTTATGAAATTAATAAAAGATTTTTTTCATGGGAGAGTGAAAAAGTTTAAATTATTCCACAGTTTTAGAACATCGAATATGATGTATGACAGGAATGGTAAATGACCAAGATCAGAACTTATTAAAGTTCAGGGTCATTATACAGATCCTGGAAATGAAAAGAATTTATATTCTAAATTGTAATAAAGCAAAGTTATATTTTTTAAGTAATGAATAAAAGATGTAATAGTTTGACGATAGTAGTATCGTGACGAACCGGATCCGAGGTTCTAAGGGACCCGAATTTGGGGGCGTCACAGGTTGGTATCAAAGCTATAGGTTATAAACCTTAGGTAAGAGTACCTTAGACTATAACCTGAGAGAGGGAAAGGTAAAGATTAAAAATATACTTGAAGAGTCAAAGAAGAATCTTGAAGTATCTAGAGAATAAGAATCAGGAGTTACCTAACTCCGGTAATAAAAATGTTAAGACGATGTCTATAAGATGAATATGACAAAGATAATAAAAATGAACTCGAATGGAGTTTAGTTGATAACAGGGAAAGAACCCTGAGGTAAACCGATGATCACGACGTGATCAGATTGAACTATGAAATGATAGATGGTCTGTAACGACTAAGTAGTTATAGTTTGATGCTATAAGAGAGGGTACTGTGAAATGGTACGAGATGAACTCATGAGAAGTTGTATATGATGAAATATAAAGAATTCGCAACGAGCAGAGAGCAAGTTAAGAGTAAGATAGAGTTAAGTGTTGGATTTTCATTGAGGACTCATGTGACGGTTTAGTTGTACAAACCATTTGTGTGGGCGGAGGTTTTTTTCTTACGCTGAGTGCATCACATTGATAATCATTGGAATGCTGGTGTCGCGCTATCATTATACATATGGCGAAAAGGTGATTCTTTTCTCATATTTATTTTGATAGATAGAAAATTTTAAGATTAAATTAGATAATATTAAGATTAGGTGCGAGTTCTTAAGACTCGTATCTATGATAAGTTTGTGACTCATAATCATATGAATTTTTGAGCCCCTACGCGTATGGACGGTCCCTGATTGGTTCTTGGACTACGTATTGCTAGGACAAGTTCCTAAAATCTTATTATTGTGGTAAGTTCCTGAACTTCCATGGTATGGTAAGTTTGATGAACTATACTAATAATAGATATATTATATATAAAGAATTAAGAGTTTTGATATAGTGAGCATTAATGGAGTGAAAGATTGAAGTTGATGGAGAAAAATGGATTATTCTAAATCTCCTAGCTACGCTAGATTTTCAAAATTTATTGACTTCGTTCTAGTGTTTGCACTTCTGTTATCTTGAGAAAACATTGGGTCAGATGATTAAACCAATGAGTTTTAAAAACGATACCGTTATTCGAATATCTATGCTCTTTGCTTCGGCTAAGAAAAAAATGATTTGAACATCTTTCAAAATATATTTTTGACCATATGCATCATTTGATATGGTGTAGGATGGTAAACGATGGAGTCATCAATGCAATCGAACCTAGTGTCTAGAGCGATCGTAAGATCGTCTGTCCATTATGATGTAGTACGACAAAGTTATAAAATGACGGAATCTTCAACGTATGACTGACGTGGTACGGTATCATGATGTCATAAAAGGATTTTTGGTTTTTGTTTAAACTATGAAAAATGTCAATTAAGTTGATTAATTTTGATTGATGTCCGAGTTGTTGATAAAAGTCTAAGCTATTTGATTCGGCTAGACGACTGTTAGAGAATAATTATGGAATTCAAGCATTCTTGTGTAGTTATGCCAGACCAGATTGCTCTGATGCTGATTTAGATGTTGAAAAGCTGAGGTGAACAACCCTATAAGGGGACATGTTTTTGGAGACAATGGTTTCGAGCGTAACGCATATAGTCATTACGAAACACTACGTTGCGGCACAACATAGTGGTACAATAGGACAGTCACCTAGTGTACGCATGAAGGGTGTTTTCAGTCTTTGTGATTGATAAACACTCTGGTTTGCAGTGCGAAGGATTTTGTTAAAGCATTAGTAAACTTAGAGAAGAGTTCACGGTCTTGTGATCCCTTAGCATAATTTTGAATCTGAGATTATTGAAAAATCAGATTCTTATTCTTCTGAAGGATGAATGCAGTAAGTAGAATGTTCCTTAGACAGGAGAAAGTGGTAGAATGCATTTGAGCAAGTTATAATAATGAAACTTTCGAAAAGAGAATGGATAGAATTATTCAAAAGAATATGTAATATTCGAAATAGCACCGAGTAGGGAAGGTTTCGGTGATTCCGAGGACGGAATCCTTATAAGGGGGAGAGAATGTGAGAACTCAAATTTTCAAAAATTATTAAAATAAGAATTTGATAAATAAAATTCTTAAAGGCATGAGATGGGTTCAAATAAGAATATATATATATATATATATATATATATATACGTGTTATATATCTTTAATTATGTGGTTTAGTGGAAAGAAATTAGATATATATATATATGAAATTTTATAGTTGACTAACTATTAAAGGATATAGAGTTTGAACTTGGAGTTTTATCTCTAAAACATTTAAGAACGTAGTAATTAATGTTGGTTAACTGATATAATAACTTAGCAATTTAAAAAAGCATGTTCAAAGTGTTTAGAAATTTATTATGGTTCTGCTATAGCAGAACTTATCTGCGCCTGAACTTGAGGTGGCGCAGCTGCGCCACTTCCAAGCCTAAAACCAGCACAGCTGCGCCAGTCTGCTGATAACTCTGCATGAGTTTATGAAATCTGAACTTACAATATATACATTAATGATTAATATGTGTCATGATTAGTGAGCAATCTGTCCGAGATTGGATTAAGATAGCAAAGGAATGAATATTAATTATGGAAATTAATTAATCCGGAAGAAATATTGGTTAATTAAATTATAATTATAAAGCTTGGCATGGCAGTGGCGTAATTGTAAAGGGAATGAAAAAGAGTTAATTCAATTACATAAGACGGTTAATTAATATATATGTTTAGCAGAAGAGGATGAAAGGAATATGTTAATTAATATTTGATATTTTTAATATATTACATAGTATTGTAATATATAAAAGGTTAATATTTGAAAGATAAGTGATTAATAAAAGAAGAGAACCAATATAGTTATAAGTAAATGTTGGTTAGAGATGGAGCTACTATATTAAATATAGTTGAATGTAAAGATGGAAGAAGTTGTCTTGGGACAATCGAATAATTATATGTATAGTGTATAATTTAAATAATTATTAAAGTAGGTATTAATTATTCTAAGTGTAAAGGTTATACATATTATAAGTGTATAATTATTTAAGTAAGCTAAATAATTTAGCATTAAGGTAAACTGTGTCACACAAACTTTATATTAAAAAAATATTAAAATGTGCTAATGAGCTTAATGTAAGCTTGTGGGATATGCTTAGTGTGGCATAATAATGGACTAAGGATTTGTTCAATTACATTAGTGGGGAAATGATGAAGTTATGTGATGGACTAATGATTATTATTATTAATTATTATGTGCAATTGCATGTGTTGTAAGAGCATACAAAGTAATGCAATAAAATTACTTCAAGTATAAAAATAAGATGAGATGTTAAGAATAACATAATGAGATGTGAATAGTTATAATATAAGGCTATAAGCTTGAATGGTGTAAATTATTAAGCATGTATATATGAGACTTGTGTGACAATGATTCATGGTGAAACAATTAAATGTGTATTTTAAAAGTATGGAAGAAAGTTAATAGATATTTAATAATAATTATCATTATAATAATTGAGTGTATTTGAGATAATAAATTTTATGAAAAATAATGGGTTGAGAGTACCTAACTGAATTATATTAAAATATTAATTGAATTAAACCAATGTACATGAGGTACATGATATTATGTATTGGTGTATATTTAAAGTATGAATGTACTTATGTGGGTGTACATATATGTTTATGTATATGTACCCATAACTTTATATAATGTAGCAATATTAAGCTATTAGAATTTACTAGATGAGCCACATTGCTAAAGTGCTGAGTTATAAGCTTTTGTCCCAATTAGAGAGTCTCATTTCTCTCATACACGCGAGTAGGCCATTGGCCTATCCTATTTCATTGTTGCTGAGAAAACAAAAGGCTAGCATAGCTAGTGATGATGAAGGGGGGAGTGGGATTAATAGTGTTCTCCACCAAATCTTCTTGGTCCATCATCTTCTTCTTCTTTTTATTGGATTCAAGCATTGGGCAAAGCCATGACATGGGTAATGGTTTCTCTATAAATAAAGACTCTCTCCTTCTCAAATTCAATTTGCTAAGTTGTTTGATAAGTCTATATGGGAGAATGAGTGCTCCGTAATTGGGAGAGCAATCAGAGGATTGAAAACAAGAATTAGCAATGTAATAGAGGTAATAATACTCATATATATACTTTTGATTCCTAAGTTTTGCAATTTCTTAGAAATGTCAAGAAATACTTGCTTTTGAGTCAAAATTGATGGCTAAAGGATTGTTGTACTCCATAAATTATTGTTAGATATTGACAATACAGTTAAATACAAAAACACCGGAAGTTAAACGGACCAATTTGGCTTAGAAAAAAATCCATAATTATGAAATTATCTAAACATGTTAAAACATGAAAAATTTAGTATGAATATGAGTTTTGGGGTTAAGATTTGGGTTAGTTAATGTTTCTATAAATTGTTTATTCTTTGGTATGTTGTAGTTTTATGAATTACATATCCAAAGAATCGAAAACGGAATAATTTGGATGTGTATAACTCGCGTTATGAAGATCAGAAGGAGAATTGGTCTGAAAATCGCAAAGATCAGAATCTGGGAAACCATTCTGCATCACTGGGCGCAGCTGCACTGCCCCCAAGGCCATTTTGGGGCAGCGGCTGTGCCGGAATAGTGTCAGGTTGGACTATTTTGATATGCTGTAGTAAATTAGGAATAACATCTTCATACGAACTCCGATTGAGGAGAATCAGGATGATTCAAAAAGTTAACGAGTAGACCTACAACTTTCATTCTTTAAGTTTTTTGATTTGAAATCGTTCGGAGGGGTAAAAATATCCATCTTTGTAACTGCTACGTATTCGAAGGCAATCGGAGGGCGTCAGACATGCACATACGCAATTGTAGTGCTCCCGACGATAAAATATGTTATTCAAAGTTACAACACATAAATATGCATGATAATAGACATGACATATAACTAAGATTACCTTACTTATAATGGAATGCTTTAGCATGATTTAGTATTGTTTTGAAAAGAAACTTGGAGTTTTGAAAACAAATATTGACGAACCTTGAGTCTTTGAAGTTCTGATATTTTAACACATACATATTTTTGAGTTATGAGTATACATAAGCATGATAAGTGATTTAAAATTGCTTTACTTATTATCAACTTACAATAGCTTAGTTGAAAACGATTTCTAAAGAAAACTTGAAACCTTGAGAATGAACTTAAAAGAACTTGTGTACTTAAAGTTCTAAACGTGATAACATACGTACATGGCTTATTTAACTATGAAATGAGATTTAAATTTGCACCCAGTTGCTTTAACTTGGCCTAGAATGACTTTTAAAAGTAAACTTGAAAGCTTTGCAGACTTATATCTACGAACAATGTGTTGCTCACATTTTGGACTTGTATGGATTGCCTGCTAGTATCTTTTAGGTCAATAAATATGGTCGATAAGTGCACTCATCTAGTTTGACAAAATAAAAGTCATTCAAGCATGTTTTAAAAGTATGTTTTCAAGTGATAAACTATGTTAGTCATATAGAGGTGAAATGAATATTTACAAGCATGATGATATTTATATTCTAAACTTATAGGATGGCATGTTAATACTACGTGTCTTTAAACATGGCCTATAAGTGACACACATAGTTTGAGACAATATAAGTCATTGGAGCATGATTTTAAATGAGTTTCAAGTGATTAACGACACTAGCTATGTGTAAATGATGTGAATACTTGCGAGCGTACATATTACAAATTATATGACCTTCTTATATGAATAGATGGAATACATAGTTGGCCTCAGGATTTCATGAACTTAGTTGGCCTTAACTTCGTGGAAGTTTCCAACTAGAGACATATTGTGTAAATGTGGACTTGAAATGACTCTAAGAAAGTACAAGACCTCTTAAGATGTATTCTTGTTATGTATTAATACCCTGGTTTACTAAAGAGTGGAATGAAACCAAGAAAACAAAAGATCAAGTTTGGTCTGGCCAAGGGACAGTGCAGCTGCGCCAGTCCCATGCCTAACCTCAGCGTAGCTGAGCTGCAGGGCAGGTTGGTTTGGACATTTTATTTGCTTATTGATTTTGGCAGCTTGCTTATAGTACTATTCTAAGCTATAAGACAGAGTCAATGCTGTTTTAAACATTCGTTGGTATGATGGTTATATAAAACCCAGATTTGTTAAGGTTTGCAAAAATGTATGAACGACGTAGATCACACATCTATAAACTTTAAATATGTGTCGAACACATAGCGAGTCAAGTGTGTGATAAATGTATATGAATGTTGATGTTAAGTACGGGTGGTTAAGGTATACCTATACATACCTAGCTATTCTAAGAGTATGATGAGAAAGTGAAATGAAGGTTTTACAAACCTACTTAGAAAGCGATGTAATATTTATTATTATATTAAGAGCGTATGAAATGTATGACTGATGGATATGAATCTATGATTATATAACTGTTTAGGAATACACGAAGTGCAGATAACTATAAGCAGTTAAGTCGTAGTTGATAAACTGCGAGCCAGGCAAGTCTTTTAGTTCCTATTTGTTATATGAATACGATAACTGTTAGTTAAATCTTATTATGCTATGAGGATGTTGATTTATATATATGGAATGCATATGAGATATGTATGAAATGTGAAAGTTGATATTTGTTGATATGCTTATGAAGTTAATCTCTATACTTGTTATGTGAGAAGTAACATGCATAGTAAATATTAGATGATTATGAATGCATGAACTGAGCATGATACTATATGCTATGTGATGCACGAAAACTATTATAATTGCTGAGCTGTCAAGCTCACTCTTGCAAATAACCATTTTTGCAGGTTAAGGACTCACGGTAAAGTTACGCTCTACTTGATTGATATAGTTCATAGTATCGCAAGGAGATTGATTTAATTATCTGATGTTATGATCTTGAATCATGTTTAGGTTCTAGGAGATGTACATGATAGTAGTTTATAATGTTTAATACACGTCGAGTTGTAAAGTTGTACTATCAATATATAGAGAGGAGATCGAATTAAGATGTAAAAGTTTATACAATAATTCGAATAGAGTGAATCATAACATAAATTGATTCAAGGATATGTAATTGATTCAAGTTATGAAATCAATAAAAGATTTTATTCAAAGGAGAGTGAAAAAGTTTAAATTATTTCGTATTTTTATAACATCGAATATGATGTAAGACATGAATGGTAAATGACCAAGATTGGAACTTATTCAAGTTCGGGGTCATTATACAGATCTTGGAAATGGAAATAATTTATACTCTAAATTATAATAAACCAAAGTTATATTATTTAAGTAATGAATAAAAGATGTAATAATTTGACGATAGTAGTATCGTGGCGAACAGGATCCGAGGTTTGAAGGGACCCAGATTTGGGGGCGTCACAATCCCCCTAAGTACAAGTTAAGAGTCCATATAGTCTAACGACTGTTAAAGGTCTAAGTAGAAATACTTACAATCTAAGACATAGTTCAAGGTCTTGTGACCTTCAGATGAATTTTAACTCTATATTTCAATTCTTCATTTTTAATGATAGCGAATATTATTCAATTCAATTGAACTTATTCAATGATATGTTATCTTTATTGATTGTTATTATTCAAGTGAGGTTTCGTTTGCTCACTCTTGCATATAAAACCATTGCAGCCAAAGTTGAGAAGAGCAAGGGCAAAGGCAAGATGAGCAAGTGAAGACTTGTTCATATTTATGATATGATTTGTAGTAAGACTTTAATTATATTTATTTCTGCATTTGATGTTGTTTAAGGTTAGAAACATGGGAATGTTTTGACAAGGTTGTAATCCTTTTTAAGGAAGATTTTATTTATTAATATTGTAATTTATTTTGCGTTCCTTATTTATGGGCAATTAGTTATGTTTTATTTAGATAATGAACACCAAATCCTATGGAAATGAAGTACCCAGATTTGGGGTGTCACAAGTTGGTATCAGAGCCTTAGGTTATGAACCTTAGGTGGGAAACCATAGGTAGTAGCTTTATAGGAGAGTGAAAAGATAGTGATGATAGTTAAAGATAATAAACTACCTTATGTGCTATGTGCTTATGTTTATGTATTCGAGGGCATTGATCGATCAGTATCAAGTAATAACTAAACCTTAAAATTTTGTTATCAGGATAACGATTGTTGGAGAGTCCAGTTAGGCTAGGGAGGAGTTATCCCAGATGCCTAGGGATGTGGAGCCCCAAGACATCCAAATTGTCTGGGAGCAGTTGGTTCAAAGAGAGCCATCTCCATTGATTACTGTAGTGGGTCAGGAACATGAGCCAGTCTTTAATCGAGACGATGAGGATGAGTTAGAAGAAGAGGAGGAAGATCCTGAAGAGGAATTTTTGCCAAACTCGATCAGTGCTGTGATGTACGAGGAAGTCTATAACTGCAATATTGAGCTGCAGGGTAGAGTTGGAGAGTTGGAGCAGCTGGTGGATGTGAGTCAGACCACCATACAGCAGAAAGAGGAGACGATTTTAGATCTGGATGAGCGTCTTAGAAACGTGGAATGGGATCTAGTTCACGTTGGGGGAGAGAGAGATGATGCACTGACGAGCTAGAGAAACTGAAGAACTACATAAAAAAGGAGTCAACGAAGTGTGCTAGAGCGGAGGATGCTTGCTTGAAGGCTACTCAACGTGCAGATCGTGCTGAAGACGAGGTTCAAATGAAGAAGACCAAGATGAAGATGACAAACTATTCTTTTCATTCCGCTATAGATAGGGCCCAAGATTATATCTTTTATTACCCAGCTCAGTTCAAGGATTTACCGTGGTATATGGTGGATCGTAGAACAGTGTTTCGGGTGATGGAAGAAGAACGTGGAGAGGCTGTGCGACGTCTTAACATGCCTAGATAGTAGATTAATAAACTATATGGTTATTTACGTATTAACTAAGTGTAAGTACCAGAGTTTGAGATAATAATGGGATAAGATGATGATATAATCCTGTAACTTATTTCAGTTGAAGAAAGATGATGTAAATAGCAGAGATGCTATCCTTTCTATGTTTTAAAAACTATGAATGAATAAAATATTGAAGTTTATTGAAATGTTTTGTGTTCAAGTGTGAATTTGTTTATTTTAAATGTTTTAGTAGATCTTAAATATTTAAGAGATGAGTAGGGATCTAATAAGAGTATGTCTTAACAGAAAGCTAGAAGAAGACCAGTACGTCAACTACAAAAGGGTTCTACAAACAACAACAACGATGAGGTGAATGCCAATCCAGTTCAGCAACTGGTGGATTTACTGGCGGGAGCGGTTGCAAATCAGCAGCAAATTAAAGCTCGACTTTCAAGGAATTCAAAGCAATAGGACCGCCAGAATTCAAGGGATCCGTGAATCCGATAGAGGCCCAAACGTGTGTGATGGAAATGGGAAAGGTCTTCGATGTGGCCAAAATCAATGATGACCAGAAGACAACTTTCACGATATTTATGCTTAAGTCGGAAGCTAGCTACTAGTTGCAGGCTAACAAAACTCGAGGAGGAGAAGGTGTGATAGCGTGGGACCGATTCAAAGATATGTTCTTTGAAATGTTCTTTACGGTGAACTCGCAAAACCAGATGGAGGTTCAGTTTCTAGAGCTAAAGCAGGGAGTGATGACAGTGCCAGAGTATGCTGCAAAGTTCAACGAGCTTACAAGGTTTGCAAAGTACCAGGTCAGTACCGATGAGAGAAAGGCAAGAAGGTTCGAGCAAGGATTGAAGCCTTGGTTGTATAGTAAGTTCTCCATGTTCCGGCTGAATACATTTGCTACAGTATTGGAAAAAGCAATTATCGCAAAAGGTGGAAGCGATGCCTTGACCAAGTATAACCAAGACCTGAAGATAAAGAAGAATGAGACTTAGAATAAGGCTGGTGGTAGCGGTACCAACCAGAAGAGGTAGTGGAATGACAACACATCTGCTGGAAGTCAACAGGGAAGCCAACATAAGAGAAGGTTTGAAGCTTGTGCTATGTGTGTGAGGAATCACACTGAAGTGTGTTTGAGAGGAAGGCAAGTACCGAAGAAGGGATCTTGCTTCACATGCGGGTCTAAGGATCACATAGCCCTTGATTGCCATAATAAACCAGCTGGACTAAGTGACGATCAAACTGCTGTTATGTTAAAGCTTTAGTAAATGGATCTGCAATGTTGTCTTGAGAGTCTACACTCTCTAAGGTGACGTCTCCTCTTTCAATGATTTCTTTAATCAAAGTTTCGCAACACATGTTTAGATTCAAGATGAGACTTAGGAACTGTGAGGACCCAGAATTTTAAATAATTCAAAATTTACGAATAAATATTTTTTTTGTATTGATTATCAATAATTGTGTTGAGTATCTGTGATATGAGTTTAGTAAGTTGGTCAAACTGGGTATTGACTAAGAAATATGAGTAGACATATAGTTAACAGATATTGATCAGATAAGGTATAACCTTAGTAAACCCTAATGATAGATTAGAATCCCTAATCTGCAGTTAAAAAATCCTAATTTCTTATTCGGGAATCCTAAACCCTAATTTGTAAATCTTAATGGTGATTAGCAAACCCTAATGTTATTTATCAAATCCTAAGGGTTAAATTTTAAGGAAAACATGGAAAATGGCTGAACTATCCTTAAAATTATGTGGAAAATTATTAGAATACCCTTTTAGAGGCAAAATGACCAAATTATCCTTAAAATTATATGTGAAATGACCAAATTACCCTCCAATCTATGTGAACTTAAATCAACCAATCAGAGAAGAGATGATGCAAGCATGACATCATCCTTAAAGAAACATAGATGATGCAAGCATGACGCAAGTATGACATCAGTATTAAAGAAACACAAAAGATGATGTCATCATAATGATGTCATGATGATGTCACTTGGTGGATATTTTGGGAAATAACTATTTTGTCCTAACAGAAAATTAATAATGACTTTTATGTCATAGGAAGAAAATTGCTAGGAAGTTTCTTAGTAATAGAAAAATGACAATTTTGCCCCAAGAGAGGTTTGATAATGACCATGGCATCCTTGAAGGAAATTTCTAGAAAATTTCTTAATTATAGTAAAATGACAATTTTGTCCTTAAAAAAAATTGATTCTGACCGATATGTCCTATGAGGAAATTTCTAGAAAATTTCCTTAAGATGACTTAAAGACCATTTTGCCCTTTCCTAGTGATGGTTAAAGACTACTTTGCTCTTGGTCTTAATTTTATACTAACTTAAACAATACAAAAGAAAGAAAGAAAGAAAAAGAAAAAGAGAAGAAATTCTCTCTTATCTCTCTCACCCCCACCCGAGAATAGAAGAGAAAGAAGAGAGGGAGTGCTACCATGGGAGAAGAGAGGGAGAGAAAAAAAGAAGGAGAAATCAAGAGGAAGAACTCTAAAGGTATAAAAATCTTCTAAACTGAAAACCTTAGTTAGTGTAATTTGTTTTGTTATGGTTGTTTTAGATCAAATATTAAGCTTAAGGTCTTAAACCATATGAGGGGTAGATTTACATGATATATGATGTTTTAGGCTTATATCTTGCCATTTTTAGAGTTGATGTGCTTAAACAAAGAAGAAGAACCAAAATAGTTTTTACACTCAAAAACCCTAATTTTTAGTCTACTTTAAGGCTTTACCATTTAAAATATACAAATTATTTTTGTGATCCGTCAAAGAGGTGAGTTAGATACATGAGTTATCTGATGAACCCAATTGGTAGAACTCAAAAATGTTAAACGAATCAACCGTGGTGTCATTTTTTGTAAAACACCCTCTGCTGACAAAAATCTGGAAAAATCAAATGAGTTTTCTGGCCATTTTTGGTGAAGGCTGTTTCGGATAGTGTTGTTGGTCTGAAAATTCGGACCTTTTGTGGTATGATACTATATCAAGTTAACTAGGTCCTGTCCAAAGATGGTGATTTTTCGATGTCTAGAAAGGGAGATATGGATTTTACAAGAAAGTGTGATTTTAAAAGTAAACTATAATAACTCAGTGAGTACAACTCAGAAAAATATGAACATTTTACATGAGGCTCTGTCGAATAATATATAGCTACCATATATATTTTAGAATTTTTGGACAAAAAGATAATTTATGATAAATGTTACTAGTTTGGACTATTTTAACCTATTTAAAAATACCAAAAAAATTTGGAAAATTTCAAGAAAATTATTTTATTACTCAAATCTCATATATTGATATTCCCCATAATATTAAAAAATAATAAGTTGTTTTGATAGTTTTCATGCCTATGAATGAGTTAAGAATAAATGAGAAAATTAAGTTATATTGAGTTATAAAACTTGAAAATGTGATTTTAATAATTAAATAATCATTATATGTTATAATAAGACTTTATGGGGGTATTTTGATTATTTTCAATAAAAAAATATATGAATGGCATATTATATGTGTTAAATAAATTAAATAGTACGAGATAAATAATTAAATTAAATTGTTTATAAATGAATAAAATATTATTAAATAATTAATAATATTACTAAGTAATTAAAATATTATTAAAGGATTAATAATATTTATAAATGAATAAAATATTATTAAAAGATTAATAATAATTATAAATGATTAAGATATTATTAAATGATTAATAATATTACTAAGTAAAATATTATTAAAGGATTAATAATATTTATAAATGATTAAGATGTTGTTAAATGATTAATAATATCTGTAAAGGATTAAAGATATTATTAAATGTTTAATAATATTAAAAAATAAATAAAATATTATTAAATGGTTAATAATGTTAGACTAGGGTCTTCAGATAATGATAATATTATCAAAGAATGATAATATTACTAATAAGTTAAGGAATTATCTAATGTTTAATTATGTGACTAAATGTTAGATAATTTATTTTAAGGATAGTTGAATTAAGATATGTTTTGTTGATTGAAAGATCAATCTTATTAATGATAGGACTTCTCTAAAGAGACTAACTTAGATTGCTTAGCGGTAATCGACGGTTCTGGCAAGTTTTCTGCACTATGTGCAAACTTTCTATTGTTATGCAAGTTTTTCCAATTTCATTTAATTCTATATTAAATGAAAGTCATATATATTGATATACGAACTGTTATAATAAACATTATTCGTGATATTTGTGATTTGAAAAGGGTTATTGCTTATTGTTCAAGCATAACAAATTATATGAGCTGTTGTTTGCGTAAAATGTGTTTGATTTGATATCAAAGCATAAACTGTGGAAAGACCAATATTTTTTGGTACATATATATACTGATACTTGTCCCGAGATTATATTGGCAGTCATAGTACTGACCTTGGTTTACATTTATGGGTAGTTATAATACTGACCCTTGGTTTCAATTACAGGCAGTTAAAAAAATACCGACCTTGTTAAATTGGTAGGATGATATTGTTGGGTTTGTACGTAACGCAATCATGCAATCAAATCACATAAATAGGGCGTAAGCGTAAAAACTAGGTTTTCAAAAATTTATACAAACCTATTACCATGATCATTCTTGTGCATCAATTATCAGTGAATGAAGAAGGAGAAAAACAGAATTATACCTTTGAAGATCCAAGCTTCCTCAGGTACAAGTTCTACTCCTTTGATTCCTTTGATTCCTTTGATTCCTTTGTAGTGGCTCCTTCCCTTGATCAATGTCAGCCACCCAAATGTTTGGCCTCTAACGGTGATCCACCAAGGAAGATGAAGAACTCAGTAAGATGGGTTATTGGCTTAACCCTTGTTTCTATCTCTATAGAATATGTGTACTCCCAACTCTTGAAAAATTCACGTACCTTATTTCTGATATAAGACTCTCTTATATAGATATTAGGTTAACCCTCCTAATCCAATTAGAATAGGGTTTTATTTAATTAATTAATTAAATACTTTTAATTAATTTATATCCTAATCTTTATTAGGATTGAGAGAGAGTACTGATATTATATTAATTCCTAAACTCCTTTAGAATTAAAATAATAATAATAATAATAATATTAATAAGACTCCTCTTATTAATTTATATTTAATATTTCTAAAATATTAAATAATAAACATTAAGCTATTTAATTTATTCTATCATCATAGATTAAATTAATTATACTTAATGCATTATTACTATCATGCCATTTTCTTCTTAAATAATTCTTCTTCCTTTTATGGTGTGACCCTTTAGGTTCTCCATATTAAACCGGTTGTGAATAAATCAATTAGAACAATTCTAATCTTATTTAAATAAACAAATTAAACTAATAATCTATTTAAATAAATAACATTTATTCTACAATAGGGATAAGCCTCCCTAGCGATCAACGACTTTTCAGATAATATAGATTTCAACATTAATCATAAAAGAACCTGTGAGTTAATAGTTACCGTACAATTCAATCCTTCCACCATACAATGTCCCAATTAAATATAAGACATGGATTTACTGTCAAGTCTTAATTTATTTAATCATATGTATTTCGATTAGAAAATGCACAACTCCAAATAATGCAAATTAGAAACCTCTTTCTAATTTCATTCTACCTTGGCCAAGGATTCCTGGGTTGTCATTTAACGAATCACATAGGACATATCTCCTCTTTTACTAGAGGTGCTAGATTCTTTATTGATCATTCATTATCTCCATATGTAACTCATTACACCCAAGCATACCCTATATATGCCTTTAAAGGCCTTAAGGAATTAGTCAAAGTATAATTTGTTACATACAAGATACTATGATGATCTCAAGTCCAAGGATCACATGTACTACTATCACATTAGGAATTCCTATTGACAGGCGAGTAAAACTCCATTAGGTATTCCATAGCGAGTCACGTTCAGTGAACTTATTCTCCAATAAGCACCTACATACTTGCTTTAGTGTCTCCACACAAATGACCATGAGATCAGTCATCCTTATCCAATGAGCAAGCAACATATGTACCAATCTATCCGGATTTACTAATCCCTATTTTAGTAATCCCACAATTAGGAACTATTTTAGTTTTTAAGCTTTCTAAGAATTTAGATCTCATTATCATGATCTCATCATGATTCTAAAAGCATTGCTTAAAACTATGGGTTATTTACATATTATAAAAACAGCACCATGTAGATAATTAAATGCCTTTAATAAATGAATATTTTATTAATAAATAAATAAGATTATTTACAAAGTATGTGCTTTATCATCATACATGATTGGCTTGTATGCACACTACTATCAATCTCCCACTTGCACTAAAGCCAGTCGCCATGGTATCTCATACCCATCTTCTCTAAGTGACGATTAAACTGATGTTGTGTTAAAGCTTTAGTAAATGGATCTGCAATGTTGTCTTGAGAGTCTACACGCTCCAAGGTGACGTCTCCTCTTTCAATGATCTCCCTGATCAAGTGAAATCGCCGCAACACGTGTTTAGATTTCTGATGAGACCTGGGTTCCTTAGCCTATGCAACCGCTCCGGTGTTGTCACAGTATACGGAAACTGCTTCTCCAATGCTAGGAACCACACCAAGTTTAGTTATGAACTTCTTCATCCAAACAGCTTCCTTTGCAGCTTCACTTGCAGCTATATACTCTGCCTCTGTCACTGAATCAGCAACCGTTTGCTGCTTGGAACTCTTCCAACTCACTGCACCTCCGTTCAAGGTAAACACATACCCTGAAATAGATTTACTGTCATCTTGGTCTGTTTGAAAACTTGAGTCCGTGAATCCCTCGAGTTTTAATTCAGACCCACCGTAGACAAGAAAAATATCTTTAGTCCTTCTCAAGTACTTTAGGATATTTTTCATTGCCTTCCAGTGCTCTTCTCCTGGATTCGACTGGTATCTGCTTGTTACACTAAGTGCGTGAGCAACATCCGGTCTAGTACATATCATACTGTACATGATAGATCCTATTGCAGAAGCATAAGGGATCTTACTCATACGATCTCTCTCCTCAGGTGTCTTTGGGGCCTGTTTCTTGGAGAGATTTATTCCATGGCTCATCGGCATGAGACCTCTTTTGGAATCTTCCATGCTAAACCTCTTTAGCATGGTATCAATGTACGTTCCTTGGGATAAGCTGAGCATCCTTTTAGATCTATCTCTATAGATCTTTATCCCCAAAATATAAGATGCTTCACCCAAGTCCTTCATGGAGAAGTTTTTAGATAACCAGATTTTAATGGATTGTAACATAGGAATGTCATTCCCTATCAGTAATATATCATCAACATATAATACAAGGAATGATACTGCGCTCCCACTAACCTTCTTGTATACACATGGTTCATCCTCATTTTTGATAAAATCAAACTCTTTGATTGTCTCATCAAAACGAATGTTCCATCTACGAGAAGCTTGCTTCAACCCATAAATGGATCGTTGTAGCTTACAGACTTGATTTGTTCCAACTTTTGAAATAAATCCCTCTGGCTGTGTCATATACACATCCTCCTCAAGTTTCCCATTGAGGAAGGCCTTTTTCACGCCCATCTGCCAGATCTCATAGTCGTTGTAAGCTGCAATCGCAAGCAAAATCCGAATGGACTTGAGCATGGCTACTGGTGAGAAGGTTTCATCATAGTCAACTCCTTGTCTTTGTTTGAAACCTTTTGCAACCAGTCGGGCCTTATAGGTCTCTACCTTTCCGTCTGCTCCAGTCTTTTTCTTAAAAACCCATTTACACCCAATAGGTTTAATACCTTCAGGTGGTGAAACCAAAGACCATACTTTGTTTTCATACATGGAGTCCATTTCGGATTTCATGGCTTCAAGCCATTTCCCTGAGTCTTTATTACTCATAGCCTGTTCGTAATTCAATGGATCATCATCATTCATGATGTGTACCTCATCGTCATCCTCTATAACGAATCCATACCTCTCAGGTATCTTCGGTACTCTTCCAGATTTACGAACAGGGATGTGGTACAGTAGGTTCTTCTACTTGGTTAGGTACCTGACTTTGGTCCGTGGTAACTTGTAGTTCTTGAACTTCTTCAAGATATATCTTGCTCACACTGACCCCTTTATGGTTAAGCTCTTTCTCCAAGAAGGTAGCATGTTTCGCAACAAACACCTTTTGATCAGTTGGATGATAGAAATAATACCCTACGATTTCTTTACGGTATCCCACAAATCTACACTTATCGGATTTAGTCTGTAGCTTATCATTTTCAAACTTTTTGACACAAGCTAGACAACCCCAAGTCTTAACATGCTTAATATTTGGTTTCCTCCCTTTCCACATCTCATATGGAGTCTTTGGGGCGGATTTGGTAGGTACCTTGTTAAGTAGGTATGCAGCCGTTTCTAGGGCATATCCCCAGAAGGAAATTGGAAGGTCGGTAAAACTCATCATGGATCGAACCATGTCCAACAGTGTTCGATTTCTCCTTTCAGATACTCTATTTAACTGTGGTGTACCTGGAGGAGACCATTGTGAGATTATACCATTTTCTCTGAGACAATTGAGAAACTCACTGCTTAAGTATTCTCCACCTCGATCTGATCGAAGTATCTTAATACTCTTGCCCGTTTGTTTCTCTACTTCACTTCTGAACTCTATGAACTTTTCAAATGATTCTTATTTGTATTTCATTAAATACACATATCCAAATCTTGAGTGATCATCAGTGAAAGTAATAAAATAAGAATACCCACCCCGTGTACTTGTTGTCATAGGTCCACAAACGTCTGTGTGAATCAATGCCAACAACTCTGTAACTCTCTCTCCTTTTCCACTAAAAGGAGATTTAGTCATTTTACCCATGAGACAAGATTCACAAGTTGGATATGATTCATAATCAGATAGCTCGAGGAGCCCATCTTTATGCAACTTGGATAATCTTGTTTCATTGATATGACCGAGTCTACAGTGCCACATATAGGTATAATTAATATCATCTCTTTTCCTTTTCTTAATTTGTTCAATTTGAAATATATTTTCTTGTAAGTTATGTGTATAAAGTCCATTTCGCAAATTTCCAATACCATATAAAACATCGTCTTTATAAATAGAACAACCATTGTTCTTTATAATAACGTCAAAACCTTCCATATCCAATACAGAAATTGAAATAATGTTTTTAATAATATTCGAAACATAATAACAATTATTAAGATAAATGAATTTGCCCGAAGGCATTGCTAAACAATAAGTTCCTACAGCTAATGCAGCAACTTTTGCTCCATTTTCCACTCGTAGGATCACCTCATCTTTGTTCAGCTTTCTACTTCTGACCAGTCCCTGCACAGTATTACATATGTGAGAACCACAGCCGGTATCCAATACCCAAGAAGAATTATGACTTTCAAAAAAATTAATTTCAATCATAAACAAACCTTGATTGGAAGTCAAAGCTTCTCCAAGCTTCTTCTCTGCTAGAAACTTCTTGCAGTTCCTCTTCCAATGTCCCAGGCTCATTGCAATGAAAGCACATTCCTTTAGCTGGTTCAGGTTTCTTTTGCTCCTTTTCTTTCCCTTTTCCCTTAGCCTTCTTAGATTTCTTCTTTTCAGAAGACACCTTGGGCCTCTTCCTTTTATTGGAAGAATCCACCATCAAGACATGGTTCTTCTTGGATGAGAAGTGACCTTATGCAGTTTTCAGCATGTTAAGCAGCTCAGGTAAGCTGACATCTAGCTTATTCATGTGAAAATTAACCATAAAATGCGAGAAGGTCTCAGGGAGTGACTGCAAGACCAAGTCTTGACTCAACTCCCCATCCACGACGAACCCAAGCTGTCCAAGGCGTTCAATCAAATTGATTACCTTCAGAACATGAGTCTCGACGGCAGTGCCCTCGGTCATCCGAGATCGGAAGAGCTCCTTAGATATCTCATATCTAGCAGTCCTACTCTGTTCACCATACAACTCCTTGAGGTGAAGCAGCATAGCAGGAGCATCCATTTTTTCGTGCTGACGCTGAAGCTCGTTATTCATGGATGCGAGCATGATGCATTGAGCCACAGATGCATCATCTTGCCACTTATTGAAAGTGGCAATCTCTTCCTCAGAGGCTATTTCTGAAACAGATTCAGGGATAGTGGAATTTAGGACATAAGAAATCTTTTCAGCAGTGAGAATAATGCTCAGATTTCTTAGCCAGTCCTCATAATTCGGACCGGTAAGCTTATTTGCATCAAGTATGCTTCGTAGTGAGATTAGTGATTTTGACATTTTTAAAATTCTGCATGTGAAAAAACAACATTTTAGCAAACATTCATTTTATTAACTTTGCATACCAAAATAAATTTAGGTCTTTATTTTAAATTGGTATCTCCCACTATTTTCATCAAACTATATTACCCTCACTCATATAGTTCGGCAACATCTAATTAAAGATTTACTAGTGAGATTAAGGATCCCATTTCAAATGTATATAACCTTGTGGATAGCACAACAAGCGATATACAAATAAATAGGTAGACAACTCTTGTCAATTACATCACCATGTAACTCCTTTTATTTTGCCTCTTAAATCATAATGGTCATGTGTGTGCACGTCCGAACTAAAATGATTTAAGTTAAGTCCAGCCTAGCACTTCCATAAATTCAAAAAAGAAAAATTTCCGTCCTTGTGGATAGCACAACAAGACTAGATCGTTCAATTTTCTTGATAAGTATCAAATGTGATTAATTAACATCCTAAATATTCAATACTCGCCTTGTGGATAGCACAACAAACTCATATTAAATATTTAATACTCTATTAACTAATCATGCTAGAAGGCGACGTTCGATATTCAAAATATCATTTGAACGCTTCAGACTTAATATTATTTCTTTGAGGGGTTTGTTATTATTTGTCTCATCTTTTTAAGCTCGCATGCACATATATATATAAAATACGCGTCATTTTATTAAACATGTGAAGCATGTTTGTATAAAATATAATATATATAATATTTAGCATGCAATATAGAATACTATATTCTACCCGGATTGATTATGGACTTTTATTCTAGTTTGGTTCACTAGAGCCACCAAGTGATCCAAAAGGTCAAACCTAGGAGTGCAAGAATTTAAATTTAAATATAACTATTACATTTAAACCCTGGCTCCATACAAATGAGTCTTCACGCGTTCCTTGCTCCTTGGTCTCCAATTTCTTCAAAATAATTCTAACTATCTCTATTACATTAACTATTTAAAATTAAATAGAAACCTTGATTAGCAGTCAAGGGGAAGTACATAGAAAGGAGATAGAATTTACATCGAGAATAAAACTAGAGAAGACGAGGTACGCAGACCCCATTTTATAAAACCCATTCATTCAAGCATTCAACCAAAATAAAATCCAATCACATTGGTCATAGTCCATAATCAATCCCTTTTATTACCATACATATCATTATACGTATCAATAAAACTTATTCATCTCATTAAAATAAATTCATTCCATATATGTATTAATATCAGTTAATGGGCAAAAGTTTGCTAAACTTTGTTTTTGGAAAAATAAACTCCTTTATTTCATTCAAAAATAATTCCAAATTAAACTCTTTAATTTTAGCAATTCTGAAATCTCATTTCATATAAAATAAACATCTTTATTTTAAACCTTTATTAATTAAATAAACCATTCATTTAATTAAATAAAACAAAAAAAAATTCAGTTCCTATCTAGTGGCGCAGCTGCGCCAAGAATGTAAAGGGAACCGGCGCAGCTGCGCAGCATGAAAAACAGGAACAGCACCCAGTACAGCAGCGCAGCAATATTGCCTTGTACCGGCGCAGCTGCGCAGCTTCGCAGAATCTGAAAAATTTTTGTTGCCCAGAACTTGATCCAATCGCATATCATAGATGTATGGAATCACATAGACTGATAATTAGCACAAGATTGGCTCTGATACCACTATTGGGTTTGTACGTAACGCAATCATGCAATCAAATCACATAAATAGGGCGTAAGCGTAAAAACTAGGTTTTCAAAAATTTATACAAACCCATTACCATGATCATTCTTGTGCATCAATTATCAGTGAATGAAGAAGGCGAAAAATAGAATTATACCTTTGAAGATCCAAGCTTCCTCAGGTACAAGTTCTACTCATTTGATTCCTTTGATTCCTCTGTAGTGGCTCCTTCCCTTGATCAATGTCAGCCACCCAAATGTTTGGCCTCTAACGGTGATCCACCAAGGAAGATGAAGAACTCAGTAAGATGGGTTATTGGCTTAACCCTTGTTTCTATCTCTATAGAATATGTGTACTCCCAACTCTTGAAAAATTCACGTACCTTATTTCTGATATAAGACTCTCTTATATAGATATTAGGTTAACCCTCCTAATCCAATTAGAATAGGGTTTTATTTAATTAATTAATTAAATACTTTTAATTAATTTATATCCTAATCTTTATTAGGATTGAGAGAGAGTACTGATATTATATTAATTCCTAAACTCCTTTAGAATTAAAATAATAATAATAATAATAATATTAATAAGACTCCTCTTATTAATTTATATTTAATATTTCTAAAATATTAAATAATAAACATTAAGCTATTTAATTTATTCTATCATCATAGATTAAATTAATTATACTTAATGCATTATTACTATCATGTCATTTTCTTCTTAAATAATTCTTCTTCCTTTTATGGTGTGACCCTTTAGGTTCTCCATATTAAACCGGTTGTGAATAAATCAATTAGAACAATTCTAATCTTATTTAAATAAACAAATTAAACTAATAATCTATTTAAATAAATAACATTTATTCTACAATAGGGATAAGCCTCCTTAGCGATCAACGACTTTTCAGATAATATAGATTTTAACATTAATCATAAAAGAACTTGTGAGTTAATAGTTACCGTACAATTCAATCCTTCCACCATACAATGTCCCAATTAAATATAAGACATGGATTTACTGTCAAGTCTTAATTTATTTAATCATATGTATTTCGATTAGAAAATGCACAACTCCAAATAATGCAAATTAGAAACCTCTTTCTAATTTCATTCTACCTTGGCCAAGGATTCCTGGGTAGTCATTTAACGAATCACATAGGACATATCTCCTCTTTTACTAGAGGTGGTAGATTCTTTATTGATCATTCATTATCTCCATATGTAACTCATTACACCCAAGCATACCCTATATATGCCTTAAAAGGCCTTAAGGAATTATTCAAAGTATAATTTGTTACATACAAGATACTATGATGATCTCAAGTCCAAGGATCATATGTACTACTATCACATTAGGAATTCCTATTGACAGGCGAGTAAAACTCCATTAGGTATTCCATAGCGAGTCACGTTCAGTGAACTTATTCTCCAATAAGCACCTACATACTTGCTTTAGTGTCTCCACACAAATGACCATGAGATCAGTCATCCTTATCCAATGAGCAAGCAACATATGTACCAATCTATCCGGATTTACTAATCCCCATTTTAGTAATCCCACAATTGGGAACTATTTTAGTTTTTAAGCTTTCTAAGAATTTAGATCTCATTATCATGATCTCATCATGATTCTAAAAGCATTGCTTAAAACTATGGGTTATTTACATATTATAAAAACAGCACCATGTAGATAATTAAATGCCTTTAATAAATGAATATTTTATTAATAAATAAATAAGATTATTTACAAAGTATGTGCTTTATCATCATACATGATTGGCTTGTATGCACACTACTATCAGATATGCATACTCCTAGGATATGATTAGGCTGATCACCTATGAGATATCCAAACAGTAGCTCCTATAAGTCTTTGTGACTGTTAAGAGTGTTGTGTGGTTAACCGAATTAACCCGTGTTGCTAAGTCTATATGACTGACAGAAACTCGTAATATGAGATATCCAGTAGCTCCTATAAGTCTTTGTGACTGTTAGGAGTGTGGTGTGGTTAACCTAATTAACCCATGTTGCTAAGTCTATATGATTGACAAAAACTCGTAATATGTTGGTTTCATTGTATATCTTGAAAATCTCTGAACTATATATGTTCATTCAATTCAGATTTAGTGTGAGTATAATATACAACTTGATTAAAACTTGTTGAGCTTTCTGTAGCTCATCCTAGCAATTATTCTTTTCCTTTGCAGCTTTAGCTGAAATGTCAATGGTTCTAGAGATCAAAAATATGGATGGAAGAACTCAGTCAATGTAAATTTGTCTATATCCTCGGGAACTATACTCTGATGTAATAGTAAGTTGGGATTTATTTGTAAGCCAATTTAAGAATATATAATATTATATTATCATCTTTAATAATTACGTAGTTTTTTTTTACATTTCTAGATCATAGGAAGAAATATAGTATCTATATGAACTATACATCTTAATTGGGAGTATTGAAAGATATTGTGGTTCTCTGATGCACTGAGGTCGGTCGCACCCCTCAGATTCCAAGAAAGACCCTAACATTAATACTACGAATGTCAGATAGATGGGAATTATTGATATGAAAGAAATATCCGTGAGATTATTAACCTATTCATCCAAGTGAGGGTATCCCAACACAGTAAATGTTCTGACGATAACTACTGTTCGTTGTGGAATACTGTGAATCTTGGATTGATAGGAATTATTATCTTATGGAATATTTACGTGAGCACCAAATCTGCTATAGGGATTGTAGAGAATTTGTGGGCGTCATAGGAACTATTCCTAGTTCATTAATGAACTTTTCATCCGAAACATTAACTTACAGCTTCACTTATAGTTATATACTTTGTCTTTATCACTAAACCAGCAACCTTTTGATGTTTAGAACCTTTCCAATTCACTGCACCACCTTTCAAGGTAACGACTTACCCTAAAGTGGATTTGATGTCGTCTTGGTCATTCTGAAAACTTGAGTCTATTTAGTCCTCTAGTTTAATTTAGACTCATCATGTGTCATGATGACATCTTTAGTGTCAGTTAAGTACTTTAGAATGTTTAGCACTGTCCTACAATGATCTTCTCCAGAATCTGACTGATCAACATCAAGTCTTGTATATTTTATTGTATACATAATAGTAACTCATGCGATCTCTCTTTTATTGAGGACAATTTTAGAGAGATACACTCCATAGCTCATCATCATGAGACACCTTTTTGGAGTTTGCCATGATAAACGCCTTTAGCATCTAATAAATATACATTCCTTGGGTTAAGTCGAACATCCTTTTAAATCTATCTATACAGCTTTATATCCCCAATGTAGGATCTTCTACCCAAATCATTAATGGAGGAATGTTTAGATAACTTTATTTTGATCGATTGTCGCATAGGAATGTTATTCCCTATAAGTAATATATCATCAACATATAATACAAGGAATGAAACAGCGCTCCCACTAACCCTTTTTGTACATACAAGGTTCATTCTCGTTTTTGATAAAATTAAAATCTTTTGATTGCCTCATCAAAATGAATGTTCCATCTTTAAGAAGCTTGCTTCAATCTATAAATGGATCGTTGTAGCTCATATACATGATTTGCTTCAACCATTGAAACAAATCCATCTGGCTATATCATACATACATTCTCCTTTAATAATGTATATTTGAGGAAGGGCGTCTCCACGTCTATTTTGCCAGATTTAGTAATAATAAGCTGCAATCGCAAGTAAAATCCAAATGGATTTGAGCATTGCTTTAAAGATCTATTTTAGATTTTATGGTCATCTACCATTTTTCTGAGTTTTAATTACTCATAGCCTGTTCATAATTCATTGGATCATCATCATTCATGACGTGTACCTCATCGTCATCCTCTGTGACGAATCTATACCTCAGACTCCATTTGGGTTTAAATTGCCTGAGCTTTTGCTTGACTGGCTTGAATCCATCTTTAATGGGCATTCGATGGATGAAAATATTAGTGGATAAGCCCAATATGTATCCATACGACCATGCCAACACATCCTGGAACTGTGTTAAGATTTCAATCTGGTTGACTTTTTGGTCTTAGGTGAGGTCTAGGCTTATCTATATTTCTTTGAGGTTTTCTGAGTTTTCGATATTGACAGTGGTGGTTTAATCGAGGTTTGATCTGGGTTTATCTTCAACTCATTCTTTGATTTCCTCGAGCACCTCATATTCATCTATCTCCTCTTGATCGATCTCTATCAAGTCGAAGTTCAGTACTACATCAAAGTTGTAGTCACTGTGATAGTTTGACATCTCATCAGCAGGGACAAACAAATCCATTTCTAGAGTCCTAAAAATAAAATACTTTCGCTTTAATATATGAAACTGTTTAAACATACAAAGCATTTAGCAAAGCATAACAAAAGTTACTGTTATAGTTGTGCAACCAAAATAAGCAGTAAATGAAACCATGTTACATGGCAGATGGAGTTTCTGCACTTTTACCCCTTTTGAATGAGGCACGGGAGACTGCTCCAATTGTCCAAGGTTAGATCCTCATGAATAAAGAGGATAAAGGAGCAGTGCTCATCTATCTCATCTCTGATGACGACTGAAACATCCTTCAGATTGGGGCCATGATTCTTTTTTGAACTGCCATCCTTCCCCTGCTTGATGTGAGGAATTCGGATATGATCCTCCTCATCACTGTCTGGGATATCATCATTTATAACCTCGTAGTGCATCAGAAAATACATTATAGCAAATGGGTCTCGTCCTTCGTACAGGAACTTTTCTTTTCCCTTTTTGCTCTCCCTATCAGGCTTTGGGGCTTTTCTTTCACTTATTGGTATGACTGGAGGAAATAGCATGGCTGACACAACAGCAGGAATCTTCCTCGTTGGTTTCACGAATCCTGTATCAGTGATATTTGGCAATAGTATAGTGGAAGCAGAAACCTTTGGGTGCTTGTTTGGGTTCCAGTGGTTTTACCCGATCTACACCAGACTTTTGATACCTTGTTGATTTTTGCCTAACCCTTCTCCACGGAGAAAACCTAAAGAAACCTTCTCCTAGCCCACTGTCATCACTTCGGGAGAGACCTTTGGTTTCAAGGCTGGTGCATCAATAGGTAGATACAGAGTATTGCTCACCTCCAATGCTTGAAAACTTACAGGTTCAACCCCTTCATCCAGACTGATCACTTGCATGTCCCCCTATATGCAGATAAAATATTCTAGTTTGGCATTGACTGTAATCAGATTGCCATTGATAATGTACTTGAGCTGCTGATGGAGGGTGCATGGACCTGCTTCTGCCATGTGGATCCACGACCTTCCCAACAATAAGTTATATCCAGTTGTAATGTTGAGTACCTGAAAGGATACATAGAAATTGTGGGGACCAATCTCCAATGGAAGCTCAATCTCTTCTATAGCTTCTCGACGAGATCTATGGAAAACCCGGATAACTACATTACTAGTACGGATCCAGTTTGGGTTGATCTTCATTCTTTCCAAGTTGTCATAAGGACAGATGTTTAGGGACGTTCCTCCATCTATAAACACACCTCTAATCACATACCCTGATGACATCACTGTTATGTGCAAGGACTTGCGATGATCCATCCCCTCTGCGGGTATATCATCATCAGTGAAATATATCACATTGTTGTTGAAAATGTGCTCTATCACATGACGGAATTTCTCAGTATCCACTGTTCTTGGCATATGGGCATCTTCCAGTACTTTCACCAAAATGTTGCGATGATCCGTTGATGATAAGACCAAATCTACGATGGATACCTGTTTGGGTGCATCTGTCAAGCTTTACACCACCTTGATCTAATTATGCCCCATTTTGTTGAGGAATTCTTCCATTTACTCTTCAGCAACCTTCCCTTTAGCTCTGCTGACTGAATTAATCACCGATTGAGGCAAGTACAATGGATTCTCCTTGGATATGTTGGCGATGTTGTTTGAGGTTAAACCTTCATCCTTCCAATAATTCCATGGGGCTCTTTTCAGAATGATCACTGGATATTACAGTCTAAAAGTTAGTATTAAAGGCTAGGGCGCAGCTAATTTCATAGGATTCTGTATTTCTTGGACCCCTTTCTCTTATCGTATTAGGGGTGTCACGGCTAGCTCCTTCTCATAGTAAATAACAACGACTGTTTCCTAATTCCATGCTGTAAGAATAAAGAAGGCTTCTTCGTCAAGAAATTTGTAACTTTGATTCCCTCTTATCAGCTCATCGCTTTTAATAAGATTCTGAATCAGGTGACGAAGTCCCCAGCAATCCTCGGTGTCATGACCGGGCGCATTGGAATGATATTGGAAGATTTTGTCAGGCTTGAATATTCTGGATCGAGGGTTCACCGGGGGTAACAAATTTGCAACCATTCCCTCATTAATCAGCATTTAGAGGATTTCCTTCATCGGTTTATTTAAATTAGTGAAATTCCTCTTGAAGGCGAATTCCCTATCATCTTGGAACTTCTCTTCCTTGGCCACCTTGTCGGCCCAAGATTCATGCTTGTGAAATCGGTAATGAACCCTCATAGCAATGGGGCTAATTTTCGATGTAGGAGGACTTGCTTCATGCTGGCTGGTCTGATTTATCAACTGCCTGGTTATCTGATGTTGATATACGACCAAATCTGCCAATTGTCCAATCTACTCCCTGATGGACTTTATTTCCTGTTCTATCAGAAACCGCCTCTCTAAGAACTCCCTACTATCTGTGCTATTGGAACTTGATTGAGTTGATTCTCCAACATAACGAAGGTACTTGGATCCCTCTCCATTCTTCGTGCTAATCATGTTGACACTCTCCTCTTTATGCTGTGGGAGGGGATTATCCTGTACGTGCGGTTGCTCGAGTTTGGTCACCACAATCTCTCCGTTGTCTACCAAGTCTTGTATTTTATGCTTAAGATACCAACAGTCTTGTGTATCATGGCCCGGAGATCCTGAACGGTATGCACAATTTTTTCTTGGGTCGAAATTTCGTCCACCGGTACTGGTTGGTGGAAGGAGTTAAACAATATTCTTTTGTGCTGTCAACAGTTTCAGCACATTCTCGAGTGAATCCCCTAAAAGGGTGAACATTCTTCGACATCTGGACTCCGCAGTTATCTAAAATGGAGGATTAAAAGGTTGGGTTAGAGCTTAAAAAGGGGAATAGTTCCTCCTTTGAATGGGTATACTGCTCGAATCGCCCTTCTGATTCTGTCCTTGCAATACTAAGGACATTTCCTCTACTTTCTTCTTGTGGGCTCTCCGGGGATTACTCCAATAACTCCCAGATTGGATATGTTAGGCAACGTCTTCCAAGGCGGTAAGATCTTTTATCTTTACAGATATCAGCCTCATTTCAGCTATTTCTCCTTGCTTGATCATCTCTGAGAATGGTTTTCCTATGCTTGCTAGGACCCTTTCATAATACGGAGCTTCTTGAATGTCGATGATGGTCATAACTATCTCAGACTCAGTCATAGGTGTGGTGACTTATGCTGCCACCCGCCTCCATCGTTGGGCATATTCTCTGAATGACTCAGCGCTTTGCTTTTTGATTTTGGTGATTTGATATCTGTTTGGAGCCATTTGGGACTGAAAACTTTATTGATCGAGGAATGTATGTGCTAACTCTTCCCAGCTGTTAATCTTGGAATTATCAAGACGAGAATACCATGCTCTAGCCTCTCCAGTCAGACTCTTCTAGAATATTTACATTCTGAGCTTCGCGTCCTCTGCATAGGATCCGGGCTCTCCAATTAATACCTTCAAATGGGTGTAGGGATCCCCTAATCCATCGTATTTCTCAAAATAAGGGATTTAAAATTTTTCTTGATAACGAGCCCCTTGGAATATACATAAGCTTGAATAATTGACACACCCAAATGCCCCAGTCCTTTTGATGGACCGGATGGTTTCTTCCATTTGTTGGACCATCTTTAGAATATCCCCAGCTTCCTGCTCTTTGTTGATGTTGATGATTTCGGGGGTTTTGTTGGTCATATCCTAGTTCTGGTTCAAGAATCTAATTATCTTTCTTTCAAGTCTCTTGACTACCACCGGGTGCAGATGGTTTTGTATGACCGGTTGTTTGTTTCCCGTGAAGGCTTTTGCTTTGTTCTTTCAAGGAAATAGCTAATTTGGCTATATGGTTTTTCAGTCCTTCAAACTCTTCCCTATAAACAAGGGTACATTTAGGTTGCGCACTTGAAGCCATGTCTGAAGATGTGCCTAGTGCATTCTTAGATTTCCTGATGTAGGTATCAGTTGGATGCATGCTATGCAATGTGTTTATTTTTATAGTTTTTTTAATCTTATCCTGTAAAACAAAGGTCAGTTGTTTTGATGACAAATTAATATAACATGATTTACGTTACATAGAATGTATATTGAATCTTGACATTTACATTGGAATTAGAAATTGTCATTGAATTGAATGAGGAAGGCATGAAGAAGCTTCCCTTCGGATTTGGTTAATTAGAGGCTGACATATCTTACGATACTCTCTCTGATTTTTGGCATGAAGGTCCCCAGATCATCGCAATCTACTAGAGGGAAAATTAATTTGATCTTTCAATTAGAGCGGATATGAGTGGTGCATTTCCTGAGCCTCGCAGAATTAGTCTTCTTTGAGTCCAGTAATCAAACACCGACGGGTTTGCCTCTTGGTGGAGGAATCACATAGCATACATTCACATACATCGCGTCTCACCGTATGAAATGATGACATTGTGCGAAGCACTAATATAAAGTAATAAAGCATTCATGTATATCCATTAAATATAAAACGCAACATTCATACACACGCAGATATAAAAAGAAAATTTTGAAAAGATTTGAACGCGGCCTAAGCCCTCTACTGTCCCCAGCAGAGTCGCCACTTGTCGACGTCGGGAAAAAATCCTATGGCGCTGGACCGAATCTTTCTCTATTCCTAAGTCTTTTTTTCTACCCTTATTACCTTATCTATTTTATGAAAGGGTGAAGTTTTTTAGGAAAAGGCCAACATGTATCATCTCGACGATTTGAATGTTTTACAGAGTCGCCAGTTTGTAGATTTGAAATGGTTGTACCAACTCAATCGAATTTTGCTTGAAAGTAGGCCAAATTACTGGACACTGTTGAAACTTAGTCTTTGAAATCGAAATTCTAAGTCCGGAGGCTTGGTTAAGTGGGGGGAAGGTGTTAGGCACCCCCCGACTCCTGTGCAACACGGTACCTCATCTTTTTAATTTTTCTCTTTTTATTTGCAATGTGTGTGTGAGTGCTGGGAGTAATTGAGCCTACGCTTGATTGTTTTGAAAGTAGTGTTGTGCTTCATTGAACCTATATACGAAGGGTTTGATTTGATTTGCAAAAGACTTTTTTAGACAAGATATTAAAATGATGTTTTGAAAGCAGGTTTTTAAACCCTTACGCTCACATAGGAATTGAAGCATATCAATACTTCCATTTATATCTTTTCAGCCTTTTGGATCGATTTGAATGGTTATTGTCGGGCTGCGAAGCATCCTCAACCACATCATATATATATAAGTGACGGTATTCTCATGGGCATGGCAACCATCGGAGTGACTCTAGCATGACAAACCATATTTCATTATGTTTTAGACTTTAAACCCGGATGACCGTTTTAAGGTCTTTCGAATGTACATTTTTATAGAAAAACTGATAGGGTACATTTGAAATGTGAGTTTGTCCATCGTGGGAATCAGATTCTGATCAGTTTGATCATGAATCCCACGATTCATAGGCTCATAGAGGGAAGCTAAGAAAACCTGCACAACTAAAATATGCACAGAAAATGTATATCTACATCTATACGTCACAAAAACCAAGGATTCTTCAGTCAAATCCTGAAAAATCCAAGAAATCTTGCTGTATCGTCTATTCAAAACAGAGAAATAAGTCCGGATATGATGCTGATTCGGAAGAGCTTAACTGTTAGAGAATTGACGGAATGCGCATAGCCAAAGCTTCTTGTTCCCACTAGATAACGATCTAAGGGTCGCGAGATTGCTTTAAAATAAATAAAACTAGAAAGACAGCTAGATTTAAATAATTCTTAGCCATTCTAGCTTTTCGGTTCCGGTTTGACCTATTTTGAACAGTTTGAAAGGTAGAAAGGGCTAGATTTAAAGAAATCTAACTCGCCGAATTTACATTTAAAAAGAATTCATATCAAATGAATAATTGAAATAGATATTTAAACACAATATATATATATATATATATAATTATATATACGAAAGCTGTAAAGGGCGATGGGTTTCCACTCTCAGGCCCGTACTAGAATGTAAATATATATATATTTATAAAAGGCTGTAAAAAAAGGCCACGGAGTAATCCAGGCTTAACAGAAAAGTAAAGGTATATATATATATAAGAGTTGTAAAAGAGCCACGGAGTGATCCAGGCTTGACAGAATATAAATATATATATATATAAACAGTAAAGAGCCATGAATTGATTCAGGCTCAACGAAATATAAATATATATATAGAAAAGCTGTAAAAGGCGACAGATTTTCAATCCGAGGCCCGGACATAAATATAAATATATATATATATACATATATATATGTATATATGTATATATATATACACACACACACACACATATATATATATATATATAAGCAGTAAAAAGGCCACGGATTTCTAATCCAGGCCAAACTAAAATATAAATGTTAATATATACGGTTAATATATATATATATATATATATATATATATATATATATATTAAAGCAATAAAAGCCGCGAATTTAGCAATCCAGGCCAAACGAAGTCAAAAAAATTTATATATATATATAAAATCAGTAAGTACCACGGATTTGCCATCCGGGCTTGACAGAATGAAAAGTTAGTATATATATAGTCATATATATATAATTAATTTAAAAGGCTACGAATCAGCGATTCAGGCCGTGAAAGTTAGTACATATATGTGTATATATACATAAAAGCGAGTAAAAGCCACGGATCGTCAATCCAGGCTGTGCAACTGTGAAAAAAACGCATATATGTACTAAATTATACTAAAAAGTACGCAAAAACAGCCACGGAACTGAGTTTCGGGCAAAACCAGAAGATGAAACTTTACGTGCATGTGTAGAAATACGTAATGAAGTATGAAATGAGTTTTGATCGTAAAAATACTTACAATGGACTGCTATACGGGCTTTTTGCCACTTTGTATGCTATAAACGGGCGTTTCCACATGTTAATTTTTGGTATGTGGTAGTATATGAGTATACCTACGTGTTAGAGTGATAAAATATAGGTTTGAAGTATTAGAAGTCGGGCTAGGAAATGAAATGGGCAGAGTTTTAGAGCGTTTTCTATTTTTTTTCTTTTTTTTGGCAAGGGGGCACTTGTATTTAAAGACCCTATGGAAGCTGGCCTACCCCCGGTAGCCGTGGGTCTACTTGCGGCTCCACGTGGTAGGGCCCACATGGTGGGTCTCATCGTTGTGAAGTACTTGCACTACAAGCAACGCGATGTCAGGTTCGAAACTTTCTAACTTTTGAACGTAGCGTCCGTTTGAGGTGTGCTATTCCTTTTCAAAAAGCACTCGCCGAGAGCATCACAATGACATAGGACTAAACCTTTTTCGAGTCTAAGAAGACGGGTTCATAACCGGATCTTCGTTTCTTCGCAGTTTATCCGTTGAGTTGTATTGTGCTGTTTTCACTCGAGATCAATGTTATGGTTCTTTCAGACCTTCATTTCAATAATTCGACTTGATTTTGATCGAATTAGCTTCAAGTTAGTAAAATAACCATTTTGCCCTTCTAGGGGTTGTCTCCTGTACTGGCACGATCTTCGACTATTTTCCCGGGGTTGTCTTTGATGTTTGAATCCAGCCGACTCTGTTCCTCCTCAGTGTTATCTCCAAGGTTGACTTGGTTTCTCCAAGGTTGTCTCTGGGGATAATGTGATGCTTTGGGGTTGTCTCAAAAGTGGATTTGGCTTCCCAGGGTTGTCTCTAGGGTGATTGGACCTCTCGGGTTGTGACCGGAGCTGAATTATATCTCCCGGGGTTGTCGTCGGAGTTTTTGTACCTCCTGGGTTTTGATTGGGGCTGTACTTGACATCCTGATGTAGTGGCCGGGGTTTGACTTGACATCCCGGTATATTGACCGGGGTTGCACTTGATAACCCGGTGTTTAACTTGACATCCTGGTATAGTCACCGGGGTTGAGCTTGACATCCCGTAGTTGTCGCCGAGGCTCCTTTACATCCCGGTATTGTTACCGGGGCTTCACTTGACATTCAGTTTTACTGGGGTTTTACTTGACATCCCGGTATAGTGACCGGGATTGAGCTTGACCTCCTGGGGTTGTGATTGTGGTTGAGCTTAACCTCCTGGGTTGTCGTCGGGGTTTCACATGACATCCCGGTGTGGTCGAGGTTTGTCTTGACATCCTGGTATAGTAACCGGGGTTTTGGTTGACATCTCAGGGTTGTCGTCGGGGTTGTCGTCTGGGCTGCTTGACATCCCGGTATTGTCACCGGGGTTTGACTTTTGTTTGAACTTCCAATCTTGTCTCTGAAACATAAAAGACGATTTTGCCCTCCTGCAGGGTTAGTAACAAGAATGCAAAATTTCGAGTGTCTACACTAGACAGGAAACTTGTGCTGCTAGCAACCTATGCCTGATCATGTGATTTCATTGGGGTAAGGTTGGGGTGGTGGCACTAGCTTGTGAGCTACTTCACTTTGATTAGTAGCTTAATTTTACCCTAACTCATCCTAATTATGATTAGTGTTTTTGATTTTATGTTTAGGATAACTTAATGAAGTTATTCATACCTAATTTTAGTTTAGTTAACATAATTAGGGTTTAAAAAAACCTAATTAGGGTTCAAACTACTTAATTAGTGTTAGGGTTTATAATTAGGGTTGAGGGTTTTGTAATATATGGTTAGGGTTTTCTAATATGGTATTATGGTTTCCTAATTTAGGGTTTAGCATTTAATTTAGGCGAAGCACGAGAAAGCATTTTGTCAGTATAAGCACGACAAAGCACCTTGTCAAAAATAATATACCGAAAATTTCAAAAACAGAATAAAAATTATAAGCACGACGTGTCAAGCACGACGTGTCAAGTACGACGTTTTTTGGAGAAAATTTTATTTGACCTAATTCTTCAATAGAGTATATAATAACATAATACACATTCAAAAAGGAGATATTTTATTGATAAATACAGAATTTACATAATCGAGTCTTATTAGGGTTTTGGGGTTTCACAGACTTGATCTCCCAAGGTTGTCGCCGGGGTTGGATTTGTTCACCTTGTGTTATCATCGGGGTTAGATTTGATCTCCCGGAGTTGTCGCTGAGGTTTGATTTGATCTCTCAGGGTTGTCTTCTGGGTTTGACTTGATATCCCGGGGTTTTCGATGGGGTTTAACTTGATCTCTCAGAGTTGTAGCTGAAGTTAGATTTGATCTCCCGGTGTTGTCGCTGGGGTTGGATTAGATCTCCCGGGTTGGGGTTTGACTTGATCTCCCAGGTTTGTCGTCGGGGTGTGACTTGATCTCCAGGGGTTGTCTTCGGGGTTGGATTTGATCTCCCGGGGTTGTCGTCGGGGCTAGATTTATTCTTACGGGGTTGTCGTCGGGGTTGGCTTGGTGATTTGGACTTCCAGGGTTGTCTGTTGAAGGTAAAAGACGATTTTGCCCTCTTGCAAGGTTAGTAATAGGAATGCTAAATTTTGAGTGTCTACAGATGCCCCTCTTTATCATGTTTATGCAATGCAATGGAATGAACAGAATAAAGACTGCTAGACACTAGAAATATGATACATGCAAATGTAATGCATTGCACGATATAATATGTTTATGTTATATGCATCTACGACAGTATTATATTACTGACCGCTCTCGCCACTTCTGTTGGGGATGAAGTTGTCCATGATGGTTTTTACTGAACTCTTTTGATGCCTACTCGAACGGTAGTTTGCAAAGCTTTCATCACCAGAATTTCATAATGCTACATTAGGTTGAAGCCAATGGTTTATAATGTCCGTCGATGCTACCAAGACTGATTCTACGAAATGTTGTAGAGATGTTTTCAGGATCCCTGCTGGGGAGATTTCTCTATGGCTGATACTGCTGGACCTCTCTGAATTCGACGTTGGGGCTGTCACCAACATTCTTTATCTTCATATACACTTTCTGACTTTTCCTCTACTGGGGATGTTCCTCTTACAACGAGTGACCTCATTGGGTATTCCTGATGCCTATCTTGATGATAGATTACACCGGTTTACATCGTCGAATCTTTCCTGATGCTACGTTGGTGTTGTTGCCAATAATTTGGATTGTTGTTTTGTTGATGCCGATGTTTCTACCTGGAATAGAATTCTCACTATCTATTCGAACAATAGTTGACACCGATTTGACCATCATCAAACCTCCTCGATGCCTACTTGAACGGTAGTTTACAATGGTCGATTGAACTGATTTGATTTGAGACCTACTTGAATGATAGTTTGTAGAGTTGACCATCATCGAACATTCTCGATGCCTACTCGAATGGTAGTCTATAACGGTCGGTTGAACTGATTTGATCCCTACTCGAACGGTAGTTTGCAGAATTGACCATCATCAAACCTTCTCGATGCCTACTCGAATGGTAGTTTACAATGGTAGGTTTAAGTGATTTGAAGCCTCGTCTGGGGATTTGTATAACAGAATCCATCATCGGTTCTCCCCGAGAAGGATTGTTTTCCACAGATTTCATCATCGGATCTCTCCCAATGCTACGCTGGAGTTGTCGCCAACGGTTCAAAATATCAGACATTCTGACCTTCGTTGAAGTAGTTCTCAACGGTTTTCATCATCGGATCTTTCCTGATGCTATGCTGAAGTTGTCGCCAATAGTTTGTAATATCAGACATACCTGATCTCGATGTTGGGGGTATCTTTCTGATAAGTTATACCCACAGACAAGTCTGGATACTTTGACGCATTTAAAATCCACTATTCACAACGTCGAACCTTCCTGATGCTTTGACAAAGGTAATTTTTAGGAATTGTCATCATTGGCACTCCAAATACCATATCAGGGTTCATACCAATGGCTTACATGAAGATTTTCTTTCATCAGAAGTTTGACACCCGAATTCAGGTTTTCAGGCCCTTTTTGCTCATTTGCGTAGCACTTTTTTTCCCTGATTTGACCTTTTAGCTTTTGGAAACTCCACAATAACCTCATTTGGACCAAATTAGAGTGGGTGGGACCCACCCTGGGGTGCCGCAGGTCTACCTACGGCTGTTGCAGGTTGAGTCGCGCTCCCCGTGGTTCTAGTTTAGCTCCCCCATGGCTTTCATAAGTCATTTTCAAGTTGAACCATATAGAAAATCCAAAATTTCCTCTTCAGATCTACTGAGTTCTGGCTGGTTTTTTCAAAATCCATCACTGTATAATCGTTTTGCACAACTCTAGTAACGTTTTCATCCTTTCTTTTCAAGTTTTGACCATTAGAACTTTTGATTTCATATAGAATGCTTCTAAACACAATATAGTGAATATGCATGCTCATAGGACTTTACATATATTTTTAAACTTAGTAAATGTGTATAGTTTACCATCTTGACGTATTGATGTGAAAAAAAATTAATTTGTGAGACAGTCATTTGGTGCCCTTTTTGGCCAGTTTATTCATCCTATTTGAGGGCAAATGAGCCTGGATTTTCAAATAAAAATACATATGTTCATTTAGCTGCCATAGGGAGTTTGATTTTTATGTTTTTCATATATATGAAATGCTCATGATTTTGGGTTGGTGTGCTACTGAATGGCCACCTAATCATGCCTATGTGCATGCGGATAAACCATTTTACAAAGGAAACTCTGGCGATTTTTTTTCAAAAGCCTGAGCATTTAGTGAACATGCAATTTTCACTCTACTGGGAATGCAGGTTTACTAATGTATGTTTTATGACTTAGAATATGCATGAAACAATTATTTAATTTTAATAAGCTGTAAGTTTGAGACTTACCTCACCCTTTTTGAGGTGATTTAGAGATTTTGTTCAAGTTATGTATTCAGATATACCAGGCAGCACTCGCAGAGTCTTTACAGGTGTGAGAAGGATGAGAGCTTTTGATGTCCCTCTGCCTCGTCCAGCCAGGAAGCCTCGCTGGTTGACTGAGTAAGTGATTTGTCCTATCCAGGTTGATAGGTCGGATGACATAGAAGACGAGGAGGATGTCCCTATTGTGGATCCCGCCCCAGCTCCGATGACGATTCCAGCCATCATTGTGATGATTTCGGAGCTCTTGGATGATTTGAGCTTCCATCCTTTCATTTATCTTCATGCCAATGAGGTGACCGAAGTTTTTATTCTAAACTTTTCTTCCTTTTACCATTTTAGGACAAAGGTTTAATCTGGATTTGGCATTTGATGCAGGTTCCCAGCTTTACTCAGCCGGGGGGAACTAGTTTAATGTTCATTACTTGTACCAGACTCTCTATCCGGAGTATCAAGCCATCGCCAACTCTTGAGGTTTCGAGGCCTTCTTCTCTATTCCTCCCCGTGGTTGCCCTTGGGGTTATTTGCGAGCTTTATCTAAGCGCTGGTTCCACTAGACCCAGTATCTTCACTTGTTGTACTGTGAGATTATGATGACACTGATGGATTGGCGGTTCACCACAGGGTTGGAGTTTACAGGTGAGCCAGTGCCTTTGGTGGCTTATATTTCACCTGTTGCCATTCGATCCCTCTTGGGAGTTCATGCGAATGCCATCTAGGGTTGGACTATCCCTTCTGGGCCCTTGAGTGTTGATGCCCATAGTGGGTCTTTGACTGAGCCTTTGCTTGATGATCAGAGGGTTAGAGATTGCATTCTTCAACGATTATTCTTAGTCATCATCAGGGTTTATTTCATAGCAGACAACTCCTCGACGGTCTCTTTTGCTCTAGTTAGCGCTACTCGAGATGTGGAACACATTAGGGATTTTGATTGGGGCACCTTCACATTTACCTTTTTTCTTTGTGGGATACGCCTACGCTCTGAGGGCTTGACGTAGGCTTGGCTGGGTTTTTGTCTCTTTCTGCTGGTGAGTAGTTTCTCTTTCACCTTTTAATATCCTTTATTTGTGTTTATCAATCTTTATCACTGAGGACATTTGATTTTTGCAATCCCAGTTTTGGGTATATAAGAGGCTCCCTTGCCTATGTCTGGCTACTACTCTAGGTCTAGAGACCTATCCTTGTGGACGGCGATATCATTATTCTGCCTTTACAGAGGTCCCCGTAGCAGAGGGGTTCACCCATTCCCGCTTGCAGTTGGAGCTATTGACTGCCGATTCCATCACGTGGGTTCCTTACACCCCTAATTATTTGACAGTCAGTTTTGAGGATGGATTTTCGAATGGAATAGAGTTTATATTTTCCACTCGTTGGGTTCCCCTTTTGACTGATGTAGGCTGGGAGCTCTACTTGGGAGAGCGGGCTATCAAAAGTCTTACAGGAGAGATTCGTATTCCATTCCCTCCTCCTTCTAGGCTTTATTGTTCCCTATCTCAGCCAATCGCAGACATTCCCATGATGGGCTTGGATGGCTTCACCCTATCAGTAGGTCCTCACAGTCAGGAGGCATTTTATCGTTGGTACAGTCCTCACACTATTGGGGCTCAGACTTGTGCCACTCAGTTCATGGAAGACATGGTTCCTGGGTCTGTTATGATGACAGACTGGATAGTTGGCCTTCGAGAGCCTACACATTTGGGGCAGATTTCCAGTTTGACCTAGTGGTTGGAGCGGGCACAGTTTTACATCAGGCACCTTGGCAGGGATCCTTCAGCGACAGATTCTTTTGATCCTTCCAGCTCCGGAGCTGGCCCCTCAAGTGGTCCATATTCTGGCAGTTATACTGGTACAGATCCCCCCTCTATCGGCCAGACATTCCTTCTGGCAAAGATTCAGTGACTCAAGAGGAGTTGCATCAGGTTGATCGGCTAGATGCAGCTATCATATACTTCTTTTGATAGATTTCTCATTATATCTTTTGATAGGCCTCTGTTAGATATTGGGCGAATGTGCCCCATTTCTCATTATCTCTTTTGATAGGCATCTATTAGTCATTGGGCGGTTGTTCCCCATTTCCCTATACTTCTTATTTTGCATTTTAGTAGCAAACAGAGATGATGCTTTCAGTAGACAGTGTATTTAGAAATGCATGTTATTTCCTATATATTACATCCTATTGTCATTTATCATTATCATTTATTATGAAGCATGTATTATATCATGGATATGCATTCAGATAGATGAGTTTAGTATTGACCCTTGGATGGTCTCATGATACGGTTCTACAGATGTCTTCATCTACCGTTAGCCGTATTGAGCACATGCCACCTACATTGATAGCATCTTCTTTAAGATCTCGGTATGACAATTTTTCTCCCACAGATAGGGCGATAATGGATAAGATGTTGGGGCATTCCATGGCCATTTTGGCTTTCCAGGTCCCACTGGGCTTCGTATATAGTATGTTGTCATGTTGGATGCCTGAGCGACAGGTTTTTAGATTTGGCATCTATGAGCTGACTCCTACATTAGAGGAGTATGAGCGCATTACTGGTTTGCCATTGGATCGGCCTTGTGCTAAGATGGCCATCAGTGATATGAGACGACAGTTGATGACCTTGACTGGCTTGAGGCGCAGAGTCGTCATAGATGAGATTACTTCGGGGCATGTGGTGTCCTTGAACTTCTTGATTGATCTATTTGGCCGGCTGGACAGCTATGCACGATATTTAGGAGATTTTACTAGCACTGCAGGGGATTGGAAGATTGCACGTATAGATATTTTGTTGATGTGCGTCACAACTTACCTATATATGTCACTTTATATGGATCAATTGGATATCGACCTGATCACAGTGGTTCGCGATCTTAGACAAGGTTGTACCATCCTGCCCTTTATACTGGCAGAGACCTTGAGGTCGCCTACATTCTACCGTACCCATCCTGTGTGGTTCTTCAAGGGTAGTGTCGTTTTATTGTACGTGTGGTTTATGACACACTTGAGACCCAATGGCACTTTTAGACATTATGGGTACTGTTTTACTTATGAGATAGCCATATTACCTTTCAGCTGGCTAAGTGTATAGATGTGGCATCATAGTTGGCCTTTCTGACAGAGATCGAGCATCCATTTGCGATCTTACCATGTTCAGGGCTCAACTCTCCTTATAGCTTCATTACTCATATAGTTGACATGGATTATCTACCCTTGGCGAGTTTGAGAGGGTGACCACATATCATCCACTAGCTGTCATGGGACAGTTTGATCAGTTTTAGGATATTCACCACTTTGAGGGGGCTTTGGATCAGCGACTATCAACTTTGTCTTTGTCATCAGTTGACTTGACCAGGATTTATGATTATTGGACTCGTCGCGAGAGGGCTAATTTTTTGACTAGTCATCAGGGTCGGTCTTTAGAGTATTATGCATGGCTAGAGGCAGACATTGCATTAACTGCGGTTGTTCACTCAGCTCCCACTATTAATTTTGATGAGGAAGAGCCTATAGAGGACCCTGATTCTCCCACCGAGGACGAGTTATTCGCTGGTTTGACAGTAGCTTTGGTTAGTGACACCCCAAGCATTCCTACTGCGGTGGATCTATCACTTATAGATTCGTTAGCTCGGATGACCTTTGAGACGAATCAGGCGAGAGCACTGATGTTGACAGCTCTTTCTGGAAAGGATGCTATTTTTATTGATAGGGAAGATGCTCGAGCCACTCGGGACGCATATTTTGTTAAGAGAGCTGATTCTCTAGCTACCCGGGATGTTTATCACTGATAGTACTGCACTTAGGTCCTATACACATAGCATTGTTGCAGATATGAGTGCATTGATAGATGATCATGGTAGCACTATGAAGATGGCTATGGATCTTCTAGCTCGCACGGAGACCTTAGGGCAGGAGCTTACAGATGCACCTCCATCTCCTGAGAGGGATGCCATATTGGACTTGCTATCCCATTTATCAGCGGGTTTATAGACTAGCTTTCATTTTCCTGCATAGACTAGGTTAACCATTTTTGTCATGTACATGATACATTGTATATATTAAACAGTATTATATGTCAGAAAAATATATTTTGATTCACTTCCCTTTGGATATTTATTGTCATTGCTGAGTGATTACCACTTTTTTCAAGACTTGTTGTCTTGATGTATTATGAACTTTTCCTTGATAGATTGACATTGAGATATGAGAGAGTATCTCAGAAGATCTTGTTGTCTAGGGGGGCTTGAAAGTATTTTGGTTTTATATGAGGTTTTGGTGTCTTAGGACTGGTTTTTAATTGGGTTTTGAGTTTATAAGGAAAATTGTGTTTGTTTTTTTTCTTTTGAAGGTTAGACCTCACCTAACTACATAACTTTAAAAGATTTGAATAGCTTTACTTTCGTCAACAATAAAGTATTGAATAATAATTTTTTTCATCAATATTTAGAATTTTGAATATTGAAATCATTTGAGGGTCATAAGACCTTGAACTTTGTCCTAGGTTATAAACATTATATTTAAAACCTTTAACAGTCATTTAGACTATGGACTCTCAACTCGTACTTAGGGGGATCAGCCATTCGTATCATGTATTGTGCACAAATATTTAACGCTTTAACATAGTAACTGTAAGACCCCAACTTTTATGAATAAAGGTTTAATTTTCTTTATATATTATTTCGAAATAGTAAGGTGTTGATTTGATAAATATGAAAGTTATGGGTGAAATGTGCAAATATTTTTAAAATGAGCAAGTGGTTATAAAATATTCTTGTTGTCGGGGAATATTCATTTGGTCGTGGAATATTCTTGTTGTCGGGGAATATTCGTACGACGGTGCAGCTATTTGTGGGCCCCACAACGGAATAACTGTCGGATATAGAAAGCGACAGAAATAACTTTTTTTACAAGATAACGGCGTAGTTGTTACAGTTAGTACTGTTGAAATACCCGGTGGTTAAAATACAGTACGCGGTGTTGCGCAGTAGCACACGGTATTGCACGGTATTTCGAATTATTGAGTCTTACGTGAGAAGGAACCTACTCAATTATTGTTACAGTATTTACTGTTCAATATTTTATATTATTGACTCAATAATTGCTACGTTGATATTTTATATTATTGACTCAATAATTGCTGCATTGATATTTTATTGACTCAATAATTGCTACGTTGCTATTTTTTATGATGGCTACAGTTGATATTTTGTAGTATTGATTCAATAATTGTCGTTGCACAGTATTTCACGTTATCAACTCAATAATTCATATTATTTGAATAATATTATTAGATAGCATTATTGACAATGTCTAAGGAAGTTCTGTCTAGGAGGGGTTATTTAATTGCGCGCCAGTAAGGAGAAGTCCTTATCGGAAGGCCCCCTCTGTCCTGGGAACGACCTGGTTGTTAATATTGTAGTTCTATAATATTATTTGTGAATAATTAATTATTGATTTATATGATAAGGAAATATTTATTTTGGGGATATTAAAGAAGGAATTTGTGCTGATGTGTTTTTTATCAGTATTTTGGTGTGAAAAATCATTTGTTTATGGATTTCGGATAATTTATGTTTGGAATTTGGAAAAATTTCCTTCTACAAAGTTGTAGAGAATTAAATTTCCTACGGAAAGGACATCGAATTTGTATTTTTCTGACAAAGGGGCTATTTATTATGAATTATTGAAGTTTCGGAAAATAAATATTTGTTTAATAAAATAGTGGGCCCCACTTTTGTTTCTTGGTTGAAAAATCCTGATTTCATAGCAGCCGGCGGCGGAATTTTTTTAAAAAAAATATATTATTTTATTATTTTAGTCTCCTTTGGCATCCTAAGCTTTTCCTATAAATAGGGTGCTTAGGTTATAATTGAAAATCATACCAGAATCATAAGTTTTCTCTCTCTATAATATCGAGCGTATTTTTGTGAGTATTTCTATACTTTGAGTATTAGTATTCAGCGCAAGTTTCCTTCAATATTATATCCGATATTCCAATCAGAGATACTGTTCTTTTGAGGTAAGGGATGTTATTTCTTTCGTAAATGATGTTATTCTTCTCAATATCATTATACAAAAATATTGTCATGGATTTTATGTTGAAATTCTTACTTTTTCCGTCGGGGTTACTATTCACGTATACGGCACTATTCACGTATACGGCACTATTCACGGGAAAATTTATTTTTCTTCTATTTGTCCAAATTGTCTGTTAAGGTTACTATCTTTGATTGTATCCAAGTTTTGGGCTTTATTCTTGAATTTTGCTCCACAAAGTATTATTATGGATTATTCTTGAATTTGGATAAACTAAATGACGAATCCCTAATCTTTGTCTTTTATCTCACTGGATTCGTTCTTTAAAATATTTTTCATCATCCTCAGTCCTAAAAGGTGATGTAACTGAATATCTTTGGCCTGTAGAGCAAAGATGAATGATTACCTGATGAATATCTTTGGCCTGTAGTGCAAAGATGACAGGTGTTGAGATGAACATGACCACTGATGATACAAATGAATATCTTTGGCCTGTAGTGCAAAGATGAATATTTGATGAGATGGATATTGATTGATGTTACAGGGATAAAATATTGATGATGAACGGTTATTTCCGCTGCGAATATTGATCTAAAATATGTTGTCAATAATATTTTATCTGAACTGTTGAAGGCTAACGATAATTTATTTTCCATTATCTTAGTCATAATATTCTTTACTGAGCTAGTTGAGCTCACCCTTTTCATCTGTTGTCCTCTTCAGGAAATGAGAATGTTGCGGGGACTAGTCGGGGGACAGAGTGATGGTCCGAGTTAGAGCAGTAGTAGTCCTCACTATTTCTGATAAATAGTGTGATAATAATTGTAATGAGGACTTAGTTTGAATCTTAATATTTTTTACATATTTGTATTGACACTCACAGTTGTGTGGTCGTATTTTGCACGACCGTATGATATAAAGTTTGTATTTGAATTCTGTACCATGTATTTAGCGACTCAGAATGGGTTGGGTTGAATGGACCTATTCTGGGGGCGTCACAGTAACCCCCTAATTAATACTGTAGTTCATCTCAGTATTTGAATACAAGTCCGCACCAAAGAAAGTTTTGTTTGGATAGCTAAAAGGAAATTTGGAGTTTCAACTATAATCAACTAAGGAGTAGTTGAATAGACTCACAATAATCAAGAATAATTCAATAATAACGAATTATTAAAGAACTTATGCTTTAGAATTTAAACTTAAAGCATACGAAAATAGTATAGACATACGTGAACAATTAAGTCAAGGTCACTTCAATAATTTCATGAACTTTAAATAAGTACTTGTCCATTGCAGAAATAAAAGGACAATCTCAAATACAATAAATATTTGAATTTAAAACACTTGTATAACAATAACAAGTTTGAGTTTAGAAAACTTGCCTCAAGCGCAAGCTACAGTTATAACTCACGTTCTTTAATAAATCCTACACATATATATTTAACCATAATAATTTAAATTACTTATCATATAACTAATTCACATAATTAGTTAACTCATTAGGTTAACTCATTCCTCTGTAATTATTAAGTTAATAATTAATTATCGCATAATTAATCACATCATATGTTCACATACTTGATCAAATAATAATTACGTACTCATATTAATTAAATTATAATTTAAATTAAATAATTCATTTTAATTATAATTAAATCAAATTATAATTACATCTTACACTAATTAAATTATAATTAAACCAATTATAATTTAAATTAATCATTCACTTTAATTATAATTTATCAAATTATAATTATATTTTATATAAATAAAATTATAAATAAACAAATTATAATTTAAATTGAACATGTAATTTGATTAAAATTAATCAAACTAAATTTATGCATTTATATTAATTAAATTATAATTAAAACAATTATAATTTAAATTAAACAATTACTTTGATTATAATTAATCAATTTCAATTCATGCACTAATTAAATTATAATCAATAATTTATAATTTAAATTAAACATTTTCCTTAATTATAATTATTCAAATTATAATTACATATTATATTTTATTAATATAATTCAGTAGTGTCCATTTAGCATTTTAATTTTATCAACATGCTTTATAATTTATTACATAATGAATCTTATAATTTTATACAATTAAAAATAGCTTTTTGCCCAATCTGCAAGACCTGCGCGACCGCTCTCCAAATGGCCTTAGGAGCGGCGCGGCCGCGCCACTATGCAGACTAGTCTGACAGTGTCGCGAACTTTGCAGAGAAAAAGCCAATTTGGCTTATTTCTCCACATCAAGTTCCAAATTCAGCCAATATAATTCATATAAACTTTACAGAAAACATAATTCTAATTTTCTAACATGTTTTAACACATAAAGACGTCAAATTACATAATTTAAAACACTTAATTTTGTAAAAATTGGAGAAAACTATTTTTCCAAAATTGAACACTGTAAGTTTATTTTTCAATCAAAATATACAATTCAAATCACATTGAATTCATATCTCAACATTTTACATAACCTAAAACTAATTTATACAACAATTTACAATAAATCATGAATTTTGATTTTACAGGAAAACTTTATAAAACCAATTCTTTGTAACTTTTGATGAACATGAATTTTGTATGTTCATCATCTTTATATAAATTAAACCATTAATTTATCCATACAATTCATATATAAACATGTTATAAACACAACATCATATATACATCATGTTTATACGATTTCATGAAAACCTATATATAGAGAGAATAAAATTCAGATGGTGGGGGTTACTCACACCCTCTCAAGGTTATCAGGGTTCGAAACCTGATAGCAACAACCTCCACATGTACGCCCCCGACAGGCCTCCGGGTCGCGGTGCGGCCCATGCGTGTGGGACGGGTTGGGGAGCTTGGCCTGCAGGCCATGTCTGCGGGTTAAACCTCCAACATATATAATATATATCCCCCCCATGTGCTTCTTTACATCACCTTATATCTCCAATACTCGTGCCCCTTATCTCTTCATGATACACCTGTGTCCGACTCTAGAATGGAAAAAGAAAGACCAGCAACTGGCGCCTCCCCGCCCCGGCGGGGGTTTCTCTCTGTTAATGTCCCGCCCCAGCGGGATTTTATTCTGTCCGCACTTCATCATCCCCGCCCCAGCGGGTGAATTAACTGTACTGACCCCACCCCAGCAGGTGCTCTTCAGCCTTCAAGTCCAGCCGAAATTTGCATGATTTCGTGGCTTGCTAGGAAGTCTTCATCACTTTGGACGTGAGCTACTCCAAGCATGTGCATGGCCCACGTCAAACTACCCACTTATCTTGATGCTAAGAATTCATGAGCTGATACATTTGACAATGCATGAAACCTTTCATGGCAAACCAACCGTGGCCTACTTGACTTTTGTCTTGTTTTGCATGTACTCCGTCGAATTGAATTGAATTATTTGTGGCCCATATTATTTGAGAATGAATTGAATTAATTGTCCTTTTAAACTCCTTTTGCATCTATTCCAATTCCTGCATATAATAACATAAAACCTAGTAAATTGATGGAAAAATTACTTGAAAATAACAAGAACCAAGCTATAACGAATACCGATTTGCAGGTATAAAACTCACTCATCAAATACCCCCAAACTTGAGACTTTGCTTGTCCTCAAGCAAACACACAAATTAAACATATTCATTCTCTAGCAATAATTCACTCAAGCAATGAAGTAATATGAATTTGACACTAGCCTCAAAGGTTACAACAATTGATAACCCAAAGAATATTTCAAAACAATGTCATGTCTAAAATTTCAACAATTTTCATTAGCTCCACATCTACTCATGATCCTTTAAGTGCGTGTGTGTATCCAAATGTTCAAACTAGTCATGATTTAGATAAGATCAACCAATACTCATTAAAGATTTTCACAAACAACTCTCAAAACTTCTTATCACATCAATCACCGCTAATAAAGACAAAACACACTTTTTTCTTGAGGATCAATCGGGTAATTAAACATTTAAGCACATATGAACCCTTCCTAAGTATTTCAAAAATACCTCTTTTCTATCTTTTTAGTGAGTGCATTTTACGCTCCATCTCACTTTTCATTTACATTAAACGAGTGCGTTTTACGCTCTATCTCGTTCCTGTGTTTATGGGGAGTGCGTTTTACGCTCCATCTCGACCCACCACATGCTTCAATTATTCAACTCGGGAAGCTTCAATTTTTTTTTCAAAAAAAATACTTCTTGATTTCCCCGAAACTTATTTGAGTGCCTAATTTTCACTTTGAATGATGCTCAAATAAGATTCCTCAAGTTGCAATGGTATCTTTCATAAGCATTTAGCCAAAAAAATTTAATCTCAACTGGCTAAACAAATGGATATTTGTAATTTTTTAAAAATTTCGCAAGTAGTGTGAAACTAACTAATGAGTTAAAATATAGACTAAGCATGCTTATCAATTCTCCAAGAGTTAAAACTCATTAACCACCTACTTATCGTTGGCCAAAATCAATTTCCATCAAAACATTGCCCAAGTGAATACTAAACATGATAAATACCCCCAAACTTAAAACAGACATTGTCCTCAATGTCTAAGATAGAAAAAATTAAAAAGAGGACTCCCTTGAAAATATAGCAATTTTTCTCCTTGTCTGCTAAGTTTGAAGAATAGGTTAGGCACATTGGAATGAATCGGGCACCACACTTGAGTTGGACTTGACTAACCTGTGAACACAACAGAAGCAAGTTTATTAAATCCTAAAAAAAATTGAAAAATCTATCAAATACTATGAAACCTAAAAAAAACTAAAACTAAAAATTAAATTTGGGTTGCCTCCCAATAAGCGCTTGATTTATAGTCCTTCAGCCAGACTTTGTCTGATCTACGCTATCCAATTCCTCTTCAAAAGTTGAGGAATCCTCCATCCATCAGTAACAGATTGTCCTTTTGGAGGTTCCCACAGGCGATGGTCAGTGCATCAAAGTCACCTAGCATTCTCTTATTCGGTATGATCTCCATCACGAACGTCCCACAGCTAGGTGTTTTATCCATCGTGTATGTGATCACTTTGGGGCATGGAAGCTTGTCATACACAATGGGATTTTCATCTATCTTCTCTTTCTCGTCCCACCATGGCTTCAAAATTGTACTAACTCTTATGTCATAAAGAGCTTTGCCGACGACATGACTACCAAGCGGGCAGGGTTTTGCAAATCTGACTGACTCATTGATCTTTGGTGGAGACCCATTTAGATCTTCGTTGACCTCTATTTCATTATCCCCATTTGTCTCCTCACTTTTAATATCTTGTGGCTCTTCTAGTCGCAGATTTGGTTCGGGCTCCCCGTCAGTTTCGTCATCCATGTCATAAAGCCCAGTGTTTGGAGGAAGGTTGTTTGAGGCGTTCATTTGTTCCATCTGCTTATTAAGATTTTGAGTTGATAACTTTTGATCTCGAATTGACCTCTCTTGATTCGATGCTATGAGCTTGGACCACAATTCCCCCAGTCGTGAATTATCTGTTTGAGTTTTGGAGTCCATGTTAGGACCATTTGTTGGGGTAGTGATGAGTCTCAGAATCCCCCTCTCCTCTAGGTCTACTATGATCTTCAACATTTCTTCCCTCAGCTTTGACTTTTCTTATTGTGGCAAAGGAGGTGGACATGAAGATTCCGTTGTGTATGTTGAATTTGGAGCATAGTATTGGTCATCATAATTGTAGCTCCAACAAGAATTCGGGTGATACCTCCAATCTTGGTGATAGTTAGGATCAACATAGTTGTTGAGGTAATCACCACTACATTGTACCGGTTCAAAACTGACGGTGCATTGATGACTCGGATGGTTAACAGCACAATAATTACACGTAACGAGTATCCTTTGACTTCGTTGGGCTGCAATAACGTTCAACGTCCTCAAAAGTTCTTCAATCTGTGCTGATATTGCAAAAAATGTATTAAGTCCATCAATCCCTGTTTCCCTTGGTTGAGTCATGTTCGTATATGGCCATTGATAATTGAATCCTGCCATGGTACCTGAAAAGATAGTAAGACAGGAAGAGAATTAAAAATAAAAAATGATTAAATTTAGACTAATTTGATTGAAATTAATATTGGTAAATAATTATTAAATTAATTCTCCGGCAATGACGCCAAAATTTGTTGGGTAAAATCTAGTTACGCACAATACGCAAGTATACGTGGTCAACAAGTAATAAAGTGAAAGTAGAATATCGTTCTCACGAGAAATTATTTAACAAGAATCACCAAGTACTAACTCTTAACCAAACTATATCGTATTTAAACGAATGAATTTCAGATTTTAATTAACCTAATTCTAATTACAACTAGTTAAATTAAGATTACGGAGATTTAAGATCACAACTTCACTTATTGTTTTATTTAAGTTAACACACTTCTCATCAATTATTCTCACTATTCTGAATTGTTAATCAAGAACACTAACGCAGATAAAACCACATCTCGATGCATAATATCCATACTCACTCACATCCACAAATGATAGAATTAAGCAAGATACCCTAATTAACTAATCCACTATATCTCTATGTGAATTACAATTAAAAAGGATTTAAAACACAAGTTCTCTATTAGATTACATATAGTGTAAAGGCATATCTCTATCCTAAACACGAATCATGAATTCCATCTATGCAGAAATCACAAACACATGCTATCAATATCAAATCTAAATCTATACTCATCTCTCAATTTCATATAAATTATCACGGTAATTGATAATTAGGCAATTAAACAGTTAAGTCCAAATCACAATAGACAATTCACAAAGATATCACAATAATTGATAGAGAAGCATAGTAAAATAAACTACACAATAAGATCCATTGTAATATTAAACAAAAGAATTAGTTCATTGATATTGAATTAAAATCAAGACTCCACAATTGAATAAACATTAAAAGATAAGAATAAAAGTATAGAAGAGAATAGATCTGTGATCAGCAAACCATAAAGCTCCCTCTTGCTCCTGCTCTTGCTCTTCAATGGCTTTCACTTTTTTCAACCTCCAAATCCCTTTTCAACTAGGGTTTATTATTCTCTACTTTTTATTAAAAACTTAAACTAAGATAATCTAATATTTCTCTCCCCCATGAGCTACTGCTAATCCATATATATATAAACTCCTGCTTCTGTCCGTCCAAGTCCCATTCGGCAAAGGAGACTTGCAGCCTTACAATTGATAGCCCATATCCACGTAGGAAAGGAAGCCCACAGCTACGTAGCGGGTCGAGCCCCTTTTTATAATGCATTAAGTGTCCCTTTCATATCCTAATTGCAGCCCAATCCGAATAAGAAATGGAGACTGCAGCTGCTTGTTTTCCACGTGTATCAGGTCGCTTATATAACCTTTTACTAGCCGCCTACCATTATGCTCTTAGCTTACATCCGTGACAACCTCCTTGATGGCATAATAAAGCTATACTATATATTATATTATATAAGCTATCTAATTGAATGCCCCTCAGCCTCCTTTTAACAGGTCACGTGAGTCTTCTTTTATTGCAAGTCCTTCTCGCAAGTGGAAAAGGAATCAGCCTTCAAGTCCCTTAGTGGATCACAATCTGAGTAGAACAAGGACATTCCGTCCATCCGTGCGCATCCTAAACTATATATAATATATATCCCCCAATGTGCTGCTTTACGTCACCTTACATCTCCAATACTCGTGCCCCTTATCTCTTCTTGATACACCTGTGTCTGACTCGCGAATCGAAAAATAAAGATCAGCAACTGGCGCCTCCCCGCTTCGGCGGGGGTTCTCTCTGTTAATGTCCCACCCCAGCGGGATTTTATTCTTGTCCGCACTGCATCATCCCCGCCCTAGCGGGTGAATTAACTCTACTGACCTCGCCCTAGTGCTTCAGCCTTCAAGTCCAGCCGAAATTTGCCCGATTTCGTGGCTTGCTAGGAAGTCTTCAGCACTTTGGACGTGAGCTACTCCAAGCATATGCATGGCCCACGTCAAACTACCCACTTATCTTGAATGCTAAGAATTCATAAGCTGCTACATTTGACAATGCATGAAACTTTTGCATGGCAAACCAACCGTGGCCCACTTGACTTTGATCTTGTTTTGCATATACTTCGCCGAATTGAATTGAATTGTTTGTGGCCCATATTATTTGAGAATGAATTGAATTAATTGTCCTTTTAAACTTCTTTTGCATCCATTCCAATTCCTGCATAAAACCCAGTAAACTGATGGGAAAATTATTTGAAAATAACAAGAACTAAGCTATAAAGAATACCGATTCGCAGGTATGAAACTCACTCATCAAATACCTATAATTATGTCATATACTAATTACCACTTAATATATATAAGTTACAAAAATTTGAGTTTTAAAAGCCATAAGGCTTGTTTGGCCAAAACCCTTTATTTTTAAAAACAATTTTTTGAACTTAAGGCATTGTTTGGTAAAAATTCATTTAAAACAAGTGCAAGGGCCTTGTTTGGCAAAACTAATTTAAACACCCTTTTTATTCTTTTAATAAATCATTTAGCACATATTTTTAATGTTGCACTTTAATTAATTAAATCTTAACATTCTAATTTAATTAGTTAAAAGCTAACGTCAATTAACCACATAAAAATGCCACATAACAATTATAATTACCCGCTAATTATAATTTCATGTAACAATTATCACATAAATTTCATCTAATTTAATTATCTCAATTAAATTAGAATTATACCATAAAATAATTGCACATCAATTAACTATTAAATATTCATTTAATTAATATATTATACTTAATTAAATTACTCTACACAATCACATAATTCATTTATTTAACTCAATAAATAAATCAATTAAAATATTTATTTAATTCAATAAATATTAAAATTAATATATAAATTTCTCATTCGTTATAATGTGCACTTGTGTGTGTGTGTCTGTTTTGTTAACACCGATACAAGCTAATAAGTTTTTGGCGCCGCTGCCGGGGATAAGTTTTTATTTTTATTACTTTCAACATCAATTTAAGTTAAATTTGTCTGACTTAACCAATTCACATCTTATCTTATTTCTATTTTATTTTTATTTTTGTTTCAAGTACTATTGGTTAATATATGCATACTCGATCTACAAACTCTACCTTGGTGCCTAGACAAGATAACATCAACGGAAAAGCTTGGAGAGCGAATACACGTACTACTAACACGCAAGAGGACACTGAAATACAGGCACAAATGGCGGAAGAAGATAGACCATTGAGAGATTATTCTATGCCGAACATCAATGTGCTACAGTCGAGCATAGTCAGGCCAGCAATAGCCGCGAACACCTTTGAGATTAAATCGGGAACAATCCAGATGGTACAGAATACAGTTCAATTTGGGGGTGCGGCTACTGATGATCCTAACGAGCATCTTCTGAGTTTTATTGAAATATGCGACACGTTCAAGTACAACAATGTGTCGGATGATGCAGTGAAGCTTCGACTCTTCCCATTCACTTTGAGGGACAAACCCAGGAATTGTCTTCACTCGCTACCATCAGGTTCAGTGACTACGTGGGAGGATTTAGCACAGAAGTTTCTAGCAAAATTCTTTCCTATGGCTAAAACAGCGAAGATGAGGAGTGCTCTATCTCAGTTTGAGTAATAATAAGGAGAATCGCTGTATGAGGCTTGGGAACGATATAAGGAGATGCTAAAGAAGTGTCCTCACCATGGGATGCTAGATTGGATGGTGATCAATACATTCTATAATGGTTTGGGATGGCAACCTAGGCCGGTTATTGTTGCCGCCACTGGAGGAACTATATGGGCTAAGAGCTTTGAGGAAGCTTATGATTTGATTGAGACCATGGCGGCAAATGACTTCCAGAATCCAATAGCTAGAATAACTCAACTAAGAGTTGTCGGCGTATTGGAACTGGATGCTATCACGGCACTATCACCTCAAATGGCGGCGATGGCTAAGAAAATTGATTCTATGGCGAAAACCAAAGTTTAGCAAGTTGCCTTCGTTTGTGAGTTATGTGCGAGATCACACCCGATGGAACAATGTGCAATCAATGCAGAGTCGATTAAATTTGTGAGTAACTACCAAAAGCCAAACAATCAGTTTTAGAATGCAGACCATCCGAACAACAAAAATCCTCCTAATTTTAGCTGGAGTAACAATCAAGATGCTCAACAACAACACCAAACTCAACAACAACAATAGCAACAACAACAATCTCAACCACATCAATCACATCCACAGTATACTCCTAAACTGTCTTACCCTCCTTAATTTTAGCAACAGCAACATCAACATCAACATCATCCAGCTCCCGCCCCTCAGCTAGAAAAAAAAATTCTAAAATAGAGGAAATGATGTTGAAGCATATGGCGAATACCGAAGTGTTGATAAAGAGCCAAGCGGTGGAAATTAAAAACTTAGAGAATCAGATGAGCCAAATGGCTAATATGTTGACTAACAGACCGCAAGGAGCTCTACCAAGCAATAAAAATGTAAATTAGAGAAAGGACGGGAAGGAACAGTGTCAGTCCATTACATTGAGGTATAGGAAGCAGACTACAGAAATTGGGCCTGGCACGCCCGCGCCCCAGGAAGAAAGGAACACGGCGCACCTGCGCCAATCTGTAGAAAATTCAGAGGTAATTTTGAATGATGGAAATGATGGGAAGCATGCAGTTGAGTCAGAAAAGGAGGTGTTAGTTGAGAAAACCAATGCTACACCATCAGTTGTCTACCCTCCTACACCATACCTCAGAGACTTCAGAAACAGAAATTAGATAAACAGTTTGTTAAGTTCTTGGAGGAATTTAAGAAGCTGCAGATTAACATTCCTTTCGCAGAAGCTTTGGAACAAATGCCAAGCTATGCGAAGCTTATGAAAGGCATTCTGTCGAGAAAGAAAAAACTAGAGGATTATGAAATAGTTGCCTTAACGGAAGAATGCAGTGCAGTATTGTAACGAAAACTACCTCCGAAACTTAAAGACCCAAGCAGTTTCACGATACCTTTCTCCATCGGAAGATTGTCGTTCAACAAATGCTTTTGTGACTTGGGTGCGAGCATCAATCTGATGCTTCTATCGGTGTTTACATAGTTGGGATTGCCGGTTCCTAAGCCGACAAACATATCATTACAGCTTGCCGATAGGTCCATCACATATCTGAGGGATATTATAGAAGATGTCCTGGTGAAAGTGGACAAGTTTATCTTCCCGGCCAACTTCATTATTCTGGACTACGAATAGGACAAGGACATACCGATAATTTTGGGGAGACCTTTTCTAGCTACTGGGCGAACTCTTATCGACGTACAGAAAGGAGAACTGACAATGAGAGTTCAGGACCAAGAGGTTATGTTTAATGTTTTGAAAGCTATGAAGTTCCCCACTGATGAAGAAGAGTGTTTTCGGAATAATGCAGTGGACAAGGTACTGAATGAAGAGGCTGAGCAAGTGATGAGCATGGATCCTTTAAAGAGTGCATTGCTAGGAGACTCTGACATGGAAGATACAGATGTTGTGGAGTATATACAAATTCTGAACACAGTGCCACACATGAGAAAATTTAATATTCCCATTGAACCACTCGAACATACAGGGGAGACATCGGAGAGTCTTAAACCTTCTCTTGAGATGCTGCCCAATCTTGACCTTAAACCTCTTTCGATACATCTAAGGTACGTATTTTTGGGTGAATCATCAAAGTTTCCTGTTATAATTGCGTCTGCGCTTACATCTTGTCAGGAAAGTAAGTTGATGCGAGTGCTACGTGAATTTAAATTAGCTATTGGGTGGTCCATAGCGGATATCAAGGGGATTAGCCCCTCATTCTGTATGCATAAGATACTTCTTGAGGATAACAGTAATCCGATAGTGGAGCAACAGAGGAGATTAAATCCCATAATGAAAGAGGTCGTCAAGAAAGAAATCCTATAGTGGTTGGATGCCGAAATCATATACCCAATCTCAGACAGATCATGAGTGAGTCCGGTGCAATGCGTTCCGAAGAAGGGAGGCATGACAGTAGTGTCCAATGAAAATAATGAACTGATACCTACCAGAATAGTCACAGGGTGGAGGGTCTGTATGGATTATCGCAGATTGAACAAGACGACCAGAAAGGACCATTTCCCTCTCCCGTTCATTGACCAAATGTTAGATAAGTTAGCAAAATATAACTACTACTTCCTCTTGGATGGTTATTCAGGGTATAACCAGATAGTTATAGCCCCAGAAGATCAGGAGAAAGACTATCTTCACATGCCCATATGGTACTTTTGCATTCAGGAGGATGTCTTTCTGTTTATGCAACGCTTCAGCCACATTTCAGAGATGTATGATGGCGATATTCTCCGATATGGTTGAGCAGAACATCGAAGTCTTCATGGATGACTTCTTAGTCTTTGGAGACTCTTTTGACATATGCTTGGAGAATCTGGTTATGGTATTAAAGAGGTGTATGGAGACCAATTTAGTGCTGAATTAGGAAAAGTACCATTTCATAGTACAGGATGGAATTATCCTCGGGCATAAGGTTTCAGGGAAAGGATTAGAGGTGGACAGAGCAAAGTTGGAGACTATTGAGAGCTTACCGCCACCAACTTCTGTGAAAAGGGTCCGTAGCTTCCTTGGTCATGCAAGGTTCTATCGTCGATTCATAAAGGACTTCTCAAAGATCACAAAGCCAATATGCAGTTTTCTTGAGAAGGATGTCCCGTTTAAGTTCGACGAAGAATGCTTAGCAGCTTTTGAGCACTTAAAGAAAAGATTAACTACGGCACCCATTATCATAGCTCCCGAATGGTTTTTGCCGTTTGAACTGATGTGTGATATGAGTGATTTCGCTGTGGGAGTTGTCTTGGGGCAACACAAGGATAATATTTTTCATGTCATTTACTATGCCAGTAAGACCCTGACGGATGCCCAACTGAATTACACTACCACAAAGAATGAGTTGTTAGCGGTGGTTTATGCATTCGATAAATTTCGTTCTTACCTAATTGGCACAAGAGTAGTCGTGTATATCGATGATGCTGCAATCCGGTATCTGATTTCAAAGAAAGATGCAAAGCCTCATCTCATTCGATGGATACTTCTTCTGCAGGAGTTTGATTTGGAAATCAAAGACAGAAAGGGCACTGAAAACCAAGTGGCTGACCACTTATCCCGATTAGAGAACCTGGAAAAGGACACGAATGATAGAGTGATAATTAATGAGTCCTTCCCAGATGAACAGTTATTTGTGGTGCAAGGTGAAATGCCATGGTTTGCGGATTTTGCAAACTTTTTAGTGAGCAACATTATCCCTTCTGATTTGAACAAGACCCCAGAAGAAGAAGTTTTTACATGATGTCAAATGGTATATGTGGGATGAGCCTTATCTATTTAAAAAGTGCACAGATAGAATTATCAGACGATGTATCCCAGACATTGAGACGAACAACATACTCCAGGATTGCCATGCATCAGTCTATGGAGGATACTATGGGGGAGAGAGGACAGCAGCCAGGGTGCTTCAAGTAGGATTTTATTGGCCAACTCTCTTTAAAGATGCTTACAACTTCGTGCAAAAATGTGACCGGTGTCAGCGGGTGGGAAATATATCCAAATGTAATGAGATGCCCTTAAATATGATCTTAGAGGTTGAGATATTTGACGTTTGGGGGATAGATTTTATGGGGTCGTTTGTTTCATCGTGTGGAAATCTGTATATCCTACTGGTAGTGGACTATACGTCCAAGTGGGTGGAAGTAGCAGCCTTGCCAACTAATGATGCTAAGGTAGTCTTGCAATTTTTATAGAAGAGTATATTCACAAGATTCGGGACTCCTAGGGCTATCATAAGTGATGAAGGCACCCACTTTTGTAACAGATAGTTTACTGCATTATTGGCTAAGTATGGGGTGAATCACCGTGTCGCCATGGCTTACCATCCCCAAACGAACGGCCAAGCTGAGGTGTCCAATCGTGAGGTAAAAAGGATCTTAGAGAATATTGTCAATCATACGAGGAAAGATTGGTCTCTCAAACCCAATGATGCAATATGGGCATACAGAACTGCGTACAAGACACCATAGGGTATGTCACCGTATCAGCTAGTATATGGGAAAGCCTTCCATCTTCCCATAAAACTTGAGCACAAGGCCTACTGGGCCATCAAAAAGCTAAACTTTGACTTTAAAGCTGTAGGGGAGAAGAGACTTCTCTAATTAAATGAGCTAGATGAATTTAGACTGCAGGCTTACGAAAACTCAAAGCTGTACAAGGAAAAAGTGAAAAAGTGGCACGACCGTAAAGTTATAGAGAGGAAGTTTGAGCCGGGTCAAGCTGTGTTGTTGTTCAACCCACGCCTTAGACTTTTCCCTGGCAAACTCAAATCGCGATGGTCGGGTCCTTTCATGGTGAAAATCGTGTTTCCACATGGTGCAGTTGAGATTTTTGACCAATACCTGGATAAACCGTTTAAATTTAATGGGCAGAGGTTGAAGCACTACTTTGGGGGAAAATTTTATCGACAAAAAGTCTACCCGATCATTCCCACTACATGAGCTTATCAAAGAAAGTCGAGCTAATTGACTATAAACAAGCGCTCGATGGGAGGCAACCCATCATCTCTCTTCTCTGTCTCATTTAATTTTGGTTTCATATCTATATTTCCCTCGCCCTTGTTTAATTCTGGAGATCATAAAAATTTTGAAAACTTTGAGATGAGTACATGTGCATATAGTATAGATAAATTTCAAACATAGCATTGGTGTGCATCGATACATAGTTCATTTTTTGGTTTGAAATTCTTTTATATCTCATTTTTGAATACATGTATTGTAGGAAAAGTGTCATAAGTCAGTTTGCTGCCTAGTTCTACATTGCTGTATAGGATCATTGTTGGAGCCAGGGCAGCGCGGCAGTGCCCTCTTCAAGGTCAAACGAGGCACGCCCGCGCAAATATCAAGAGATCCAGAGAGCAGCCTAGCCAAGCGCGGTCGCGCCATCCTCAAGGCCAAACACGGCGCACCAGCGCCAGTCCCCAAAATTGGCCAAGTTAAATTTTTTAAAATACGACCGAGTCCTTATTCCTTATATTCATTCGGTCGAAATCTTATAAACTTAAAATGAAAATGAGTTTATGAGCCCGCTGCTGCCCATTTTAAAAGTACATGTAGAAGCGACCCCACCTGCGGCTGCTGCACCTCTACATGTGGCTCCCCAGGGTGGGCCCCTCTCCCTCTAGCTAGATTCAGTTCGAGTTAAAACGGAGTTTATATGAGCTGAAAAGTTAAATTTGAGAAAAAATCGCTACGCGGTTGAGCAGTTTGTCCTAAAATCCTGCGTTTAAGCAGTGAAATCCTGACAGAAGGAAAATCTTTGTGAAAGCCATTGATTATCATCCCGAAATAATATTCGGAGATTAATGATGAAAATTATTAAAAAATAGCACAAAACTGCAAGAAATCAACACTGTCGAAGCGTCGGGTACAGATCGATGACAGTTCAGCTGTTGGCATAACCCCAACAAAGCGTCGGGTACTGACCGAAGATAGTTCATCCATTGACACAACCGCAGCGAAGCATCGGGAACTGACCGATGACAATTCAGTCATTTGCACAACCCTAGCGAAGCATTGGGTACTGACCGATGACAGTTCAGCCGTTGGCACAACCCCAACGAAGCGTCGAGTACTGACCGATGACAGTTCAGCCGTTGGTACAACCCCAGCGAAGCGTCGGGTACTGACCGATAATAGTTTAGCCGTTGGCACAACCCCAACGAAGCGTCGGGTACTGACCGAGCCATTGGCACAACCCCAGCGAAGCATCGGGTAATAATCAATGACAGTTCAGCCGTTGGCACAACCCTAGCGAAGCGTCAGGTACTGACCGATGATAGTTCAGCCGTTGGCACAACCACAGCTAAGCGTCGTGTACTGATCGATGATAGTTCAGTTGTTGGCACAACCCCAGCGAAGCATCTGGTACTCACTAATGACAGTTCAGCCGTTGGTACAAACCCAGCGAAGCATCAGGACTTGACCGATGATAGTTCAGCCGTTGGCACAACCCTAGCGAAGCGTCGGGTACTGTACGATGACAGTTCAGCCGTTGGCACAACCCCAACGAAGCGTCGGGTACTTACTGAAAATATTTTAGCCATTGGCATAACCCATCGACTCATCGGGTACTGACCGATGACAGTTCAGTTGTTGGCACAACTCCAGCGAATCGTCGGGTACTGACCGATGACAGTTCAACCGTTGGCACAACCCCAGCGAAGCCTCGGGTACTAACCGATAATAGTTCAGCCGTCCAGTAAAGCGTTGGGTACTAACCGATGACAGTTCAGCCGTTGGCACAACCCAAGTGAAGCATCGGGTACTGACCGATAACAGTTCAGCCGTTGGCACAACCCTAGTGAAGCGTCGGGTACTGAACGATGACAGTTCAGCCGTTGGTACAAACCCAGCGAAGCATCAGGACTTGACCGATGATAGTTCAGCCGTTGGCACAACCCTAGCGAAGCGTCGGGTACTGTACGATGACAGTTCAACCGTTGGCACAACCCCAACGAAGCGTCGGGTACTGACTCAAAATAGTTTAGCCATTGGCACAACCCATCGAATCATCGGGTACTGACCGATGACAGTTCAGTTGTTGGCACAACTCCAGCGAATCGTCGGGTACTGACCGATGACAGTTTAGCCGTTGGCACAACCCCAGCGAAGCCTTGGGTACTAACCGATAACAGTTCAGCCGTTGGCACAACCCTAGTGAAGCGTTGGGTACTAATCGATGATAGTTTAGCCGTTGGCACAACCCAAGTGAAGCGTCGGGTACTGACCGATAACCGTTCAGCCATTGGCATAACCCTAGTGAAGCGTCGGGTACTGAACGATGACAGCTCAGCCGTTGGCACAACCCCAGCGAAGCGTCGCGTACTGTCCATTAAGAGTTCAGCCGTTGGCACAACCCCAGCGAAGCATCGGGTACTGACCGATGACAGTTTTGCCGTTGGCACAACTCCAGCGAAGCGTCGGGTACTGACTGATGACAGTTCAACTATTGGCACAACCCCAGCGAAGTCTCGGGTACTGACCGATGACAGTTCAGCCATTGGCACAACCCTAGCAAAGCGTCGGGTACTGACCAATGATAGTTTCGCTGTTAGCTCAACCCCAACGAAGTATCAACCGTTGGCTCATCGCCAACAAAGTATCAGCCTTTGGCTCAACCACAGCGACGTCTCAGCAGTTGGGGCAACCCCCGCAAAGCTTCGAAAGTGATCCGGTGATGGAAGCAATATAATAATCCATCCCCGATTATGGAATCTATTATACACATTCTTAAAGGGAGTACCAAGAAGAATTGGTTATTCAACCCCTTGTTGCCAACTATTGGTGTAGATTATCATCAAATAGATATCGAAAGCACACCCTGAGGTCACTCAGTAATCGAGATGTATCCCTAGTAGAGAAATCGACAGAAAGGTAAAACGGCATCAACCGAAAGAAAAATATGCCCCATGAAGAGTATCGATAGGTGTGGGAAACCATTGGTCTTAAACCAAGGTAGCATCAATAATGTCATCCCCGTCAGAGTAACCAAAGCTGTCATGGAGGACGTCATCCCCAGCAGAAAGTGATGAAAATAGTCTGTGATACCTTAACTCTGATGTCCTACTAGCGATTGCATGCTAATGCTACAACAACGGTTATCACGGGTAACGTTATCCCCAGTAAGAACTAACATAATGAATCAGTGATAACCCTACCCCCTTGAAGGTATCTAACATTCATCACGTATGTAAAAACCCGAATTTTCAGATATTATTAAATAAGAATTTAATAAATAAAATTCTTAAACTGTGAGATGGGTTCGAATAAAAATATATATATGTGATATGAGGTATGTGGTATTATATTACATAGGGTAATATGGACTATGTAATATGTGTTTTTGTGATTTATAAATATATTATTAATATATATTTGTTACTTATCGTAGAGACGATTCAGTGGAGATAAAGGAAGTGGATAAATTCCTATCGATATTAAATAATTTATAGAATTATTTTATAGTAAGTTGGTGACATTAAATATCCTTAATGTATAAATCACCATATTCTTGAGTATGTGTATTAATAACTAGTATGTTTATAATATAGGTTATTAATAGCACTTAAGCTATCCGTGAATAGGTTTGGATAGTGAAGCATGAGTTAGTTAAGGAATTAACTAATAAGAATAAATATTAGTTAATATAAGTTATGAGTTATATTATGGAATAATATAATGTCAGTATTGAACCTTAATTAACTATGATGATATAGTACAATGTTTAATTTACTTAAGTAAATGAGTGAATTAATATGTGTGTTGAATAAGTAATTATAGTTGATACTTTTTATATATATTACTTAGAATAGTAATATGTGAGAAAGTCTAATGTACGAATAACGTTAAATATATATATATATATATATATATATATATATATATATATATATATATATATATATATATATATACGTTATTAAAGGGAGATGGAAATCATTATATGATTAAATGAATATTTGAAGAAATTATTTTGGGAACAATTTATAGAAAAGAAAGAGAAATAGTTATTATATATTTCTAATAAAGGATATTAAAATAATTTCTAATGTTGAATTATTTTAATAAAAGAGGGAATGCTATTTTTGAATAATAATATTACCTTATATGTTTTTGTATGAGGTGCGATTGGTTAATATAGTAAATATATTAAAACGTATTTGCTATATGTAATTAAATTGATGGAAACGATTTATTATAATAGAAAATAAACTTATTATCTATTTTCTATATATAATATATGTACATGTGTCATACATATAGTTATTTGATATTATATTAAGAATAATATCATGAGACAATAAGTAAATTATTTTCTAATAACGAATGTGCTTATTTGGAGAAAACAAAATATTTTATGATATGGCTAAATACATAATTTTAAATGTATTTAAAAGGGAGTTTAATTAATGAAAGGAAACTAAGTTATTTTAATATATTAAATAACTTAAGTTATTATTTGATCGTGAATATTATTATTGGAATAATTAATAGAGTATATATTAATTATTATAAGCGTAAAGGTTATACTTATTATAAGTATAATTAATTGAAGTAATTTAACATTTTAATAGCTTGAGTTATTATATTTTCGTAAAGGTTATATATAATATTTGAATATTCGATTTATAAAATATTTATATGTGGACCTTGGATTTAATAGTTCTAATTTAATTGAACAGGTTATAAGTAGTAATGTGGTGAGAAATGAGTAAGTGATGAGAATAATGATAAGCTTAAGTTTGAGCTTGTGAGAGATGCCTTGTGTGACACAATAATAGATTCAGTAATGAATTGACTAATTTAATGATGGAGGAATTATTAATTAAACAATTAATCTAAATTAATTGTTAATTGTTATTATGATAGTATGTTAAATTATTATGGCTAGTGATAGTATAATAATAAGGAAATCGATTATAAGTATAATCGGATTTGTGATGAGATAAATTGTCTTCTAATATTAATTATTGTTATGAACAATATACTATTATCAAGTAATTATTTGATAATATGATTAATGAGTAAATGATTTATAAATATAAAAAGATTTATATTTATTTAACGTGATAATAAATCATATAAAGTGTTAATCAATTAGCGTGGGAATTATAATTCCATGGATTAATGAGAAATGGATTAATTAATATTATTATTAATTAATTGATAAGATAAGTAATTTATTAATTTCTATGTGCAACCATGCGATATTAAAGTATAACGTATGATAGTTAACTACATGTTATGCGAAGTATAAAGTGCAATGCGACTATGTTATATATGAATATAAACTATATAGTAAAGTTTATTAAGTTTTAAGAGGTACATGAAATGTGGGTGTGACAATGTGTATATTAAGTATACAATAAAATAATATATCATAGATATATTGTAAACAATTATTGAATTTACTAATAGAGGAGACAATACACTGTGATGGTACCCGATAGAATTATATCCGGTGGGATGAACTGTACATGGATTTTATATGTGTGAGTTAAAATTTACTACATGATAGTAGTATTTATTTATTAGGATTACATGGTAACCCCATTTTTAACCTAAGTGTACAATTATACATTGATATATATAATATACATTTGTATATTGCCCAAAGGAATACAATGCTAAGTTTATTAAGCCATGTCCCTAATTAAGAGTCTCATTTCTCCTTCACGTGATATGCTCCAAGCTAGTCTACTTCCTACTCCTCAAACTCAGCAACAAAACTAGCTAATGATTGCAAGGGTGTGGGATTCATGATGAGATTTACTAACTCTCACCAACTCTTTCTTATCCATTGAGCTTTCTTGCAATCCTTTGAATTAATTTGGAAGGTAATTGAGTTGTCTGGATATCCATTTGCCTATATAAGGAACTCTCTTCCTTCTCTATTTCAATTGCTGAGAATTGCTTAAGTTGAGAGCATATAGAGGGTGGATACTTGTATACATATTAGTAGAGGAAGTGAGGATTAGCAAGTTCTAATTGAATGTTGACAGAGGTATAATCCCTCCTTCATTGTTCTTCATTTATATTTTACTGTCAATTTTTTGGTTTTAGAATTGAGTATGGAATCCATGATTATGTGATCAAGCAATGTTTGTTAATTGCTCCTTATTTGCTATACTAGCTTATACATATGTTTAGACTGTTATATGGCTGATTAGAATCAAGTTCGTATTAAGTTTCTGAGTTTGGCTTGAGGTACTGCCGAACCAGAAGCTGCTCTGTTTCTGGCCGACCAACTGCGCAGCTGCGCCGGTACCAGACGTTTTGTTGGCCAAGGCCCTGCGCAGCTGCGCCAGTTTTGAACTGGGGCTCTGCGCAGCTGCGCCGGTTCCAGATTCTGGAATTTCATTTTCTGTTGCAGGTTCTGTTATGTACTAGCTTATGGCATGTTATTAGGCAAGTATAGGAACATGATTAAAATACATACATGAGTGCAATAACGTAGTGTGAACAAGTATAACTATGTGAGTACACTCAATTGAAAAAAGGATTTAAAGTTTACAAAATGAACTTAGAATTTTTAAAGTAAACTTGTCGTGAGCATATATGTTCCATTGTATATTCTGAGTTTTGTGAGCATGACCGTATGGTTTTTATTGACATAAAATGTATGTTCAAGGTGTTGAACACACTAGCATAAGTGATTGATAAATTCAAGTGATTTCAAAGGTGAAACTTAAGGACTTTTTGAAGTGAACTTGACCAAGATTTAGGTCTTGTAATTTCTGACCGTTTGAATACATTTATGTGGTTTAGCTAAGTGTTTAAGAGAAAGTGAGTTATGATTTCAAGACACTTTGGTTATACTAAATGACCTTTGTGGGCTTCGTGTACTTTTCAATAAAAATTTAGAGTTTGAAGACTAATATCATCAAACACCGTGCGAGTTACGTTCTAAGCATGCAAGCATGAAGATTAGGAGTCCATTATGCCTATAGACATATTGACATGAACATCATTTGTTTATACATGGATTTTTGCATATGCACGCTTACTCATAGAAAATGAATTTCTAAAGCATAGACTATGTGATTAAAGTGTACATGAGTAGTATACGCACGAGCATGCTTACTACATATTGTTAAGCCTCTTTATGTAGTAATATGACATTAGTGGTTTACCCTTGAGGCATGAACTTAATTTACTTAAGGTATATGAAAGTCCGGCATGAATGCCATATGATTTTGACTTATAATGAGCATGCTAGGTTTTAAAACTTGAGTTAATGCCCTTATATACATGTATACATGATGAACATAGTAGCCTTGCATGACTAGTTAAGTATGACAAGGATTTTGAAAGGTGAAACTTAGAAAGTTTGAATGTAATGGTTTCGATAAGATTTGAGAAACGTAAGAGCAATATGGATTGTAGATTTATGAGTTTGCAATATGTGTCGAACACTTAAATAGTTAAGCGGTTAATATTGATATTGAGTATGGTTAAGATATCACTATACGTACCTAACGATACTAAGCGTATGATATGAAAGTGAAACAAGGTTCTAAGAACCAAGCTAGACAACAATGTAATACTTATTATTACATTGAGAATGTATGGAAGTGTATAACTGATAAGTGTGATCTCTATGGTTAATATAACTGTGTAGGATTACACAAAGTGCAGAGATTCTTAAGCAGTTAAGTCGTAGTTGTTAAACTACGAATCAGGCAAGTCTTTCAGTTCCTATTTGATATATGAATTCAATAACTGTTAGTTGAATTATATTATGCTGTGATAATGTGAACTTATATATGAACTGTATATGATATATAAATGAGATTGAAAGTTGATCTTTGATGATATACTTGTTATGTGAAAAGTAACATGCGTAGTAAATATAAACTGTTTATAAATGCATGAACTGAGTATGATGTTATATGCTATGTGATGCATGAGGACTGTTAGAATTGCTGAGCTGTCGAGCTCACTCTTGCAAATAACCACTTTTGCAGGTTAAGGACTTACGATAAAGACTTCGTGCTTCTTGATTGATAAAGATAGATAGTATCACAACGAAGAATACTGATTAGATTATTACTCGAACCATGTCTAGGTTCTAGTAGTTGTACTTGATATTTGTTTACGAGGTTTAATGCTTGTCGTACTATAAAGATGTATTAGATAATACATAGAGGATATCGAGTTGAGCTGTAAATATTTATACGATAACTCAGATAAGAAGGAATCATATTATATAGTGGTTCAAGAATGTGTAATTGATTTAAGTTATGGAATCAATAAAAAGATTTTTATTCAAAGGATATTGAAAAGTTTAAATTATTACGCATTTTAGTAACATCGAATATGATGTGAAGACGAGATCTTGGATATGAATAGAATTTATATTCTAAATTATAATAAACAAAGTTGTATTCTTTTACTAATGATTAAAAGATGTAATAGTTTGACGATAGTAGTATCGTGACTGCACCGAATTCAAGGTTTCGAAGGAACGTGGATTTGGGGGCGTCACAGGTTGGTATCAGAGCTGTAGGTTATAAACCTTAGGTAAGTGTACCTTAGACTATAACCTGAGAGAGGGAAAGATAAGATTAAAATATATACGTGAAGATTCAAAGAAGAATCTTGAAATATCTAGAGAATGAGAATCAGGAGTTTTCTAACTCCGGTAATGAAAATGTTAAGACGATGTCTATAAGATGTATATGACGAAGATAATGAGAATAAACTCAGATGGAGTTTGGTTGATAATAGGGAAAGAACCCTGAGGTATAGTGATGATCACGACGTGATCAGATTGAACTGTGAAATGATAGATAGTCTGTAATGACTAAGTATGTATAGCTTGATGCTATAAGAGAATGTACTATGATAAAGTACGAGATGAACTCATGAGGAGTTGTATGTGATGAAACGTAGAAAGCTCGTAATGAGCAAGTGATAGAGTAAGATATAGTTAAGTGTTGGACTTCCATTGAGGACTCATGTAACGGCTTAGTTGTACAAACTTTTGTATGGGCAGAAGTTTTGTGCTTGCACTGAGTACGTCACATTGATAATCGTTGGAATGTTAGTGTCGCGGTATCATTATACATATGGTGGAAAGGTGATTCTTTTCTCATATTTATTTTGATAGATAGAGGTTTCTAAGATATAATTAGATAATATTAAGATTAGGTGCGAGTTCTTAAAACTCATGCCTATGACAAGTTCGTGACTCATAATCGTATGATGGGACCCCTCAGCGAATGGACGATTTTAGTCTGACTAGGATAAGTTCCTCAACCCATATGATTGTGGTAAGTTCCTGAACTTCCATGGTGTGGTAAGTTGGTGAACTGTACTGAGAATAGATATATTATATAAGAGTTTTGGAATAGTAAGCATTGATGGTGGTAAGAGATTGAAGCGATGGAGAAATTGGATTTTCCTAAATCCTCTAGCTACGCTAGATTTTCAATATTTATTGACTTCGTGCTAGTGTTTGCACTTCGGTTTTCTTGAGAAAACATTGGGTCAGGTAACTGAACTAATGAGTTTTAAAAACAACACCGTTATTCGTATGTCTACGCTATTTGTTTCGGCTAAGACAAAAATAATTTGAAAATCTTTCAAAATGTATTTTGACCATATGCATCATTTGATATGATGTAGAATGGTAAACGATGGAGTCATCAATGCAATCGAACCTAGTGTAGGTTGTGATCGAAAGATCGTCAGCCCACTATGGTATGATGTAATATGACAAAGTCATAAAATGGCGGAATCCTCAACGTACTATTAAGTTGGTGCGGCATCATGACGTCATAAAACGGTTTTTGGTTTTCTTTCGAATTATGAAAAGTTGACTAAATTATTTCGATTGATGTCCGAATTGTTGATGAGAGTCTAAGCTATTTGATTCTGCTAGGCGACTGTTGGAAAGGGATTATAGAATTCAAGTATTCTTGTGTATGTATGCCAAACCAGATTGCTCTGGTGCGGATTTTGACGTTGAAAAGCTGAGGTGAACAACCCTATAAAGGGGATATGTTTTCGGGGACAATGGTTCCAAGCGTAACGCATATAGTCGTTACAAAACACTACGTTGCGGCCCAACATAGTGGTACAATAGGTTGGCCACCTAGAGTACGCATGGAGGGTGTTTTCAGTCTTTGTGATTGATAAACACTCTGGTTTGCGGTGTGAAGAATTGTGTTGAAGCATTAGTAAACCTGGAGAAAAGTTCACGGTCTTGTGACCCCTCAGCATAAATTGGAATCTGAGTTATTCATACTACTTCCCGATTATTGAAAAATCGTGGAAGATTCTTATTCTTCTAAAGGATGAATGTAGTAAGTAGAATGTTCCTTAGAAAGGAGAAAGTGGTAGAATGAGATTGAGAAAGTTATAGTAATAAAACTTCTGAAAAGAGAATGAATAAAATTATTCAAGAGAATATGTAATATTCGGAATAGCACCGAGTAGAGGAAGTTTCGGTGATTCCGAGGACGGAATCCTTATAAGGGGGAGAGGATGTAAGAACCCGAATTTTCAGATATTATTAAATAAGGATTTAATAAATAAAATTCTTAAACTGTGAGATGGGTTCGAATAAAAATATATATATGTGATATGAGGTATGTGGTATTATATTACATAGGGTAATATGGACTATGTAATATGTGTTTTTGTGATTTATAAATATATTATTAATATATATTTGTTACTTATCGTAGAGACGATTCAGTGGAGATAAAGGAAGTGGATAAATTCCTATCGATATTAAATAATTTATAGAATTATTTTATAGTAAGTTGGTGACATTAAATATCCTTAATGTAAAAATCACCATATTCTTGAGTATGTGTATTAATAACTAGTATGTTTATAATATAGGTTATTAATAGCACTTAAACTATCCGTGAATAGGTTTGGATAGTGAAGCATGACTTAGTTAAGGAATTAACTAATAAGAATAAATATTAGTTAATATAAGTTGTGAGTTATATTATGGAATAATATAATGTCAGTATTGAACCTTAATTAACTATGATGATATAGTACAATATTTAATTTACTTAAGTAAATGAGTGAATTAATATGTGTGTTGAATATGTAATTATAGTTGATACTTTTTATATATATTACTTAGAATAGTAATATGTGAGAAAGTCTAATGTACGAATAACGTTAAATATATATATATATATACGTTATTAAAGGGAGATGGAAATCATTATATGATTAAATGAATATTTGAAGAAATTGTTTTGGGAACAATTTATAGAAAAGAAAGAGAAATAGTTATTATATATTTCTAATAAAGGATATTAAAATAATTTCTAATGTTGAATTATTTTAATAAAAGAGGGAATGTTATTTTTGAATAATAATATTACCTTATATGTTTTTGTATGAGGTGTGATTGGTTAATATAGTAAATATATTAAAACGTATTTGCTATATGTAATTAAATTGATGGAAACGATTTATTATAATAGAAAATAAACTTATTATCTATTTTCTATATATAATATATGTACATGTGTCATACATATAGTTATTTGATATTATATTAAGAATAATATCATGAGACAATAAGTAAATTATTTTCTAATAACGAATGTGCTTATTTGGAGAAAACATAATATTTTATGATATGACTAAATACATAATTTTAAATATATTTTCAAGGGAGTTTAATTAATGAAAGGAAACTAAGTTATTTTAATATATTAAATAACTTAAGTTATTATTTGATCGTGAATATTATTATTGGAATAATTAATAGAGTATATATTAATTATTATAAGCGTAAAGGTTATACTTATTATAAGTATAATTAATTGAAGTAATTTAACATTTTAATAGCTTGAGTTATTATATTTTCGTAAAGGTTATATATAATATTTGAATATTTGATTTATAAAATATTTATATGTGGACCTTGGATTTAATAGTTCTAATTTAATTGAACAGGTTATAAGTAGTAATGTGGTGAGAAATGAGTAAGTGATGAGAATAATGATAAGCTTAAGTTTGAGCTTGTGAGAGATGCCTTGTGTGGCACAATAATAGATTCAGTAATGAATTGACTAATTTAATGATGGAGGAATTATTAATTAAACAAGTAATCTAAATTAATTGTTAATTGTTATTATGATAGTATGTTAAATTATTATGGCTAGTGATAGTATAATAATAAGGAAATCGATTATAAGTATAATCGGATTTGTGATGAGATAAATTGTCTTCTAATATTAATTATTGTTATGAACAATATACTATTATCAAGTAATTATTTGATAATATGATTAATGAGTAAATGATTTATAAATATAAAAAGATTTATATTTATTTAACGTGATAATAAATCATATAAAGTGTTAATCAATTAGCGTGGGAATTATAATTCCATGGATTAATGAGAAATGGATTAATTAATATTATTATTAATTAATTGATAAGATAAGTAATTTATTAATTTCTATGTGCAACCATGCGATATTAAAGTATAACGTATGATAGTTAACTATATGTTATGCGAAGTATAAAGTGTAATGCGACTATGTTATATATGAATATAAACTATATAGTAAAGTTTATTAAGTTGTAAGAGGTACATGAAATGTGGGTGTGACAATGTGTATATTAAGTATACAATAAAATAATATATCATAGATATATTGTAAACAATTATTGAATTTACTAATAGAGGAGATAATACACTGTGATGGTACCCGATAGAATTATATCCGGTGGGATGAACTGTACATGGATTTTATATGTGTGAGTTAAAATTTACTACATGATAGTAGTATTTATTTATTAGGATTACATGGTAACCCCATTTTTAACCTAAGTGTACAATTATACATTGATATATATATAATATACATTTGTATATTGCCCAAAGGAATACAATGCTGAGTTTATTAAGCCTTGTCCCTAATTGAGAGTCTCATTTCTCCTTCACGTGATATGCTCCAAGCTAGTCTACTTCCTACTCCTCAAACTCAGCAACAAAACTAGCTAATGATTGCAAGGGTGTGGGATTCATGATGAGATTTACCAACTCTCACCAACACTTTCTTATCCATTGAGCTTTCTTGCAATCCTTTGAATTAATTTGGAAGGTAATTGAGTTGTCTGGATATCCATTTGCCTATATAAGGAACTCTCTTCCTTCTCTATTTCAATTGCTGAGAATTGCTTAAGTTGAGAGCATATAGAGGGTGGATACTTGTATACATATTAGTAGAGGAAGTGAGGATTAGCAAGTTCTAATTGAATGTTGACAGAGGTATAATCCCTCCTTCATTGTTCTTCATTTATATTTTACTGTAAATTTTTTGGTTTTAGAATTGAGTATGGAATCCATGATTATGTGATCAAGCAATGTTTGTTAATTGCTCCTTTGTTGCTATACTAGCTTATACATATGTTTAGATTGTTATATGGCTGATTAGAATCAAGTTCGTATTAAGTTTCTGAGTTTGGCTTGAGGTATTGCCGAAGCAGAAGCTGCTCTGTTTCTGGCAGACCAACTGCGCAGCTGCGCCAGTTTTGTACTGGCCAGCAGCGCAGCTGCGCCGGTACCAGACGTTTTGTTGGCCAAGGCCCTGCGCAGCTGCGCCAGTTTTGAACTGGGGCTCTGCGCAGCTGCGCCAGTTCCAGATTCTGGAATTTCATTTTCTGTTGCAGGTTCTGTTATGTACTAGCTTATGGCATGTTATTAGGCAAGTATAGGAACATGATTAAAATACATACATGAGTGCAATAACGTAGTGTGAACAAGTATAACTATGTGAGTACACTCAATTGAAGAAAGGATTTAAAGTTTACAAAATGAACTTAGAATTTTTAAAGTAAACTTGTCGTGAGCATATATGTTCCATTGTATATTCTGAGTTTTGTGAGCATGACCGTATGGTTTTTATTGACATAAAATGTATGTTCAAGGTGTTGAACACACTAGCATACGTGATTGATAAATTCAAGTGATTTCAAAGGTGAAACTTAAGGACTTTTTGAAGTGAACTTGACCAAGATTTAGGTCTTGTAATTTCTGACCGTTTGAATACATTTATGTGGTTTAGCTAAGTGTTCAAGAGAAAGTGAGTTATGATTTCAAGACACTTTGGTTATACTAAATGACCTTTGTGGACTTCGTGTACTTTTCAATAAAAATTTAGAGTTTGAAGACTAATATCATCAAACACCGTGCGAGTTACGTTCTAAGCATGCAAGCATGAAGATTAGGAGTCCATTATGCCTATAGACATATTGACATGAACATCATTTGTTTATACATGGATTTTTGCATATGCACGCTTACTCATAGAAAATGAATTTCTAAAGCATAGACTATGTGATTAAAGTGTACATGAGTAGTATACGCACGAGCATGCTTACTACATATTGTTAAGCCTCTTTATGTAGTAATATGACATTAGTGGTTTACCCTTGAGGCATGAACTTAATTTACTTAAGGTATATGAAAGTCCGGCATGAATGCCATATGATTTTGACTTATAATGAGCATGCTAGGTTTTAAAACTTGAGTTAATGCCCTTATATACATGTATACATGATGAACATAGTAGCCTTGCATGACTAGTTAAGTATGACAAGGATTTTGAAAGGTGAAACTTAGAAAGTTTGAATGTAATGGTTTCGATAAGATTTGAGAAACGTAAGAGCAATATGGATTGTAGATTTATGAGTTTGCAATATGTGTCGAACACTTAAATAGTTAAGCGGTTAATATTGATATTGAGTATGGTTAAGATATCACTATACGTACCTAACGATACTAAGCGTATGATATGAAAGTGAAACAAGGTTCTAAGAACCAAGCTAGACAACAATGTAATACTTATTATTACATTGAGAATGTATGGAAGTGTATAACTGATAAGTGTGATCTCTATGGTTAATATAACTGTGTAGGATTACACAAAGTGCAGAGATTCTTAAGCAGTTAAGTCGTAGTTGTTAAACTACGAATCAGGAAAGTCTTTCAGTTCCTATTTGATATATGAATTCAATAACTGTTAGTTGAATTATATTATGCTGTGATAATGTGAACTTATATATGAACTGTATATGAGATATAAATGAGATTGAAAGTTGATCTTTGATGATATATTTGTTATGTGAAAAGTAACATGCGTAGTAAATATAAACTGTTTATAAATGCATGAACTGAGTATGATGTTATATGCTATGTGATGCATGAGGACTGTTAGAATTGCTGAGCTGTCGAGCTCACTCTTGCAAATAACCACTTTTGCAGGTTAAGGACTTACGATAAAGACTTCGTGCTTCTTGATTGATAAAGATAGATAGTATCACAACGAAGAATACTGATTAGATTATTACTCGAACCATGTCTAGGTTCTAGTAGTTGTACTTGATATTTGTTTACGAGGTTTAATGCTTGTCGTACTATAAAGATGTATTAGATAATACATAGAGGATATCGAGTTGAGCTGTAAATATTTATACGATAACTCAGATAAGAAGGAATCATATTATATAGTGGTTCAAGAATGTGTAATTGATTTAAGTTATGGAATCAATAAAAAGATTTTTATTCAAAGGATATTGAAAAGTTTAAATTATTCCGCATTTTAGTAACATCGAATATGATGTGAAGACGAGATCTTGGATATGAATAGAATTTATATTCTAAATTATAATAAACAAAGTTGTATTCTTTTACTAATGATTAAAAGATGTAATAGTTTGACGATAGTAGTATCGTGACTGCACCGAATTCAAGGTTTCGAAGGAACGTGGATTTGGGGGCGTCACAACGTATCTTGCCATTAATTGTTTTGTCATTGCATCTGCATTTCTAGTGTCTAGCAATCTTTATCATGTTTATTCCAATACATTACATGAACATGATAAAGAGGGGCATCTGTAGACACTGGAAATTTTGTTTCCCTATTACTAACATTGTAGGAGGGTAAAATTATCTTTTCAAATCAACCCCGGTCTCACTACCGGGCCGTCAAATCAACCCCAGTCTCAACACCGAGCCGTCAAATCAACCACGGTCCCAATACTGGGCCGTCAAATCAACTCCGGTCTAAATATCGGGCCCTTAAATCAACCCAGGTCTCAATATCGGGCCATCACATCAACCCCAGTCTCAATATCGGGCTATCAAATCAACCCCGATCTCAATACCAGGCCGTCAAATCAGCCCCGGTCACAACCTGGGAAGTTTAGGTCAGCCCCGGTCTCAACCCGGGAGATAAAGGTCAGCCCCGGTCTTAACCCGAAAGGTATTGGTCAGCCCCGGTCTCAACCCGGGATGTACATATCAGCCCCGGTCTCAACTTGGGAGATACAGGTTAGCCCCGATCTCAACCCGGGAGGAACAGGTCAGCCCCGATCTCAACCAAGGAGATACAGGTCAGCCCCAATCTCAACCCGGGAGGAACAGGTCAGCCCCGATCAATACCCGGGAGGTACAGGTCAGCCCCGGTCTCAAACCGGGAGATACAGGTTAGTTCCGGTCTCAACCTGGAATGTACAATTCAGCCCCGGTCTCAACCCGGGAGGTACTAGGGAGGAAATTCTCTGCACCTTGATCGAGGAGGGGAAGATCACAAAATTTCTACCACCCTCATATCCGCGATCAAAGTGTTTTGATCCTTCCAGATCCTGCCTCTACCATTCAAATGCTCCTGGACATGCCACAGAGGAATGTTAGGCCCTGCGACATTTAATCCAGAACTTGATCGAATCAGGAGATCTGGAGTTAATGAACAAAGCTGAGATCTTCTCTGAGGAAGAGATAATCTACCCTCGAGGACTAAGGAATTTGGAGGGTATTGTAGCGGTTATCCTTTGCATGGAAGGAATGTCTGGCAGACCCATAACAATCCGAGGATTATCTGAACAGAGAAACAAAGCCACTCTCGAGATATTGGCGCTGAAACCTATGATGTTGGCTCCTAAGTCGCGACTCCCAATTCTTAGCCTGAAGAAGGTACCGTGGAATTACAGAGAGTATAAAATTGGCACCTGATTGTACAGCTGTCGTACCTAGGGGAATCCATTTTACCTCCCGGGGCGTTCGGCAAAACCGGCGACCAAGGTATTGGGGAAGGTATCAACTTGAAAGATCGCAGATTTCCTCCATAAGATGGGGCACAGCGAAGCAAGGACAGTGAAACAGTTGGAATCAGAACCCCATCAAATAACCATCCTTGATTTGGTATTAGATTCTGACGACCATCATCAAATTCTAATCCAAGTATTGGAGGAAGCACACCTGCCCAATACTATCGATACTGAGAAATTTCGGCACCTGAGCAGCCATGTACTGGACAGTAATGTGATATCAATCACTGATAATGATACACCAGCCGAAGGAACTGGGCATCACAAACCATTGCATATTACTTTTTTATCATCAGGATATGTGGTAGGTGGCGTGCTAATCGATGTAGGATCGTCCTTAAACATCTGTCCATAGGATACTCTAGAGAAGATGAAGATCAACCCAAATCGGATTCGAGAAAGCCATGTGGTGGTACGAGCTTTTGACGGATCATGAAGGGATACCGTGGGGGAGATTGAGCTTCCTGTGGAAATTGGCCCTTTCACTTTCAACTTACTTTTCCAAATCCTGAAGATCACTACCGGGTATAATTTGTTGTTGGGACCACCATGGATCCATATGGCTGGGGTGGTTCCTTCAACTCTTCATCAACAGCTAAAATATATCGTCAACTACAATCTGGTCACTGACAGTGCAGAACCTGATTATTCGATTCATGATCTGGGAGATATGCCCCTGATCGGCATGAATGAGGGTGTTGAGCCTGCCAATTTTCAAGCCTTTGAAATAAGAAATCCGCAATATAACTTTCTGGGGGCGCCGGTCTTAATTCCCTGAATATCTCCAGAGGTGATGGCAGTTGGCCAAGAGATGCTTTCCCGAGGACATCGACTAGGCCGAGAATTGGGGAGAAATGGCCAAGGAATCAGGAACCCAATTCGTATACCCGCACAGTGGGGAAAGGCTAGATTAGGATATTCTGGTGGATCCAAACATCAGAATCCTCACAAGCACAAACCAGTTAATCAGCTGATTCACATCAAGCCAAACCTCAGTGAAGCCGAATTTAAAGAGCCATTAAAGAAGATCCCCGTCGTTATCTCAAGTCTTCAGATTCCTAAAGTCAATCAGAGCGAACATCAGCAAGTTGTGGATGAAAAGCCTCTCAAGGATGCGGCCTGGAAGGCAAAAGATAAGAAGTTTCTGGAGGAGATTCAGTTGCAATTCATGAGCAGTTTTTGCCTATCTGAAGTTGATCTGAAAAAGTCCAATGGGGCAGATTTGTCAAGTGATCAACCCATCCTCTCGGTCCTTAACTGGGAAATGTAAACATCCCGAATGAGGATCCAGGGACCATTTTCAAACCAGTTATGGCCATCCTGGAAGACGCCGACAACTCCAGTAGTGCGTCTATCTCAGCGACTCCCTAGGATCTTATAACCAGTAATTGGACGATCACCCCTCAGATCGTCCGGAAAGGGTAAAAACTAGGAAGTGACCGCTGACAAAGAGCTCTACCTTTATCTATATTTATGTCTATTTTATTTCATCTGTAGCTTGTTATTGCTTGTTGTCATATTAACTGATGAATCTTTTTGTAATTGATAACCACTTGTATATATTTAGCAATAATGTTTTTGTCTTAGGTTTCAAAATTTGTGTATTTCTAGCCACGTCCATGACTTGCCAAATTTGAGTAATGATTGCAGTTTCGATATAGAATTGGACTTTGACTTGATGGGAATCGAGCAAGAGGAAGGGTGTCATAATGAGGTACCCGAGGAAATCAAAGCGTGGGTCAAAGATAAACCTAAACCCAACCTTGATGAAACCACCACCGTAAATATCGAAACCCTTGACAATCCTAAAGAAATATAGATCAGAACTAACCTTCCCTCTAACTAAGAAAAAGAACTAATCCAACTCTTAACCCAATTCAAGGATGTTTTTTCCTGGTCTCATAAAGACATGATAGGTCTATCCACCGATAAAGTTGTCCATCGACTACCAATTAAAGAAGGGTTCAAACCAGTCAAGCAAAAATTGAGATGGTTAAAACCAGAATGGAGCCTGAAGGTCAAAGAAGAACTTATCAAATAGTTCCAAGACAGGAATCATTAGGGTGTTAATGTACCCTGAATGGTTGTCCAACGTAGTCCCAGTGCCAAAATTTTGGGGAAAGGTGCGAGTATGTGTAGATTATCGAGATCTCAACAAAGCCAGCCTTAAAGATGACTTCCCAGTGCCGTTCATCCACGTATTAATCGACAACATTGCATAGTTCGAGAGATATTCTTTCTCTGATTGCTTTGTCGGATATCACCAGATCATGGTTGCTAAAGTAGACAGGGAAAAGACCGCCTTCATTACCCCTTGGGGAACCTTTTGTTATAGAAGACTAGCTTTTGGCCTTACCAATGCTAGTGGTACTTATTATCGGGCCATGATGACCTTATTCCATGATATGATGCATAAAGAAATCGAAGTGTATGTGGATGATATCATCATAAAGTCCCTACAGGATGATGACCATTGCACCCATCTTAAGAAGTTGTTTGAACGACTCTGCAAATTCAATTTGATGTTAAACCCAGTAAAATGTGCTTTTGGTGTGAAATCCGATAAACTGTTGGGATTTCTCGTGAGCAACCGGAGCATTGAATTGGATCCTGCCAAAATCAAAGCCATCACGAAAATGCCCGAACCAAAGACAGAGCAGGAAATCCGAGGTTTCCTGGGAAGAATCAACTTCATCTGCCGGTTCATATCGCAGTTGACAACAACTTGTGAACTAATTTTCAAACTGTTAATGAAGAACTCTTTGGGAGAATGGAATGAAGATTGCCAAAAAGCTTTCCACACCATCCAGAAGAGGTTGATTAAAGCACCTATTTTGGTACCCCCAAGGGATGGGATTCCGTTGTTCATGTATATCTCAATCAACTCCAAGGCTATGGGTTGCCTATTGGGGCAAAAGGATGACACTGGGAAAGAAAGAGCGATTTATTTTCTCAGTAAATGCTTTAGCAGTGGAGAACAGAAATATACCCTGATAGAAAGAACCTACTGTGCATTAGCCTAGGCAGCCACGAGGTTACAGCATTACCTGCACGGCCATACAACTTATCTCATCTCGAGGATGGATCCTTTGAAATACATCTTCAGCAATGCGATTTTGAACTGCTGTTTATCCAAGTGGCAGTTAATCCTTCAATAGTTTGACATCATCTATGTAACCCAAAAGTCCCTTAAAGGGCAAGGGAGTGCGGATCACCTGTCGGCTGCACCTGTAGGGGGTTTTGAGCCTTTGGAAACGTATTTCCTGGAGGAGGAAGTGATGACTGTTCAACTGATCAATAAGGATGATCAACGTCAATTTTGGAAAATATATTTTGACGGTGCATCAAACACTGAAGGTGAACGAGCCGGTGCAGTCCTGGTATCTATTACGGGAGATCAATATCCCGTGGCAACCAAGTTGCATTTCAACAACTCCAACAATACCGTATAATATGAAGGGTGCATTGTGGCGTTAAAGCTGGCTGAGTCAATGGGAGAAAAATGTTTAGCGGTGTTTGGAGATTCGGAGCTAGTCATCACACAGTCTACCGGGGCATACACCACCAAGGAATTGCATCTATTGCCTTACCATCAGCATATTCTCAAATTGGCAGGAGAATTTGAAGACATTGCGTTCATGCATATCCCCCGGAACCGGAATGATTTCGCCGATGCATTGGCCACATTTTCTTCATTGGTGAACCTGTCAGCAAGAAGGGGAATGCCTGTCATCACTTTCACTGTACAGAATACACCATCATATGGAAATAATGTAGGGGAGATATAAGATGAGATAGCACCTGCTAGACGACCTTGGTACCACCATATTAAATAATATTTGCGAGATCAGTCAACCCCTAAAGGAATGAGTCAAGCCGCGAAGAAGCGAATATAGAAAATGGCCATAAATTTCTACCTAAATGGAGATTCTCTCTACAAGAGAGACCCAGGTGTAGGCCTTCTGAGATGTCTAGACCGAGATCAAGCCCAGCGACTTATGAATGAAGTACATGGTGGGGTATGCGGAGCACATATGAGTGGACCTCTGCTTGTTAAGAAAATTCTGAGTATATGACACTACTGGATATCCCTCAAAGCGAATTGCGATGACCATGTCAAGCGTTGTTATCAATGTCAGATCCACGCCAACATTATTCATGCCCCTCTGAATCAGCTACATTGTATGACATCAACATGGCCCTTTTCCATGTGAGGAATGGACCTGATATGACCAGTTTAGCCTAAATCCAGTAACGATCATCGATTCATCTTCACTATGATTGACTACTTTACCAAGTGGGTGGAAGCAGCTTCTTTCCCCAAGGTCACTAAGGAGGTCATCGATGGTTTCATTAGAAACAACATCATCTATCGGTATTGACAACCCGAGGTTATCATATCAGACAATGCAAAGAATTTGAATTACAAGATGATGAGGGAACTGTGCAGTAAGTTCAATATCAAACACCTCAATTCGGTTATTTATTGTTCGAAAATGAACGGCCAGGTGGAAGCGGCAAATAAGAACATCAAGAAGATAATGATGAAGATGTCAGCCAATCATAGGGGATGGCTTGATCTATTATCGTTAACCCTACTTGCATACCGAACGTCGACTCGAACCTCAACTGGGGCAACACCCTACTCTCTGGTATATGGTATGGAGGTTGTACTTCATGTCGAAGTGGAGATGGAATCACTGAGAGTAATGGTCGATGCCCAGATATAGGAAAGCCAATGGATTCAAGATCGATACGATCAGTTATCCGTGATAGATGAAATGAGGGTCGCGACTATCTTCCATGGTTAACTTTATCAGCAGCGAATGTCACGATCTTATAACAAGACGGTTCAACATCAAGAATTTAAATAGCATGATTTGGTACTGAAGAAGATCATTCCGGGCCAAGATGAAGTTAAAGGAAAATTTACCCCAAATTGGGAAGGACCCTTTATTGTCAAAGAAATTCTATCAGGCGGAGCTTTGAAATTAGAAGAGATGGATGGTGAAGAATTCCCGCAACTAATCAATTCTGATTCAGTGAAGCGGTATTATGTTTAAGACCATTTTCTCTTTCAAACTTAAATACGTTGTCTTGATAAAAAAAAGAAAAAAAAAGAAAAAAAAAAGAAAAAAAGAAAAAATATATCAAGTATAGTTTTTCAGGTCTGAGCCTGAACTACGAAAGACCTGATCTCCTATGTAACGCCCCCAAAATAGGTCCAATCCACCCAACCCATTCTGGGTCGCCACGAAATACACTCAACAAAAATCCAAATACAAAACTTCAAATTCTAATTTTTAAACTGTCGCACAGAATACGACCAAAGTTAAACTGTGAGTTTTAATACAAATAATACTGATACCAACATGTAACTCTCATGGTGTTTCAACCTTGGACATCACCTTACCCTATTTGGGTCACCAAAATCAACGATTAAATGGCGTATACAATACGACACACACATTTAAAGTTCTCAATACAATTATATATCGTCTGGCTGTTTTATAATGTATTGAGAAAATTAACAGTCAACGACCATTACTCTATTCCCTTGTTACTCCCGCTCGACCCAGCTACACTCTTATTACATGAAAGGAATTATGAAGCAAAAGGGTGAGCACTAATAGCCTAGTAAAGAACATCATGACTAAAGATAATTAAATTATCAATAGCATTCGTCAGTAATAAATTAGAGATTTAAACATATGGTAGATGATAAAACTTTTCAACCATAGTTGCAGCGGAACGAACAATCCATTAGAAGAGTCATATAGACCATAATGTCTATTATCTCCTCCATGTTAAAAGTCCACCAACAATATTGTATCCCTGTAACATCAATCAACAATTCCTGTCCATAATCATGTAAATAGTTCATAATCATAATTATGTTGATAAATTCCTCTTCGCACCTAGGACGGAGATGATTTTCATCACCTTTCTTTACCTGAAACATCAAAGATCATGGTTATACCAAATCACAGTTCTTGTGCATAATCATGTTAATCATTTCATCTTTGCACTCAGGCCACAGATGTTCAACAACATGTCATCTTTGCACTACGAGCCAAAGATATTCAACAACAGGTCATCTTTTCACTATAGGACAAAGATATTCGACAGCAGGTCATCTTTGCACTACGGGCCAAAGATATTCATATCTCAAAGAAATATCTAATTATTTCAGAATTTATATAAATAATAATTATAACCATGATGATCAATTCACTTTTGCCCTTAAGCTAAAGATATTCAATTGTAAATTCAATGGTCATGATCATACCAGTTAACAATTCAACTTTTGCACTCCTGGCCAAAGAGAACCCATAGTAATGGTCATACCAATAATCTACCCATCTTTACATTCAAGTCAAAGAGAACTTCCATCACCGTGATTATAAAAATATGACCAAAATATGGATCTAATTTCAAGAGTAAGATTAATAAATCAACGATAATTTGGTTAGAAAAAAAAACTAATTTTGTCGTAAATAGTACCCCGTGCATAGTACTCCGTGAATAGTGCCGTATACGTGAATAGTAATCTCGACATAAAAAAGGTAAAAATTTCATAATAAAATTCGTATCAATATTTCGGTATAATGATATTAAAAGAAATAACATCATTTTTGAAGAAATAACATCCCTTACATCAAAAGAATAGTACTTCTGACTGGAATATCGGATATAATACTGAAGGAAACTTGTACTGTATAACAACACTCAAAATATTTAAATACTCACAAAAATACGCTCGATATTATAGAGAGAGAAACTTCTGATTATGGTGTGATTTTCAATTCTAACCTAAGCACCTTATTTATAGGAAAATGCTTAGAATGCCAAAGCATAAAATTTAATAAAATATTATTATTAATTTTTTTCTCTTTATGCACCACCCGCCTGCCATCCTTGGAATTTTTTCCACCAGCAATCGGCCAACAAAAGTCAAGAGTGGGGCCCACCATATGTTTTAAAAAAATATTATTTCCGAACTTCAATAATTCATAATAAATAGCCCTTTTATCATAAAAATACGAACCTTATGTCCAGTTCATATGAAATTTAATTCTCTACAACTTTGTAGAAGAAAGTTTTTTCAAATTTCGAACAAAAAATGACCCAAATTTACATACGGATGATTTTTCCACACCCCATTTTGACAAAATCTTTAGCACCCGCGTTTTTTTCCTTTCTTTCTTTCCTTTTCCCCTTTCTTTATTTTCTCTCTATTTCTTTTCTTTCTTCATTCCCTTTTCCCTCCACCAATTCCCACTAATTCTCTCTCTCCCCCTTTTCTTCTCTCACCCACAACATTTCTTCCACACACACACACACACAAATACGTACACACACACACACACACACACACACACACATATATATATATATTAAAATACTTTCAATTATAAAAAAAATTCCAATTCTATTTTCTTTTATCCACCTCATTTTATTAACATATCGTGCATTTATTGAAAAATATCACCATTATTATATTATTACATCATACACTTATAATGTAATATTATAATAATATATTTAAATAAATTATTTTATCGAATAAGATAAAATATCAACTCTCAATAATTGTTTCTTTTGCTAAAAATTCCTCCCTTAATATCCATAATGAATAAATATTTACTTATCATTTCTATCAATAATTAATTATTCATAAATAATATTACAGAACCACAATATTGACAACCAGGTCGTTCTCAAGAAAGAGGGGGCCTTTCGATAAGGATTTCTCCTTACTGGCGCGCAATTAGGTGACCAAACCCCTTTCCTAGACAGAACTTCCTTAGACATTGTCAATAATGCTGTCTAATAATATTATTCAAATAATATGAATTATTGATTTGATAAAGTAAAATACTGTGCAGTGACAATTATTGAAACAACAATAATATAAAATACTGTGCAATACCATGTGCTACTGTGTAACAATGCGTATAACTTTATTTTAACCACCGGGTATTTCAACAGTTTAACGGTAACAGTTTTTTTGTTATTTTTAGAAAACTTATTCTTGTCGTTTTCTTCATCCGATAGTTTTTCGTTATGGGGCCCATAAATGGCTGCGCCGTCGTATGAATAGTCCCCGACAACAAGAATATTCCACGACCAAAAGAATAATCCCCGATAACAATGAATATTTTATAACCACTTGCTTATTTTATAAAATTTACATATATCACCCTTTACTTTAACCTTTTATCAATTTAACCATTTACTTAATAATAATTATAAGAAAAATTGAATACTTCTATTTCATAAAATTTGGGGTTTTACAATCTCCCCTCCTTATGAAATTTCGTCCCTGAAATTTACGTACTTGGTATTTCGAAGAGGTGATAATACCTTGCTTTCATTTCAGATTCTATCTTCCCGGTCATTTCTTCTGTATCATGATTTCTCCATTGCTCATTCTAGAATACAGCTTCAAAACAAAGGTTAATTGACATATCACAGTTTGTCAACTTAGTAAAAAAATTCAGCTTAGGTAAGTCACATACTAGCGAAGTATATTACTCGTCTCTCCCCTCCTAGTTCTAGACTCAGATCTCCGCCAGCGATCATATCCCTAAGCTCTGATACCAAATGTAACACCCCCAAAATAGGTCCAATCCACCCAACCCATTCTGGGTCGCCACGAAATACACTCAACAAAAATCCAAATACAAATCTTCAAATTCTAAATTTTAAACTATCGCACAGAATACGACCAAAGTTAAACTAGGAGTTTTAATATAAATACTACTGATACCAACATGTAACTCTCATGGTGCTTCAACCTTGGACAACAACTTACCCTATTTGGGACACCAAAATCAACGGTTAAATGACGTATACAATATGACACACACATTTAAAGTTCTCAATACAATTATATATCGTCCTACTATTTTATAATGTACTGAGAAAATCAACGGTCAACGACCATTACTCTATTCCCTTGTTATCCCCGCTCGACCCAGCTACACTCTTATTACCTGAAAGGAATTGTGAAGCAAAAGGGTGAGCACAAATAGCCCAGTAAAGAATATCATGACTAAAGATAAATAAATTATCAATAGCATTCGTCAGTAATAAATTAGAGATTTAAACATATGGTAGATGATAAAACTTTTCAACCATAGTTGCAGCGAAACGAACAATCCATTAGAAGAGTCAGATAGACCATAATGTCTATTATCTCCTCCATGTTAAAAGTCCACTAACAATATTGTATTCCTGTAACATCAATCAACAATTCCTGTCCATAATCATGTAAATAGTTCATAATCATAATTACGTTGATAAATTCCTCTTCGCACCCAGGACGGAGATGATTTTCATCACCTGTCTTTACATGAAACATCAAAGATCATGGTTATACCAAATCACAATTCTTGTTCATAATCATATTAATCATTTCATCTTTGCACTCAGGCCAAATATGTTCAACGATAGGTCATCTTTGCAATACGGGCCAAAGATATTCAACAACAGGTCATCTTTGCACTACAGGCCAAAGATATTCGACAACAGGTCATCTTTGCACTACGGGCCAAAGATATTCATATCACAATAAAATCTCTAATCATTTCAGAATTTATATAAATAATAATTACAACCATGTTAATCATTTCACTTTTGCCCTTAAGCTAAAGATATTCAATTGTAAATTCAATGGTCATGATCATACCAGTCAACAATTCATCTTTGCAGTCCTGGCCAAAGAGAACCCATAGTCATGGTCATACCAATAATCTACCCATCTTTACATTCAAGTTAAAGAGAACTTCCATCACCATGATTATAAAAATATGACCAAAATATGGATCTAATTTCAAGAGTAAGATTAATAAATCAACGATAATTTGGTTAGAAAAAGAAACCAATTTTGTCATGAATAGTACCCTATGCATAGTACTCCGTGAAAAGTGTCGTATACATGAATAGTGTCGTATACGTGAATAGTGTCATATACGTGAATAGTAATCTCGACATGAAAAGGTAAAAAATTCACAATAAAATTTATATCAATATTTCGGTATAATGATATTAAAAAAAATAACATCATTTTTGAAAAAATAACATCCCTTACCTCAAAAGAATAGTACTTTTGACTGGAATATCAGATATAATAATAAAGGAAACTTGTACTGTATAGCAACACTCAAAGTATTTAAATACTCACAAAAATACGATTGATATTATAGAGAGACAAACTTTTGATTCTGGTGTGATTTTCAATTCTAACCCAAGCACCTTATTTATAAGAAAATGCTTAGAATGCCAAAGCATAAAATTTTAAAAAATTATATTATTATTATTATTTCTCTTCATGCACCACCCGCCTGCCATCCTTGGATATTTTTCCACCAGCAATCAGCCAACAAAAGTCAAGAGTGGGGCCCACCATATGTTTTAAAAAAATATTATTTTTGAACTTCAAAAATTCATAATAAATAGCCCTTTTATCATAAAAATACGAATCTTATGTCCATTCCATATGAAATTTAATTCTCTACAACTTTGTAGAAGAAATTATTTTCAAATTTCGAACGAAAAATAACCCGAATTTACATACGGATGATTTTTCCACACCCCATTCTGACAAAATTATTAGCACCCACGTTTTTTTTTCTTTCTTTCCTTTTCCCCTTTCTTTCTTTTCTCTCTGTTTCTTTCCTCTTTTCTTCCTCTCTTTTCTTTTCTTTCTTCCTTCCCTTTTCCCCCCACCAATTCCCACTAATTCTCTCTCTCCCCCTTTTCTTCTCTCACCCCCACCATTTCCTCCACACAAACACACACAAATACGTACACACACACACACACACAAACACACACACACACACACACACACACACACACATATATATATATTAAAATATTTACAATTATAAAAAGATTTCAATTCTATTTTCTATTTTCCACCTCATTTTATTCACATATCGTGCATTTATTGAGAAAATATCACCATTATTTATATTATTATATCATACACTTATAATGTAATATTACAATAATATATTTGAATGAATTATTTTATCGAATAAGATAAAATATCAACTCTCAATAATTGTCTCTTTTGCTGAAAATTCCTCCCTTAATATCCACAACGAAAAAAAAATATTTACTTATCATTTCTATAAATAATTAATTATTCATAAATAATATTACATAACCACAATATTGACAACCAGGTCGTTCACAGGAAAGAGGGGGCCTTCCGATAAGGATTTCTCCTTATTGGCGCGCAATTAGGTGACAAAACCCCTTTCCTAGACAGAACTTTCTTAGACATTGCCAAAAATGTTGCCTAACAATATTATTCAAATAATATGAATTATTGATTTGAACTGTACAGTAACAATTATTGAAACAACAATAATATAAAATACTGTACAATACCGTGTGCTACTGTGCAACAACGCGTATTACTTTACTTTAACCACCGGGTATTTCAACAGTTTAACGGTAACAGTTTTGCCGTTATTTTTAGAAAATTTATTCTTATCGTTTTCTTCATCCGACAGTTTTCCGTTATGGGGCCTACAAATGGCTGCGCCGTCGTACGAATATTCTCCGACAACAAGAATATTCCACGACCAAACGAATATTCCCCGACAATATTGAATATTTTATAATCATTTGCTTATTTTATAAAATTTACATATATCACCCTTAACTTTAACCTTTTATCAATTTAACCATTTTTGAATAATAATTATAAGAAAAATTAAATACTTCTATTTCATAAAATCTAGGGTTTTACATCCTATTTGTGGGAGTACGTAGGCAGCCATTTACAGTGCGGTCTAACCCTTGAAAATAAAATCAGAACTTATCCAATCAAACAAAAAACATCAAAATCCTATCAAACCAATCTCAAACCCAAATAAACCCTTTTCAAACTTTTCAGGTCTGAACCTGAACTACGAAAGACCTGATTTCTTATTTGTGGGAGTACGTAGGCAGCCATTTATGGTGCAGTATAACCTTCAAAAAATCCAAACACTTTCATCTTATTCAAAATCCTAACATATACAGAAATCAAAATCTTATCCATAAAGCCAACCCAATCGACAGCTTATGTGGAGAAGACCTAGCGACATCTCGACATCAGTCCCGCCGATTCTGATGCCACATGACGAGACCAGCTCTATGTCGACATAATAAGTCATGAAGCGAAAATGGTAACAGTAGACAAGGCTAGACATGCTCAAACAAGGGTAGTGAACTGAACTTGTTTCTTTTTATATATACAACTGTTTAGAATTCAAAAGTTGATTCTAATCTATGACAAGCGATAATAACAAAGTCTATACAGGGAAATAAAGTAGAGATATAGATCGGCAGTTAGACAAGCCAACATAACTAAATATCCAGCGATCTTTGCAGTCGGAGGAGCATCTCTGAGCTCATGCTCTAGTATCTCAACCCGTCTCAGCATCTCTGCCGCCATACGATATATCTCCTCCTGACTCTGCACTACACCCTATATGTGGCCAAAAAGTCCATTTGAGAAAGTCTGGGCCGAGTCTCTGTCCACGAGGGCATGGCCTCTGGAAGATAAGGTTTCGTCTCTCTCAGCGATAGCAGCATCTCGACCAGCTACGATGGTATACATAAGAGCTCGAGCCTGATCCATCTCAAAGGTCACCAGGTGAAGTTGTCTATCCATCGCCTCCATGGAAACTGAGGCCAAACATGGGACAGTGTTCACTATGGAAGCTGTCAACTCTGTAAATAAAGCATCCTTAGTCGGAGATATAGGATACTCCATTGGCTCCTCAGCGTCTGTGGATCCACCATCATCCCCGAATAAAGACCCTGTCTCAATCTGGTCTACTATGTCTGGTGCCAAATCCGACTCTAGCCAAGCTGAGTACTATGCAGATCGACTAGGATGGCAGTCTCTGAACTCCACTATCTGTCGATGAAACCAAAATCCATAAACCCGAGCCAGATCAGCCTCGGTAACTGAGTAGACAGGGATACGATAATCCTTAGTCCCCTCAAATGCATGGACCTCCTGATACTGATCAAACTGACCCATCATCGCTATAGAATGATAGGTCGTCACACGCCTCAAACCCGCCAACGGAAGGAAATCCAGGTCGGCCACATGGGTGGTGAAACTCAGAAAGGAACAATTACCAGAATACATAACTATCGCAAAAGGCTCCTCCATAGCACCCAAAAATGAAGTCCAGGACGCCTCTTTAATGTAAGAAGTCGGGCATTATGAGTAGACCTGAGACAAGCCATGTCCAAAATAGAACCCATGACAATGAAGCCGACCGATCGGTCTGAGGTTCGTCATAAACCAGATGTATAGGAGCACGGGGCTACCTCTGAACTCCTGATCCCCAACGGTACGGCAGATAGAAGCAGATATTAATGTCTCGGCTAGGATATAGGGAAGTATGGTGAAGTCATCTCTGAGAGCCCTAACAGCCATCGACATTGCCACGTTTAAATGATCAGCATAGAATGGCATATATAGATATGCTACGAGGCACATGACCAAGCCGTCCACTCGAGCAGTATGCCATCTCTCCTCTGAAAGGGCGAAGTCTCCATGATAGACGACAAAGCTGTCAGCAGATCCAAAGTGACCTATCATGAAGTCCATGGAAATGATGTGGCTACCACCCACCTCAGCCAATACAACTACCCTCCTAAGTCTAGTCATCGTTATGAACTGGCGGCGCATATGGCCCAATGCCATCTGAGCACGTGGCCCCTCCATCGACAATCCAGAAATACGACCATACTCCCCAAGAGTAGGAGTCAACTCGTCTGAGCCAAATCGAAAGATGTGGTGCTCAGACTCTAATACCTGAATATCTCAGTAATAAATCCCTTTGGAACCTGAAAGGACAACAGAGACAGGGAGTGGCATAGCATGCGATTGATGGCAATACGGTCAGTATATGGCAACTGGTCCTACCAAACCCTCAAACTGGTGGCTATATGGCTAGGCAGAAGGTGATCCAAGTGCACCACAACAAAGGATGCCATCTGTACAAACTGTGTCAACAAGACCATACATGGGTCAATCTCTATCAAATCATTTAAGTATATATGAAGCATACATCATAACAAGTGATAAAATAGTATGTGCGATGAATAAATATAAAACATCATGAATAAATATCTGTCAAATACATTAGTTTCATAAACATCTCCGTCATACCTATGATACATATAAAAACTATAAATTAAAAAAGTACATGATACTAGGGCACAAACGCCCAATGACTAACAAAGGACCTATGGGCTCGTCACAATGTCAAAATCATCCAAGAAAGTGATGGTCTCATCAAACTAATCAACTTGGGGCAGTTTACCTAGGGTGAGCACATCCTGCTGATCCGAGCATTAAGGGGTCTCCTGCATATCCTGGTGACAAGTAAAAAGATCATCCCTATCCTGAGAGCCACCAATACCTGAGGGTCCAGCACCATGAGAGCCACTACCGCCTGACGGTCCAGCCTCATAACCCTGAGCAACAAAAGTACTAGCTAAGGAGGGGTCCAAACCATTGTGGCACAGTACCCCGATAGCTTCTCCAGCTGAAGTCTCAAATTAGCTATCTGAGCCTGATGAGAGGGCTCCTTAAAATATGATATCCAGTCCTCAATCGTAAGGGACCCTAGGACCATGTCTCCCAAGAACTGGGTAGCCCGGGTCTGAGCTCCTATAGTGTGTTGGCCCCACGAAGTGATAAAGTCATTAGAAGTAATCGGACCATCAGACAAGTGAAGACCATCATACCCATTAGTGTGAATCGATGCAGCTGACGACGACAAAGGCCATAAGCACTAAGCTGGAGGACCAAAAGGAAGGCAAATCTCCCTAGTGATACATCAAAAAGCGCGCTCCCCGAGATAGAGCTCCCAACCTCAATCAAAAAGGAATGAAATCTGGCGTGTAGATAAATAACACTTTAGCCCTGTCGGCAAACCATCCTCAAATCCCTCGAATAAGTTCTCTCTGGAATATGGAACCCACACTATGTTCCCAGCCATCAATGTCTACAACTAAAGACAGGCATGGGTAAAGCCCTCCGCGACAGGGACCTCTAATAAAGTAGACTGATGCCATCTACGTCATCGTGGATAAGTGTCCAAGCCTAAGACAGAGATGGAGCAAAGACATGGAAGCCTCTCATAAGCCCATAACTGTCAATGCAAAAGAACCCTCCATTAGTCGTGGGAAAAGATAAACTAATTAAATGTCAAATAAATGAAATTCGGTCAAAAGGACTTACCAGAAGAAACGGGTAGAATTCGACCCAGGCATCGGTAACTCCCTCGGATCGCAGTCACATCCCATATATGAAGAGAGAGAATGTAAATGATCCCCAATCGTAGTCCCCAATGCGGTCTACGTCTCGAACTGCCCCTACCAAGCTAAAGGGAATAATGGAGGAGTTGTTCCCAATGAAATAACCACTCAGGATGGTCAGAAATATACGCCATAAGATGCTATCCCTCTCCGTCAAATCAGCAGTTAGCTGCTACTGCAGGGTACCTCGAGCAGCATCGACGCTCAGGCTCCCTGACTGGATACTACGATCCTTAAAGGCCCACTCTTGGGGAGAAAACCCTAGGAGAGTACGCACTGTAATCAAAGTGATGGTCGTCTTCAAGGGCACTCTGGTCCCAGTAAACTCTAAGCCTGTGATATACCTCCAATCAATGGGAGTCATCACAATCTCGCAGTCCAGTAGATGGAAAGACTGACTCTGATGAAACCATCGCTCGAACAAAGCTCGCATATAGCCCCAAGGGCAGCGACTGGGAGGAATGGTGAAGAAGGCCTCAGATACCCAAGAATCCACGATCGCCCGATACTCTGGATGTAGCGAATGATACAGAGAGTATAAGCTGAACCAGTTACCCCTAGGCTGGGTAAACTCCAGAACCTGCGCGACCTTAAGGTTAAGAAAACTCGTTGATGACAGAAAGGAGAAATTAATCACGTACCTCTTTCGCCTGCAAGAGAATAGAGGGATGGCGGCTCAGATCCATACCTAGAAAATCAGGGATAGCTACCTCAATACTGGGAAGAAATCTAAGCGCAGCAGTGGGCTGAGGCAGAGCCTCATGCTCAGGGATATCCTCCTCATCCACGGGAGGATGGTCCTTGACACCAGGTCGATGATCTGGCTCCGTCAATCGCTGTACCAGTCAACTAATCCAAGGAACAGGAACGTTAGAGGGAGCTCTCTGTTGGTGAACTCCAGTTGAAATCCACTAGGATGAAGAACGACTGGGTCCCATAGAATCCATATCTGAACAATGAGTTTATAAGAATAAAAACAAAGTCAGGTATATTCCTGTCCTTTTCAAACTTCAAACTAAATCCATGAAATATAATTTTTATCATCACATCATGCATATCTTATATGTGTCATTATATGTCTACGTCATTTTAGTCGCATCCTAGCATATCTATAAATATATCTAGGACCCTGATGTTTGACTCATAGAAATTTTTTTGCCAGAGTTTCCTTTATAAAATGGACTATCTACATTCCCGAAGCATGCATTAATTCACCCTATGAGGGTATACAATCACAGCCAAGCATGTAAATATCAATTTAAATTGTTATTCTAACACATAAATACAATGTATTTCTAGATTAACCGATAAATGATAATATATTGCATCCATACGGTCCATAAGATGATTTGTAAGCATGCATTGCATTATAAACATGTTTAACTAGAAATCTATGCATACATGATAGATATAATGCGTTTAAAGAAAGAAATACCGGTTTTCGCCAACCAAAGCATAAAAAAACGAAGTCTAGACGTTATTAGTAGTACGTAAAAGAGATGTACGGTGGCGGATCGCTCCAAATTAAGCCATAATCGAGTAGATGTGAAGAAGTGCTCGATTTTGTAGAGAGAAAACAAAGAAATTCAAGTCGAATGTGTTACAATGAGGCCTCCCAAGGGTATAAGTCCGATCACGGGCAGCCTTGACCATAGTTGCTCCAGCCACAACCATATATGCTGTTGCTACATATGGGTCCCGTGGCCTCCCGATTGATAACATGATGTCTGAAACGTGTTATTTTGGGTTGAAAAGGGTCACCTTATTTAAGATGATACCTTTCTGGGATAATTTTAAATCCCAAAAACCATTAAAAAAAACCCTCCAAAATAGCAAAAGTCGGATAAATATCAGAAATCTAGACGTTGAACGCCGGAAGACTAGAAAATAAGTCAAAATCAATACTGCATCTCAGTATCCATCGACAACGAACCAGTGAAGGCGTCGGCTCGACCCCCAACGATGTAATCCACCAGCAACGAACCAGTGAAGGCGTCGGCACTCCCCCGATGATGTAATCCACCGGCAACGAACCAGTGAAGGCGTCGGCAAATCCCCGATGATGTAATCCATTGGCAACAACCTAACGCATGTCGGCAAATCCCTGATGATGTAATCCATTGGCAACAACCTAACGCAGGTCGACAACTCCCCGATGATGCAATCTGTTGGTAACAACCTAACGCCACATCCCCGCGGTCTAGGCTTCATTTTCTATTTACCGCAGATGCACAGAGAGCAGTAGCCATGGCTTGGGATGAGCCGACCGAGGAGGATGCAGAGGGTGAGCCACCAATGTCGAACGAGGGCAACTTCAGTTCCCAGTTTCGAGCTCTGCAACAGCAATTGGATGAGCCTCGCCGATTAGATGACAGGTTGGCGGCGTGGCAGAGCCACATGTTTGACAAGCAGAACCAATTCAATGCCGCTCTTGCTGAGGCATTTGCGAGACTGAACACTTCGGCCGATCCTTTATAGTTTTTAACTCCACAACCACTGCCCAGTTATCCACTGTCATATTCTGATGTGGACGAGCCAGATACTTGAGTGTCAGGGAAGTCCTCTAAGATGTAGTTCTTTATTTTGCATCAATGAGGATATTGTGATACTTAAGTTTGGGGGTGTCATGTATTATAATATTGTTAGAAATTGCATTTAGTTAGCATTGCATGATAATAGTAGTTCATAGCTTGCATCAGTTGTTAATTGCATAAGTAGTTTAGTTAATTATTTAATATTTAGTAGTCAAGAGTTTTTTATGCTTATAAAAAAAATTTGAAAAATAAAAAAATATCAAAAAGAGTTGTTAATTAGGATTTCACGAGTTAGTATGTCAGTTGGTATTAGATAACCTTAGCCACTGATGAGACTGGACTTACATAAGAACTTGAACAGTAATGATAACTAGGACATTTATGTATGTGCAGACCTTTACATGAGTCATTGCATGTTTGACACTTTTGCACCGGTTATCACGATAGGACAACAATTTAGTCAACTTGGGTCAAATAGTCACATAATTGTCGTCTTGAACAAAATTGTGTTTTAACGACTGAAATTCAGTGAACTGGTAGTAATGATTAAGATTAGACTGAAACCTATGCTTGGGAGAAGATATGGGAGCTATCTGACAAAAAAAGAAGAAGAAATAAGTGGAAATAAAAAAAATAAAAAATATGAAAAAAGAAAAAAAAGAAAAAAGAGAAACTCGTGAATAAACACCGTGACTAGTTTAGTTTCGTGGCCTTTGATACTCAAGTAAGTACACCCTAGGGGACGTCTATACACCCAGCACCCTAAAGCCATTCGATTTGGGAGTCTTTGGTCGAAAGCTCGCTACATGGGTATCATTGAAGAGCCTAAGGGGACTAAACATTACACAGTCATAAGTAAAATAGAGATACTGGAAAATGGCCAAAATTCCCTCGTAAATGAAAAAAGATAGAAAATTTCCCATATTAACTTCTGACTTGGTTGAGGTTGAGTCTATTTCACTTTACCTTGTTTACGTAGTTTCTTGAGTTAAAACCGTAGTTTCTTTCTAAGACGCGTATTATATGATATATTTGAACTGTAGTTGAGTAAATTGTTGTTGAGCACACACACACAACAGTGGTGTTAGCAGGTATTGGTTCATAGAGTGGTTTGAATTGTGGATATGTATCTGGTTAGATTTATTGTTTATATCTGTTGTGAATTCTCTGAGGTGTTTTTGCTTATCTTTGTGTTACCTGACAGTTGCATTTGTTGGCATTGTATTTATTTGCATATGCATTGTTTTGCTTGAGGACAAGCTAAGTCTCAAGTTTGGGGGTATTTGATGGGTTTGTTTTATACCTATGAATTGATATCCGTTATAGCTTGATTCTTGCCTACATCGAGTCGTTTTAGTGTTATTTTACCTGGTTTTGTATTGTTAAGTGCAGGAAGTGGATTGATGAGAAACCAGGACTAAAAGGGCAAAGTTTCAAAATTTCAAGTACACTGGACACCCGCTGGGGCGGGCCTCTCAAAGCTAAACCACCCGCTGGGGCGGGTGTACAAAAATTCAGTATCTTAAAGTGGCTTGCCGCCGGGGTAGGTGTACCAAGAGTAAAATGCCCGCTGGGGAGGGCTTACGACAGCAATATTAACAAGTTTCCTGCTTTGACTAGGATTGTGGAGCAATAGAGATATGGTATGGATTGCGACTGAGAGAGTATAAAAGACACGAAGAGGGGCTCTAATAGAGAGACTTAGATAGATTTTGAAGCCCTAATTCGTGACTTGAACTAGTAAGGAGAATATGGGATTGGAACTAGTCATAGTGACATATGTTTGTGATTTCTCCGTAGTTGGGATTCATAATTCATGTATAGGATAGAGATATCTTTGCATCATATGTAATCTGTTAAGGACTTCATATTAAACCTTATTCAATTTTAATTCATATAGAAATATAGTGAGTTAGTTAATTAAGGTGTCTTGTTTAATTCTATCATTTGTGGATTAAAGTGAGTATGGATGTAATGCATTGAGAAATGGTTATATCTGCTTTAGTGTGCTTGATTAATAATCTGGAGTAATTGATGTAAATTGAAGGAAAGGATATTATCTGAAGTGAAATAATAAGTGAAGTTGTAGACTTAATTTTCTAAAACTTGTTAAAATCCTGAGTTAGTGTTAAAAATGGTTTAAGTGATAATTTATTTAGAAAATCATCTCTTAATCATTAGTTTGATAAAGCTTAAATAATATAAAACATGTACTTGTTTGATTAAATAAGAATTATTGTCTCTCTGGGTATGATGCCTGATCTTATCAGTATATTACTTGTTGACCACGTACACTTGCGTGTAGCATGTATAGAAAATACCCCACATCCATTTTGGATTTTATGGTCATCTACCTTTTCTCTGAGTGTCTACAACTCTTAGCCTTATCGTATATAACTGGATCATCATCCTCTATGATGAATCCATACCTCCCAGGTATCTTCTGTACTATTCCAGATTTACGATTTGACTGTGGTACAATAGGTCTATCTACAGGTTACTCTTTTTGACTAATAGTGATTTGTGGTACTTGAACTCCTTCAAGATCTATTATCTGTTGGGTTTGTACGTAACGCAATCATGCAATTAAATCACATTAATAGGGCGGAAGCGTAAAAAACTAGGTTTCCAAAATTTATACAAACCCATTACCATGATCATTCTTGTGCATCAATTATCAGTGAATGAAGAAGGAGAAAAACAGAATTATACCTTTGAAGATACAAGCTTCCTCAGGTACAAGTTCTACTCCTTTGATTCCTTTGATTCCTCTGTAGTGGCTCCTTCCCTTGATCAATGTCAGCCACCCAAATGTTTGGCCTCTAACAGTGATCCACCAAGGAAGATGAAGAACTCAGTAAGATGGGTTATTGGCTTAACCCTTGTTTCTATCTCTATAGAATATGTGTACTCCCAACTCTTGAAAAATTCACGTCCCTTATTTCTGATATAAGACTCTCTTATATAGATATTAGGTTAACCCTCCTAATCCAATTAGAATATGGTTTTATTTAATTAATTAATTAAATACTTTTAATTAATTTATATCCTAATCTTTATTAGGATAGAGAGAGAGTACTAATATTATATTAATTCCTAAACTCCTTTAGAATTAAAATAATAATAATTATAATAATATTAATAAGACTCCTCTTATTAATTTCTATTTAATATTTCTAAAATATTAAATAATAAACATTAAGCTATTTAATTTATTCTATCATCATAGATTAAATTAATTATACTTAATGCATTATTACTATCATGCCATTTTCTTCTTAAATAATTCTTCTTCCTTTTATGGTGTGACCCTTTAGGTTCTCCATATTAAACCGGTTGTGAATAAATCAATTAGAACAATTCTAATCTTATTTAAATAAACAAATTAAACTAATAATCTATTTAAATAAATAACATTTATTCTACAATAGGGATAAGCCTCCCTAGCGATCAACGACTTTCCAGATAATATAGATTTCAACATTAATCATAAAAGAACCCGTGAGTTAATAGTTACCGTACAATTCAATCCTTCCACCATACAATGTCCCAATTAAATATAAGACATGGATTTACTGTCAAGTCTTAATTTATTTAATCATATGTATTTCGATTAGAAAATGCACAACTCCAAATAATGCAAATTAGAAACCTCTTTCTAATTTCATTCTACATTGGCCAAGGATTCCTGGGTTGTCATTTAACGAATCACATAGGACATATCTCCTCTTTTACTAGAGGTGGTAGATTCTTTATTGATCATTCATTATCTCCATATGTAACTCATTATACCCAAGCATACCCTATATATGCCTTAAAAGGCCTTAAGGAATTAGTCAAAGTATAATTTGTTACATACAAGATACTATGATGATCTCAAGTCCAAGGATCACATGTACTACTATCACATTAGGAATTCCTATTGACAGGCGAGTAAAACTCCATTAGGTCGTATTCCATAGCGAGTCACGTTCAGTGAACTTATTCTCCAATAAGCACCTACATACTTGCTTTAGTGTCTCCACACAAATGACCATGAGATCAGTCACCCTCATCCAATGAGCAAGCAACATATGTACCAATCTATCCGGATTTACTAATCCCCATTTTAGTAATCCCATAATTGGGAACTATTTTAGTTTTTAAGCTTTCTAAGAATTTAGATCTCATTATCATGATCTCATCATGATTCTAAAAGCATTGCTTAAAACTATGGGTTATTTACATATTATAAAAACAGTACCATGTAAATAATTATATGCCTTAAATGAATATTTTATTAATAAATAAATAAGATTGTTTACAAAGTATGTGCTTTATCATCACACATGATTGGCTTGTATGCACACTACTATCAATCTCCCACTTGCACTAAAGCCAATCGCCATGGTATCTCATACCCATCTTCTCTAAGTGACGATCAAACTGCTGTTGTGTTAGAACTTTAGTAAATGGATCTACAATGTTGTCTTGAGAGTCTACACGCTCCAAGGTGACGTCTCCTCTTTCAATGATCTCCCTGATCAAGTGAAATCGCTGCAACACGTGTTTAGATTTCTGATGAGACCTGGGTTCCTTAGCCTGTGCAACCGCTCCGGTGTTGTCACAGTATACGGGAACTGCTTCTCCAATGCTAAGAACCACACCAAGTTCAGTTATAAACTTCTTCATCCAAATAGCTTCTTTTGCAGCTTCACTTGCAGCTATATACTCTGCCTCTGTCACTAAATCAGCAACCGTTTGCTGCTTGGAACTCTTCCAACTCACTGCACCTCCGTTCAAGGTAAACACATACCCTAAAATAGATTTACTGTCATCTTGGTCTGTTTGAAAACTTGAGTCCGTGAATCCCTCGAGTTTTAATTCAGACCCACCGTAGACAAGAAAAATATCTTTAGTCCTTCTCAAGTACTTTAGGATATTTTTCACTGCCTTCCAGTGCTCTTCTCCTGGATTCGACTGGTATCTGCTTGTTACACTAAGTGCGTGAGCAACATCCGGTCTAGTACATATCATACCGTAAATGATAGATCCTATTGCAGAAGCATAAGGGATCTTACTCATACGGTCTCTCTCCTCAGGTGTCTTTGGGGCCTGTTTCTTAGAGAGATTTATTCCATGGCTCATCGGCATGAGACCTCTTTTGGAATCTTCCATTCTAAACCTCTTTAGCATCGTATCAATGTACGTTGCTTGGGATAAGCCGAGCATCCTTTTAGATCTATCTCTATAGATCTTTATCCCCAAAATATAGGATGCTTCACCCAAGTCCTTCATGGAGAAGTTTTTAGATAACCAGATTTTAATGGATTGTAACATAGGAATGTCATTCCCTATCAGTAATATATCATCAACATATAATACAAGGAATGATACTGCGCTCCCACTAACCTTCTTGTATACACATGGTTCATCCTCGTTTTTGATAAAATCAAACTCTTTGATTGTCTCATCAAAACGAATGTTCCATCTATGAGAAGCTTGCTTCAACCCATAAATGGATCGTTGTAGCTTACAGACTTGATTTGTTCCAACTTTTGAAATAAATCCCTCTGGCTGTGTCATATACACATCTTCCTCAAGTTTCCCATTGAGGAAGGCCGTTTTCACGTCCATCTGCCAGATCTCATAGTCGTTGTAAGCTGCAATCGCAAGCAAAATCCGAATGGACTTGAGCATGGCTACTGGTGAGAAGGTTTCATCATAGTCAACTCCTTGTCTTTGTTTGAAACCTTTTGCAACCAGTCGGGCCTTATAGGTCTCTACCTTTCCGTCTGCTCCAGTCTTTTTCTTAAAAACCCATTTACACCCAATAGGTTTAATACCTTCAGGTGGTGAAACCAATAACCATACTTTGTTTTCATACATGGAGTCCATTTCGGATTTTATAGCTTCAAGCCATTTCCCTGAGTCTTTATTACTCATAGCCTGTTCGTAATTCAATGGATCATCATCATTCATGATGTGTACCTCATCGTTATCCTCTATAACGAATCCATACCTCTCAGGTATCTTCGGTACTCTTCCAGATTTACGAACAGGGTGTGGTACAGTAGGTTCTTCTACTTGGTTAGGTACCTGACTTTGGTCCGTGGTAACTTGTGGTTCTTGAACTTCTTCAAAATATATCTTGCTCCCACTGACCCCTTCATGGATAAACTCTTTCTCCAAGAAGGTAGCATGTTTCGCAACAAACACCTTTTGATCAGTTGGATGATAGAAATAATACCCTACGGTTTTTTTAGGGTATCCCACAAATCTACACTTATCGGATTTAGTCTGTAGCTTATCATTTTAAAACTTTTTGACATAAGCTGGACAACCCCAAGTCTTAACATGCTTAAGATTTGGTTTCCTCCCTTTCCACATCTCATATGGAGTCTTTGGGGCGAATTTGGTAGGTACCTTGTTAAGTAGGTATGCAGCCGTTTCTAGGGCATATCCCCAGAAGGAAATTGGAAGGTCGGTAAAACTCATCATGGATCGAACCATGTCCAACAGTGTTCGATTTCTCCTTTCAGATACTCCATTTAACTGTGGTGTACCTGGAGGAGTCCATTGTGAGATTATACCATTTTCTCTGAGATAATTGAGAAACTCACTGCTTAAGTATTCTCCACCTCGATCTGATCGAAGTATCTTAGTACTCTTGCCCGTTTGTTTCTCTACTTCACTTCTGAACTCTTTGAACTTTTCAAATGATTCTGATTTGTATTTCATTAAATACACATATCCAAATCTTGAGTGATCATCAGTGAAAGTAATAAAATAAGAATACCCACCCTGTGCAATTGTTGTCATAGGTCCACAAACGTCTGTGTGAATCAATGCCAACAACTCTGTAACTCTCTCTCCTTTTTCCACTAAAAGGAGATTTAGTCATTTTACCCATGAGACAAGATTCACAAGTTGGATATGATTCATAATCAGATATCTCGAGGAGCCCATCTTTATGCAACTTGGATAATCTTGTTTCATTGATATGACCGAGTCTACAGTGCCACATATAGGTATAATTAATATCATCTCTTTTCCTTTTCTTAATTTATTCAATTTGAAATATATTTTCTTGTAAGTCATGTGTATAAAGTCCATTTCGCAAATTTCCAATACCATATAAAACATCGTCTTTATAAATAGAACAACCATTGTTCTTTATAATAACGTCAAAACCTTCCATATCCAATACAAAAATTGAAATAATATTTTTAATAATATTCGGAACATAATAACAATTATTAAGATAAATGCATTTGCCCGAAGGCATTGCTAAACAATAAGTTCCTACAGCTAATGCAGCAACTTTTGCTCCATTTCCCACTCGTAGGATCACCTCATCTTTGTTCAGCTTTCTACTTCTGACCAGTCCCTGCACAGTATTACATATGTGAGAACCACAGCCGGTATCCAATACCCAAGTAGAATTATGACTTTCAAAAAAATTAATTTCAATCATAAACAAACCTTGATTGGAAGTCGAAGCTTCTCCAAGCTTCTTCTCTGCTAGAAACTTCTTGCAGTTCCTCTTCCAATGTCCTAGCTCATTGCAATGAAAGCACATTCCTTTAGCTGGTTCAGGTTTCTTTTGCTCCTTTTCTTTCCCTTTTCCCTTAGCCTTCTTAGATTTCTTTTTTTCAGAAGACACCTTAGGCCTCTTCCTTTTATTGGAAGAATCCACCATCAAGACATGGTTCTTCTTGGATGAGAAGTGACCTTCTGCAGTTTTCAGCATGTTAAGCAGCTCAGGTAAGCTGACATCTAGCTTATTCATGTGAAAATTAACCACAAACTGCGAGAAAGTCTCAGGGAGTGACTGCAAGACCAAGTCTTGACTCAACTCCCCATCCATGACGAACCCAAGCTGTCCAAGGCGTTCAATCAAATTGATTACCTTCAGAACATGAGTCTCGACGGGAGTGCCCTCGGTCATTCGAGATCGGAAGAGCTCCTTAGATATCTCATATCTAGCAGTCCTACTCTGTTCACCATACAACTCCTTGAGGTGAAACAGCATAGCAGGAGCATCCATTTTTTCGTGCTGACGCTGAAGCTCGTTATTCATGGATGCGAGCATGATGCATTGAGCCACAGATGCATCATCTTGCCACTTTTTGAAAGTGGCAATCTCTTCCTCAGCGCTATTTCTGAAACAGATTCAAGGATAGTGGAATTTAGGACATAAGAAATCTTTTCAGCAGTAAGAACAATTCTCAGATTTCTTAGCCAGTCCTCATAATTCGGGCCGGTAAGCTTATTTGCATCAAGTATGCTTCGTAGTGAGATTAGTGATTTTGACATTTTTAAAATTCTGCATGTGAAAAGACAACATTTTAGCAAACATTCATTTTATTAACTTTGAATACCAAAATAAATTTAGGTCTTTATTTTAAATTGGTATCTCCCACTATTTTCATCAAACTATATTACCCTCACTCATATAGTTCGGCAACATCTAATTAAAGATTTGCTAGTGAGATTAAGGATCCCATTTCAAATGTATATAACCTTGTGGATAGCACAACAAGCGATATACAAATAAATAGGTAGACAACTCTTGTCAATTACATCACCATGTAACTTCTTTTATTTTGCCTCTTAAATCATAATGGTCATATGTGTGCACATCCGAACTAAAATGATTTAAGTTAAGTCCAGCCTAGCACTTCCATAAATTCAAAAAAGAATTTTTCGTCCTTGTGGATAGCACAACAAGACTAGATCGTTCAATTTTCTTGATAAGCATCAAATGTGATTAATTAACATCTTAAATATTCAATACTTGCCTTGTGGATAGCACAATAAACTCATATTAAATATTTAATACTCTATTAACTAATCATGCTAGAAGGCGACGTTCGATATTCCAAATATCATTTGAACGCTTCAGACTTAATAATATTTCTTTGAGGGGTTTGTTATTATTTATCTCATCTTTTAAGTGCGCATGCACATATATATAAAATACGCGTCATTTTATTAAACATGCGAAGCATGTTTGTATAAAATATAATATATATAATATTTAGCATGCAATATAGAATACTATATTCTACCCGGATTGATTATGGACTTTTATTCTAGTTTGGTTCACTAGAGCCACCAAGTGAACCAAAAGGTCAAACCTAGGAGTGCAAAAATTTAAATTTAAACGTAACTGTTACATTTAAACCCGGGCTCCATACAAACGGGTCTTCACGCGCTCCTTGTTCCTTGGTCTCTAGTTTCTTCAAGATAATTCCAACTATCTCTATTACATAAATTATTTTTAAATAGAAACCTTGATCAGTAGTCAAGGGGAAGTACATAGAAGGGAGATAGAATTTTACACCGAGAATAAAATCAGAGAAGACGAGGTACGCAGACCCCATTTTATAAAACCCATACATTTAAGCATTCGTCCAAAATAAAATCCAATCACATTGGTCATAGTCCATAATCAATCCCTTTTATTACCATACATATTATCATACGTATCGATAAAACTTATTCATCTCATGAAAGTAAATTCATTCCATATATGTATTAATATCAGTTAATGGGCAAAAGTTTGCTAAACTTTGTTTTTTGGAAAAATAAACTCCTTTATTTCATTCAAAAAATAATTCCAAATTAAACTCTTTAATTTTAGCAATTCTGAAATCTCATTTCATATAAAATAAATATCTTTATTTTAAACCTTTATTAATTAAATAAATCATTCATTTAATTAAATAAAAAAAATTCAGATTCTGTTAGTGGCGCAGCTGCGCCAGGAATATAAAAGAACCAGCGCACCTGCGCAGCATGAAAAACCAGGCCAAGACACCGGCGCAGCGGCGCAGCTGCGCAGCAAGAAGGCCAGGAACCGGCGCAGCTGCGCAGCTTCGCAGAATCAAAAATTTTTTATTTCCCAGAACTCGATCCAATCGCATATTATACATGTATGGAATCACATAGACTGATAATTAGCACAAGATTGGCTCTGATACCACTGTTGGGTTTGTACGTAACGCAATCATGCAATCAAATCATATAAATAGGGCTGAAGCGTAAAAAACTAGGTTTTCAAAATTTATACAAACCCATTACCATAATCATTCTTGTGCATCAATTATCAGTGAATGAAGAAGGAGAAAAACAGAATTATACCTTTGAAGATACAAGCTTCCTCAGGTACAAGTTCTACTCTTTTGATTCCTTTGATTCCTCTGTATTGGCTCCTTCCCTTGATCAATGTCAGCCACCCAAATGTTTGGCCTCTAACGGTGATCCACCAAGGAAGATGAAGAAGTCAGTAAGATGGGTTATTGGCTTAACCCTTGTTTCTATCTCTATAGAATATGTGTACTCCCAACTCTTGAAAAATTCACGTCCCTTATTTCTGATATAAGACTCTCTTATATAGATATTAGGTTAACCCTCCTAATCCAATTAGAATAGGGTTTTATTTAATTAATTAATTAAATACTTTTAATTAATTTGTATCCTAATCTTTATTAGGATAGAGAGAGAGAGTACTGATATTATATTAATTCCTAAACTCCTTTAGAATTAAAATAATAATATTAATAAGACTCCTCTTATTAATTTATATTTAATATTTCTAAAATATTAAATAATAAACATTAAGCTATTTAATTTATTCTATCATCATAGATTAAATTAATTATACTTAATGCATTATTACTATCATGCCATTTTCTTCTTAAATAATTCTTCTTCCTTTTATGGTGTGACCCTTTAGGTTCTCCATATTAAACCGGTTGTGAATAAATCAATTAGAACAATTCTAATCTTATTTAAATAAACAAATTAAACTAATAATCTATTTAAATAAATAATATTTATTCTACAATAGGGATAAGCCTCCCTAGCGATCAACGACTTTCCAGATAATATAGATTTCAACATTAATCATAAAAGAACCTGTGAGTTAATAGTTACCGTACAATTCAATCCTTCCACCATACAATGTCCCAATTAAATATAAGACATGGATTTACTGTCAAATCTTAATTTATTTAATCATATGTATTTCGATTAGAAAATGCTAACTCCAAATAATGCAAATTAGAAACCTCTTTCTAATTTCATTCTACTTTGGCCAAGGATTCCTGGGTTGTCATTTAACGAATCACATAGGACATATCTCCTCTTTTACTAGAGGTGGTAGATTCTTTATTGATCATTCATTATCTTCATATGTAACTCATTATACCCAAGCATACCCTATATATGCCTTAAAAGGCCTTAAAGAATTAGTCAAAGTATAATTTGTTACATACAAGATACTATGATGATATCAAGTCCAAGGATCACATGTACTACTATCACATTAGGAATTCCTATTGACAGGCGAGTAAAACTCCATTAGGTCGTATTCCATAGCGAGTCACGTTCAGTGAACTTATTCTCCAATAAGCACCTACATACTTGCTTTAGTGTCTCCACACAAATGACCATGAGATCAGTCATCCTCATCCAATGAGCAAGCAACATATGTACCAATCTATCCGAATTTACTAATCCCCATTTTAGTAATCCCACAATTGGAAACTATTTTTGTTTTTAAGCTTTCTAAGAATTTAGATCTCATTATCATGATCTCATCATGATTCTAAAAGCATTGCTTAAAACTATGGGTTATTTACATATTATAAAAATAGCACCATGTAGATAATTATATGCCTTAAATGAATATTTTATTAATAAATAAATAAGATTGTTTACAAAGTATGTGCTTTATCATCACACATGATTGGCTTGTATGCATACTACTATCATTATCCTCCCACTAGCCCTTCAATGATAAACATCTTTATCTTAGAATGCAGCATATTTCGCAACAAACACCTTTTGCTAAGTAGGATTATAGAATATTTACCATAAACTTACTATAGGATGTCCCACAAATCTGTATTTGTCAAATCTTGTCCTAAACTTATCCTTTGAAAACCTTTTCATATAAGCTAGACAACCCTTTATCTTAACATACTTAAGATTAGAAACCGTCCCTGTCCATAACTCTTATGAAGTCTTGGGGATGGATTTTGAGGTTACCTTATTTTGTAGATATGCAGCCATTTCTAGGGCATTACCCTAGAAGGATACTGGAATGTCTGTAAAATTATTATGGACCGCACCATGTCCAACAAGGTACTATTTTTCCTTTTAGATACACCAATCAATTATTGTGTATCAGGATGTGTCCCTTTTAAGAAAACCATTTAAGATGATCTTAAAACTTATTGCACAAGTATTTATTCATCGATCCAATCAAAGAATCAATATACCTTGTCAATTAGTTTTACTTTTGAATTCTTTGAACCTTTCAATTGATTTAGACTTGTATTTTACCAAATACAAATATTCTACTCTTTGAATGATCATCTCCTTTTCTTTTACTAGTTTGTTTAATTTAAAATTATTTTTCATGTAAGTCAAGCATGAAAAATCCACTTAGTAAATTGTTAATTATTTAAACTAATGGACTTGCCCGTAGGCGGCGCTAAACAATAAGTTCCTGTATGTAATGGACCAACCTTTGCTCCATTCCCAAACTCAGGTAGACTTCCTTTGTTTAGCTTTCTACTTCTGCTTGGTCCTTTCATAAATCTGTATTTATGAGAACCATAGCTGGTATCCAATACCCAAGTAAAAATTTTACTTACAGAAAGATTTATTTCAATTATGAATAAACCTGTATTTGTAACCGAAGCTTCACTAAGCTTCTTATGGTTAGCCTCTGCAAGATACTTCTCGTAGTTTCTATTCTAGTGTCAAGGCTTATTGTATGTGAAGCGAACTTCTTTGCTATCAGTATCAGATTTGTTCATATTATCCTTTGTATTTGCCTTTCTATTTACCATCTTTGAATCGTTCTTCTTTTCAGAAGATCCTTTGGCCCCTATCAGTAAGACTTGTTCTTTCTTGGTTGGAAAGTCACTCTCAACAATTTTTAATATGTTTAAGCAAATCAGCGAGGCTGACATCTAGCTTGTACATCTGAAAATTCATAAAAAATTATGAGGAGTCCAGGAGTGAGTGCAAGATCAAATCTTGGCTCAATTTTCCATCCACGACAAAACCTTGTTGTCCTATTTATTCAATCAGATTGATCATCTTAAGCACATGTGTCTTTACTGTAGTAATATCGTTCATTCTAGATTGGAAGAGCTTCTTAAATATTTGATATCTATTAGTCCTACTTTTCTCACCATTCAACTCTTTGAAATGTAGGAATATAGTAGGAGCATCCATAGTTTCATGTTGACGTTGAAGCTGTTACTCATGGATACAAGCATGATGCATTGAGCCAACTGTGCATCATCTTGCTACTTTCTAAAAGTAGCAATCTCTTCCTCAGAGGCATTGTCTGCAACCATTGTAGGGATAGGCGTATGAAGGACATAAGATAGATTTTCAACTTTGAGAATTATTCTCAATTTTTTTAACCAATCCATTTAATTCAGTCCGATTAATTAGCATATAATATGTTACACAGTGATAGTAATTTAGACATTGAAAAATTTTGTAAATAAATTTGTAATTAACAACATTATAGCATACATTCTTTTATTAATTACTAAGATAAATTATGTCTTATTTTAAATTGATGTCTTCCACTATTTTCTTCAAACTATATTACCCTCACTTATATAGTTCAGCAAAATCTAATTAAAGATCTGCTAGTGAGAATAAAGATCATATTTCAAATGTATATAGCCTTGTGGATGGCACAACAAACCATATATAAATAAATAGGTAGACAAATCTTTGTCAATTACATCAACATGTAACTCCTATTATTTTGCCTCTCAGATTATTTTGATCAAGTGGTAGCACATTCGAATCAAAATTATCAGAGTTAAGTCCAACCTAGCACTTCCATATATTTAAAAAAGAAAAATATTATCCTTGTGGTTGGCACAACAAAATAATATTGTTCAATTTTCTTTATAAGCATCAAATGTGATAAATTAACATCTTAAATACTTAATACTTGCCTTGTGGATAGCACAACAAACTCATATTAAATATTTAATGCTCTATTAATTTTATCATGCTAGAAGACGACGTTCGATATTTCAAATATCTTTGAACGCTTTAAACTTAAAATAATTTATTTGAGGGGTTTGTTATTATTAGTCTCATCTTGTTTAGCGCACATTCACACACACACACACACACACACACACATATATATATATATATATATATATGTGTGTGTATATATATGTGTGTGTGTGTGTGTGTGTATATATATATATATAATATGCGTCTTTTTATTAAAACATATAAAGTATGTTTGCATAAAATATAATATATAATACTAGCATGCAGATATAGAATGCTATATTCTACCCGGATTGATTATGGACTTTATTCTAGTTTGGTTCACAAGAGCCACCAAGTGAACCAAAAGGTCAAACTTAGGATGCAAGAATTAAATTTAAATATAACTATTACATTTAAATCCCGGGCTCCATTACAAACGGGTCTTTACGCGCTCCTTACTCCTTGGTCTCCAATTCTTTAAAATTTAATTCTTACTATTCTTATTACAAAAACTATTTACTATAAATAGAAACCTTGATCACCAGTCAAAGGGAAGTATATAGGAGGGAGATAGAATTTACATTAAGAAAAATTAGAGAAGACGAAGTACGCAGATCCCATTTATAAAACTCATACATTCAAGCATCCAACTAAAATAAAATTCAATCACATTGGTCAATAGTCCATAATTAACCCCATTTATTATCATACACATCAACATATGCATCAATAAATAAAACATTCATTTCATGAATAATAAACATTCAATATATACATTGATATCAATTTAATGGGCAATTTTAGTTAGAATAAAATTCTATTCTGAAGTAAAATAAACTCTTTTATTTTAATCCAAATTTAAATCAAAATAAATTTTTTATTTTAATTTATCCATTTTTGAATAAAAATAATCTCCTTTAGTTTTAATCAAATTATTTAATCAAAATAAACTCTTTTATTTTAATTAATATGGAATCCAATTCCAAGTTAAATTTAAAATTGTTATGGAAAAAATAAAATATATGGAATCTAATTCCTTATCAAAATAAACTCATTTATTTTGATTAATATGAAATCCTATTTCGTATCTAAATAAACTCCTTTATTTAAGGAAACATGAAATCCATTTTCCTAATTAACAAATAAACTCTTTTAATAAGGAAACATGGAATCTCTTTTCCTAATTTACAAATAAACTCTTTTATTTTTAGGAAACAATTAATTCAATTTCATCTCCAATTAGTTATCATGAAATTCAATTCCAACTATAATTAGTTAGCATGAAATTAAATTCTAATTAAAATAAACATCTTTATTTTAATTCAATTCCAAATAAAAATAAAGTACGTTATTTAAATTCAGAATTACTAAAAAATATATATAATTTAATTTTAATTAAAATAAACCATTTATCTTAATTAAAAATAATAATAAAAATATTTTTTTTTGGAGAGTGGCGATGCGGCGCTGCTGGTGAACTAGCACCAGGCGCTGCGGCGCCACGTCATCAGTGTCAAAACACAGAATCGGCTCTACGGCACCACAACTGTACTACAATCAAGCGCTGCGGCGCCAGTCTTCAGAAACTGTTTTTTCAGTTCGCGAATTGTGCAGTTTTTCTCCAAAAAATATGATTTTATGCCAATAATTATGCCCAACAAAATTGCTCTAAACACATATCAACATATATATCAAATATGAACAATTAATAACTTGCATAAGGGTTTGACTCTGATACCACTGTTAGGTTTGTAAGAAATCGTGGACAATCAAATTGCATAAAATAAGCAGAAGCATAGTAAATCAAAGTTTTAAAATTTTACAAACCATATACCCGGATCATTCTTTATGCACAATTATTAATTAAACAAAAAGATGGAGATTAGTATTCATACACTTGAAAATTCTAGCTTCTTCAGGTACGAGTTCAACTCCAAATTCTTTTCGCATTCTACTTGAATCCACCTGTTTGATTCCTTCCTTTGATCAACGTTAGCCACCCAAATTTTGACCTTTAGAGGTGATCCACCAAAAAAGAATAAGAATTCAAGAAGAAGGGTGTTTGACTAAACCTTAGTTTCCTTTTCTCTAGAAAAGGAGTGTTCTCCCAACTCTTAGAATTAAAATGTCTAACCTTGTTCCATAATAAGACTTTCTTATTTATAGATGTAGTCAACTCTCCTACATAATTTAGGATTAGGATTTTATATTAATTAATTAAACTCCTTTAATTAATTAGGGTCCCCATACCTATTGGGAATAATTAAACTATTTTAATTAATTAGCATCCTAATCTTATTAGGAATATATATGAGTGAGAGAGAGTATCTTATTAATTAATTTTCAAACTTCTTTAGGAATTAAATAATAATAATAGTCATAATAATAATAAGACTCCTCTTGTTAATTTATATTTAATATTTCCAAAATATTAAATAATAAATGTTAAGCTATTTAATTTATTCTATCACCAAAGATTAAATTAAATATATTTAACTTATTATTACGATTATGTCATTTGTTTCTTTAATAAATATTCTTTCTTTTATGGTGTGACCATTTAGGTTCTCCATATTAAACCGGTTGTGAATAAATCAATTAGAACAATTCTAATCTTATTTAAATAAATAAATTAAACTAATAATTTATTTAAATAAATAATATTTATTCTACAATAAGGATAAGCCTCCTTGGCGATCAACGACTTTCCAAATAATATAAATTTCAATATTAATTATAAAAGAACATGTGAGTTAATAGTTACCGTACAATTCAATCCTTCCACCATACAATGTCCCAATTAAATATAAGACATGGAATTACTGTCAAGTCTTATTTTATTTAATTATATGTATTTCGATTTCAAAATGCACAACTCCAAATAATGCAAATTGGAAACTCCATTCTAATTTCATTCCACCTTGGCCAAGGATTCCTGGGTTGTCATCTATCGAATAATATAGGACATATCTCTTCTTTTACTAGAAGCGGTAGATTCTTTATTGATCATTCATTATCTCCATACATAATTTATTACACCCAAGTATACCCTTTGATATACCCTAAGGGTCTTAAGGAATAAGTCAAAGTATAATTCATCATATACAAGATACTATGATGATCTCAAGTCTGAGGATCACTTGTACTACTATCACATTAGAATTTTTATTGATAGGCGAGTAAAACTCCATTAGGTATTTCTTAGCGAGTCACGTTAAGTGTACTTATTCTCCAATAAGCACCTACATACTTGATTTAGTGTCTCCACACAAATGATCATAAGATCAATCATCCTCATCCAATGAGCAAGCAACATATGTACCAATCTATCCAGATTTACTAATTCCTTTTTTAGTAATCCATAGATTGGGAACTATTTTAGTTTTTAAGCTATCTAAGAATTTAGATCTCATTAGCATGATCATCATCATGATTCTAAAATCATTGCTTAAAACTATGGGCTTATCACATATTATAAAAACAGCACCATGTAGATAAATAAATGCCTTTAATTAAATAATACTTTTATTAATAAATGAATAAGATTGTTACAAAGTATATGCTTTATCATCAAACATGATTGGCTTGTGTGCATACTACTTTCAATCTACCAATTGCACTAAAGCCAATCGCCATGGTATCTAATACCCTTCTTCTCTAAGTGAAGATTATCCTTCTATTGGATTAGCTGTAGTAAAATGATATGCAATGTCGTTTATGAGATTTCACTATCTCTATAGTGACTCCTCCTCTTTCAATGATTTCTTTAATCAAATGAAAGGGTCGCAACACATGTTTGGATCCTAAGATGAGACTTAGGAATTATTCCTAGTTCTGTAATGAACTTTTCATCTGAAACATCAACTTGCAGCTTCATTTACAATTATATACTTTGTCTTTGTCACTAAACCAACAACTCTTTGCTATTTGGAACCTTTCCAATTCACTGCACCACCATTCAAGGTAACGCTTCACCCTAAAGTGGATTTGTTGTCGTCTTGGTCAGTATGAAAAACTTGAGTCTTTTAGTCCTCTAGTTTTATTCAGACCCACCATGAATTATGCTCACATCTTTAGTGCTAGTTAAGTACTTTAAGATATTTTTCACTATCTCGTAGTGAAATTCTTTAGAATATGACCGATTAACATCAAGTCTCATATATTTCATTGCATACATGATAGTAACTCATACGATTTCTCTTTTATTGATGACAATTTTAGAGAGATACACTGCATGGCTCATCATCGTGAGACATCTCTTGGAGTTTGCCATGCTAAACGCCTTTAGCATCAAATGAATATACGTTCATTTGGTTAAGCCGAGCATTCTTTTAAATCTATCTATATAGATTTATATCCCTAATTTGGGATGTTCTACCCAAATCATTCATGGATGAATGTTTAGAAAACTTTATCTTTACTGATTAGAGCACTAGTATGTTATTCATTATCTGTAGTATATCAACATATAATACTAAGAATGTCACAGCGCTCTCGCTGACCCTTTTGTACACACTAAGTTTATTATTATTTTTGATAAAATCAAACTCTTTTGATTGTCTTATCAAAATGAATGTTCCATCTTTGAGAATCTTACCTCAATACATAAATGGATTGTTGTAGCACATATACATGATTTGTTTTAACCATTGAAACAATTCCATTTGGCTGTATCATACATACATTCTCCTCCAATAATTTATATTTGAGGAAGGGCGTCTCCATGTCCATTTGCCAAATTTAGTAATCAGCTGCAATCGCAAGTAAAATACGAATGGTCTTGAGCATTGCTTCAAAGATCCATTTTGGATTTTATGGTTATCTACCATTTTATCTGAGTGTCTATCACTCTTAGCCTTATCGTATATAACTAGATCATCATCCTTGTTGGTCTGATTTAGATGACACAATTAACGCGCAAGTACACGCGGCTAACGAGTAATAAAGTGTAAGTACATATATCGTCCCACAGAGAATTAATAGATAAAAGACACCAAACCACTAGCACATAATCATCTCAGTCTTATTTAAACGGATGGTAAAGAGAATGAATTAAAACTAAGTTAAACTAGGAAAACAATTAACTTAAACTAATTAATTCTAAAGTTAAAATCAGATAATGAAGATAAGAGATTCCAATTTCCCCTAATGATTCGTCTAAGTCGACACACTTCCAATTAGGTCAAATTAATCATTACAGTTGTTAGCCGAGAACACGAAGGTAAGAGAAGGCCATCTTTCGATGCACCTAATCCATATCACGTGCAATCCACAGATGATAGAACGCACATGAACACCCACATTATCTAAACCCCTATATTTCTATGGTGTTTACAAATAAATAGGGTTTAGGGTCAAGTCCTCTATTGACTACGAGCGGCGCTTCGGTATATGTCTAACCTAAGCACAAATCATACGTCCAACGCCATGTGAACGTACAATCGCCCGCTACTACGATTAGATCTAAACCCACACTTTGTCTTTCAATCCCATGTGGGTTATCACTGTAATTGGTCATGACTTAATTAAGCAATGAAAGCATATATCGTAGTAGACTATCACATAACAATAAATATGAACCAAAATGGAAGAGAAATCAACATTAACTACTCATTAGGTTCCATTGGAACCTCAAAATAGATTTAAGGCATAGACAACCCAAATATATTATCCACAAGGTTCATAGACATCATCCCAATATACAATGTAATAGCGAAGAGAGTTGAGAGATAGAGAAATGCAATTCTTTGGTCTTTCTCCAAGCTTGGATCTTTGATGCTAATCCCTTGCTTCAATCTTCAAACCTAATCTAACCCTAGAAACTAACTAACTAAACTAAACCCTAATCTAGACTTAATCTACTCCTAATCTATACAAGAAATGTAAAGGAAATGGAAGAACAAGCTAGGGCTAGGCTTAAGGCCACTATTTTATGCTCTTTCTTACCCCAAACGAGCCCCCATATATCCCAATCAATAGCAAAGTCCCGTGCAATTGAAAAGTGAAGTCTGGCACAGCTGAAGATTGGCGCGGCCGAGCCCAAAAATGCCTTAGAATCCGCGCGCCCGCGCCAACACTTTTCTGCTCCAGAGTCCTCTGGTAAAACGGCCATAACTTTTGATCCGGGAGGAGTTACGAGGCCTGCCACCTGTCAAATCGAAGCTATCGAAGAGCTCTAAAACTTTCATTCTTTGAGAATTGAGAAATAATGGATGGATGAAGGCTGAAATTGAGCTCCAAGTGACAGCTGTGCAATGAACACCCAAAACCGTGAAGTTTGACGTCCATTGGTATACGGGGCATAACTCTTGCCTTCGAACTCCGATTGGAATGATTCAAGATGTTCCAGAAATCTTAGAAGACGCTCTACAATATAAACTAAGCCCCAATCCAAGAACATGAAATGAACATAAAACCCCCAAGCGATGTCCGGATTGCATTTCCTTCCCATTTGGTCGCTTGCATTCTTTCCTTTGTCAAGCCATCAATCCTTTTAGCATTCTTTGCATCGTTTTGGCCTCAAAAGTATCGAGAGAGTTCCTAAACATAAAATCTACAAAACAAAGGAAAAACACGTGAAAAACACAAAAGTACTTGAGTTTCAGCAACAAAATAAGCTGGTTACTATCCGAATAAGTGGTCATAAAGACCACTTTATCAATCCTTTATGATGCGTACCTCATCATCATCATCTATGACGAATCCATACCTCCTAGGTATCTTCGGTACTATTTCAGATTTATGATTCGGTTGTGGTACAATAGGTCTATGTACAGGTTCCTCCTTTTGACTAATAGTGATTTGTGATTCTTGAACTCCTTCAAGATCTATTATTGTGACAACCCAAAAAAATTGGATTGTCTGAAAATTAAGTTTAAAGAATTAACAATTAATAAAATGAATTTTTATTGATTATATTCTGGATTATGTGTGTATTAATCATTCTATGACATAGGGTGATTAGAAACCGGGAGGATTCTGGCTACAAGCTTGAATGAACGAGTAGGAATTTCAAGACAAACATAAAAGATTTCCAAGAATAAGAATATTTTTGAAAAAAGACGAAATAGGCATTGTTCACGTATTTAAACCTTAAGGGTTAGGGTTTGACCCTAAAAGTTAGGGTTTGAGAACCCTAGGCCTTTTGGGAGATTGGAATGTCAGAATGACACTGTCGAATGATTTGATGACAATATGTCGTGAAAAGTTAAGTTAGCCGTGGAAAGTTTTTCTCAAAGAAAATTATTATTCAACTGTTTCTGCTCGGGAATTATTTTTTAAATTCTGAGAAATATGTAATGATAGGATTTTAAGACGAGATGAAATATGTAATAATATTTCATTTATGGCTCGCGAAGTTTTTGCTTGCGGACTTAAAAGCCTAAGGGTTAGGGAAAGTGGAATTAAATAAGAAAATTGTTACATGTAATAAGAACGATTATTATACATAACGAATATGAGTATAATACTAGTTATTATACGAGTATAATACGAACAGAATACGAGAATTAATACGACGTATAATACGAATTTTATACAAAGTAAATAGATTTATTTTGAATTAAATTAAATAACTAAACCTGTGGATCGAACCGGTGGGTTAAACCCATAGGGCAACCCATGAGAACATGGTGTGACATGGTGGCCATGTATGGGAGGACATGGGTTGGCATGTGAAGGAGGTGGGCTTGAGGAGGTTTGGTCTAAACACCAAACTAGCCTTGGTCTTTCTTTGCCTATAAAAGAGTAGGTTGAGAGCTCATTTGTGCTTTTGAAAAATCACCAACTTGTTGGAGAGAGAAGAGTTGAGAGAAGGGAAGAGCTTGTGAGGAGCAATCAAGAAGCTAGCTTAAGACTTTGGTGATGAACAAAGTCATGAACTCAAGAACACTTAAAAAGTATAAGTGGTTACCTTGAATTTTTATCTTCCTTCAATTCTTAAATTGATAGAGAATTGATAATTGAGGTTGCATGAAATGTAGGATATGATAAGGTTGGATGTTAGTGAACTTTAAAACACTAATAACCAAAAATGAGTTAAAACTATAATGAAATGGTTAAGTAATGTAATTAAGAGAACCATTAAAACTTAGATGTTTATAATGGTGAGAATCGTAGATGATTAGCCAATGGATTGATTCCATTTGGTTTGAAGTGAAAATATCGAGTAACAAAGATTCAGCGAAAGTTTACGCGATTAGACGTTAAGTGTCGAATTGTAAATTTTCACAAAATAGAAGTCAAAAGTCGCCGTTTGATTCGAAAACATTGGTTTTCCATGGTGTAATGTGTAATTAGGTAAATAAGACTTGCGAGAGCAAGAACGAATGAATTCAAAGTTCAAACGAAGAATTGAGCGTTGAACGTTCACGAACGTTTAACGAGCGGGTAAAAATGGACGAAACGGTGAAATTTCCGTCAATGGGTTTTGAAATGAATTCCGACTGGTTGGAATCATAGAACATATGATATGTGAACTAATGACTTTAGAACGAGCCAAATCCGAGTTGTAACAATCACGTTACGAGCTCCGGAAGTTTAAAGTTTGAAAAAAAAAATCAATAAAACAGGGCCGGCAACGCAGCACCGCCCAAGCCTTAGAAGCTGACGCCGCAAAGCCAGACCCGAAAGCCGGACACTGCAGGCCAGCGCTGCAGCGCCAGATTTAACCCTTAAGGTGGCGCCGCAGCGCCCTTAAGTGAAAACTTTCTGACACGGGTATTTTATAACCCAACTTTTTTCATGTTAATTGTGGGGCAAGTAAATGATTAATATTCATGAACAGAAATCACTTAAACAACATGTTTAAGAATGGTTTTAAGAATTAAACATTGAATAAATGTATTTAAATTTAAACTCGAAACCCAAAAACGTAATCCGGGAATCGTAGTCGAGTTTAATATGAGCCTCAAGGTTACATGAGATGTAATAGAGATGTGTCATGTGAGAATGTTAAGAAATGAAGATAAAACTTATGTAATTTCTATATGAAGTTCGATAACGGGAATCCGGTGGAAATGTGTGCGACCTAGCAAACTGATTAGGGTTTTGCTTGTCGTTGTGTCTAACGACAATTGACGAGAGTCGGTTGATGACATATGAAGGCTAATAAGCCATAACAAATAGTAATAAGAGAATGAAGAATAATTTATTATATTGAAAAGCTGATTTAATGATAATAACTTGAATAGCGTTCCGAGTCGAATAGACTGGACGTTGTAAGAAAATGTAAAGAGGAGTAACTCAACGAATATTATAGTTATAATGGTTCGGATAAGTTAAGTCTAAATTGCAATGTAATCGTAGTCTATAATGGTCGAGATATAGTATGCGGGCTAAACGATTCTATCAGAGAGCGATTGTTAATATCACTAGTAACAGATCTAACTCACTTTGAAAGACAGTGTAGACGAGACGAAAAACTAGTTTGTTCGTTGTTTGTGGGAAACCACTCAGTGTACTATATTTAATACTGTTAAAGACTCGATGTGTGATAAGTATAATGTTATTGAAAGAATAGAAGAAAGGAATATGGGGGTTGGTCGCATAAACTTAGATTACAAAATGCGAACCATAAGAAGTAAAGTGAAGTTTAAACTAATGTATAAGTCAAGTATATGACTAATAGATATGTGTAATTCCTTATATGTTATATTGGGATTGCGATGAACAGTATAGTGTAAGCGGTATGCAGCGCTAAGGCAAGTTTCCTAACTTCATTCATTTTTTATTATGAATGTTAATTTCTTATCTTTCTTAGATGTTGAATATAAGAAAGTATTTCGTATGTGCAAATGCGTAATGTTGTACAATGTGTTAGTATGTATGAGGCCTTGTGCCACAATGTTAAACACTTCGGTGTTTCTATGATTGAACTGTTATGTGATTGAATTATTCCAAATTAAGAAGTTTGGTTTATTCATGAACCGTTGTTGTTAAGTCTGGACAAATGATTCTAGCCAGACATAATGTGTATGAAAAAGGTAGAAGGAGGAAAGTATGATAAGTAAATGTGATGACTATTCTAAAATTGTAGGAATCAGAACGTATTCCTATTATTCGAGCTGCTTCATAACCATTGTTCAGTTATCGAAGTCTTAAAAGAATTTTGATTCTTGCTTTGGATTTATTATTCAACTGCTATAACTTGCTGAGCAATTGAATGCTCGCACTTAATTGAAATAAAAATATTTTCAGCGAATGACAGTAGTTTGTATTAAATGACCCTATGAATATCAAGATGATCGATGTCCTGCTATGTTAAGATGCTATGGTTGCAAGTACCAATAGTGTCACAAGATGAAGTGCTATTCAGGGTATGAATGAGCTCGAAGATCAAGCTAAGACTTGTAGAATAGTTAGTTAAAACTATTCTGTAGATATGGTGACTAGTTAAGTCACACTTGTAAGATGAACAGAATAATGTAATTATCATTATTTGTAATGAATGAAGATTTTAAGGTAATAGAACTTGGGAATTTAATTGATATATTATTAGTCTTCAGGATATAATGATGTATGTATGGAGTGTGAAGTACTAGTGATGTACGAAATTCGGATGTGAAGATAGACCGAATTTCAGGGCATCACAAGTTGGTATCTGAGCTGATAGGTTATAAACCTTAGGTACAATTACCTAAGGCTATAATCTGAGAGTGAAGGGTAGGCAAATCATTCAGCTAAACTATTAGGGAAAAAGATCACAACGTGATCATATTAAGTCGTAATAACAGACTTTCTGTTAAACTATAGATGAGTTATAGCTGATTGCTATAATGGACAGGTACTGTGAGTAGTACGGGAAGAAGAACTCAGATCGAGTGATAGAGGATGAAATACGAGTTAAAGAAAATTCATATTAAAGAAAGGGAAAAATTAGAAGGTTGTAAATTTTAATTGAGGACTCATATAATAGTTGAGTTGTATGAACTTTTGTTATGGGCAAAGGTTTGTGCTTTGGTGTAACAACCACTCAGTCTATTACAATGATAATTATTGGAATAGTAATGTCACGTTATCAATATGTATATGACGGGAAGGTGAATCTTTTCTCATGTGTATATTGGATAGTAGAGTGTATTAAGTTAGGTGCGAGTTCTTGAAACTCACACTTATGAAAAGTTTGTGACTCATAGTTGTATGATATACTTTTAAGCCTTGAGCGTATGTATAGTCCTTGATTTGTTCTTGGATTATATACTGCGAAGATAAGTTCTTAAACACATATGGTTGTGGAAAGTTCCTAAACACATAAAGTGTGGTAAGTTGATGAACTATACTAAGGTATAGGAAAATTTAGACTGAAGATGAGTTTATTTTGAGTATAAGTAGCACTTAAGGTGCTAGAAGAGGTTAATATTGTCGTAAGTATGACAATGAAGGAAGAAGAAGGAAGTAGAAAATTCCAAGTCTTCTAGATATACTAGATTTTTTTAATTATTGACATCGTGCTGATGTGTATGTCTTTGAAAAGAAAATGTTGGTTTTAAGTTTTGGAAACAAATGGATTTTAAAAGAACTATTCTTTGTATGTGTATGCTAATCATTTTGGCTAGACATAATTTAATTTAAAATATCAAAATGAATTTTATATTATCAATGCATTTGATGCATATGTGATAAAATGACGGAGTCCTTAACGTGCTACAAATCAGTACGGTATCATGACGTCATTAAACATTTTGAAAGAATTTAAAAAGAGTAGTCGATGTCAATTGATTTGACAAGACGAATGTTTCAAGTTGGTGTCCAATTTATTGTTTGTCTGTGCTATTTGATTTTGCTAGACAAATGGTATGTCATTTTTAAAAGAAATCAAGCTCTCTTTGAGATGTTGTACCTAGCCAAATTGTTTTGGTGCGGATTCAGAGTTAATGTCATTAATTCTATGGGCACTAGGAGTTGCCAGAAAGCTTATGATAAGTGGATTTTATGACCACTTATTCGGATAGTAACCAACTCATTCTGTTGCTTAAACTCAAGTATCATTGTGCCTTTTATGTGTTTTTGCTTTGTTTTGTGATTTTCAGGTTTAGAAACTCTTCGGGTGCAAATTGAGCTTAAAAGGGCAAAAGAACGCTTAAATGGGACAAAGCACTGAAATGGGCTTAAAGCATGAAGATAGCATGGGTGAGGAAGCAATGAAGGTGATGCCACGAGTCTAGAGGCCAAAAGGAGCAAGAATGGCCTTTGAAGCAAAAATGGGAAGGAAGTGCAATCCGGACATCGTTTGGGTGGTTTACGTTCATTTAATGTTCTTGGATTGAAACTTGGTTCATATTGTAGAGCATCTTATAAGCTTTTCGGAACATCTTGAATCATCCAAATCGGAGTTCGGAGGCGAGAGTTATTCCCCGTATACCAACGGACGTCAAACCTCACGGTTTTGAGTTTCATGTACAGCTGTCACTTGGAGCTTAATTGTAGCCTTCATCCTTCCATTATTTCTCAATGCTCAAAGAATACAAGTTGTAGAGATCTTCGATAGCTTCGATTTGACAGGTGGCAGGCCTCGTAACTCCTTCCAGATCAAAAGTTATGCCGTTTTACCAGAGGACCCTGCAGCAGAAAATCCTTGGCGCGGGCGCGCCGATTTCTAGGGTATTTTGGGCGCGACCGCGGCAGCCCCCAGCTGTGCCAGACTTGACTTTTCAATTAAACGAAACTTGGCTTTTGATTGGGATAAAAGGGGGCTTGTTTGTGGCCCGAAAAACTAACACATTTTGGGCCTTAAGCCCTAGCCCTTGCTTTCTTCCATTTCCTTTACATTTCTTATATAGATTAGGAGTAGATTAGTGTTAGATTAGTTGTTAGTTAGCTAGATTCTAGGGTTTAGTTAGTTTTTGAAGATTGAAGCAAGTGTTTTGACATCAAAAGATCCAAGCTTGAAGAAAGATTTGCAATTTCTATCCTTAATCTCTCCTTGTTATCTTTGTATATTCGGATGATGTTTATCAATCTTGTGGATAATATACTTGAGTTGTTTATGACTTAATTTATATTTTGAGGTGTCAATGGAACCTAATGAGTAGTCTATATTGATTTCCTTCCATGGTTGGTTCTTATTGATTGCTATGTGATTGTCTACTGCGATTTATGCTTTCATTGCTTAAATGTGTCATGACCAATTACTGTGATAACCCACATGGGATTGAAAGAAGAAGTGTGAGTCTAGATCTAATCGTAGTAGCGGGTGATTGTACGTTCACATGGCGTTGGACGTATGATTTGTGCTTAGGATAGACATATACTGAAGCGCCGCTCATAGTCAATAGAGGACTTGACCTTAAACCCTATTTATTTGTAAACACCATAGACATATAGGGGTTTAGATAATGTGGGTGTTTACGTGCGTTCTATCATCTGTGGATTGCACGTGATATGGATTAGGTGCATCGAAAGATGGCCTTCTCTTACCTTCGTGTTCTCGGCTAACAACTATAATGATTAATTTGACCTAATCGGAAGTGTGTCGACTTAGATGAATCATTAGGGGAAATTGGAATCTCTTATCTTCATTATATTATTTTAACTCTAGAATTAATTAGTTTAAGTTTAATTGCTTGCCTAGTTTAACTTAGTTTTAATTCATTCTCTTTACCATCCGTTTAAATAAGACTGAGATGATTATGTGCTAGTGTTTTGGCGACCTTTTATCTGTTAATTCCTAGTGGGAATGATATCTGTACTTTCACTTTATTACTTGTTGACCGTGTATACTTGCGCGTTAATTGTGTCATCTAAATCGGAGCAACAAGTTTTTGGCGCAATTGCCGGGGAATTAATTGGATAACTGTTTGCCAACATTAGTTTAAATCAAATTAGTCTTACTTTAAACATTTTTTTATTTTATTTGTTTTGCTTAATTCTCTTCAGATATTCTCTTTTCAGGTATAATGGACTCAAATTTCTATCCATGGAACTACACAAGTCAAGAGCAACCAAGGGAAGTAGGGAATGATGGCATCGACCCAATGGCTTCACTTTCAGCACAGTTGGAGTTCTCTCGAGGAAGTTGGATGCTATTTCAGCTCAACAAAGTCGAGAGATAGCAATGACTTATAACTATAGTGCTGGGAGCTACGCAAGCCATCAGGAGCCTATCAGTTATGGGCAAGAGCAGTATGGGGGTGAGTACTCCTACAATGAGCCTTATCCCAATTATCAGCAGGATTTGGGGTATCATCCAGAGCCTTCATCAGACTATTATCAAGACCAATATTGGGATCCAAATCCCGTTTACGCCCCAGAATGCACATTCCAGACTCCAGTTTATGAGCCTCAACACAATTTTGAGGGTGACACAGAAAATGCAAGCTTGGAGGAAGGAGGTGACATATCACTGAAGGACATCTTGATTGAGCAACAGAAGTCAGTCAAGAATATCCAGAACTGGGAAGAGCAAATTAGTAGGGCCTTGATGATAGAGGATGAGCAAGGGCATACCCATACTGTGAGATATCAAGAACAATGCAAGCCAAGTCCAAATTATGCACCCGAGCCCACTTATCAATCCCCATGTTTACAAGGAGAACAGTCAACAATGGACTTCATGTATGCAAGCTCAGAAAACCAAGAGGAGTTGTTTGGGAGCCAGAAACCATCAAACCAAAATTTTCAATATTAGATGGCCCCAATTAACTATGCTTCTACCAGTGAGCCTGAATACAAGGAGCCCGTGGCTGAAACACAAAAGGAAGGATTGGACACTATGTGGGGTAGCTCATTAGCATCAACAAAGGAGATCTTGGTCGAACAAGAGAAGTCAATTGAGGATCTTCAGACTTGGGTGGAGCAGATTAGCACGACATTAAGGAAAGAGGAGGTATGTGAACAAAAGACAACAATGCAAGATCTTGTACCTCCAATGACTGAAGCCGTAAGTTATGAACCCCAAGATACATGGTGCTATGACATAGGTGCAGAGACTGATGAAGAGCCCAAAGTGCACTTGGAACTGGACGAGCGAAAGGCAATGGATATTGAGGAGCCAATTGGGGCTGTGGAGTATGAATGTGAACCAACAGTGATAATCCCCCAAGAGCCTCCTCTGCCTAAGTGGAACAAGCCAGTCAAGTTTGCACACCCTTGCCCCCTTGGAAGCCATATTACAGATACGGATCTCGATGACATAAGAGAGTCCGTGAGCTTCAAACCATGATGGTCAGAAGAAAAGAGAATAGAAGAAGAGTCTGTTGTGTGGTATATACCTCCATGCCCCGATCATTTCACCTACACAGCGAAGCCATTGCCTAGCTCCCCAACCTTCAGTACGGGGAATTCTCATATATATCTGATGCTAGGTAGTTTTATCCCGAGTCCTCTCCTATTGGGAAGCCTCCAAAGTCACACAGCTATTCTAATGGATGGAGGGTTTCTTCAATATCGTCGGGGGGTTGGATAGTCGTCTCAGACATAGTCCAGCTAGAGGACTATAAATCAAGCGCTCGATGGGAGGCACCCCATCATTTCTCTTTCTCCCTCCATGTTTAATTCTCCATTTCCTGCTTTCTATCATACATCCCTCCCCCTTGTTTAATTCTTATTAGTTTAGTATTTAGTTTAAAATTTTTGAATACTCGTAGATTAGGAGTTCCATGCCTACATTTTTGAACTTGGGCATTAGTGCATATCTTTTTGGGGCTATGAAGCTTATGGCACATATTTTGGTACACTTGCACATTGCGTATACACACTTAGAAATTTTTTTAGGAATTTGAATGCATATATCTTTCTATGTTTAATTCTCTTAATGTAAATAGTTAATATACTTTTGTTAGTATAAGAGGGCTTAATAAAGATGTTATGCTTTCTCTCTAGTCAAAGTTGTTGGATAGAATGCAAGCTCAATGCCAACCTCATTGCCTAGCAAAAATTAGCAGCAGAAAAATCTGATGGCCGGCGCGGCCGCGCCTAATTCAAGGTATTATCACGCGCGGCCGCGCCACATGCAGACTGGGCCTGACTTGCAGATTTTGGGAGGCACCAATTCATATCAATTATCAACAGCACCCAAGCCTCAGCCCCTCTAATCCCAAACCCTCAAGTTCCTTCATGCAATCTCCCATCTCTTCCCTCTCATTCAATCCCCCCACTACAAGCCTTAGTTTTGAAAACCTCCTACCTCCTACCTCCTCAATCCAAAATACCAATTCTCATCCGCCTCATACTCTCAACCTGATCAATTGGGATAGTGAGTGTGGGATCTCTAGCAGAGCAAGATTGATATGGAGCTGGGTTGGTTCGTTGAGTATAGTGTTGAGCGGGGTTTATTTTACCAGAGCTGAGAGAGACGGGGAAACTTCTGAGAGAGCGCCACTTCATTTCATGCAGCATCAGAAGCCGAATAGAGGAGTTTTTTTTACCTTTACCTTCAATGAGGACATTGAACATTTTAAGTTTGGGGGTATTGATTTTGTTTTTGCATGTAGTTAGTTCATTTCATGTTGTGTTAGTTACATTTAGTGCATGTAGGTTGTTTTTGTTAATATTTGTGAATTTTTTTTTTTTTTTTTTGCATTTTGTGTTAGAGCATACTGCATGAATCCAGTTTTCAGTTGGTTAGTTATATATTTGGCCTGTGAGGAAACAGAAATCACTTGATTTTTAAACTGATTTGAGACTTAAGCTAGATAATTTTGTCATATATGTAAATCCTTATCTGTCAGATACTGTGTAATCAATGAGCACGATAAAGTAACCATCATGACATGTTAAGTTTAATTTTTCACATACTTGTCTTCTAGTGGGAAATCTATGTTTTAATGAAAGAGTTTCAGTTCTCATGTAATAATAACTAAGACTGTTAAAAGCTTAAGTTTGGGAGAAACAGGGGACATGCATAATTTATGCGGGGAGATGGAGCGTAAGACGCACTCCCTTGCAGGAAAAGAAAAAAAAAAGAAATGCATTGAAAAAGGAAAAAAATAGAATAAACATTTCGGCTACGTCGAGTCTGTGGCCTTTGATATTCGAGCAAGTAAGCCCTCGGGGTGTCTCTGCACCTAGCGCCCTAAGGCCATTTGGTCTGGGAGTCGTTGGTTCAAAGATCGCTACATGGGTATCATTGAAAAGCCTAAGAGGACTAGGCATTGCATAGTCGATTGTGTACACGGGAAAGTGCGAATACGCCCTCGTGAGTAAAAAAAGCTTAATGAACACCCCCTGTTGACTCTTAACTTTAGTAATACATGGTCTTGGTTAGAACTTATATGATTTATTGCTTTTCTTAAGTTGAAGCTTGTTTTTCCCCTAAGAAGCATAGTATGTGATATATTTGTTCAAAGCATGTTTAATGGTTGCCAGGCACACAACGCACAATACATCAGTGCTGACAGTTTTGGATTTATAGAATATGCCTTATGGTCTTATTTTGGATAGCTTATCTACTTTGACTATCTCGTGGTTTTCCGAGGCATTGCTTTGAAAGTTCAATGCTGGCTTGGAACTTGGATTCACATTCATGATAGTGTAGGTTGCATACATTATAGATACTGCATTGCATCTTTTGTTTAGTTTTATTTTTTGTTACTCGAGGGCAAACAACGTTTTAGTTTGGGGGTATTTGATAAGTGGATTTTATGGCCACTTATTCGGATAGTAACCAACTCATTATGTTGCTTAAACTCAAGTATCATTGTGCCTTTTATGTGTTTTTGCTTTGTTTTGTGATCTTCAAGTTTAGAAACTCTCCGGGTGCAAATTGAGCTTAAAAGGGTAAAAGAACGCTTAAATGGGACAAAGCACTGAAATGGGCTTAAAGCATGAAGATAGCATGGGTGAGGAAGCAATGAAGGTGATGCCACGAGTCTAGAGGCCAAAAGGAGCAAGAATGGCCTTTGAAGCAAAAATGGAAAGAAAGTGCAATCCGGACATCGTTTGGGTGGTTCACGTTCATTTAATGTTCTTGGATTGAAACTTGGTTCATATTGTAGAGAATCTTATAAGCTTTCCAGAACATCTTGAATCATCCAAATCGGAGTTCGGAGGCGAGAGTTATGCCCCGTATACCAACGGACGTCAAACCTCACGGTTTTGAGTTTCATATACAGCTGTCACTTGGAGCTTAATTTTAGCCTTCATCCTTCCATTATTTCTCAATTCTCAAAGAATGAAAGTTGTAGAGATATTCGATAGCTTCGATTTGACAGGTGGCAGGCCTTGTAACTCCTTCCGGATCAAAAGTTATGGCCGTTTTACCAGAGGACTCTGCAGCAGAAAATCCTTGGCGCGGGCGCGCGGATTTCTAGGGTATTTTGGACGCGACCGTGGCAGCCCCTAGCTGTGCCAGACTTGACTTTTCAATTGAACGAAACTTGGCTTTTGATTGGGATATAAGGGGGCTCGTTTGTGGCCCAAAAAACTAACACATTTTGGGCCTTAAGCCCTAGCCCTTGCTTTCTTCCATTTCCTTTACATTTCTTGTATAGATTAGGAGTAGATTAGTGTTAGATTAGTTGTTAGTTAGCTAGATTCTAGGGTTTAGTTAGTTTTTGAAGATTGAAGCAAGTGTTTTGACATCAAAAGATCCAAGCTCAAAGAAAGATTTGCAATTTCTATCCTTAATCTCTCCTTGTTATCTTTGTATATTCGGATGATGTTTATTAATCTTGTAGATAATATACTTGAGTTGTCTATGACTTAATTTATATTTTGAGGTTTCAATGGAACCTAATGAGTAGTCTATATTAATTTCCTTCCATGGTTGGTTCTTATTGATTGCTATGTGATTGTCTACTGCGATTTATGCTTTCATTGCTTAAATGTGTCATGACCAATTACTGTGATAACCCACATGGGATTGAAAGACGAAGTGTGAGTTTAGATTTAATCGTAGTAGCGGGCGATTGTACGTTCACATGGCGTTGGACGTATGATTTGTGCTTAGGATAGACATATACTGAAGCGCCGCTCATAGTCAATAGAGGACTTGACCTTAAACCCTATTTATTTGTAAACACCATAGACATATAGGGGTTTAGATAATGTGGGTGTTCACGTGCGTTCTATCATCTGTGGATTGCACGTGATATGGATTAGGTGCATCAAAAGATGGCTTTCTCTTACCTTCGTGTTCTCGGCTAACAACTGTAATAATTAATTTGACCTAATTGGAAGTGTGTCGACTTAGACGATTCATTAGGGGAAATTGGAATCTCTTATCTTCATTATCTGATTTTAACTCTAGAATTAATTAGTTTAAGTTTAATTGCTTGCCTAGTTTAACTTATTTTTAATTCATACTCTTTACCATCCGTTTAAATAAGACTGAGATGATTATGTGTTAGTGTATTGGCGACCTTTTATCTGTTAATTCCTCGTGGGAACGATATTTGTACTTTTACTTTATTACTTGTTGACCGCGTATACTTGCACTTTAATTGTGTCATCTAAATCGGAGCAACAGCTTAAACGTGAAAACGTTTAAGGTTCACGTTTAAGGTTGGAGTGTTTATTAACACAGGGTACTACCGAAAAATCTCCTAGACGTGCTTGTAAGATATATCGAGCATACAACCTTAGTTCCGGCATGTTCCTGTATGAATATATTGAGCATACGGCTTTAGTGTCGGGATGTTCTGTTATGGATGAAAAGGATATATTGAGCATACAACTTTAGTGGGGGGATGTTCCTTTATGAAAATATCGAGCATACGACTTTAGTGTTGGGATGTTCCTTTATGAAATATTGTAAAGGAATCCTTCTATTCCTAACTTGTCATTCCATTTCACAATTCATTATAAATTGTGAATGTTCTTGAATTTACGATGGATGATAACTTCTGTAAAGAGGAGTTGATGAAAAGGTTATGTAAACATTTTCGAGGGAGAAATTTTTAGAAAAAGGGGTGAATGTGATATCCCGAGAGATTAGAAGTATAGTTGTCATGATGTTTAGCATCTGACGATTATAACAGATAATGATCCGTGGGGGGAAGGATGTTGAAGAGACAATGAGAAGGAATAATTAGGTAAATATCTAACTGAATTAATATGTCTAAATTTTTCAACATAAATAAGAGGAAGTAAGATTAAAACCTTCGTTGAAGGTTGTAAGGATAAAGCATCCGGGTATGGATGTGGTTTTAGAAATTTCGAGGTTAAAATGTTTTTAAGGGGGGAAGAATGTGACAACCCGAAAAAATTGGATTGTCCGAAAATTAAGTTTAAAGAATTAACAATTAATAAAATAAATTATTATTGATTATATTTTGGATTATGTGTGTATTAATCATTCTATGACATAGGGTGATTAGAAACGGGGAGGATTCTGGCTACAAGCAAGAATAAACGAGTAGGAATTTTAAAGATGAAAATAAAATATTTCTGGGAATAAGAATATTTAGGAGAAAAAGACGAAATAGGCATTAATCACGTATTGAAACCCTAAGGGTTAGGGTTTGACTTTAAGGGTTAGAGTTTGAGAACCCTAAGCCTTTCTAGGAGATTGGAATGCCAGAATGACATTCTGTCGAATGATTTGATGACAATATGTCGTGAAAAGTTAAGTTAGTCGAGGAAAGGTTTTCTCGAAGAAAATAACTATTCATTCGTTTCTGCTCGGGAATTATTTTTGAAATTCCGAGAAACACGTAATGATAGAATTTTAAGACGAGATGAAATATGTAATAATATTTCATTTATGGCCCGCAAAGTTTTCTCTTGCGGACTTATTACTCTAAGGGTTAGGGAAAATAGAATTAAAGAAGAAAATGATTATGTGTAATAATAACGATTATTATACATAACGAATACGAGTATAATAATAGTTATTATACAAGTGTAATAAAAAAAGAATACGAGAATTAATACGACGTATATTACGAAGTAAATAGATTCAATTTGAATTAAATTAATTAACCAAACCCGTGGATCGAAACGGTGGGTTAACGGGTGGGTTAAACCCATGGGGCAACCCATGAGCACATGGTGGCCATGTGCTAGCACATGGTGGCCATGTGCTAGCACATGGGAGGACATAGGTTGTCATGTGAAGGAGGTGGGCTTGAGGTGGTTTGGTCTAAAGACCAAAGTAGCCTTGATCTTGCTTTGACTATAGAAGAGAAGGTTGAGAGCTCATTTGTGGTTTTGAAAAATCACCAACTTGTTAAAAAGAGAAGAGAGGAGAGAAGGGTAGAGCTTGTGATGAGCAATCAATAAGCTAGCTTAAGACTTTGGTGATGAATAAAGTCATGAACTCAAGAACACTTAAAAGGTATAAGTGGTTACCATGAAATTTCATTTTCCTTCAATTCTTAAACTGATAGAGAAGTGATAAATAAGGTTGCATGAATTATAGGATATGATAAGGTTGGATGTTAGTGAACTTTAAAACACTAATAACCAAGAATGAGTTAAAACCATAATGAAATGGTTAAGTAATGAAATAAAGAGAACCATTAAAACATAAATGTTTATGAGGGTGTGAATCGTAGATGAATAACTAATGGATTAATTTCATTTGGTTTGGAGTGAAAATATCGAGTAATGAAGATTCGGCGAAAGTTTACGGGATTTGATGTTAAGCGTCGAATAGTAAATTTTCCCGGAATAGAAGTCAAAAGTCGCCGTTTGATTCAGAAACGTTAGTGTTGGCTTGGTTCGGTGTTAACAAAACAGACACACACACGCAAGTGCTCGTGGTCCACAAGTAATATATGATAAGTCAAGTATCGTTCCCACAGAGAAAAGTAGCTATTTTTAAAATAACATGCAACAACTTTGTAATTGTCTCTGGCTGCTTAAACGAGTGAATAAGATGTGAATTTACTAACTATACTGATTATCAACTAAAATAACTAATTAACAAACGATTGATTCAAATTAGGAAGATATGGGATCCTAACTTCACTTAATGCATCATCCAGATTATATACCTCTTGTTAAGCCTAATTGATTACTTCAGATTGCTAGTTGAGAGCACAAAGGTGAACCATGGCTATCTTTCGATATACCATGCCCATATCATATAAAATCAACAAAGAGATAGAATTCATACGAACATCAATATTACCCAACTCACTATATTTCTATGTGACTTACAAGTAATAACGATTTAAGTGCAAGCTCTCTCAATTGACTACACATGTTAAGCCGGTATATGTCTATCTGGATTACAAATCATAAAATCTATCACATACAAATTTCATGAACACATACTAACATGGATAAATCTGAATTTGTACTTCCTCTTTCAATTCCATACAAATTAATAAGGTAGATGGTGATCAAGCATCTAAACAATTAACACAACCATGTTAGGCAATCCATACATAATCAATCAAGTGCAACAAAGAGGCATAGAGATCTAAACTAAGCAAAAAGTTCCATTAGAATCCCATAATGGTGGTTAGTTCATCACTGAAGAAATACCCATTATAGGATTTTATCCAAGCATTGAAATTAAATAATGAAAGTAAAGAGAATAAAGAGATTAAGATAGTGCAAATCTGATATTCCTCCTTCCAAAATAAAATTTCAACAATCTGGTTCACAATCCACAATCAATCCCAATCAAAATCCTAACTATGTAAAATCTACTATGAACCAAGAGAGAAGCCAACAGAGTAAAATAATAGCTAAGAACTCTCTATAGCTCTCCAAAACCCTAGAATGGAAATAAAAACGATTAAAAGATTGTATCATTACTTGCAAATACACCCTTTAAAGGAAAACACACGCTACAGCAGTTTTAATGAAAAGTCAACTCTGTGAAGAATTTTGACTGGCGCAGCCGCGCCACCCCGTAGGTCATTTGGGGCGCGGGCGTGCTGGCCTGCGATCTAGTTTCCTCTTGGAGCTGGCTCGCCGTGCTTAAGCCTATTAAGGGCGCGGCCGCGCTATGCCTTTTTTTTGCATTCTTCTGCTGGTGTAATCTGCTAGTCCATTTGCTTGCTGCACTAGTCCTTGTACTTTCACTTGCACATCAATTACACATGCCATGCTCCATCTTCACATGCCAGTTCCATGCCCTTCAATGCCATTTGCTTGTCATATGAGTTTCCTTCATGCAACCTATAAAACAAAGATAAAAATGTATCAAAAGTAACTAAAACTCTTGAGATTAAGACAAAATTCTTGCAAGTAGATAACAAATAAGTAGGTATAAAACCTACTTATCAAATACCCCCAAACTTGAACTATTGCTTGCCCTCAAGCAACAAACACAAAGGCAAACTATATGCTATGCAAATTACATTACTATGAAGATGAATCCCAAAATTTTAGTCATGTTATGAATTCCAATAAGATGTGCCTCAGAGAAATAACAAGATCTATGAACAAAGCATCAAACCAAGCTAAAGTCATAAGGATATACAATCCAAAAATCACAACCTGTTGACAATGATTTAGTGTATGTGTGTACTATATCCACAAATAAGCTTGATCAATGCACAAATTCAACATGTTATACTTCTAAGGAAGAAAACTGAGGTTTTAAGTTAAGAATTTTGAGCATATATGAAATAACAACCAATCCAACACATCAATACAAACTAATGGTCAATAAAGGGCTTATTATGCTTTTATTCACTCACGAGGGCCAAATTCGCAATTTCTCGTGGTTACACCCGACTGTGCAAGGCCAAGCCCTCTTAGGCTTTTCAATGATACCCATTTAACGAGCTTTCGACCCACGAATCCCAAACCATAAAACTTTAGGGCGCTGGGTGTAGAGATAATCCCCTAGGGCGTACTTGCTCGAGTATCGAAGGCCACAAGACTCAGCTAATCAATGTGTTTATTCTATTCTTTTCTTTTTCCCTTTTTATTTTCTTTTTCTTTTTATTTTTAGCATGTATACCCAATGTTTTCCCCCAAACATGAATTTCTGTGCCATTATGGTCATTATTCATTTTTTCACAATTCAATCATTAAAAATAATTTTTTCCCCTCAAAAGACAAGCATGTACTAATCTAACCAACAAGCAAATAATAATAATGTCGTGCTATCCGGTAACATCAAAGCAACAGGAAGAGAATACAACATGTATGAAATTATAACTAAACATAAGTTATCAACTGAGTTCAAAAATCTATAACATTTCAATATCATCATCGGCCATACTAGAATTCAACAGACCAAAAACATGGGATTATGCTATGCAATGCAACTAAACACATACTAAATACATAAAACAAAAGAAAACTGAAAAAAAAAATCTTGCAAAATTAACTAACAAACTACTATGAACTACTATACACCCTAAACATGTAATGAATACTATGAAACTAACTATTGACTACAACCCAATACCCCCAAACTTAAAATATTCATTGTCCTCAATGGAGATAAAGGGTAAGGAAACTCCCCTAAGTATCAGCACGGCCATCCGACTGTGGCTCGAGAGGTGAATGTGGCGGCGGTTAGGGCATGACGGAACCAAGCACGGGCCACTCCACAATTGTCCCCTGCTGTGAAAAGGCCTCACTCAGGGCACAAGATAGTCCATCGGCATAAGCCGTGAAGTTGCCATGTAGAGCATCCATCCTCGCCAACAGTCTCCTAATCTGGCTATCTTGACTCGCTGTACTAGCTAGAGGAGGGCCGACTGCCTCTGCTGGCTGTGGTGGAGGCACTGGTGGAGGAGTGGGTAGTACAAATCCTTTGCCTCGCGGGTGTGCCTTGCCACCACTCCACTCTGCTAATTTCTTGATGGAGGCATGATTGATGTCCTGGCTCGGCATCTGCACTTGTTCGTCGTCCCACTCAACTCCTGCCTGGGCACTTAAGCGTGCGGAATCCCACCGGTGGTGCTGCCCTGCATGAAGCGCAGCATAGACTGATGCAGCAGATGTCCAATATCGATGTACTTGCTCGTGATGATCCCCCAAAAAATAATGGCTCTCTCAGCCGTGATATCATGCTGGTGAGTGGAAGTCATCAAATTGGCGCATATAAAAAGATTCCACGCCTTTGCATATTGGTTCAGTGCGTAGTTGGGGAAATTGGTCTTTGTATCAGTGCCCGCCTTAAGATTCCATTGAGTGTCTGGCACGCATAAGTATGTGACCACCATGTCTAAGTCTGTCTCAAAACGCTGAGCCTCAACCCAATTTACATGGCTAGCTAGGAGAGAAGGCAAATGGAACACTTTGCGAATCTCCAGCAAAAGATAGTTAACTTGTATGCCCCGGACGAAAGAGATGCCACTCTGTGTCTCCCTGGAGTTTGCATAAAATTCTCCAATTATGGCCATCAGAGCAGGCACAGGTGTTGCCACAACCCCAAACCAAGACCTCTCTCTGATCGTGTTTAGCATTTGGCCATCTTCCTTGGCCGACTTCAGCCCCCATTCCTTCACAAAAGTCTTTGCCAGCAATCCTATAATAGTGAGTTTACGTCGAGAGATTTATAAACTTGGTCAAGTCCACAGTATTCTCATCCTAGCTACTGTGAGAAAATGATTCAGGAGTGGCGGATCGAGCTCTTTTCGGACCCATGGTATCTTGCAGACAATTGAAGTTACAAATCCTAACTGGTGAATATTGAATCACAACTCCTAAACGTTACCTCTGAAAATCTGTGAGCAAACCCTACCTTTAAAGAAATTAAAGATCAAACCTCCCAAACTATCCTCTTAATTATCTCTGCAAACCCTAACTCTGCCTTTAATGGAGCTGTAAGGATGGTATGGTAGTGGCTAGGTGAGGGTTAGGTTTTATAGAGATAGATTTGTGAGAATGATGGCGTAGTGGATGAGAGATCATGGCTTTGTTAGAGTTATGGAATTGGACTTAGAGTAGGATAGGCTTTTAGAAGAGAGGGTGTTTGTATATGAGAGGGTTGGGTGACTTGAAAGTAGTGTTGTACCTCTTTTGCACCTAGGTACGAAGGATTTGATTTAATGAAAAGTTCATTTTTAACAAGATATATGAATTGAAGTGAGGTTTTGGAAAGTAAGATTTTCAAATCCTTTGCCCGACTAGGAATCCAAGGACTTCAATACTTCCTTTTATTCTTTACGTTCATTACGTGATCTACCTCGAATCGCTTTATTATTCATCAAAAGCTCTTTGTGGTTTTATTAGAAATCATTTTGGTGATATGCATACAAAAGCGTTAAAAAGAGGACGGATCATCATCGGGCATGTTAGCCATCTCGATGAACCGAGCTTCCGCAAATTAAGGTTTTCACTATCACGGGATCTTGAATCCGACGTCTCGAGACTAACCCCGCGAGTTCATTTTCAAGATCCAAATATTACATGTACAACGATATTTATGTTATTTAAAGCAGTTTACATCATAAAAACTGGTCCGTCATGGGAATCAAGTCGAATCCATTCGGGGATCTCAATATCGGGATTCTTAGGCTCACATTATTTGTATAATATTACATATATATAACGTCCACGACTTCGATATTAGATGATTTCATCGATTAAAATCATTGTTTAAGCCGTTTCGGCCCCCCTTTCACCTCTAAATATAGATTTAGGGTTATACGGGTTAACCGGGACCATTCAAAACAATAAATCCATAGATATACCATGAATCTAAGCTGTTATAGCCCACGGGTTAAAGCTTCATACTTAATAACCTCTCGAGGGCTAGATTAGGCTTAGACTTAGGTATAATAAAGACTTAGAAAAAGAGACTAATAAAGCTTTCAAAATAAAAAACACACATACACACATACACACTTTATGCATAGAAAATCAATAAGATGTGGTACCGTGCTTTCACGGGAGTCGGGGGTGCCTAACACCTTCCCCCCTCTTAACCTAGCCCCCAGATTCCACGAATCTCGGGTTTCAAGACCAATCTTTAGAGTCACGCATTGGACCACTTTGCGAAAAAACTATTAAAACTCTGGTGAGTTGGTACATCCATTTCAAAATTACTAACTGGCGACTCTGTCTCATTTTGTCCAATCATCAAAACAAAATTAATCTTTTTAAATCGTCGACACATATGTCGGTACCAGTTTCCTACAAAATTCACCCTTTAAACGGAACCTCGAAGACAAAGAAAAAGCGAATGGGTTGGATAATATCAAATTAGGGAATATGGGCAATCCTCACTTTTTTTCCTCGGATAAGAGAGGATCGAAAACCATCCCAAAGAGAAAACGACCTCCTCCTTTAACAAAAAGGAGTACAGAGAGGACTTGAATTCTTCTCGGCGTCGACATGGGGTGCCTAACACCTTCCCCTCACTTAACCAAGCCCCCGAACATAGAATTTCAGTTTCAAATACTAAGTTTCGACAGTGTCCAGTAATTGGGCCTACTTTCAAGCAAAATTCGGTTGAGTTGGTATAACCATTTCAAATCTACCAACTAGCGACTCTATAAATCGTTCAAATCGTTGACATGATACATGTTAGCCTTTTCCTAAAAACTTCACCCTTTCATAAAACAGACAAGGTAATAAGGGTAGAAAAAAAAGACTTAGGAAGAGAGAAAGATTCGGTCCAACGCGACAGGATTTTTTCCCGACGTCGACAGGTGGCGATTCTGCTGGGGACAATAAAGGGATTGTAACGAATGGGAATTTTATATATTAATTTTAATATTTATTAAATTAAATAAATATTTTAATCGATTTATTTATTGAGTTAAATAAATGAAATATGTGGTTGTGTAGAGTAATTTAATTAAGTGTAATATATTAATTAAATGAATATTAATATTTAATTGATGTGCAATGATTTTATGGTATAGTTCTAATTTAATTGAGATAATTAAATTAGATGAAGTTTATGTGATAATTGTTACATAAAATTATAATTAGCGAGTAATTATAATTGTTATGTGGCATTTTTTTGTGCTTAATTGATGTTAGCTTTTAATTAATTAAATTAGAATGTTAATATTTAATTAATTAAAATGCAACATTAAAAATATGTGCTAAATAATTTATTAAAAGAATAAAAAAGGTGTTTAAATTAGTTTTGCCAAACAAGGCCCTTGCAATTGTTTTAAATGAATTTTTACCAAACAATGGCTTAAGTTCAAAAATCTATTTTTAAAAATAAAGGGTTTTGGCCAAACAAGCCTTATGGCTTTTAAAATTTAAATTTTTGCAACTTATATATATTAAGTAGTAATTAGTACTCCTTCTGTCCCAAAATAACTGCTCAGTTTTGACTTTTTTTTAGTCAAATTGACTATTTTTAAAATGAATAATTAAGCATGTATAAATATATTTTTAACATTATAAAAATTGGTATTAATAATAAATTGTATATACTTTTTTTTGTTATAACCTCTGCACCTATATTCTGGCAAAAATGGTACAAAAAATAGTTTTAGAAAATAGTCAATTTGACTTTAAAAAGTCAAAACTAAGCAGTTATTTTGGGACGGAGGAAGTATATGATATAATTATAGGTATTAATAGCTGACATTTATGTATATTATATAATTATATGTATAATATATCTATATGTTAGTTTGCATTCTTTTTAAAACTACGTTAAGTTAGAATTGGTCTGTAGAAAGAACAAAGGAAAAAGAGAGCAAGTGTTAGAGAGAAAATATACAGAGAGAGTTAGAGAGAAAAGAAAAGAGAAGAAGAAGAAAGCAAAAGGAGGGAGGAAGCTAGAGAATCATCATCTTCTTCACTTCAATCAACAAAAAAGGGTATAGTTTCTAATTATTAGTTTTTAAAAGTATGTTTGATGTTCTTCGTGATTTTATTCTCTATATATATGAGTTTTCATGAAATTGTATAAAACATGATGTATATATAATGTTGTATTTATAGCATGTTTATATATGAATTGTAAGCATAAATTAATGGTTTAAATCATATAAAGATGATGAACATGAAGAATTCATGTTCATCAAAAGTTACAAAGAATTAGTTTTATAAAATTTTTCTTTAAAATTAAAATTCATGTTTTATTGTAAATTGTTGTATAAATTAGTTTTAGATTATGTAATATGTTGAGATATGAATTCAATGTGATTTGAATTGTATATTTTGATTGAAAAATAAACTTAAAGTGTTCAATTTTATCAAGAACACTAGAAAAATGGTTTTCTCCAAATTTTACAATATTAAGTGTTTTAAATTATGTAATTTGATGTCTTTATGTGTTAAAACATGTTAGAAACTTAAAATTATATTTTCTGTAAAGTTTATATGAATTATGTTTGTTGAATTTGGAACTTGATGTGGAGAAATAAGCCAAATTAATTTTTTCTCTACAAAGTTCGCGACACTGTCAGACCAGTCTGCACAGTGGTATGGCCGCTCCACTCCCAAGGCCATTTGGAGCGCAGCCGCGCTGGTCCTGAATATTGGGCAGAAAACTATTTTTAATTGTACAAAATTATAAGATTTAATATATAATAAATTATAAAGCATGTTGATAAAATTTATATGCTAAATGGACAGTAATGAATTATATTAATAAAATATAATATGTAATTATAATTTGAATAATTATAATTAAGAAAAATGTGTAATTTAAATTATAAATTGTTGATTATAATTTAATTAGTGCATTGACTGAAATTGATTAATTATAATCAAAGTAATTGTTTAATTTAAATTATAATTGATTTAATTATAATTTAATTAATATAAATGCATAAATTTAGTTTGATTAATTTTAATCAAAGTATATGTTTAATTTAAATTATAATTTGTTTACATATAATTTTATTTATATAAAATGTAATTATAATTTGATAAATTATAATTAAAGTGAATTATTAATTTAAATATTAATTTGTTTAATTATAATTTAATTAATGTAAGATGTAATTTGATTTAATTATAATTAAAATGAATTGCTTAATTTAAATTATAATTTATTTAAATTATAATTTAATTAATATGAGTATGTAATTATTATTTTATTAATTATGTGAACATATGATGTGATTGATTACGTGATAATTAATTATTAACTTAATAATTAAAGAGGAATGAGTTAACCTAATGAGTTAACTAATTATGTGAATTAGTTATGTGATAACTAATTTATATTATTATGGTTAAATATATATGTGTAGGATTTATTAAAGAACGTGAGTTGTAAATGTAGCTTACGCTTGAGGCAAGTTTTCTAAACTCAAACTTGTTATTGTTATACAAGTGTTTTAAATTCAAATATTTATTGTATTTGAAATTGTCCTTTTATTTCGGCAATGGACAAGTACTTATTTAAAGTTCATGAAATAATTGAAGTGACCTTGACTTAATTGTTCAAGTAAGGTCTATCCTATTTTCGTATGCTTTAAGTTTAAATTCTAAAACATAAGTTATTTAATAATTCGTTATTATTGAATTATTCTTGATTATTGTGAGTCGATTCAACTACTCCTTAGTTGATGATAGTTGAAACTCTAAATTTCTTTTAAACTATCCAAACCAAACTTTCTTTGGTACAGACTTGTATCAAATACTGAGATGAACAACCATATTTGTTAGGGGAGGTTACTACACGAAAGCGTTAACTGTTTATGCATAAGACATAGTACGAAGGGTTGATCCCCCTAAGTACGAGTTAAGAGTCCATAGTCTAAATGAATGTTAAAGATTTTAAATATAATGTTTATAACCTAGGATAAAGTTCAAGGTCTTATGACCCTCAGAAGATTTCAATATTCGAAATTATAAATATTCATGAAAGAATTATTATTCAATTCTTTATTGTCGACGAAAGTAAAGCTATTCAAATCTTTTAAAGTTATTCAATTATGTCATATTATTGTTGTATTCCAAGTGAGCTTTTGTTTGCTCACTCCTGTATATTTAATAATCCTTTGCAGTTAAAGTCGAGAACGTTGACGTACCGTCAACGAGAAAAGGGAAAGGCAAGATGAACAAGTAAAGACTTGTTATCTTTTGATGTTTATTGTAATAAGACTTTATGTTATGTTTTTGTTTTCGCATTATTATTTATGTTAAGGTTAGATAAACCCTAGGATGATTTTGGATAAAGTTGTAATTCCTTTTTAAGGAAGATTTTATTATTTATTTAAGGTTGTAATTTATTCTACATTCCTTATTATGGGTAGATGTATATTCTATTTAGAAAGTGAACACCAAATCGTGTGGAAATGAAGTACTCGGATTTGGGGGTGTCACAGGTTGGTATCCAAGCTTTAGGTTATGAACCTTAGGTGGGGGAAAAACCTTAGGTAGTAGCCTTATAGGAAGATCGAAAACATAGATGATAGCTAAAGATAATAAAATTATCTAATGTGCTACGTGTTTACGTTTTAGTATTCGTAGAGTGTCGGTTGATATCACGTAATACTTAAACTTTAAAATTTTCTGGTCAGGATGACGAACATTGGAGAGTCCAGTCAGGCTAGGGAGGAGTTACCTCAGATGCCGAGGGACAAGAAGCACCGAGACATCCATGTTGTCTAGGAGCAGTTGGTTAGGAGAGAGCCATCTCCATTGATCACCATAGCTAGTCAGGAGCTTGAGCCAACATCTGATCCAGAGAATTTGGATGATGATGAGTTAGAAGAAGAGGCGGAGGATCCTGAAGAGGAATTTCCACCTCACTTTACTAGTGCTGAGACGTACGAGGAGATCTACGACTGTAACGTGGAACTTCAGGAACTGGTGGACGAGAGTCGGACTACCATACAGCAGCGAGACGAAACGATTGAAGAGCTGGATAGTGAGCTAAGAAATGTAAAGTGGGATCTAGTCCACATAGAGTGTGACGCCCCTAAATTCGGACCGCCACTGGTCTCTCGAATTCGGTTCGTCACTTTCTTACAATAATAACTAAATAACTAAAATCATACAATCACAGTGGCTAATCTAGAATAATATAAAATAATTTATTATATTTATTCCCCTAAGTCTCGTAACCTACAGTACTTAATAGATTACATAATAATATCAGATAACTACTTATTACATAATCTAACTTAAGCTTAAACATAGTTCAAATTCAGTCTTAATTCATCATCTTAATAGATATAATACACCATCATAATATTTAGAACATAAAAGGGGCTAGCTAGTCGGTAGCCTTGCCCTTGCCCTTATCGACTCCCGAAGGTCCACCCAGCTCTGACTTAACTGAAAATGTGTTTAGGGAAAGCAAGAATGAGCAAGAAGTTTGCTCAGTAAGTAATATAACAATAAGGGTGAGTAATATAGTTCTCGAATCCAAAAGGTATAACAGGATATGATTGTTCAAGGATAATAAGAATATTAACAGTTCTCAATAACAGTCACTAAGGACAGAATAATATCAATATGATTCAATGCTAAATCAATTTAAGATTTTAAGATAATTGAATACTAAGCAGTCACTAAGGATTATGAACTCTTACTAGGATTAACAAAAATATACTGATAATCCAATAAAAACAAGTACAACAGGTGATCAGCCTAAAGTACCGTATATTATGCATAACATTCAATCGTACTCAAGTTAGCATATATAATTTCCCTTCAAAGAAGGTTGTTAATCTCAGTCAATATAAGACTCCGCACCAATCAATTGGTTTGGATAGCTTTCTCATCATGATATAAGTCTAGCCGAATCAAATGACATAGACCACTCTTTATAAGTTTAATACTTGACATTAAAGTTCGAAGAATATAATCGACTTTATCGTAACTATGACGCAATAAGTCATAATTTGAATAACTCACTTGCACAACAATAAACTTAATACGTATTTAATAAGAATATAGTTCAAGTACTTGCTTACAATATCCGTTGAATAAAGAAATGCAATGGTTTAGGATACTTGCCTTATGCGTAGTCTATCCATGTAAAGCTAATCAACACTTTCGAATACTATTTATAATGTATTACATGGATAGGATGTTCATTAGCTAAACACATTCGGTACACAGCTCAATATGAAAGTTAACTATACATAAGGTTCTTCTTTAGTCATATAATCTCTTATACGTTTGTCACTATGTACTCGCACATATACTTACACAAAATCAGTATCTAAGTAGTTACGAAATCAAACACATAGTTGTATCATGTATGGCATTATAGGAATTAATAACACTAATTCAATTATGTCTTTCTTATTCATGGAGATCCGTTTATGAAATAAACATCGTCATGTTATAATGTCATCTTATATAATCATAAAATAGTAGAGGTCAAACCATGTCAAGCAGCTTCAAGCAATATTATGTGCTAACTAACACAATCAGAATCAAGCAGACTTCATTACTTCTGTTTCCAGACTGGCACAGCTGTGCCATGGCTAAGCCTAGGGGCGGCGCAGTTGCGCTGTCCCCTGGCCAGGCCAAGGTTGGGCTGCTGCATGCATATTCTGTCTGGCACATACGCAAACATCTACACATAGTATATACTCATGTCTAAGGGTCTTTTCATGCTTACCAAGTCAATCAAAGTTCCATCTTTCATGTAATGGTTCTAAGTTTAATACCTTTAATATCTTAAGGTTATTCATGGTCACGAAATCACATAGTCCATCATGCTGGTTATTTAAACATATGAGGTGATCATAAAGCTTGTTTTAGGCATGCTTACAAATATCTATATCATACACATATAACTAGCATTTTTACAAGCTTAAATCATGCCTTCCTTCGTGCTTAACTAGTTTTCAAGGCATCTAACATAGTATACATACATGTATGATATATTACTGAGGTTATGAGCACTATCAAACATATCTATAATTATCAGAATCTCAATCTTATTGTAGCATGTCAAAGTCCACGTTCAAGGCTCATATTTCATTAGTAATGTTCTCTAATAAGGTCTAACATGTTCATGCTATATATACATGCGTTTAATATATTCGTCATGCATTCCTAAGCTATATAAACATGTTCAAGATCAGAATATGCACATGGTTCGTATACGTCAAGTTCTCTTTAAAAAAGTCTTTTAGCTTAAAGTCCAAACAAGTTGGTCACAAACAAAGGAACCTTAAATCGTAACTCATGTTCATTAATATTCATAATCAGTTATATATGTGTTGCGCCATTTACGTGTTAACAAAAACGGGCACAAAACACGTGCAAGTGTACACGGTCGACAAGTAATAATTCGATAAGTTGATATCGTTCTCACGGAGAAAGGAGTCAGACTTACACTATCATGCAACAGTCCTATGGTTATCTTTGTCTGCTCAAACGGTTGTCACAGTATTCTTTAATTATCTAGACTAGGTTTAAAATAAACTTAACTACTTAACAAGCAAGGGGTTCAAATTAGAGAAATATGGGATCCTAACTTCATCTATTGCATCATCTAGGTAAACAACACCGCATGTCATGTATGAATAATTACATAAGAATGCTAGCCGGGAGCACGAATATGAGACAGGGCTATTTTTCAATACACCCATACCATATCATATAATATCCATAATTAAGATAGAAATCATATGAACATCAATAAAGCCTAAACCACTATATGTTTATGCAATTTACAAGCTAAACCGATTTAAGTGCAAGCCCCCATTAGACTACATATGGCTTTACGGTATATTTTTATCCGGATAGCGAATCACAAAACTCATCTAATGGAAGTTTTAAAAACATATGCTAGCTTGGCAAAATCTAAGTTTACACTTCATTTTTCAAGTCCTTATAAACTATTAGAGTAGATGTTGATCAGGCATCTAATTATACAAACCAACCAAGCTAGGTAAACCATACATTTTCATTCATACATATCAAAGAAACATAAACCCTAGACTAAGCAAATAGAATCCATTAGAATCCTATAATGGAAGTTAGTCCATCACTGAACTACCCATCATTATGGGATTCAAACCAAGCATTTCAACAAATAAGTAAGAGAGAGAGAAAAGAGAATGGAAATGCAAATCTTGATGGTTCTCTTCCAATAGAATGCTTCAAGCTTGAGTTTAGACCACAAATAAGCTCTTCAATGAACCCAAGAAGGGAAATCTACTTAGAACTATAAAGGAAGAAGAGTGAAGCTCTTCAACTCTCTAGCTCTCTACAAACCCTAGAAAATATATGAACTAGCTTGAAAAATAAAAATGTATGCTAAGTCTGATGATAATAAGATAAGTTATCTTTGTCCCCTTTTAACAACCAGCCTTAAGTAGATTACAACCAGCCGAGAAAACAAGTAATAGTCAAACAAGATGGACCGGCGCTGTCGCGCTGTCTAGAGCCTTCAATATGGCGCGAGTGCGCGGGGTCAAAAATTGAGTCTCTGGTTGCTAGGCGGCGCGGGCGCGCGAAGCCCCTTTGATTTCCAGGCGCGACCGCGCATGCCAAGTTCTGCAGCTGATACACTTTTTTGGCTCTTGCTTTCTTACTACTTCCTTCATGCTTCTCCTTCCTTCACTATTGCTGCCATAAGATCATCATCATGCCAAACTATGCCATCCCACATGCCTTGCTACCAAATCCATGCTAGCTTTATGCCAAGCCTTCATTTGTTCCACATACGCTCTCCACCTTGCCTTAATGCTAGCCTTGTGCTATTTTGTCAGTTTTGATGCCAGTCGATGTCTTAATCATGCCATTTCCTACTCTTTGGAGTTTCCTGCCTAAATATGCAAAACAAGGATAAAATGCATTAAAAGACACTAAAGTACTTGAGCTTAAGCCATAATCATAGCAAGTTGGCGTCCAATAAGTAGGCATAAAACCTACTAGTCAAATACCCCCAAACTTGAACTATTGCTTGCCCTCAAGCAAAGACACAAATGCAACTACATGATATGCTACTAACTACATGAAAATGAATCCCATAGTCTCAGCCATAATATAAACTCCAATCAGAAATGCCTTAGAGAGATAACAAGAACAATGAATAATGTATAGGCTCAAGTCATAGTTATATAGACAGACAATCTGTAAATCACAACCTGCTACTAAGATGCCATGTATGTGTGCAAAGTCAAAAACAAGCTTGACAGAGGTAAAGATTCAACATGCTATGCTTCTAAGGAAAGAAAATTGAGCTTTTAAAAAAAGAATTTTTCATTTATACCAAACAATGACCAGACCAACACATAAATACAAGTTGAAGTGCAACAAGGGCTTATTTTGCTATTATTCACTCGACTGTACAATGCTAAGCCTCCTTAGGATTTTCAATGATAACCATGTATCGAGCTTTCGACCAACGACTCCCAAACCATAAAGGCTTTAGGGCGCTGGGTGTAGAGACAATCCCCTAGAGCGTATTTGCTCGAGTATCAAAGGCCACGAGACTTTGCTAGCCAATGCGTTTATTCTATTTTTGGTCTTTTTCAAAGCTTATTTTCTTTTCTTTTACTTTTACTTTTTCTTTTTTTTAATAGGAGAGTGCGTCTTACACTCCATCTCTCCAAACAGCATGCATACCTAAAGTTGTTCTCAAACTTGTATTCCAGTGTTGTTTAGGACATTATTGCTTTTATTACACGATTCAATGAATTAAAAATAAAATTTTTCCTTTTAAAAGACAAGCATGCACTAATCTAGCCAACAAGCAACAAAAGACACACTGTGCTATCCGGTGACATCAAAGTAACAAGTTTATATTACATAATGTATAAAAGTATAACTGAACTTAAGCAACTAACATATCTCAAAAATCTATCATATCTCAATGTCATCATTGGCCAGATCGGAATTCAACAAGCTAAACAAACGGGACTATGCAATGCAATTCAATTAAACACATACTAAATAATACCTGCCAATACGTCTTTTGATTGCACATCATCTTGCACCGTCATATTAAATGTATGTGTAGTGGGTCGAATAACTTGCAATGGTGCAGCGATAGTAATGGTACTGCCGCTTCCAATTCCTCCGCTCCCTGTTGACCCTGTCGTCAGCTTTTTAGGGCAACTACGAGCCATGTGATCCTTAGATCCACATGTGTAGCAAGCTCCCTTCTTCGGGTTCGGGTAATTCGGCGTAATGTGGCCTTCCTGACCACAGTTGAAGCACACCCGCTTCCCCTTCATGCACACGCCAGTGTGATTCTTCCCGCATGTAGCACATGCTTCAAAATTCCTCTTCTGCTGGCTTCCTTGCTGACTCCCAGTAGAGTTTTTGTCGTTCCATTTCCTCTTCTGGTTTACAGTGCGGCTCCCACCAGCTTTAGTTTCTATCTCATTCTTCTTCTTCTTGTCTTGGTTGAACTTCGTCACTGCGTCGCTTCCTCCCTCAGCGAGTATAGCCTTCTCCAGCACAGCTGCAAATGTGTTCAACTGGAACATGGAAACCTTACTATAGAGCCAGGGTTTCAGTCCCCGCTAAAACCTCCTTGTCTTCGTAGCGTCAGTACTGACCTGGTAAGTAGCGAACCTGCCCAGCTCGTTGAACTTCACGGCGTATTCGGATACCGTCATCCCTCCTTGCTAAAGCTCTAGGAACTGGACCTCCATCTGGTCCTGCGAACTCACTGGAAAGTACATTTCGTACAACATTTCCTTAAAATGTTCCCACGTTATGACTCCTTCTCCCTCTCGGGTCTTATTAGCCTGCCACCTGAAGCTAGCATCCGACTTTAACATGAAAGCCACAAACGCTGTCTTCTGGTCTTCACCTCCTCTGGCTATGTCAAAGACCTTCTCCATTTCCATCACCCATGTCTGGGCCTCGATAGGGTTTATCGATCGCTTAAACTCAGGCGGTCCTACTGCCTTGAATTCTTTGAACGTAGTACCCTGCACTTGCGGCTGATTCGCAAGAGCTCCTGTTAACATGTTCACCAACTGCTGAACCGAGTTGGGATTCGTCCCATCATTATTGTTGTTGTTCGTTGAACCCTCGGGGTTTTGACGCGTTGGTCTTCTTCTAGGAGGCATTTTTTGTTAAGAAAATATTATTATTAGATCCTTTATTCAACTTTTAAATATTCAAGTTCATACTTAAACGTTCGAATAACTCAGTTCACATAGAACACATAGCACATCAATAAACTTCTTTTATTCATTACTCGTAGTTTAAAAAAACATCAATTAGATAATATTTCTGCTATTTACATCTTCCTTCCTGAACCGAAAAAGTTGAAGGATTACATTATTAACTCATCCCATTCTTATCTCAATTATGGGATTTACATTATTTAATACGAAAAGCAACACATAAACAAAAACTCTACTACTGCCTAGGCATATTAAGGTGTCGCATAGCCTCTCTGCGTTCCTCTTCCATCACCCGAAACACCGTCCTTCGGTCCACCACATACCATGGCAAACCTTGGATCTGAGCTGGGTAATAGAAAACACGATCCTGGGCCCTATCTATAGCCGTGTGGAAAGCATACTCTGTCTTCCTCAGCTTTGCCCTCTAGGCTTCAGCCTCATCTTCAGCTCGATCGGCTCGTTGAGTAGCCCTTAAGCTTATTTCCTCAGCTCTGGCACGCTTCCTCGACTCCTCCTGGATGTCTTGCTTCTGCTTCGCTATCTCGACTCGATCCGCGTCTCTATCATTCTCTATGTGGATTAACTTCCACTATCCTTCTCCTAGCTCACTATCCATCTCTTTGATAGTCTTGTCCCGCTGCTGGATGGTTTCTTCGAGCTCACCGACTCGACCATGTAGCTCCACGTTACTGTCGTAGACTATCTCGTACATCTCAGTACTAGTAGAGTGAGGTGGGAATTCCTCTTCAGGATCCTCTTCTTCCTCTTCAGACTCGTCCTCGTCCTCATCCTCTAGAATAGGTGTCAGCTTACGCTCCCGACCAGCTATGGTGATCACTGGAGATGGCTCTCTCCTAACCAGTTGCTCCTAGACAACATGGATGTCTCGAGGCTCCTCCTCTCTAGGAACCTGAGGTATATCCTCTCTAGCCTAACTAGGTTCTCCAACGTTTGACATCCTGACAAAAGAATTTTAAAGTTTATTATTACGTGATATCGAATCGTCACTCATCGAATACAAAAATGTAAACACATAACACATAAGGTAGTTTATTATCTTTACCTATCACATCTATCTTTTCGATCTTACTATAAGGCTACTACCTAAAGTTTTTTCCCACCTAAGGTTTCATAACCTACAGCTCTGATACCAACCTGTGACACCCCCAAATCCGGGTACTACGTTTCCACATGATTTGGTGTTCACTTTCTAATATAGCATACATCTACCGAATATAACTTCAAAATAAAATATAACCTTTATTCAAAATAATAAAATCTTCCTTAAAACAAGGATTACAACCTTCTTAAAAATCAATCCCAGGGTTACTCTAACCTTGACATAATAATAATGTGCATAAATAAAAATATAACATTAACGTCTATTACAATTATTTCAAATAATAAAAACAAGTCTTCTCTTGTTTTGCTTTCCCTTGCCCTTACTCGTAGACGGGCCATCAATATTATCAACCTTAGCTACAATTGTTATATAATGCAAGAGTGAGCAAACAACAGCTTACTGGAGTTTAACAATAATAAATATATGAAAGAATATCTTTAAAAAGAATTTGAATAACTTAGCATACTTTAGCAATAAATAATTGAATAATAATTCTCTATCAATATTAAAATTTGAATATAGAATTTATATGAGGGTCATAAGACCTTTGAACTTTTGTCCTAGGTTATAAATATTTCCATTTAGACCTTTAAACCTTTAAACCTTTACTCTAATTACTCTAATTATAATCACAAATTCTATTTTATTAATATAATTTATTAATATTCAATTAGCATTTTAATATATGTTTAATCATGCTATAAAAGTTACTACATAAAATTAGCTTTATAAAATACAAAACAAAATAAATTTCTTTTTTCCCTGCCACCATTCCCCCCACCCCCCCCCCCCCCGTCGGGGCTGGGGTTTTCTTCTTGATAGGCCCGCCGGGGCGGGCCCTTTCCAGCGAACGCAGACAAGTTCGCGAACTGTGCAGAAAAAAAGTCAATTTGACTTATTTCTCCACACCAAATTCTAATTCCAGTTCATGCAATTCATATCAATTAATAGAAAACGCAAACTTAAAGCTACTAACATGATTCTAACATACATAAACATTATAACACATCATCAAACAACCAATTTCATGATTTTTTTGAAGAAAAACCATTGTTAAGTGTTCTTCATGAAATCGAATACTGCATTTTTGTTTTTAAATCAATTCACCCAATTTCAAGCATAGTAATTCAATTTCTAAACATATTATCATTATCTATACTTATTTTAACCCAAAATGAACAATCAAACATGAATTCCATTGATTTAAAGAGAAAACTATTTATATATATATATATATATATATATATATAATTTTTAAAATACTTTTACTGTAACTCAGTGATGATCATGAACTCCTCATATTCATCACATGTATATGAATTAAACAATTAATTAAGCATATAATTCATATCTAAGCATGCTATAAGCACATATAATTCGTATTTATAAAGTTTTTATAAAATTTATATTTACAGAGAACTATCACTACGAAGAACATAAACACATAATTTTTAAAACTGCAAGTTAGGATTATACATTTGTTGATTAGGGGAAGAGTATGAAGATGGTGATGATTGTTTTGGTTAATAAGGTTTCTTCCTCCTTCTTCTTCTTTTCTCTTCTCCTCTCTAACTCTCTATCTTTTTCTCTGTATTCTTTGCTCTCTTCTCTAATAGTGATATTCTTCTAACACTGATATAAAACTAACATAAAACTATATACGTATACTAATAGATATAGGATATAAATATAATATATAATTGAAAATTAATTTACTTATTAAATTTCATCAGTTATAGAATTTTAAAAATCAAAAGCCACTAGGGCTTGCTTGGCAAAACAAGGTTATTTATTTTTTTTAAAAAAATAGATTATTAGTGCTAAGGCATTGTTTGGTAGAATATGTTTAAAATAATGCAAGGGCCCTATTTGGTAAAAGCCTTTTAAAAAACAAATAAGGCCCTTATTTGGTTAAAATCATTTAAATCTCTTTTCTTTATTTTAATAAATCCTTTTAACACATACTTTAATATTATACTTTAATTAATTAAATATTTTAACATCTAATTTAATCAATTAAAATCTAACATCAATTAATCACATAAAAATTTGCCACATAATTATAATTACTCGCTAATTATAATTCATGTAACACTTCATCACACAATTCATCTAATTTAATTATCTCAATTAAATTAGAACTGTACTAAAAATTAATATACATCAATTAAATTAAATATTAAATATTCATTTAATTAATATATAACACTTAATTAAATCACTCCACAAACTCACATAATTTATTTATTCAACTCAATAAATAAATCACAAAAATATATTTATTTAACTCGATAAATATTTAAAATTATTATATAAAATCTCAATCGTTACAGCATGGGCCGCCATGAGGCTACAACACTATCTGCATGGGCACACGACCTATCTCATATCCCACATGGATCCACTAAACTACGTGTTCAGCAAACCAATATTAAATCGTCGATTGTCCAAATGGCAATTGAATCTCTAATAGTTCGACATTGTCTACGTGACTCAGAAGTCCACCAAAGGTCAGGGGATTGCAGATCAATTGGCTGAAGCACCTTCAGTGGATTTTGAACCCTTGGAAACATATTTCCTGGACGACGGGATCATGACAATTCAACAAATCCCTCTAGAGAATACAGTCCAACCTTGGAAAATGTATTTTGATGGAGTAGTGAATATGGAAGGTGCCGGAGATGGGGCAGTCCTCATCTCTGGTACAGGAAAATAGCATCTTGTGGCTACCAAGTTATAGTTTATCAACACCAACAACACAGCTGAGTATGAAGAATGCATAATGGGGTTGAAATTAGCCCAATCCATGGGTATCCAGTGTCTATTAGTCTTTGGAGATTCTGAGTTAGTTATCAGACAAACCACCAAGGCATATCACACCAAAGAATTGCATTTGCTGCCCTATCACCGGCAGGTCATCAACATATCCATGAATTTTGAAGAGATAACCCTTCATCCACATCCCTCAAGGAAGGAACGACTTTGCGGATGCATTGGCAACTTTGGCTTCCCTGGTCCATATATCTGGTAGGAGAGGAATTCGCGACATCAAATTCATAAATCGAAAGGCCCCGACAGATGAGAATTACATTGGAGAAGTATCAGATGAAATACCTCATATCAAGCAGCCTTTGTACCAAGATATCAAGGAATATCTCCGAGACGAATCTACACCCGCTGGAGTAAGTCAAACCGGAAGAAAAAGGATTCACAAGATGGCTATGAAGTTTTATCTGAGCAGAGATGCACTTTATAAGAGGTATGATGGAATAGGCTATTTAAGATGCCTCGATAAAGAGCAAGCCCAGAGATTGATGGATGAAGTCAACGGTGGAGTCTGTGGTCCACACATGAGCGATCATCTGCTGGCCAAGAGGATATTAAGAATAGGGCATTACTGGGTCTCTCTCAAAGCTGACTGTGACGATCATGTCAGGAGAAGCTACCAATGCCAAGTACATGGAAATGTTATCCACGCTCCTCCAAATGAGTTGCATAATAAGAGTTTGCCATGGCCTTTTTCCATGTGGGGAATGGATGTGATCGGGCCAGTAGAACTCAAAGCCAGTAATGGACATCGATTCATATTCACCATGATCGATTACTTCACCAGGTGGGTTGAAGCTGCCTCTTTTCCCAGAGTCACTAAGGAGGTAATCATTGGTTTCATCAGAAACAATGTCGTTTGTCGATATGGACAACCAGAGGTGATCGTCTCAGACAACTCCAAAAACCTAAATAATCAGATGATGAGAGATTTATGCAGTAAGTTTTATATCAAATATCTTAATTTTGTCATCTACCGGACCAAGATGGATGGTACTGTCGAAGCGGCCAATAAGAACATCAAGAAGATCATGCAGAAAATGTCAGCCAATCACAAAGGATGGCCTGACTTGTTGCCTCTGACTCCTTTAGCATACAGAACTTCAATGCGTACCTCTACTGGGGCTACCCCATACTCCTTGGACTATGGTATGGAAGCAGTACTGCCTATAAAAGTAGAAATGGAGTCTTAAAGAGTGTTAATAGATGCTTAGATGGAAGAAGATCAGTGGATGAAAGAGCGGTACCACCAACTGTCCCTGATAGGTGAAAAGAGGGCTGCAACCCTTTTTCACGGGCAGTTATATCAGCAAAAGATGGCTTGATCATACAATAAGAAAGTCCGAATCCTGCAATTCAAAGAAAATGATCTGGTGTTGAAGTAAGTTTTGGCCAATCAAGACAAAGCTAAAGGAAAGTTTGCCCCGAATTGGGAAGGTCCTTTCATTGTCAAGGAAGTGTTGACAGGAGGAGCTATCAGATTGCAAGAGATGGACGGCAGCAAATTTCCCCAACTCATCAACTCAGACACCGTGAAAAGGTACTATGTCTAAAGCACCTACTAGCCATCATCCTAGTCATGCGAATCAATCAAATCAGTTCAACTTTTCACTAGAAGATCGAACTACGAATGACCTGATCTCCCTCCACTCGGGAGTACGTAGGAAGCCATTCCTGGTGCGGTCAAACCAAACAAATAATTTAAAAACCCATCAAACCAAACTAAAAAAAAACACTTTTCAAACCTCTCACAAAAAAATTGAACTACGAATGACCTGATCTCCCTGCACCCGGGAGTACGTAGGCAGCCATTCCTGGTGTGGTTTGACCTTCAAAGAAAGGAAGAAGCAATAAAAACTAGTCCCAAGACACCAAAACCCGATAAAACCCAAATTTCATCAAGTCTTCCTAGTTAACATGCCCATCTGAGATATTCTCTGACATCTCATTGTCAGTCCATCAAGGAAAAGCTCGTGATACATCAAAAACAGCTAGTCATGAAAGAAGTGGTAATCACTCAGCAATGATAATACATATCCAACAGGGAAGTGATTCAAAATATATTTCTCTAATATATAATAATGTTTGATATCTAGACTGTGTCCTGTATATGACAAAAATAGTTGATATAGTATGTGCAGGAAATATAAAACAAGTCTATGAACCCATGGCCAAGCGGGATAGTAGTGTCAACATGGCATTTCTCTATGAAGATAAAGGAACAGCTGCAAGCTCAATACCCTCAGTCTCCATACTGATAGTAGTGTGCATACAAGCCAATCATGTATGATGATAAAGCACATAGTTTGTAAATAATCTTATTTATTTATTAATAAAATACTCATTTAAGACATTTAATTATCTACATGGTGCTGTTTTTAATAATATGTAAATAACTCATAGTTTTAAGCAATGATTTTAGAATCATGATGAGATCATGCTAATGAGATCTAAATTCTTAGAAAGCTTAAAAACTAAAATAGTTCCCAACCGTGGGATTACTAAAATGGGGATTAGTAAATCCGGATAGATTGGTAAATATGTTGCTTGCTCATTGGATGGGGATGACTGATCTCATGGTCATTTGTGTGGAGACACTAAAGCAAGTATGTAGGTGCTTATTGGAGAATAAGTTCACTGAACGTGATTCGCTATGGAATACATAATGGAGTTTTACTCGCCTGTCAATAGGAATTCCTAATGTGATAGTAGTAGAAGTGATCCTTGAATTTGAGATCATCATAGTATCTTGTATGTAACAAATTATACTTTGACTTATTCCTTAAGGCCTTTTAAGGCATATATAGGGTATGCTTGGGTATAATGAGTTGAATATGGAGATAATATATGATCAATAAAGAATCTGCCACCTCTAGTAAAAGAGGAGATATATCCTATGTAATTCGTTAAATGACACCCCAGGAATCCTAGGCCAAGGTAGAATGAAATTAGAAAGAGGTTTCTAATTTGCATTATTTGGAGTTGTGCGTTTTCTAATCGAAATACATATGATTAAATAAATTAAGACTTGACAGTAAATCCATGTCTTATAGTTAATTGGGATATTGTATGGTGGAAGGATTGATTATACGGTAACTATTAACTCACAGGTTCTTTTATGATTAATTTTGAAATCTATATTATCTAGAAAGTCGTTGATCGCTAGGGAGGCTTATCCCTATTGTAGAATAAATATTATTTATTTAAATATATTATTAGTTTAATTTATTTATTTAAATAAGATTAGAATTGTTCTAATTGATTTATTCACAACCGGTTTAATATGGAGAACCTAAAGGGTCACACCATAAAAGGAAGAAGAATTATTTAAGAAGAAAATGACATGATAGTAATAATGCATTAAGTGTAATTAATTTAATCTATGGTGATAGAATAAATTAAATAGCTTAATATTTATTATTTAATATTTTAGAAATATTAAATATAAATTAATAAGAGGATTCTTATTCATATTAATATTAATATTATTATTTTAATTCTAAAAGAGTTTAGGAATTAATATAATATCAGTACTCTCTCTCAATCCTAATAAGATTAGGATATAAATTAATTAAAAGTGTTTAATTAAGTAATTAAATAAAAACCTATTATAATTGGATTAGGAGGGTTAACCTAATATCTATATAAGAGAGTCTTATATCAGAAATAAGGTATATGAATTTTTCCAAAGGTTGGGAGTACACATATTCTATAGATTTGAACTTTTTAAATGATTCTGATTTGTATTTCATTAAATACACATATCCAAATCTTGTGTGATCATTAGTGAAAATATTAAAATAAGAATACCTACCCCGTGCACTTGTTGTCATAGGTCCACAAAATGGGATTTTTATCAACTTTTGGTACATTTTTGTACCTAAACACATTTTCTGGCATTTTTACAGCTCGGATTGATGATTCGTCACTTCTAGTAGCTTTTATATACTTGCACCTTTGTTACTAGCAACTTCGCCGGACTGGGTTATCTTCCCAGTCCGGGTTTGGCTTTTTTTGTATATATACTAACTTTTCAATTCTGTCAAGCCCGGATGTCAAATCCGCTGTAGTTTACTGCTTTTATATATAAATATGCATATATAAGCAACCTTCACCACACTGTGTTATCTTTCCAGTCTTTGTTGACTACTTTTCTGTCTCTCTATATATATTTATATTTCAGTTCGGCCTGGATCATTCTGTGGCCTTTTTATTGCTTTTATATATAAATATACATATATAAGCAACCTTCACCACACTAGGTTATCTTTCCAGTCTTGTTGACTATTTTTCTGTACATTTACATTTCAGTTCGACCTAGATCATTCTGTGGCCTTTTTACTTCTTTTGGCACCATTCACCATTATTGGGTTATCTTCCCAGTCTTGGTTTGACTATTTTGCTGTCTATATTTCAATTTCAGTCCGGGCACACGCGTGAAAACCCATCGCCCTTTTTACTATTTTTCCACACATATATATATATATATATATATATATATATTTTAATTCTGTCAAGCCTGGATTACTTCGTGGTTATTTATAGCTTTTATATATATATATATATATATATATATATATATATATATATATTTCAATTCCTGTCCGAGCACCGGTGTGAAAACCGATCGCCCTTTACAGCTTTCGTATATATATAATTGTATATATATCCTAGTTTATTCAATTTTATTCAGTTATTGCTTTAAATATTAATTTTTTTATGAATTGGCACTGATATATCTGTGGGCGAACTAGATTTATTTAAAACTCACCAACTCTAGCTTTCAAACGGTTCAAAATAGGTACAGACGGAACCGGGAAGCTAGAATGGCTAAGTTTATTTAAATCTAGCATTTTTCTAGTTTCAATTATAAAAGCAACCTCGCGTCCCTTAGATCGCTATCTAGTGGGAACGAGATGCTTCGGCCAGGTGTGAACCACGATTTACTAATGAATCCTCGGTTCAGGCAAGATTTGGATATATTTCTGTACAAAATTGAGCTGTGTAGGTTTCTTGGCCTCCCTATGTGAGCCTAGGAATCGTGGGATTCATGATCAAACTGATTAGAATCTGATTCCCACGATGGACAAACTCCACTTTACAAATGTGCCCTGCCAGATTTTTTTGTAAAAATGTACAAACAAAAGACCTTAAAACGGTTATTCGGATTTAAGGTCTCAACATAGTGAAAATATGGCTTGTCATGTCAAAGTCCCTCCGATGGCTATCATGCCCGTGAGGAGACCGATACCTGTATATATGTTGTGGTCAAGGATGCTTTGCAACCCGACAATCACCATTCAAAGTGAGCCTTAAAGCTGAAAAAATAAAATTAAAGTATTAATATGCTTCAATTCTTATGTTAGCGTAAGGGTTTGAAAACCTTGTTTCAAAATATCATTTCAATAATCTTTTCGAAGAAAAGAAGCATTTGCAAATCAAATCAAACACTTTTGCAAATCAAATCAAAGAATTTTTGCAAATCAAACCAAACCCTTCGTATATAGGTTCAACGATGCATAGACATACTTTCAAATCAAACATAGGCCTAATTTTCAAACAACATTCACACACACATTTCAGATTTAAAAGGGAAATATTGAAAAGATGCGGTACCATGTTTACACGGGAATTGTGGGGTGCCTAACACCTTCCCCACATTTAACCAAGCCCCCGAGCTCAAAACTTCGGTTTTAAAGATCAAGTTTCGATAGTGTCCAGCAATTAGGCCTTTTTTCAAACAAAACTCGGTTGAGTTGGTATTACAATTTCAAATCTACCAAGTACAGACTCTGTAAAACGTTCAAATCGTCGACATGATAAATGTTGGCTATTTCCTAAAAAAGCCTTGAAAACCTTTTTCGCAAATAAAAAGAGTAAGGGTAGAGATAACTTAAGAAGAGAGAAAGATCAGGGTTGTGACCCGACCAGCGGATTTTTTTTCGACGTCGACAGCCGCCTTACTACTAATGCAGGACTAACAAAATATATAGCGAGAACGTTGAAAAGGCTACATGGGAGCTAGAGAATAAAATTTGAGAGAATTATCCCCACTTGTTTACTTAACCTGTACTGAAATTTCGAGGACGAAATTCTTATTAAAGGGGGTGAATGTGAGATCCCGAAATCCTAAAAAGACTCGGTTATGTAAATTCTTCAGTTATCAATAAAATCTCTCTGTTCTGAATATGTATTGTGTTATTATATACTCTATTGAAGACTTTAGTCAAAACAAATTTCCTCCAAAAAACGTCGTGCTTGACACGTCGTGCTTAAAATATTTATTCTGTATTTGGACTTTCTGGTATATTATTTTATTAAGCTGCTTTGTCGTGCTTACATTGACGAAATGCTTTGTCGTGCTTCGTCTAGATTATAAGACAACCCCTAAATTAGGAAACCCTAATGCTAAATTAGGAAACCCTAACCCTAACCCTAATTTAAAAACCCTAACCCTAATTTAGAAACCCTAACCCTAATTTCAAAATCCTAACCCTAAATTCTAACCCTAATTAAGAAGTACTAACCCTAATTAAGTTATCCTAAACCCTAATTATCCCAAACACAATAATCATAAACCTAAATCATAATTAGTGAAGAGTAGGGCAAAATTAGGTTACTAATCAACTTGAAGTTGCTCACAAGCAAGTGCCACCACCACCATTCAAAATTTTATCACATCTGGCCTCTAAACAGGTTGTCATAGTAGCACAAGTTCAGAGGTTGAGATATTTATGGAGGAAAATGTGAAAAAAGACCTAAAAACCTAATCTAGCTATTCTAAAAACAACAGCCTCATTTTAGTTCAAACTTATGATTTTTCACAACCAATACACTTATACTACCTGCCATAAGAAGCTCTAGCAATAGCAAGATCAGAATCAAAGCTTAGATAGCTAAATTTGCTCAAGAAATGTATAAACCCTATATTTATATTTGATCTTTGATGCTATGTTAGATTTGTTATTATGTTGTTTAGTTATGTGTAATAACATGTTAGTTTGTGTTCTGGGTTGATAGATCACGTTTTCATAACATCTAGATGTATCAAATAGGTGTTTTAAGCAATCTAAAAATTTGTTAAAAACAGGCTTGACAACCTAATGTCAGAGCCCGTAGATCTTCATGTGTTAATAGTTAGGTCTGTTAATTATATGCTAGTTGTAGTATTACATGAGCTTATTAATCTAGAACAAGAATCAAGCTTATTTGATTAACAGAATGAAAGATATAAGTGGTCAAAGGTGGTTGACCGATCACGAAGTTATGATTTCTGGGTTACCCAGAAATCTCAATAACAGTCGAGATAGGTACTTTGACCGACTTGTATCTCTCTCTCTCTCTCTGTATGTTGTTAAGTTATCTAAGTGCTTTGTTATTGTACCATTACATTTATACTAGAGGTATGATACACTTTAACACATAATAAATACATAGAATGACTAGAATTAATGGTCAAAACCTGTTAATCGTTCACGGATTCGTTTACTAGAAAACCCATAAAATGAAGAATAAGAAGAACAGCTTTTGACAGTTCTTTGACCGACCTAGATCTATGCCTTAGGAAGTTACTCGGTCCAAATCATTGTTATGTCATTCAACTATGATATATAGACTACACACTGAAACAAATACAACACATATCTAATACACAAAATCAAAGCTATTAGCAGCACAAAGTCGTTGTCCGACGTTGACTAGTGTTCTGGGTTACCGAGAAACCCAAGAATAGCTCTAACAGATACTTTGAGCTTTAATAACTTTCTGATATGTTATAGTTAGAGTCCAAAATTGATATCAAATTGTAGTATTACATAAACACTATATTATTGAAGCACTTACAAACACAAAATCATAACAAGCTACTAGAACAAGCTTGGTCAAAGTGACCACTCGGCCTTGACCAAGACCGTTCTTCAGGCTGAAGAACACCTTCAGCGATTCGTCCTTTCACCTAAGGCCTTTAACGACAGACAGAGTAAAAATAAAATAAAATAATTAATTAAATTAAAATAAATAGAAATAATTAGTAAATAATTATAAAATTAGTTTTAAAAATCATTTTAAGTTATAATAATTAACTTTTAATATTTTGACATAAATTTCATAATTTAATAAAAAATTAATTAATAGAGTAATTGATTAAATCATTTATAAATAATAAGTAATTATTTAAAAATAATTTAAATATGATAAAAATAATAATAAATGATTATAAATTATTTAAAAATAATACTAAGGCTTTAACAACTATACTAAGTAATTAAAAATTATTTAAGTATAAAACTAATGATTTAAAAATCATTCTAATGGATAAATAAATACTTAAAAATTATTATAACCTTCCAAAAATTATTATAATGATAAATAAATTATCTAAAAATATAATAAAGCTTATAAATAAAGTTTAACCGAGATATTAACTTAATAAATATCCGATAAAGTTTTAGGACACCGGAATCCTACCAAACATATACTGAACGTATATAATTTTAGTAGTTAGGTATTGTTATCAATACTAATGATATATATACATATGTTTAACATATTTTAGGTATCCTAAACACTTCGAGTAACGTTAGATAGACGTTATTCGCACAGACAAGTATTCTATCCATAACCTTATTACCTTACGCAAGTTTTCTATACTTAATATTAAGACGTTACTTGAATACCTTTCGATATCTTATACCGAACCAGGTTATTACTCATTTATTGAGAAAGTTACTGCTATTGTTTCAACATAACTTAAGAAATGAATCACTTATTCATATAATATTGAATTGTTGTTTATCAAGCATAAACTGTTAAGTCAAACCAAATTATTTTGGTATGACATCTTATACTGAGTTGAATTTACCCTAAATTGGGTTTGCTAAATGTGTGTCTATGAATAGACAATAGAAGTAGGATGATATGTATACTCCTGGATACTGAATAGGCTGATCCCCTAACTCAGATCCGAATATGCAAATTTCTAAGTCTGTATGACTGACAGAAATGGTTGAATGAAATAAAAAATCCAGAAATAGTCGTCAACCCTTAGTAAAGTGAAATTGTTAAAATATCATTTATTCAAAATCAAACATTTTGTTATATAAACTAGTTGAACATGTCATAGCTCATTCTTGCAAATTATTTCCTTTGTAGTTTAAGATGGTAATCCCCGCACTTCTGGAACACATAATGGAAAACGACCTTGACTAGATTAGCTTTATATTACTGTCTTTATTAAATGTAAGTCTTATAAGATTTTTGTTGTAATAAGAACTCAATGTTGAGAACCATGTAACCGAACTTATTACATGAAATATATATTATCATCTTTTGTTTCCGCAACCGTGTACTGATACATTCTTAGATGATTAGTAGTATGATTTTAACGATACAGTGTCCTTAGGGATTATACATCTGAGTGAGGGTAGTAGCAATATGGATTGATCTTGTTATTGCTGATACTCTAGATTTTAGATAGATATGAATTGCTGATGTTAAAGGGATATTCATAAGATATACAGTCTATACATCCAAGTGAGGGTATCCAAACACATTAATAGTTTTGATGAGAATTGTTATCTGTTATGGGATACTGTGAACCTTGGATAGATAAGAATTATATCTTATTGAATATTTATAGTTATTTGAATAGTCGTGAACTCCAGATCGGATACAATAGGTGTATAAATTTGGGGGCATCAGATGACCAGGTTTCTTATTCTCTTTTTTCTTCGACTTGCCCTTAGCCTTCTTGCTTTTCTTATTTTCAGAAGATACTTTGGGCCTCTTCCTTTTCTTGGAAGAATCATCTACTATTAAAACATGGTCCCGCTTGGATGGGAAATGACCTTCAGCAGTTTTCAACATGTTAAGTAACTCAAGCAAGCTGACGTCCAACTTATTCATGTGGAAATTCACAACAAATTGTGAGAAGGTTTCTGGGAGTGACTGCAAGATCAAATCTTGACTCAACTCCCCATCCATCGTGAACCCCAGTTGTTCTAGTTGTTTAATCAGATTAATCAACTTTAGACAATGAGTCTCAACTGTAGTGCCCTCAAACATGCGATATCGAAAGAGCTCTTTAGATATCTGATACCTAGCAGTCTTTCTTTGCTCACCATATAAGTCTTTTAGGTGAAGCAAAATAGAATAAACATCTATTTTCTCGTGCTGACGTTGTAGCTCGTTACTCATGGATGCGAGCATGATGTACTGTGCAAATGATGCATCAATTAGCCACTTTTTGAAAGTAGCAATCTCTTCCTCAGAGGTTGTTTCTGTAACTTTTGCATGATGAATCTTGGATATAAGAAAGCTTTTTAGCAGTGAGAACAATTCTCATATTTATTAACAAGTCCGTGTAATTTGGTCCTGTCAACTTGTTAGCATCAAGTATGCTACGCAGTGATAGTGAGTGTGACATTTTTCAAATTCTGCATGTGAAATAAAACAACATTTTTAGCATACATTCATTATATTAATTACCAAAATAATTTAGGTCTAATTTTAAATTGGTATCTCCCACTATTTACATCAAACTGTATTGCCCTCATAATATATAGTTTGGCAAATCTATTTAAACATTTGCTAGTGAGAATTAGGATCATATTTCAAATATATATAACCTTGTGGTGACACAACAAACGATATATAAATAAATATGTAGACAACTATTGTCAATTACATCATCATGTAACTCCTTTTATGCCTCTTAGATTATTTTGATCAATTGGTGACACATTCGAACCAAAATTATTTAAGTTAAGTCCAACCTATCACTTTCATATATTCAAATAGCAAAATACTATCCTTGTGGTGACACAACAAAACAGCATTGTTTAATTTCGTTATAAGCATCAAATGTGATAAATCAACATCTTAAATATTTAATACTTGCCTTGTGGTGACACAACAAACTCATATTAAATATTTAATACTCTATTAAATTAATCATGCTAGAAGGCGACGTTCGATATTCCAAATATATTTGAACGCTTAGGACTTAATATAAATTCTTTGAGGGATTTTTTATTAATTGTCTCATCTTATTTAGCGCGCATGCACACACACACACACACACACACACACACACATATATATATATATATATATATAGTATAACATGTATACAGAATACAATATTCTACCTGGATTAATTATGGACTTTTATTCTAGTTTGGTTCACTCGAGCCATCAAGTGAACCAAAAGGTCAAACCTTGGAGTGCAAAAATTAAATTTAAACATAACTATTACATTTAAACCCGGGCTTCATTACAAACAGGTCTTCAAGCACTCCTTGCTCCTTGGTCTCCAATTATTCAAGATAATTCTAACTATTCCTATTACATAAACTATTTAATTTAAATAGAAACCCTGATCAACAGTCAAGGAGAATTACATAGGAGGGAGATCAAATTTTACATCAAGAAAAATTAGAGAAGATGAGGTATGCAGACCCTATTTAATAAAATCTATATATTCAAGCATTCAACTAAAATAAAATGCAATTGCATTGGTCAATAGTCCATAATCAACCCCATTTATTATCATACATATCATCATATACATCAATAAATAAAACATTTAATATATACATTGATATCAATTTAATGGGCAATCCTAGTTAGTTTTGAAATCCGATTTCAACTCTAATTAGTTATCATGGAATCTAATTCCAACTCTAATTAGTTAGCATAAAATTCAATTCTAATTAAAATAAACATATTTATTTTAATCTAATTCCAAATATAATAAACTTCTTCATTAATATGGAATCATAAAAAAACATATTTTTAATTTTAATCAAAATAAATCTTTTATCTTAATTAGAAATCAAATAAATAAAAAAATAAAATTTTCAATTCTGATGACCGGCGCTACGGAGCCCATTTTGTATTGTACACTGGCGTTACGGCGTCGGGTCACCCGTATTGTCAAAATCCAGACCTGGCGCTGCGGCGCTCCGTTTACTTTGTAAACAGGCGCTGTCGTGCCAAGTCGCCAGTTTCCTAACCCAGACCGGCGCTACAGCGCACAGATTACACTGTAATCCGGCGTTGCAGCTCCAGTAGCCAGGAACTGTTTTTTCAGTTCGCGAATTATGCAGTTTTTTTCAAAAAACATGATTCCTAGCTAACAATTATGCTCAATTAAATTATTCAAAACACATATCAATATATATATATATATATATATATATATATATATATATATATATATATATCAAATAAAAATAATTAATAACTCGCATAAAGGTTTGGCTCTGATGCCACTGTTAGGTTTGTAAGATCAAAATAGCATTCAACAATTATATACATAGCTGTGAAAGTGTAAAAATAGAGTTTTAAAATTTTATAAACCATGAACTCGGATCATCCTTTATGCGCAATTATTAATTTAATCTAAAGAGATGAAGAATGAATCATACCCTTGAAGATTCGTGCTTCCTCACGTTCGAGTTCTACAACAATCTTTTCCTTGTTCAACTTGAATCTATCGGGTGTGATTCCTTCTTTTGATCAACGTCAGACACCCAAGTGTTTGGCCTCTAGAGGTGATCCACCAAGGATTAACAAGTATTAGGAAGGTGGGTAATTAGCAAAACCCTAGTTTTCTCTATCCCTAGAAAAGGTCATCTCTCCCAACAACTTGTGAAAGCATCAACACCTAAAAAAAATAAGACTCATCTTATTTATAGTTGTAGGCAACCCTCCTATACCTTATAGGATTAGGGTCTCATATTATTTAATTAAACTCTTTTAATTAATTAGGCTTCCTAATCTTATTAGGAGCAATTAATTAAACTCCTTTAATTAATTTACCTTCTAATCTTGTTAGTAATATGGAAAGCTTATTTATTAATTAATTTCTAAACTCCATTAGGAATTCAAATTAATAGTAATAATAATAATAATAATAAGACTCCTCTTATTAATTTATATTTAATATTTTTAAAATATTAAACTATTTAATTTATGCTATCAACATAGATTAAATTAAATATATTTAACTTATTATTACGATTATGTCATTTGTTTCTTAAATGAATATTCATCATTTTATGGTGTGACCCTTTAGGTTCTCCATAATAAACCGGTTGTGAATAAATTAATTAGAATAATTCTAATTTTATTTAAATAAATAAATTAACTATTAATTTATTTAAATAAATAATATTTGTTCTACAATAAGGGTAAGCCTTCTTATCGCTCAACGGCTTTTCAGGATAATAATTTTTTTAATATTAATCATAAAATAACCTTTGAGTAAATAGTTGTCGTACAATTCATTCCTTCTACAATACAATGTCCCAATTAAATATAAGACATGGATTTACTATCAAGTCTTATTTTATTTAATTATATGTATTCCGATCCTAAATGCACAAACTCCAATAATGCAAATTAGAAATTACTTTCTAATTTTATTCTGTCTTGACAAAGGACTACTGAGTTGTCATTTATCAAATAAATTAGGACATTCACTTCTTTAATTAGAAGTGGTAGATCAGTTATTTATCATTCATTATCTTCATGTATAATTAATTATACCCAAACATACCCTATGATATACCCTCTAGGTCTTAAGTGACATGTCAAAGTATAACTCATTATACAAAAGATACTATGATGATCTCAAGTCTAAGGATTACTTGTACTACTATACCTAAAGAAATTCCTATTGATAGGAGAGTAAAACACCATTAGGTATTCCTTAGCGAGCCACGTTCAGTATACTTATTCTCCAATAAGCACCTACATACTTGCTTTAGTGTCTCCACACAAATAATCATGAGATCGATCATCCTCTTGCAAAGAACAAACAACGTATGTACCAATCTATCCGGATTCACTAATCCCCTATTTAGTAATCCATCGATTAGGAACTATTTTAGTTTTAAGCTATCTAAGAATTTAGATCTCATTAGCATGATCATCGTCATGATTCTAAAATCATTGCTTAAAACTATGGATTTTTCACATTTAAATATAACTACATTATGTAGATATTGTAAACGCCTTTAAATAAATAATTATTTTATTAATAAATGAATAATATTGTAACAAAGTATTTGATTTATCATCATACATGATTGACTTGTGTGCATACTACTTTCATATGGATAGCATATGCGTTTTCTTATAGGCATCTTGTTAGTCATTGGGCGCCTGTGCCCCACTATTATGTATTTTTTTTATTTCTTCATATGTATTATGGATATGACATTGATATATATAAAACTGATATATTCTATATATATTTGTATGATGTTTTTTTTCATTTATTCATCACACATGTTGTATTTATTGCTTATACGATGCATGCTTATGGATTCATACGCTTTATGTATATACATGATTGGATAGAGATTTGACCTCTGTATGGTCTTTGTGATACAACTTTTACAGATGGCCTCCTCCTCGGTTGCTCGTCTAGAGCATCTTCCGTCGAGTCCGATAGCGATCAGTTTGAGAGTGGTATGACACCTTGTCTGATTCTAACCGTATCATCATTGGTCGGATGTTGGGCCATTGTATGTCTTTGCTATCTTTCCAAGTGTCAGACGGGTTTGTAGATAGGTGAAAATAGTATACACACAATTCAATCATATTTGATGATAAAGCATATACTTTATAACAATCTTGTTCATTTATTAATAAAAAGAATTATTTATTTAAAAGCATTTAATTATATACATGGTGTTGTTTTTATAAGATGTGATAAACCCATAGTTTTAAGCAATGCTTTTAGAATCATGATGATGATCATGCTAACAAGATCTAAATTATTAAATAGCTTAAAAAACTAAAATTATTCTCAATCGTTGGATTACTAAAAAGGGGATTAGTGACTCCGGATAGATTGGTAAATACGTTGTTTTCTCATTGGATGGGGATGATTGATCTCATGATCATTTGTGTGGAGACACTAAAGCAAGTATGTAAGTGCTTATTGGAGAATAAGTCCACCGAACGTGGCTCGCTAAAAAATGCCTAATGGAGTTTTACAAGCCTGTCAATAGGAATTCTTGTAGTGATAGTAGTACAAGTGATCCTTAGACTTGAGATCATCATAATATCTTATATATGATAAGTTATACTTTGACATATCCCTTAAGACCCTTAGGGTATATCAAAGGGTATTCTTGGGTGTAATAAGTTATATATGAAGATAATGAATGATCAATAAAGAATCTACTACTTCTAGTAAAATAAGCGAAATGTCCTATGTGATTCGATAAATGACAACCCAGGAATCCTTAGCCAAGGTGGAATGAAATTAGAAAGGAGTTTCAAATTTGCATTATTTGGAGTTGTGCATTTTTGGGATCAAAATACATATAATTAAATAAAATAAGACTTGATTGTAATTACATGTCTTATATTTAATTTGGACATTGTATGGTGGAATGATTGAATTGTACGGTAACTATTTACTCAAAGGTTCTTTTATGATTAATTTTGAAATCTAAATTATCTGGAAAGTCGTTGATCGCTAATGGGGCTTACCCTTATTGTATAATAAATATTATTTATTTAAATGAATTAAATAGTTTAATTTATTTATTTAAATAATATTAGAATTGTTCTATTTGATTTTTCACAACCGGTTTAAATGGAGAACCTAAAGGGTCACACCAGAAAAGAAATAATATTTATTTAAGAAGCAAATGACATAATCGTAATAATAATTTAAGTGTATTTAATTTAAGCTATGTTGATAGAATAAATTAAATATCTTAATATTTATTATTTAATATTTTTAAAATATTAAATATAAATTAACAAGAGGTGTCGTATTATTATTATTATTATTATTATTACTATTATTATTATTAGTTTAATTCCTAAAGAGTTTGGAAATTAATTAATAAAAGTACTCTCTCTCTCTCTCTCTCCTATTCCCAATAAGATTGAGAGGCTAGTTAATTAAATGAGTTTAATTAATTATTTCTAACAAGATTAGGAAGTCTACTTAATTAAATAAGTTTAATTAATTAAAATGAAACCCTATTTTTAAATAGTTTAGGAGGGTTGCCTACATCTATAAATAAAAAAGCCTTATTATGGATTGGGGTTACGCACTTTATTTCGAGAGTTGGGAGAGTATACCTTTTCTGTAGAGATAGAAACTAGGGTTTTGCCAAACACCCATCTTCTTGAATATTTGTTCTTCCTTGGTGGATCACCTCTAGAGGCCAAACACTTGGATGGCTAACGTTGATCAAAGGAAAGAATCAAACCCGATGGATTCAAGTTTAATGTGAAAAGAAATTAAAGATGAACTCGTACATGAGAAAACTAGTTTCTACAAAGGTATGAATCTGATCTACATCTCTTTTCTATTGAATTGATATTTAAGGACAAAGTATGAACATAGTGATGGTTTGTATGAAAATTTTAAATTCTTAATTTATCACACATCTGCACCTTTTATGTGATTTGATTACATGATTGCGGTATATATAAACCTACAAACGGGATGCTGACTCATTAGATCCCGGATAGACACATCTTCAGATTTGGTGTAGACGATTTGACTCCTACTTTGGAAAATTATGGTAGCATCTCTGTTTTTTCATTGGATGGACCTTGTGCTAAGGTAGCGGTGGGGCATATACACCGTTATTTCATGACTACCACTGGTTTGATGAGATCGGTTGTCCTTGTTAAGGTGGGTGGTAGCCACATTATATTGATAGAATTTTTGATAGACTGCTTTGCTTTCGTTTATAGCTTCGCTGTTTATTGGGGAGATTTCACCATTTCATAGGAGAGATGGCAGACTGCACGGGTAGATGCCCTGATCATGTGCGTCTTGGCATATTTGTATATGCTCTTTTTGGCGATCATCTGGATGTTGGGATGTCGATGGTTGTTAGGACCCTCAGGGATGACTTCACCATTCTTTCCCCTCATCTTAGCTGAGACATTAATATATGCATCCTTCTGCCGGACGGTTGGGGATCAGGAGTTCAGAGGTAGTTCCGTCCTTTAATATATATATCTGGTTCATGACCCATTTGAGGCCAATTGAACGGCTTCGTCGCCATGGATTCTTCTTTGGTCATGGTATGGCCTTGACCTAATCCTTTCGTCTAGCTTCCTGTGTACACGTCGTCTCTTGGATTGAGTTTCTGGATACCCTGGAGGATTCATTCGAGATTGTTATGTACTCAGACTACTGCTCTTTCTTGAGTTTTATCACTCATGTAGCCGACTTGGATTTCCTTCCTTTGGTCGGCCAGCGCGGCGTGACCACATACCATCCTTTGGCGATGATGGGCCATTTTGATCAGTACAAGGAGGTTCATTCAGGCCGAGGATTATCAGTTCCCGATGGCTCATCTACTAAGGCAGATATGGCTATCGTCTACGGCTTCTGGCCTCACCGGTAGATAATGGATTTTAGAGATGGTCATCCTGGCTGATCGGTAGAGTGTTTAGCCTGGTTGGAGACTGACTCTGCTTCAGATATAGTTGATCAGGCAGAGGCTGAGGGTCGGTTTACTGACGAGGAGGAACCCTTGAAGGATTTGTTAGATTTGTAAGATCAAATTAGCATGCACTAATTACATACATAGCAGCGGAAGTGTAAAAATAGTGTTTTCAAATTTTACAAACCATGAACCCAGATTGTAAACACTTGAAATTTCGTGTTCCTGTTACTAACCCTATAGAAGGGCAAAACTGCCTTATCAAATCAACCCTGGTCTCAATACTAGGCCATTAACTCAACCCCGGTCTCAATACCGGGCCATCAAATCAACCCAGGTCTCAATATCGGGCCATCAAATCAAACCCGGTCTCAATACCGGGGCCATCAAATCAACACCGGTCTCAATACCGGGCCATCAACTCAACCCCGGTCTCAATACCGGGCCATCAATTCAACCACGGTCTTAATATTGGGCCATCAAATTAACCCAGGTCTCAATACTGGGCCATCAAATTAACCTCGATCTCAATACCGGGCCTTCAAATCAACCCCGGTCTAAATATCGGGCCATCAAGTCAGCCCCGATCTCAACCCGGGAGGTACAGGTCAGCTCTTGTCTCAACCCAGGAGGTACATGTTAGCCCCGATCTCAACCTGGGAGGTACAGCTCAGCCCCTGTCTAAACCTGGGAGGTACAGGTAGCCCCGGTCTTAACCCCTGAGGTACAGGTCAGCCTTGGTCTCAACCCGTGAGGTACAGATCAGCGTCAATCTCAACCCGAGAGGTACAAGTCAGCCCTGGTCTCAACTCGGGAAGTACAGGTCAGCCCCGGTCTTAACCCGGGAGGTACAGGACAGCCCCGGTCTCAACCCAGGAGGTACAGGTCAGCCCCGGTCTAAACCCGGGAGGTATAGGTCAGCCCCCGTCTCAATTTAGGAGGTCAGGTTAACTTTGGATACAATCCTGGAACCTCATAACATCTCCAGAGGAAAACCTGGATGGACCAAGTCAGCCTCAGAGACAACCATGAGGACAAACAGAATCAACTAGGATCCAAACCTTGGAAACAACCCCAGGAAGTCAGCCGAAGGCCATGCCAGCATTGAGGGAAACCCCGGGACGGGAAAAATTGTCATTTTACCAACTTGAAGCTGATTCGATCAAACTCAAGTCGAATTTACACCACTAAGGTCAGAACAAAGCATAACAATGATCCCGAGTGGAAACAGCGTAAGACAGCTCAACGGACAAACTGCGAGGAATCAAAGACCAGGTTATGAACTCGTCTGTTTTTGACTCTGAAAATATTTTATCTTATGTCATTGCAACGTGCTCGGCGAGAGCTTTTCGAAAAAGTACAACACGTCTCAAACGGACGCTCCGATCAAAAGTTAGAAAGTTTTGAATCTGACCTCGCGTTGCTCGGAGTGCATGTATTTTTATGCAATAGGACCCGCCACTTGTGGCTCGCCACGTGGAGCCGCACCTATACCCGCGGCTACCGTAGGTAGAGCTATTTCTCCTGGGTCTATATATATGAGGTGACCCCCAGCTCATTTGATAATCGAAAACACTCTGAACCTCTGCCCGTTTGGTTTCTCAACCATATTCTGTCCTCCAAGCCCAAATTTTTTCACTCTAACATGTAAATACACCCACATACTACCACATATCAAAAATTAACTGGTAGAAACGGATGTTTGAAACCTACGATTCGGCAAAAAGCCCGTGTAGTAGTCCATTGTGAGTATTTTTATGATCAGGAAGTTCATATTACTTCATTGCACTTTTATACACTTGCACGTTAAGTCTCACTTTTTGAATTTGCCCGGAACTCAGTTTGGTGGCCTTTTTGCCTACATTTTGTGCATTTTAGTACATAAAGACATTTTCTGGCATTTTTACAACTCAAATTGACGATCCGTCACTTTTAACAGGTTATATATATATACATATACATATATGTACCCTTCACCGGGCTGGGTTATCTTCCCAGTCCCGGTTTAACCATTTTATGTCTATATTTAACTGTATATATACTAACTTTTCAATTCTGTTAAGCCCGGATGTCAAATCCGAGGTAGTTTTCTACTTTTATATATATAACTATATATATATATATATATATATATATTTACTAACTTATTTGGGCTTGGATTTATACTTCGTGGTTTTTTATTGCTTATATATATATATATATATATATTATTTTTTACATTCCAGTTTGGTCTGGATCATTCTGAGGCCTTTTTACTGCTTTTATACATATATATATATATATATATATTTACATTTCTGTTAGGTCGAAGGATAGTATGTTTGTCGCCCTTTACCGCTTTTATATATATATATATATATATATATATACATTCTGTCCAGCCTAGATCATTTAGTGGATTTTATACAGCTTTTATAAATATATATATATATATATATATATATATTTCCATTCAAGTTCAGGCCTCGAAGTGAAAATCCACCGCCCTTTACCGCTTATATATATACATATATATATATATATATATATATATATATATATATATATTTCAATACTGTTCAGCCTGGATTACTCTGAGGCTTTTTACTGCTTTCATAAATATATATATATATTTTCATTCCAGTCCGGGCATCGGAGTGAAAATCCATTGCCCTTTACAATTTATATATATATATATATATATATATATATATATTTCCATTCTTTAAAGCCTGGATTATTCCGTGGCTTTTTACAACTTTTATAAATGTATATATATATATTTACATTCTAGTCTGGGCACCTGTGTTGAAACCCATAGCCCTTTACAGCTTTTGTATATATATATATATATATATATATATATATATATATATTGCTTCACTCATTTTGATTAAATTGTTGCTCTGAATATTCATTTGATATGAATCGGCACTGACATTTCTGCGGGCGAACTAGATTTATTTAAATCTCGCCAACTCTAGCTTTCAAACGGTTCAAAATAGGTTCAGATAGAACCGGGAGGCTAGAAGTGGCTGAGATTTACTTAAATCTAGCATTTTTTCTAGTTACAGTTCTGAAAGCTAACTCGCGGCCCTTAGATCGCTGTCTAGTGGGAACGAGATGCTTCGGCCATGTGCGAGCCAGGATTTACTGATGAATCCTTGGTTCTGGTAACATCTGGCTGAAAATATATATTTTTGTACATATTTGAACTGTGCAGGTTTTATTGGCCTCCCTCTATGAGCCTATGAATCATGGGATTCAAGATCAAACTGATCAGAATCATATTCCCCCGATGGACAAACTCCATTTTACAAATGTACCCTGCTAGTTTTTCTGTAAAATATACATCCGAAATACCTTAAAACGGTTATCCGGGTTTAAGTCTCAATATAATGAGAATAATGGTTTATCGTGTCAGAGTCCCTCCGATGGCTATCATGCCCATGAGGAGACCGACACTTGTATATATCTTGTGGTTGAGGATGCTTCATAGCCCGACAATCACCATTCAAATTGAGCCAAAAGGCTGAAAAGATAAAAATGGAAGTATCAACATGCTTCAATTCCTATGTTAGCGTAAGGGTTTGAAAATCAACCTTTCAAAACATCATTTTAATAATCTTGACTAAAAGAGAGACTTTTGAAAATCAAATCAAACCCTTCGTATATAGGTTCAACGAAGCTTGTCCATACTTTCAATTAATCAAACATAGGCCCAATTTCTTTTAGCATTCACACACACACATTGCATATTTAAAAGGGAATATTAAAAAGATGTTGTACCGTGTTTACACAGGAGTTGTGGGGTGCCTAACTCCATCCCCACACTTAACCAAGCCCCCGAACTTAGAACTTCGATTTCAAAGATCAAGTTTTAACAGTGTCCAACAAATTGGGCCTCCTTTCAAACAAATTCGGTTGAGTTGTACAACCATTTCAAAACTACCAACTGGAGACTCTGTAACGTTCAAATCGTCGACATGATACATGTTGGCCTTTTCTTAAAAAACCCTTCAAAACCTTTTTCGCAATAAAAAGAATAAGGGTAGAAAAAACTTAGGAAGAGAGAAAGATCCGGGTTTAACCCGACCCGCATTTTTTCCCTACGTCGATAGGTGGCGACTCTGCTGGGGACAGTAGAGGGCTTAGGCCGCATTCAAATCTTTTCAACATTTCCTATTTCATATTTATGTATGTGTGAATGTTGCGTTTCTACATTTAATGAATGCGTGAATGCTACGTCTTTACATTAAATGAATGTGAATGAATGCTTTCCTACTTTATATTAGTGCTTCGCACCAATGTCATCATATGCATACGGTGAGACGCGATGTATATGAATGTATGTTGTGTGATTCCTCCACCATGAGGCATACCCGTCGGTGACAGAATAATGTCTTCGAGGACGACTAAGTCTTCGGGGCTCAGGAAAAAGCACTACTCAGATCCGCTCCAGTTGAAAGATCGGATTAATTTCCCCTGTAGTAAATTGTGATGATCTGGGGACCTTCATGCGAAAAGCCGCTAGAGTAGCCTAAGATAGCTCAGCCTTTGATTAACCAAACCCGAAGGAAAGCTTCTTCATGCCTTCCACTTTTAATTCAATGTCAAATTTTCAATTCCAATGTAAATAGCATAATGTAAAAATACATTCTGTATTTTGTACATCCTGTCATCAAAACAACTAACCTCTGTTTTGTAGGATAAGATTAAAAAATCTCAAAAACACATCATGGCATGCTTCCTATCCGTACCTACCTCAAGAAATTGACACGCCTACGTTTTGTTGTAGGTGAAAAATTGGTCCTGTCACTAGATCTAAGTCTAAGAAAGCACTAAGTCCATCTCTGGACATGCCTTCTAGTGCTCAGCTAGAATCCACCCCTGTCTCTAGAGAGGAGTTTGAAGGACTAAAGAACCAGATAGCTGAATTGGCTCTTTTCTTGAGAGAGCAAAGTAAAGCTCTTAAAGGGAAATAGGCTAAAGGTCACACAGAACCCGGTACACCTAGTGGCAGTCAAGAGACCGGGAAAAAGGATACTCAAGGTCCTGAGACACAAAACTAAGACACAACCAACAAAACCACTGAAATCATCGTCCTTAACAAAGAGTAGGAAGCTGGTGATATTATGAAGAAAGTCCAACAGATGGAAGAGACCATCCGATCTATTAAAGGGACTGGGGAATTTGGCAGTGTCAATTATTCACACTTATGTATTTTCCTTGGGGCACGTTATCCCTAAAAATTTTGTGTTCCTGATTTTGAGAAATACGATGGATTGGGAGACCCTTACACCCATTTGAAAGTATTCATTGGAGAGCTCGGATCCTATGCAGAGGACGAGAAACTTCGAATGCAGTTATTTCAGAAAAGTCAGGCCGGAGAGGCTAGAGCCTGGTATGCCCATCTGGACAACTCTAAAATTCACAGCTGGGAAGATCTGGCGCATGCATTCCTTAATCAGTACAGTTTCCAGTCTCAACTGGCTCTAGATAGATATCAAATAACCAAAATCAAGAAACAAACCACTGAGTCATTCAGAGAATATGCTTAACGCTGGAGACGAATGGCGGCACAAGTCACTCCACTGATGACTGAGTCTGAGATAGTCATGACCTTCATCGACATTCAAGAAGCTCCATATTATGGGTCACAGAAGGCATAGGAAAGCCATTCTCGGAGATGATCAAACATGGCGAGATGGCAGAAATGGGGCTCAAATCTAGGAAGATAAAGGATTTGACTGCCTTAGAAGCTGTTGCCGACATATTCAATCCAGAAATTATGGGAATAATCCTCGGAGGGCACACAAGAAGAAAGACGAAGAAGTGTCCTTAGTAGTACAAGGACAGAATTCGAGGAGCGAGTAGAGCAGTATGTCCATTCAAAAGAGGAACTATCCCCCTTTACAAGCTCCAGCCCAACCTTCTAACCTTCCGTTTCAGAAAAATTTGGAGGCCAGACGTCGGAGAATGTTCACCCCGTAAGGGATTCACTCGAGAATGTGCTTAAACTATTGACGGCACAGAAAAAGATTGTGCAACTCCTTCCACCAACCAACACCGGTGGACGGAATTTTGACCTAAGTAAAAAGTGTACCTACCATTCCGGATCTCCGGGCTATGATACACAGGACTGTTGGTCTCTCAAGCACAAAATCTAGGACTTGATTGACAACGGAGAGATTGTAGTGACAAAGCCCGAGGAACCACACGTGCAAGATAATCCCCTCCCTCACCACAAAGAGGAAGGTGTCAACATGATTAGCACGCAAAATGGAGAAGGATCCAAATACCTTCGATACGTCTGAGAATCAACTCAATCTAGCCCAGACAGTTGGGAGTTATCAGAAAGGCGATTCTTGATAGAATAGGAGATTAAGTCAATCAAGGAATAGATTGGACAATTGGTAGAGCTGGTTGTATACCAACACAAGTAACTAGACAGTTAATAAACCGATCCAGCTAGTCTGAAGCAAGCCCTCCTGCACCGGAGATCAGCCCCATCGCTATAAAGGATCACTACTAGTTTTATGAGCATGAACCCTAGGCCGACAAGGTGGCCATGGAGGAAAAGTTTCAAGTAGATAGAGAATTAGCCTTTCAGAGGAATTTCACTAATCTAAACCAGCCGATGAAGGAGATCCTCCAAATGTTAATCAATGACGAAATGGTTATAAATCTGTTACCCCCGATATACCCTCGATCCAGAAAACTCAAGCCTGACAGGATCTGTCAATATCATTCCAATGCACCCAGCCATGATACTGAGGAATGCTGGGCACTTCGTCATTTAATTCAGAACATGGCCTTTTATGGTGAACTGATAGGAGGGAATTGGGATTATGGCCTTCCTGATGAAGAAACTCTCTTTATTCCCACTATATGGAATCAGGATACAGTGGCTGTTATTTCCTGTGATAAAGAGCCAGCCCTCACAGCCCTAATGTTACCAGGGAAAGGGATTCAAGAAACATAAAATCCTATAAAGTTGGAGGCGCCTGAGCCTTTGGTATTACCATTCAGACCACAGTATCCAGTGATTAGTCTGAAGAGAGTTCCATGGAACTATTGGAATGATCAAGGTTACATTTCAAACTATATTTCCATTGTACCAAAGGAGAATCCATTATATCTGCCTCAGCTGGTGATCAAAGCAATCATCAAGGCCAAAGAAAAAGTAGCTGAAGAGAAAATAGAAGAATTCCTCAATAAAATGGGACACAATGATATAATGATATCAAAGTGGTGCAAAGCCTAAAAGATGCACCCAAGAAAATGTCTATCTTAGATCTAGTCTTATCATCGGTGGATCATCGCAACATTCTGGTGAAAGTACTAGAGGAGGCCCACCTGTCAAAGATAATGGATGTTGAGAAATTATGTCACGTGGTAGAACATATTTTCAACAGCAATGTGATATTTTTACTGACGATGATATACTTTCAGAGGGGACGGGTCATCACAAGTCACTATATATAGCTGTAATGTCATCCGGATATGTGATCGGAGGTGTGCTGATAGATGGAGGATCATCCTTTAACATCTGTCATTACGACACCTTGGAGAAAATGAATACCTTGGAGAAAACGAATACCAACCCAAACCAGATCTAAACCATCCATGTGGTCATCCAGGCTTTTGATCGATCTCGCCGACAAGCTATAGGAGAAATTTAGCTTCCTCTGGAGATTGGTCCACACACTTCCTATGTGTCCTTCCAAGTGCTCAACATCACCACCGGATACAACTTATTGCTAGGAAGGTCATGGATCCATATGGCAAGGGCAGTGCCATCCACCCTCCATCAGCAACTCAAATACATTATCAATGGCAACCTAATCACGGTGAATGCCAAACTGGAATACACTGTTTGCATACAGGGAGACATGTCGATGATCAGCCTAGATGCAGGGATTTAACCTATTAGTTTTCAAGCTATGGAGGTAAGTGATACTCAATACCTACCAGTTATGGCACCAGCTCTGAAACCAAAGAATTCTCCTGAAGTTATGACAGTGGGCCAGGAGATGGTATCTTTGGGTTTCCACCCTGGAGAAGGGTTAGGAAATAATCAACAAGGAATCAAGAGCCCGGTATAAATCCCAAGACAGTAAGGAAAAGCCGGATTGGGTAATTCATCCGGATCAAACCGCTAGAACCCACATAAATATCCAAAGGCTCATAATCCCATTATACTATTGCCAAACCTCATTGATGCAGGATTCGTAAAGCCAATGAGGAAAATTCATGATGTGGTATCAGCCATATTGTTTCCTCTAATCATACCTGTAGGTGAGAGAAAGACCCCAAAGCTTAAGGGGGTGAGCAAAAAAGAAAAATAATAGTTCATGTACAAAGGACAAGACCCATTTGCTAACATGCGGGTTCTTATACACTACGAGGGTATGAATGATAATATCCCAGACAGTGACGACGAGGATCAAATCCAAATTCCTCTCATTAAGAAAGAGAAGCGGGGCAGTTTAAAGAAAAATCAAGGCCCTATTTTGAAGGATTTCTTAGTAATCATCCGAGATGAGGCAGACGGGCACAATTCCTTGATCCTTCCTATTCATGAGGATCTGACCATGGACAACTGAAGCATCGTCCCTTGCCTCATTCAAAAATGGTAAAAGGGCAGAGAGTATGTCTGCCCTGTAACATGGTTTCATTTACTGCTTATTTTGATTGCACAACTATAGCAGTAACTTTTGTCATGCTTTGCCAAATGCTTTGTATATTTAAGCAGTTGCATATATTATAGTGAAAGCATTTTGTTTTCAGGACTCCAGAGTTGGATTTGTGTGTCACTGCTGATGAGATGACAACCTGTCACCGTGACTACAACTTTCATGTAGAAATTAACTTCGACTTGATGGAAATTGATCAAGAGGAGGAAGATGACTATGAGGTGACTGAGGAGATCAAAGAATGGGTCAAAGATAAACTCAAACCAAACCTCGACCAAACCACCACTGTGAATATCGGAACTTCTAAAAACCTCAAAGAAATCCAGATAGGTCAAGACCTTGCCCAAGATCAAAAAGTCGACCTGATTGAACACCTAACATAGTTCCAGGATGTGCTTGCATAGTCACATGAAGACATGATTGGACTATCGACTGATATTGTCATCCATCGAATGCCCATCAAAGATGGATTTGAGCCCGTCAAACAGAAGCTCAGGCGATTAAAACTTGAATGGAGTCTGAAAGTCAAAGAAGAAGTTGTTAAACAATTCAAAGTCGACATCATTATAGTATCCACATACCCAGAGTGGCTTTCAAACATAGTCCTCGCGCCTAAGCCCGGAGGAAAGGTACGAGTATTAATGGATTACAGGGATTTGAACAAAGCCTACTTAAAAGATAATTTCCCTGTGCCTTTCATCCACATCCTGATAGACAACACGGCGCAGTACGACATGTATTCCTTCGTAGATTGCTTTGCTAGTTACCATCAAATTATTGTTGCTAAAGAAGATCGGGAGAAAATAGCTTTCATCACTCCCTGGGGAACTTTCTGCTTCAAACGTTTGCCCTTCGGCCTGATTAATGTCGGGGCCACATATCTGCGAGCCATGATCTCCCTATTTCATGATATAATGCATAAGGAGATAAAGGTCTATATGGATGATATCATTGTTAAATCCCGGAAGGAGGACGATCCCATCGACCATCTTAGGAAGATGTTCAACATGTTGCACAAGTACAACCTTAAGCTGAATCCAGCCAAGTCTGCTTTTGGCATCAAATCAGGCAAGCTGTTAGGATTCCTAGTGAGCAATAAAGGCATTAAACTAGATCCTGCCAAGATAAAAGCCATCACTGAGATGCCAATACCTCAAACAGAATAGGAGATACGCGGGTTCCTGAGAAGGATTAATTTCATAAGTAGGTTCATTTTCCAGCTCACAGCCACTTGTGAACCCTTCTTCAAGCTACTAAGAAAGAATTCCTCCACCAAATGGAATGAGGATTGTCAGAAAGCTTTCCTTGCCATCAAGAAGCAGCTGATCAAAGCACCAGTATTGGTACCCCCATGGGATGGAGTTCCCTTATTTATGTACTTGTCCGTCAATGCCAATGCAATGGGCTGTATGCTAGGACAGAAAGATGATAGTAGTAAGGAGAGAGATATCTACTACATCAGCAAAAGATTAAGCAGTGGCAAACAGAAGTACACCCTGATCGAGAAAATATGCTGTTCGTTAGCATGGGCCGCCATGAGCTTACAACATTATCTGCATGGGCACACGATCTACCTCATATCCCGCATGGATCCTCTAAAATACGTATTCAACAAGCCAACATTGAATTATCGACTGTCTAAATGGCAGTTGATCCTACAGCAGTTCGACATTGTCTACGTGACTCAGAAGTCCATCAAAGGTTAGGGCATTGCAAATCAACTAGCCGAAGCACCATCAGGAGGGTTTGAACCTCTGGAGACTTATTATCAGGATGATGGTATCATGACAATTCAAAAAATTCTTCTAGTGAATACAGTCCAACCATGGAAAATGTATTTCGATGGAGCAGTAAACATAGAAGTTGCCGTAGCTGGGGCAGTCCTTATCTCTGGTACAGGAGAATAATATTCTGTTGCTACCAAGCTATAGTTTGTCAACACCAACAATACGGCTGAGTATGAAGGCTTCATAACGGGGTTGAAGTTAGCCCAATCCGTGGGTATCAAACATCTATTGGTCTATGGGGATTCTTAGTTGGTCATTAGACAAACCACCGGGGTATATCACACCAAAGAACTGCATTTGCTGCCCTATCACCGGTAGGTCATCAAATTATCCATGGAGTTTGAAGACATAACTTTTATCCATATTCCTCGGGGTAGGAATGACTTTGTGGATGCATTGGCAACTTATGCTTCCTTGATCCGCATATCCGATAGGAGTGGGATTCCCGACATCAAATTCACAAGCCAAAAGGCCCTGACATATTGGAATTACATTGGAGAAGTATCAGATGAAATACCTATTATCAAATAGCCTTGGTATCAAGACATCAAATAATATCTTCGAGATGGATATACACCTGCTAGGGCAAGCCAATTTGAACGCAAGCAGATTCACAAGATGGCTATGAAGTTCTATCTGAGCGGGGACACACTCTACAAAAGGGATGCTGGAAAAGGCCTGTTACGATGCCTCGATAAATAGTAAGCCCAAAGATTGATGGATGAATGATACGGTGGAATATGTAGTCCACACATGAGCGGTCATCTGCTGGCTAAAAAGATACTGAGAACAAGGCATTATTGGATCTCTCTTAAATATGACTGCGATGACCACGTTAAGAGTTCTACCAATGCCAAATCCATGGAAATGCCATACACGCTCCACCAAATGAGCTTCATAATATGAGCTCGCACTGGCATTTCTCCATGTGGGGAATGGATGTGATAGGTCCAGTAGAGCCTAAAGCCAGCAATGGTCATCGATTTATCTTCACCATGATCGATTACTTCACCAGTGGGTTGAAGCTGCCTCTTTTCCCAAAGTCACCAAAAAGGTCATCATTGGTTTAATTAGAAACAGTGTCGTCTGTCGATATGGACAACCGGAGGTGATCATATCAGACAATGCCAAGAACGTAAATAATCAAATGATGAGAGAACTATGTAACAAGTTCCACATCAAGCATCTCAATTCCGTCATCTATCGAGTGAAGATGAATGGTGCTGTAGAAGCGGCCAACAAGAACATCAAGAAAATCATGCAGAAAATGTCTACCAAACACAAAGAATGGCCTGATATGTTGCCCTTAACCCTGTTAGCATACAGGACATCAATGCGGACTGCTACTGGGGCTACCCCCTACTCATTGGTCTATGGCATGGAAGTAGTACTTCCTATAGAGGTAGAAATGGAGTCCCTAAGAGTGTTGATAGACACTCAAAGGGAAGAAGGCCAGTGGTTATTAGATTGGTACCACCAACTGTCCCTGATAAATGAAAAGAGGGATACAACCATTTTCCAAAGGCAGTTATATAAGCAAAGGATTGCTCGATCATACAATAAGAAAGTCCGAATCAGGCAATTCAAAGAAAAAGACTTGGTGTTAAAGAAAGTCCTGGCCAATCAAGACGAAGCCAAAGGAAAGTTCGTCACAAATTGGGAAGGTCCTTTCATTGTCAAGGAGGTGTTGATAAGAGGAGCTATATGATTGCAAGAGATGGATGGGAGCTAATTTCCCCAACTCATCAACTCAGACACCATAAAAAGGTACTATATATGAAACACATGAATACCAGCATCCTGGTCCTGCGAATCAATCAAACCAATTTTGGTTTTCACTAGAAAATGGAACTACAAATGACCTGATCCCCTTTAACCCGGGAGTACGTAGGCAGCCATTTTGGTGCGGTCAAACCAAATAAAAACTCAAAATAGCATCAAACCAAACTCAAATGAGACATTTCTCAAGCCTCACTCATACAAAATTGAATTACGAATGACCTGATCTCCCTCAACCCGGGAGTACGTAGGCAGTCATTTATGGTGCGATTTAACCTTTGAGAAAAAAATAAAAAGCCAATAAAAACCAGTCCCAAGACACCGAAACCATATAAAACCTAAATCCTATCAAGCCTTCATGGTCAACAGGCCTATATGAGATATTCTCCGACATCTCACTTTCAATCCATCAAGGTGAAGCTCGTAATACATCAACAACAAGAAGTCATGAAAGAAGTGGTAATTACTCCGCAATGACAATACATATCAAACAGGGAAGTGAATCAAAATATATTTTTATGATATATAATACTGTTAGATGTATACAATGTGTCCTGTACATGACAAAAATGACTGATCTAGTATGTGCAGGGAAAATAAAACTACTCTATGGACCCATGGACAAGCGGAACAACAGTGCCAACAAGGCGTCTCTCTCCGAAGATGGAGGAGCTGTGACGCCACCAAATTCCAGGACAGCCACTTGGTCTCTCGAATTCGGTTCATCACGTGCTTATGGTAATACGTCACAATAATAATAACAAAATAACACACATCACAGCGAAAAATCTATTCTAGATTAATTTATAATGATTTATTATAATTATTCCCCCAAGTCTCGTAACCTACAATACTTAATAGATTACATAATAATATCAATTAACGACTTATTACATAACCTAACTTAAGCTTAAACATAATCAAAACCAGCCTTACTACATCATCTTAATACAACATTAAAATATTTAAAAACATAACAGAGACAATCTAGTTGGTAGCCTTGCCCTTGCCCTTATCAACGCCTGAAGGTCTGCCCTGCTCTGCCTTAACTGAAATGTTTTTGGAAAAGCAAGAATGAGCACAAATTGCCCAGCAAGTAATATATAATAAGTGTAAGTGATATAATCCTTAATTCTCGAAAGGGTATAACAAAGTTTGATAGTTCAAGGATAACAAGACTATCAACAGTTTTCAATAATAGTCGCTAAGGACATAATAATATCAATGTGATTCAATAATAAATCAATTCAAGATTTCAAGATAACTGAATACTGAGCAGTCGCTAAGGACTATGAAATTCTACTAGAATTAACAGTAATAAACTAAAAATCCAACAAAAACAGGTACAACAGGTGATCAGCCTAAAGCACCATCGTTATGCATAACAATCAATCATACTCAAGTGTGCACGTCGGTTCTCCGACAATTATATATTCCCTTCAAAGAAGGTTGTTCTTCTCAGTCAAATACAAGATCCCGCACCAATCAATTAGTTTGGGTTGCTTTTCAATAATATAAGTCTAACCGAATCAAATGGCATAGACACTTTCACAATATTCAAGAAAAATGCTAAGTTCAACATGAATAATAGCTTTAATGAAATAAGAGTTCAAGTATGCTAATTCAATTCAAACGATTAAGTAGGAAACTAGTTCGCAATATACAAAGATAGAATACTTGTATCCAAAGAGATAAGGTTTAGATATTCGCTTACGATATCCGTTGAATAAAATAATGCAAGGGTTTAGGATACTTGCCTTATGCGTAGTTTACTCACGTAAAGCTAGCCAACACTTTCGAATTCCTATCGTAATACAATTACGTATATATATGATATTCACAAGTCATATAATTTAACTTCACATTTTATCTTCGAATATACGATCAACACATAAGCTAAGTTTTAACCTAGCTACACAGTTATATAGAATATAATTTCTATCCTTAATTTCCTCTTTTATCAAGTTGATCATATTCATACATCATTACTATCATGTGAGACTACCATAATTAGCAAACATACTCGCATATTATTAATATCACATAAGACTACAAACAATACTAAAATATATTTCATTTTAGCAAGTTATGGCATTCTCATAAGTTAACCGTAGGGTTCAAGTAACACATAACATATGATATCACAAAGTATGTACACATATTTAAAAGATACTTTCATGCTTGTTCAATCTTTCAAATTCCAATCATATATGATTTAGATTTTAATTCACGATCCCTAACGACTTAGGGTTATGTAATGCCATGAATTTACATAAGTTGTCATGCTTATCATTTAGAGATATAAAGTAGTCATGTATTTTATTGATACGCATGTTCATATGTTTCTATGTCATGGATGTGTGATTCTAGCACTGTTACTAGTTCGCGACTTAATCGAACTCATGCTTGATTAACTTGCATTACATCTAACAAGTACGTACATATATGATGCCTTCAAAGCATAATCAATCATGTTGAAAATATCAGAATGTAGAGTCCTAATATAACATGTCAAAGTCCACATTTAAAGCTTATGTTGTCATTAGTAAGGTTCACATGTCCATATTTTATTATGGAACCTATATACGCGAGTTAGCATGCTTTTCATACATCCTTAAATCATACAAATATGCTTGCAATGTCAGAATGTTAACATGGCAAGTATACATATCGAGTTCATTTTCAAATTCGAAGTTTGTTTATAAAACTCTAAGTTTATCGCAAACTATAAGTATGTGTGTAACTCTTAGTAAAACATGTTTACATTGTCTCAATATATCCATATAGGCATGCCAAGCTCATTAGTAGACTTGTTCAAGTCACATTAGTTATTTATACCATAACAGATTTCTAGCAGAAAGTAGGAACTAGATCCAGTAGCCGGCGCAGCTGCGCAGCGTCCCAGTTCAAAACTGGCGCAGCTGCGCAGGGCCTTGGCCAGCAAAACATAAGTCCAGCACAGGCGCAGCTGCGCAGCACCCTAGTATAACCAGGGCGCAGCTGCGCCGTTACCTGTATAGAGCTGGAAGCTCCTGCTTCGACAGACAGCAACCCAATTCATAAAATTTATTCACGAAAACAATCACATTGTATTCTAACATGCTTATAAGTTTATTCTAACAACTAAACAATTGTTCTATACCCCAATTACAACCCAATTCAACGTGATCAAGATTTGAAACTTTGGCAGTGAACAAGAATGAAGAATATGGAATTTAGAATTATACCTCTTGAAACTTAGTTTGCTTAGCTTCTAACTTTCTGTTATTGCTAGATTCTTCTTTGAACAACAAACACTCAAACTTCAATTCTCATAATTTTATCAGACAAAACACAACAACATAAACTTAGTAACATAGCTGCCAATTTATAGAGGAATTGTTATCTAGTTAATGGCTTTGCTCAAAGGTTAGAATTCATGAGGTAGAAGAAGAGAACAATGGGTAATAAGGAGTTGCTCAACTACTCTTCCTCAGCTATATGCTTAGCCATCATCACTATGGAGTATAGCTGCTCAAGTTTACGCAATGGGATTATAGGACGCTGTTTCGCCACTGTTGGAGCAACTGATGCGTTTAAATTTCCAGCAATGTGATTAATTAGTTCAATTTAGTTACTATACTTTCCAAAAATAGGTTTTAATGTACAATTATTACTATATTAGGAAAAATTAGGGATTACCTATGTACTCACATCATATAATCCATGTACATTTATTAATACCGGATATAATTTACTTGGATATAATCACATCACATTATCTTCTTTATTAAATTTTATTATTCCATTATATATATAAATAATCATCAATTATTATTTATATTCATGATACACTATTTTAATGTATACTTACATACATATTGTCACATAGGCTATTTTAATGTCACAACACATCTTGCCTTATTCAATGAATGAAGGAACTTTATTAATTATTTATATACTTAAACTATAAACACATACTTATATTATACAAGTTCACTTAGAATATATAATATATACTTTTAAGTCACAATGTACTTTTAACATGGCAGTGTGGTACAATTAATTTACACATATATAATCCATATCATATTCTTTTACTGTATATTCACATGTCACATAGGCATTATCATGTAACTCCCATAATTCAATAAGCCTTACCATATAGTAGTGTCATATTACACTTCACATAATACATAGTTAGCTAATATATGTTACACATTTAATTCGCATGCTTGCACATAGAATTACTCATCTTATTAATTAATAATATACACACATCCTTCATTAATTAATATAATTGTTAATCTCCATAACAATTTAATTAACCCTTATATGATTAATTATCACTTTAATATAACTCTTATTATATTTATAAACACGTTGCTCATTATTATTATTATATTTCTTGCAATAATAATAATCACATATTATTAATCAATCACAGTTAATATCTCACAACAATTAATTAATATTCTATGATAACAATTAATTAATATTCTACAATTAATATAGATTAATTGTTTGCTTAATATAATCATTCTTATATTACGTCACTGTGCCACACAAGGCTATCAACGAGCTTATCGCAAACTCTACCAATTTCTCAATTATTATAATTATTCAATTTTATATAATTGAATTAATTCATCTCATAACACAAAGTCATTTATATTCAAATAAATTCTCATTTCCATTAATATATTTATTTAATAATATATGAAAATTCTCGGGTATTACATCATCCCCCCCTTATAAAAATTCCGTCCCGGAATTGCTACAAGGTTACACGAATAGATGGGGATAGTCCTTCATCATCCTATCTTCTAACTCCCACGTTGCCTCCTCGACATCGTGGTTACGCCAAAGTACTTTTACAGATAAAATAATTTTATTTCTCAAGGTTTGCTCTTTCCTATCTAATATCTGGACATGAATTTCTTCATATGCCAAGTTCTTCTCCACTTGAATGGGCTCGTAAGAAATCACGTGCTTGTAGTCGGCCTTGTACAGTCGCAACACAAAAATGTGAAACACGTTGTGGATGTGCTCCAGTTCGGGTGGTAAAGCAACTTTGTATGCCACTTCGCCCACTCGCTTCAGTATCTTGAACGGTCCTATGAATCTTGGACTCAATTTTCCTTTCTTGCCGAAACGGATTTTTCCCTTCCAGGGAGATACCTTCAAGAATACGAAACTGCCGACTTTGAAGTCTCGGTCCTACCGATGCAAATATGCGTATTTCTTCTGGCGATCTTGAGCTGCTACTAATCTGGCTCTTATCACTGTCACCACGTCTGCGGTTTATTGTACTAACTCTGGTCCGAGTATTCGTCGCTCCCCGACTTCGTCCCAACATAATGGCATTTTGCACTTTCTTCCATAAAGAGCTTCATACGGTGGCATGCCGATACTTTCATGGTAACTATTATTATATGCGAATTCTACTAAGGGTAGGTAGTCGTCCCAATTTCCCTTAAAATCCATCACGAAAGTCCTAAGCATGTCCTCCAGCGTTTGTATTGTTCGCTCACTCTGTCCGTCTGTCTGAGGATGGTAAGCAGTTCTCAACCTCAACTGCGTTCCCATTCTTTCTTGCAAACTCTTCCAAAAATTAGATGTGAAGGGCGGATCTCGATCAAAGACAATTGACATCGACACTCCATGTCGTGAGATAATTTCTTTTACGTATAAGCTCGCTAACTGATTCAAACTGTAGCGGATCTTGATTGGTAGAAAATGTGCGGTCTTGGTTAGTCGATCCACGATAACCCAAATAGCATCATAACCTTTTTGCGTAACTAGAAGTCCTACCATGAAGTCCATCGTAATATGCTCCCATTTCCACTCTGGTATTTCTAACGGTTATAGTAAACCACTTGGCCGTTGATGCTCTACTTTAACGCGTTGGCAAGTCAAACATCTACTGACGCACTCTGCGACTTCTCGTTGCAAATTGGGCCACCAAAAATGTTGCTTCAAATCTCGGTACATCTTAGTGCCTCCCGGATGAACAAAATACGTCGTATTGTGTGCCTCGTGCAAAATATCTTCCCTCAACTCGGTTACTGCTGGTACCCACACTCTTCCTTCAAATCTCAAAATACCATCTTTATCCATTGAAAATTTTTCTTCCTCATTTTTCGTGATCCTCTTTCGAATTTTCTCACACTCTTCATCCTTTTCCTGGGCTTCCTTTACTATATCCAACAATGTCGGATGATCTCCCACTACAAACAACTTCTCTCCAGGCTTCTTTGGTTCTTTCACTTCTATTTCCAATTTCTCCATCTCTCTTATCAATTCTTCCTGAGTCGTCAAATTAAACAACTTTTCCCTTCCTTTTCTGCTCAGAGCGTCGCAACCACGTTTGCCTTTCCCGGGTGATAAAGAATATCGCAGTCAAAATCCTTGATCAATTCTAACCACCTCCTCTGACACATATTCAACTCCTTCTGTGTGAAGATATATTTCAGACTCTTGTGGTCCTTGTATATCTCGCATTTTTCTCCGCACAAATAATGCCTCCATATCTTTAACCCAAAAACTACAGCCGCTAACTCTAAGTCGTGAGTAGGGTATCATTTTTCGTAATCCTTACGTTATCGTGACGTATACGCAATGACCTTGTCGTGTTTCATGAGCACACAACCAAGTCCCTTGTGCGATGCATCACTATACACCACAAAATTTCCCGCATCATCTGGTAATGACAACACAGGTGCTTCGCTCAATCTCTTCTTCAACTCATGAAAACTCTCTTCACATTTGTCGGTCCATACAAATTTCACCGTCTTTCTAGTCAAATTGGTCAGCGGGGTTGCTATCTTAGAAAAATCTTGGATGAATCTTCGATAGTAGCCGGCTAACCCTAAAAAGCTTCTCACCTCCGTCAGTGTTCTCGGTTGTTACCAATTACTTACTGCTTCAACCTTCACAGGGTCTACAGAGATTCCATTCTTATCCACCACGTGGCCTAAGAATTGAACCTTCTCCATCCAAAATTCATATTTTAAAATTTTGCATACATCTTTTCCTTCCTTAGTGCCTCCAAAACAATCTTCAGATGTTCGGCGTGTTCTTCCTCTGTCTTCGAGTAGATCAAAATGCCGTCGATAAAAACCACTACAAATTTATCCAAGTATGGCTTGAAAATTAGGTTCATCAAGTCCATAAATGCTACCGGAGAATTAGTCAATCCAAATGACATTACCAAAAACTCGTAGTGTCCATAACGGGTTCGAAACGCAGTCTTTGGTATGTCCTCATCCCGTACCTTCAGTTGATGATATCCTATTCGTAGGTCGATCTTCGAGAAACACTTTGCTCCCTTCAGTTGATTAAACAAGTCGTCTATCCTCGGTAGCGGATATCGGTTCTTGATCATTACTTTGTTTAATTCTAGATAATCGATACAGAGTCTCATCGATCCGTCCTTCTTCTTAACGAATAACACTGGTGCTCCCCAAGGAGAAACACTCGGTCGAATGTAACCCTTATCCAACAACTCTTGCAATTGTATCATCAATTCCTTCATTTCTACTGGCGCCATACGATATGGAGCTTTCGAAATTGGTGCCGTTCCCGGTGCTAAGTATATTACGAATTCGATTTCTCTGTCTGGCGGAAGACCAGGCAGAACGCCCGGAAACACATCTAGAAATTCATTAACTACGGATATATCCTTAATTTCTACTCCCTTTTTTCGAGTATCAACAATGTAAGCTAAATAACCTACACATCCTTTCCTTAACAATTTCTTGGCCTGCATCATCGTAATGCAACATGATTGCTTAAGCGATGAGCTACCATAAAACACTACCTTAGACTTACTCGGAGTCTGAAGGTTCACACATTTATTCTGACAGTTAATTATCACAGCATAGTTATACAACCAATCCATTCCCAGTATTACATAAAATTCTCCCAATCTAATAGGAATAAAGTCTACGCTCAATTCATGTTCCCTAATATTTGCGCGACAATCTCGATAAACGTATTCTACATGGATTACTTCCTTATTCTCAACTTCTATGTTCAAAAGATTTTCTAATCGTTCTCGGGGTGTACTAAGTTTACTAGTAAATTCTTCAGATATAAAAGAACAGGTAGCACCCGAATCAAATAATACATAAGTATTTATATCATTGATTGGGATTATACCTGACACCACGTCATTCGCAGCCACAGGCGTCCTGGACGGTTATGTTAAAGGTTCTGGCGGTTAGACGGTTGGATTGTGTCGGTCCGCCGATCATCAGCTTGTTGCCTCCTTGCTGATTGCTACTCCCGCCACTTCCCTTCTTTGGGCAGTCCTTAATCCGGTGCTCCGTCGAGCCACACGCAAAGCATCCTTGTATCTTCTTTGGTTTTGGACAGTTTGGCGAGATGTGCCCTTCCATTTCGCAGTTGTAGCAAGTGCCGCGACCCTTCCTAGAACTCACTCTGGTGGTTCTTTCCACACTCTGGGCATCCTTCAGCCCTTTTCTTGAATCCTCCATGAAAATTCCCTGATTGATTATTGTTGTTCTTGTTGTTGTTGTTGTTGTTGTTGTTCTCCCACTTTATCTTTCCCAAATTGCTTCCTCCGCTACTGCTTCCTCCAATACGGTTCTCTCCTCCAGCATTCTTTCCTTTCTTCTATTTGTTATACAGACTTAAGGCCTCGCTGCCACCTTCCGCAATGATTGCCTTTTCCAGTAATGTTGCAAAGGAATCAATTTGAAGAACTGATACCTTATTGAACAGCTACGGCTTCAACCCTTGTTCGAAGCGTCTAGCCTTTCTTTCTTCATCACCAACTTGGTGCTTCGCAAATCGCGCTAGTTCGTTAAACCTAGCCGCGTATTGCGCCACCGTCATCTCACCTTGTTTTAACTCTAGGAATTTCACCTCCATCCTATTCTTCATACTCTTCGGGAAGTAATTCTCGAAGAACAGCGCCTTAAACTTATCCCAAGCTATTATCCCTTCTCCAGCTCTTTGTTGATTAGCCTCCCACCAGTAGTTCTCTTCTCCCCTCATCATATATGTGGCAAACACCGTCTTCTGATCTTCGACTACGCTAGCTATAGTGAAAGCTTTTTAGATCTCTTTGATCCAGGTATGTGCAACGATTGGGTCGGTAGTTTCCTCGAACTCCGGGGGTCCTACACTCTTAAAGTCTTTAAAGGTTGTTACTGGCACAGCCTGAGGGTTTGTGCGAACAAGTTCATTGTTCCTTCCCCTTAATGCATCTCCTAACAAGTCTACCAGTTTCTGGATTGGGTCTACTTCTTCTCTCTCATTGTTCACTGACTCCTCAGGTGCAGTCAATCTACGTCTGGGCGGCATTATCTGCATCACAAATTTTCATTTTATTATTATTCAAGTATATTATTTAAGTATTTCTTTTAATACAAAAGAATAAATTTATAACACATTTATGGAATAAACTTCATTTATATTCATATGCCAAATCGTTTCATTACATGATTTCCCTAGCATACTTCTATAAATGTTATCACATATTTCCCCTAATATCACAAAAGACAGGGAATATACCAACCTACTACCAAACTACCCCTCTATCAAAAGCTAACTCGGGGTTCACATCACTATCCCACATCTTACACAAAAGATTGGGATTACAACATAGAATGTACAACATATAAAGATAAATGCTACTAACTACTACTAGACCATTAAGGAAATCTCAACACATCATCCCACGCTCTACTGCGCTCTTGTACTCCATCTGCGCTATATAAGCAACCAGCTCTCGGCTCATAGTGTGTAGGGTCTGTCCCTGCTCTACCAGGTAGTGGTACACACCATCAAGTACCCTCTCGAATGCCGAACGGAACACGTACCCCATCTTGTTCATCTTCCTCTTCTTACAGTTGACCTCATCTTCCAAGTCGTCTGCTCTCTCATGGGCAGCCCCCCACTTCTCCTCGAAGTGTATCCTATCCATCACCTCTAATTCCAACAGAGTGCGGAGTGCCTCTTTCTCAGTCTTCTCACTCAATTCTCTCTGTTCTACTTCTTCCATCTTTCCTGCCAGATCTACATTTCTCACCACCGACCTGTGGAATAAGGTTCCCATATGGATCCCTGCCTCCCTGCGGTAAGCGATCTCCACCTCTAACTCCTGCATGGCCAGCTTCCTCTGATGGTCTTCGTCCCTCAGCTTCTGGAACTCAAACTCTCTGTCATGGGCCTCGGCCTCCAGCTCTTGAACCCTGCAGTCTAACTCTAGAATCCGCTCTTCCTACTCTCCTAGCATCTGCTCCTCTACAGTAGCCTCATCAGAGTCCTCTACTGGCTCATCCTCCATCGGCTCGTCCTCCATCGGCTCGTCCTCTGGATTAGACTCTATCTCAAACTCGTCCTCGTCGTCAGACTCAAACTGTGCAACAGCCTGCACTGGTGTAGTCTCTAGAGGTGCCTCGTATACTACATGTATATCCCTGGGCTCCTCCTCTGCTACTCTACTAGGTACACCTTTGTCTGTCATCCTACAATCACAAACACAAAGTAAACAAACAGCAACTCCATTAGAATGTTAAATAAAACATAAGTTCATTGTATAAAATGAAGTTACATTTCATAACAGACTAAGCTTCTCAAGGAAAACTCTACATGAGTTTTATCTCCTTCCTAACTTCTAAGTTCGCCTAAGTTATAGTCTAAGGACACTCGTTCCTAAGGTTTATAACTACAACTTTGATACCAACCTGTGACGCCCCCAAATTCCAGGACCGCCACTTGATCTCTCGAATTCAGTTCATCACGTCCTCATGGTAATACATCACAATAATAATAACTAAATAACACACATCACAGCGGAAAATATATTCTAGAATAATTTACAATGATTTATTATAATTATTCTCCCAAGTCTCGCAACCTACAATACTTAATAGATTACATAATAATATCAATTAACGACTTATTACAAAACCTAACTTAAGCTTAAACATAATCAAAACCAGTCTTACTACATTATCTTAATACAACATTAAAATATTTAAAAACATAACAGAGACAAGCTAGTTGGTAGCCTTGCCCTTGCCCTTATCAACGCCCGAAGGTTCGCCCTGCTCTGCCATAACTGAAATGTTTTAGGGAAAGCAAGAATGAGCACAAATCGCCCAGCAAGTACTATACAATAAGGGTAAGTGATATAATCCTTAATTCTCGAAAGGGTATAACAAAGTTTGATAGTTCAAGGATAACAAGAATATCAACAGTTTTCAATAATAGTCGCTAAGGACAGAATAATATCGATGTGATTCAATAACAAATCAATTCAAGATTTCATGATAACTGAATACTGAACAGTCGCTAAGGACTATGAACTTCTACTAGAATTAACAGTAACAAACTGAAAATCCAACAAAAACAGGTACAACAGGTGATCAGCCTAAAGCACCATCATTATGCATAACAATCAATCATACTCAAATGTGCACGTTGGTTCTCCGACAATTATATATTCCCTTCAAAGAAGGTTGTTCTTCTAAGTCAAATACAAGATCCCGCACCAATCAATTAGTTTGGGTTGCTTTTCAATAATATAAGTCTAGCCGAATCAAATGGCATAGACACTTTCACAATATTCAAGAACAATACTAAGTTCAATATGAATAATAGCTTTAATGAAATAAGAGTTCAAGTATGCTAATTCAATTCAAATGATTAAGTAGGAAATTAGTTCGCAATATACAAAAATAGAATACTTGTATCCAAAGAGATAAGGTTTAGATACTCGCTTACAATATCCGTTGAATAAAATAATGCAAGGGTTTAGGATACTTGCCCTATGCGTAGTTTACTCACATAATGCTAGCCAACACTTTCGAATTCCTATCGTAATACAATTACGTATATATATGATATTCATTAGTCATATAATTTAACTTCACATTTTATCTTCGAATATACGATCAACACATAAGCTAAGTTTTAACCTAGCTACACAGTTATATAGAATATAATTTCTATCCTTAACTTCCTCTTTTCTGAAGTTGATCATATTCATACATCATTACTATCATGTGAGACTACCACAATTAGCAAACATACTCTCATATTATTAATATCACATAAGACTACAAGCAATACTAAAATATATTTCATTTTAGCAAGTTATGGCATTCTCATAAGTTAACCGTCGGGTTCAAGTAACACATAACATATGATATCACAAAGTATGTACACATATTTAAAGGATACTTTCATGCTTGTTCAATCTTTCAAATTCCAATCATATATGATTTAGTTTTTAATTCACGATCCCTAACGACTTAGGGTTATGCAATGCCATGAATTTACATAAGTTGTCATGCTTATCATTTAGAGATATAAATTAGTCATATATTTTATTGATACGCATGTTCATATGTGTCTATGTCATGGTTGTGTGATTCTAGCACTGTTACTAGTTCGTGACTTAATCGAACTCATGCTTGATTAACTTGCATTACATCTAACAAGTAAGTACATGTATGATGCCTTCAAAGCATATTCAGTCATGTTGAAAATATCAGAATGTAGAGTCCTAATATAACATGTCAAAGTCCACATTTAAAGCTTATGTTGTCATTAGTAAGGTTCACATGTCCATATTTTATTATGGAACCTATATACGCGAGTAAGCATGCTTTTCATACATCCTTAAATCATACAAATATGCTTGCAAGGTCAGAATGTTAACATGGCAAGTATACATATCGAGTTCATTTTCAAATTCGAAGTTTGTTTATAAAACTCTAAGTTTATCGTAAACTATAAGTATGTGTGTAACTCTTAGTAAAACATGTTTACATTGTCTCAATATATCCATATAGGCATGCCAAGCTCATTAGTAGACTTGTTCAAGTCACATTAGTTATTTATACCATAACAGATTTCTAGCAGAAAGCAGGAACTAGATCCAGTAGCCGGCGCAGCTGCGCAGCGTCCCAGTTCAAAACTGGCGCAGCTGCGCAGGGCCTTGGCAAGCAAAACATAACTCCAGCACTGGCGCAGCTACGCAGCACCCTAGTATAACCAGGGCGCAGCTGCGCCGTTACCTGTATAGAGCTGGAAGTTCCTGCTTCGACAGACAGCAACCCAATTCATAAAATTTATTCACGAAAACAATCACATTGTATTCTACCATGCTTATAAGTTTATTATAACAACTAAACAATTGTCCTATACCCCAATTACAACCCAATTCAACGTGATCAAGATTTAAAACTTTGACAGTGAACAAGAATGAAAAATATGGAATTCAGAATTATACATCTTGAAACTTAGTTTGCTTAGCTTCTAATTTTCTGTGATTGCTAGATTCTTCTTTGAACAACAAACACTCAAACTTCAATTCTCCTAATTTTATCAGACAAAACACAGCAACGTAAACTTAGTAACATAGCTGCCAATTTATAGAGGAATTGTTATCTAGTTAATGGCTTTGCTCAAAGGTTAGAATTCATGAGGTAGAAGAAGAGAACAATGGGTAATAAGGAGTTGCTCAACTACTCTTCCTCAGCCATATGCTTAGCCATCATCACCATGGAGTATAGCTGCTCAAGTTTACGCAATGGGATTATATGTCACTGTTTCGCCACTGTTGGAGCAACTGATGCGTTTAAATTTCCAGCAATGTGATTAATTAGTTTAATTTAGTTACTATACTTTCCAAAAATGGGTTTTAATGTACAATTATTACTATATTAGGAAAAATTAGGGATTACCTATGTACTCACATCATATAATCCATGTACATTTATTAATACCGGATATAATTTACTTGGATATAATCACATCACATTATCTTCTTTATTAAATTTTATTATTCCATTATATATATAAATAATCATCAATTATTATTTATATTCATGATACACTATTTTAATGTATACTTACATACATATTGTCACATAGGCTATTTTAATGTCACAACACATCTTGCCTTATTCAATGAATGAAGGAACTTTATTAATTATTTATATACTTAAACTATAAACACATACTTATATTATACAAGTCCACTTAGATTATATAATATATTCTTTTAAGTCACAATGTACTTTTAACATGGCAATGTGGTACAATTAATTTACACATTTATAATCCATATCATATTCTTTTACTGTATATTCACATGTCACATAGGCATTATCATGTAACTCCCATAATTCAATAAGCCTTACCATATAGTAGTGTCATATTACACTTCACATAATATATAGTTAGCTAATATATGTTACACATTTAATTCGCATGCTTGCACATAGAATTACTCATCTTATTAATTAATAATATACACACATCCTTCATCAATTAATATAATTGTTAATCTCCATAAAAATTTAATTAACCCTTATATGATTAATTATCACTTTAATATAACTCTTATTATATTTATAAACACGTTGCTCATTATTATTATTATATTTCTTGCAATAATAATAATCACATATTATTAATCAATCACAGTTAATATCTCACAACAATTAATTAATATTCTATGATAACAATTAATTAATATTCTATAATTAATATAGATTAATTGTTTGCTTAATATAATCATTCTTATATTACGTCAATGTGCCACACAAGGCTATCAACGAGTTTATCGCAAACTCCACCAATTTCTCAATTATTATAATTATTCAATTTTATATAATTGAATTAATTCATCTCGTAACACAAAGTCATTTATATTCAAATAAATTCTCATTTTCATTAATATATTTATTTAATAATATATGGAAATTCTAGGGTATTACAGGAGCCACTACAAGTGCAATACCCTCAGCCTCCATACGGGTCAAATTATCCACAATCATCTTTATAGTGGCACTATGATCATCAATGTACACACTCATATTGGTAACTAGGCCATGGGTATATGATTAGAGAGCAGTATTGTCGGCAATGTGGAAATCGTGGGAAGCTATGGCCTCATCCCTCTTTACAAAAGCAGCGTCCCTGGCCATCAAAACTTCCTCAATCTCCTCAAAGTCTGCGTCTCTGGCAAATCGGATCTCATCCCTTTCTACAAAAGCTGCATCTCTGGCAATCAATGTCTCCTTAATCTCGATAAAAGCAGCGTCTCTAGAAAATCGAGCCTTATCTATCTCAACCAATATCGTATCCCGAGTGGCTCGAGCCTCATCTCTCTCAGCAAAAGCTATGTCTCTGCCAGACAGGGCAGTCAACATCAGCGCCCTAGCCTGATCTCTCTCAAAGGTTATCCTAGCTGATGAGTCTGCCAAAGCTGGATCTGTCCCGACAGGAATGATCGGCGGATCACTAACTAGTGCTGCTGTCAAACCCATGAACAAATCCTCTTCCATAGGAGAGTCAGAATCCTCCATAAGCTCCTCCACACCTGAATCCATAATCGGAGCTGACTGGATGAATGCAGCTGATGCTATATCGGCCTCCAACCATGCCAAAAACTCTGGAGAATGATTCGGATGGCTATTAGAGAAATCATCCCTCTCCCTATGAGTCCAACACTCATAAATCATGATCAGGTCAGCTGACAACATAGAAGAAGCTGACATCCGCTGATAAATGGCCCCCTCAAAATGGTGCAGGCTCTAGAACTGATCAAACTGACCCATAACTACTAATGGATGGTAAGTGGTCACTTATCTCAATCCCGCTAAGGGCAGGAAATCCATGCCAGATACATGGATAATAAAGCTATAGGGGGAGACTAGCCCGGAGCATGGCAAAATCAAAAAAGGATGCACAATATCGGACAAAAAAGATGACCATATCTCTACATCCGAACACTCCGCCGACTAAAAGGTGTATGACATGGCTATCTCATGGGTGAAACAATATCCTCGGTGTCTGAAGAAGCCAATCGGGTGCAAGTGGGATATGAGTCACACATACAACAAGACAGAGCTACCTCTGAAAAACCCCTCTGGATGGGTGCGATAATAGGTAGCTGACCTCAGTGTCTCAGCCAATATCATCGGCAGGATGGTGCAAACCTGTCTAAGAGCCCAATTCAAGACCATCAAACCGATGTCCAAGTGGTCCAAGGGTACTGGCATATAAATAGAGGCCATGATGCACATCAACAAGACGTCTACACGGGCGAGCTGCCAGTAATATACCGAAATGATAAAATCCACAGAATGTCTCTCGTAGCTGTCTAACAGGCTGAAGCGATCAATCAAAAAGTCTATGGATATCAAATGGCCGACAATAATCTCCTCAGTGATAACTCAGCGTCTCAGACCCGACATAGTCATAAATAGTCTCCGCATGCCACTGATGGCTGTATGAGCGTAAGGCAGATCCAGTGCCAAGCTTATAAGACGCTCATACTCCTCTAAGGTATGAGTTAACTCATGGAGCCCAAAACAGAAAATATATCGATCAGGTATGCAGTATGATAAGATGCCATCCACAAACCCATACAGAACCTGGAAAGCTAAAAGGGCTAGAGAATGTCCTTACCTCTGGTCTACTGTCCCTCTGGCTATGAGGGGTAGACTGTCATACCACGACTGTAATGAAGATGCCACCGAGGATGGTGACGAGTGCTCAATATGGCTGACAGTGGACAAAGACATCTGTATCACCGTATCACAAGACCATCTCAAATCTGAACTCATCTGTGTAAATGCATATCCATGACACAATACATGCATAATAACAATGATAAATATGATGCAATAGATAGGAAATATAATGCATATCTACAATAAACTGTCTACTGCAAGCATCATCTCTGTCTGCTAATAAAAGTGCAAAATAAAAAGTATAGGGATATGGGGCACAAACCCCCAAACTACTAACAGTAGCCTATCAAAATGCGGCACAGCCGCCCAACAGCCAAAATAGTGGCATATCAAAAGATATAGCTACAATAACTATCCAAAAAGATCCAAAATATCTATACTCAGTTGGTTAACCTACTTCATCTACTCCGTGGACACAAAGTCTCGACCATCCAGAATGTCATGGGCGTACAAGGGAGGATCAGCCCCTGTATAACTGCTGGAAAATGGACCTATAGAAGGGCCCACTTCAGAGCTGGATGGATCAAAAGAGGATGCCTCTGATGGATCTCGGCCAAGATGCCTGATGAACAAATGAGCTTTCTCAAACTGCTGGGTAAGTCCTGTAATCTGGTCCAAGTGAGTAGGCTCCCTGAGGCAAGTTATCCAGTCTGTCAACATCACAGATCCCGACACCATATCTGCCATGAAATGGGTAGCACGAGTCTGAACCCCAATAGTGTGAGGTCTCCAGCAGCTGCTGAATGCCTCCTAGCTGTATGGACCCTCTGACAGGGTAAAGCCATCAACGCCCACCATAAGAATGTCTGTGAGTGACTGAGCTAGTGGCCAATGATGCCAAGAAGGAGGAATAATGGGAATGCGGATTTGCCCCGTGATGCTCCTGATAGCACGCTCTCCTAAATAGAGCTCCCAACCTCCCTCTGTCAAAAATGGGACTCTACGGGTTGACAATGCAAACTCCCGGCCAGTGGGGAAATCGCCCTCAAACTCGACTATCAAAAAGTCTGAGGTATATGGTACCCATGAGATCGATCCTGCTATCAAAAGCTCAGGCTGTAGGCAGGAATGGATGAATCCCTTAGCCACTAGGACCTCCATCAGAGTGGAGTGGTGCCAGCGCCGTCCTCGAGGATAAGTATTCAGGCCTAAAGTTGTAGTGGGACGAAGGCAAGGAAGCCTATCATATGCCCATAACTAGCCATGTAAATATCAAAAGTCCTCAGTGACCAAGACTGATAAATATAAATGTAGGAATCAAAAAGGTACAAGAACGATGTACTCACTAGTAGAAATGGGTAGACCCTAACCAAGCCTCCGTCACAGCCTCTAAGCGTATGCGCATGCCTCGAAGAAAATAGGCAAAGGTGTAGGTACCCCAATCAAAGTCACTGAGGTGCTCTACATATCGAGTGGCACTAACCAGGGCAAAGGACACCGTCGCAGAGTTGTCTGCCAGAAACAACCCCTGATGATCACTAGAAACAATCGTCGTAGGATGCGATCCCTAACCCTCTGATCATCAGGTAGAGGCTCAAGCAAAGCCCCACTCTGGGCATCTATACTCAAGGGACCAGATTGGACCGTCTAACCATTGAACGCCGTCGCAGGGACTTCCAGCAGGGACAAAAAGGCAGTGGGTCTAATGTCAGACACAACAGGCACGGGCTCAACCTCAAACTTTATCCTGGTGATAAACCTCCAATCCATCGGCGTCATCATCACCTCACAGTCCAACAAGTGGAGAGATTGAGTCTGGTGAAACCAACGCCCAGATAAAGCCCTCATAAAACCTCGGGGGCAACGGCGGGGAAGAATAGAAAAGAACGACCGAAACCCCAGGTGTAAATAATGTCCTTGTAGTCCTATTGTAGAGTGTGATATAGAGAATGCACATTAAACCAGCTCCCTCGAGGCTGCGTAAGGCTAGGAACCTGCATCAAAAATCAACCGATGTCAAAAACTTATGCCCCGAGAATGGCAAAAAAAGAAATAAAATCCTGAAACAGAAAAAGCTTCAGTCATCTCGTTGGCATGGAGGAACCTCGAGGGATGACGACTCAAATCTCCCAGCAGATCCTGGACTGGCACAATAATTCCTAAAAGCTCCGCACGTGGAGCCTAAGCTGGGGCAAGAGCGACAAATGGAGCATCCTTGTCATTTATATCTACTAACGGCTGATCCTGGGCCGAACGAATAACTGACTCAGCTAACATGCGAGCCGGCCTGGCTGGCCGTGGCTGAGGGACATCGGAGGCTCTCCTCCATCTAACTTCTGAAACGACCCTGCTGGAACTCATGGGTCTATCCCAGTCCATCGCCGAAATAAAATCTCCAAATCCCCTCAGAAAAGGTGTGGTAAGCGTAAAATATGTAACTTATTAATTTAAATAATTACTTGATGCATTTCTAAGTCTTGAAACATGCATGTGTAAATTAAAAATTCCTTGTAAAGTCAAAATTGCATGTTTTTCAAAAGCTAAATCCTAAAAATGCATGGGTCAGTTAAAAAATCCCCAGTAGAGTCAAAATTGAATATTTATTAAATTATATGGCTTTTGAAAAAAATTCGCCAAAGTTTTTTTGTAAAATGGACTGTTCGCATGCACACAGGCATGTCTAGGTGGCCATTAAGTAGCACAGTTTCCCAAAAATGGAAACAGTTCATATTTATGAAAAACAAATATCAAAAATAATCTTCATATGGTAGCCAAATTACCATGGACATTTTTAGTCTAAAATCCTAGGCTCGCAAGGCCTAAAAAAGGATGCGTAAACTGATCAAAAAGAGCTAAAATTGACTATTGCAGAATCTGAATTTTCTTACATCAAAAGGTGCATTGCATGAAAATATGCATACTTACGAAGTTAGAAAATTTTTAGCATGTCATATAGGCATACATTTTTGATACATTGCGTTCAAAAGCACCTTACGTCGTTTACATACTTCTAACGGTCAAAACTTGAAAAGAAAGGATCTAAATTCTACTTGAGATGTGCAGAAAGCGTAGCCGCTGATGGAATCTGAAAAAAGCTTCCCGAACTCCGTAGATTTGAAAAAGAAAATTAGATTCCGTTTGAAACTCAAAACTAAAAATGAACATATGAGCTCTCCGCTGCCCATTTAAAAAACACAAAGAGAGGCCCCACCCGCGGCAGCTGCGCCTCTACCTGCTACTCCCTAGGATGGGCCCCACTCCCTCAGACTCGATTTTGTTCGAGTTGACACGGAGTTTATATGAGCTGAAAAGTCAAATCTGCGAAATAATCGCTACACGATTGAGCTGTTTGTCTTGAAATCTCGCTTTTAAACAGCAATATACTAACAAAAAAAGTAACCTCATGAAAGCCATTGGTATTCTTCCCGAAGCAATATCCGGGGACCAATGATGAAAATTGCTAAAAAAACTACCAAAAAAACTGCGCAAAACTGATGAAAACTGCGACTTTTGAAGCGTCGAGTACTGACCAATGATAGTTTAACCGTTGGCACAACCCAAGCGAAGCGTTGGGTATAGACCGATGACAGTTCAGCCATTGGCATAACCACGACGAAGCGTCAGGTACAGACCGGTGAAAGTTTAGCCATTGGCACAACACCAGCGAAGCGTCGGGTATAGACCGATGACAGTTCAGTCATTAGCATAACCCCAGCGAAGCGTCGAGTACAGAACGATGACCGTTTAGTCGTAGGCACAACCACATCAAAGCGTCGGGTACAGACCGGTGATAGTTAAGTTTTTGGCATAAACCTAGCGAAGCGTCGGGTACAGACCGATGACAGTTCAGCCGTTGGTACAACCCCGACAAAACTTCAAGTACAGAACGATGATAGTTCAGTCGTTAGCTCAACCCCAGCGAAGCTTCGGGAACAGTTCGATGACAGTTTAGTGGTTGGCACAACCCCAACGAAGCGTCGGGTACTGACCGATGACATTTTAGCTAATGGTACAACCCCAGTGAAGCGTCGGGTACTGATCGATGATAGTTCAGCTGTTGGTTCAACCCCAGAAAAGCGTCGGATACAAACCAGTAACAGTTCTGTCGTTAGCACAACCCCAACGAAGCGTTGGATACAGACCGATGATAGTTCAACCATTGGCATAACCCTAGCAAAATGTCGGGTACAGACCATTAATAGTTCAATGGGAGCTGTCGTTTACACTCCTAAATTAACCTCACTTTCACTTCACAAATTCAAATAATTAGCACAGTAGTGAGCAAAGATCGATCCCACAGCGAGTGATTTATTTTATATTTATCCTATGATTTCTAATTAAAAGGGGTTTTGAATTGATTAAACTAAATTATTAAGAATAAAGTAATAAGAATTAACAATGAATAAAAAGCTTCAGTTCTTCAGTTTAGTATCACCTTTTCACAACAATAGATTAATCAAGTGTAACATTATTTACCCTTCAATGAAACTAATAGCCCTAGGTAACAACAAGCTCTGCTACCCGAAACTCCCCTTAGATTGTCACTCAATGAAACAAGCTCTTCACAAGATTCTAACCATTATATAACCTAGAACAAGCTCTCTAGATTTAATATAACAGCAACATTAAGAACTAGGGAATTAGACTATTCCAAGCAACAAACACATAAGCTCGACTTGTTTAACTTGTCTTCTAATAATCATAGCAATACTCAAAAGCTTGTCCACAATTAGGTATTACTAATTGCTACTTGTGATTAGGAACAATATCAATTACACGTAACACTATTCCTTGATCTAGCATATGATATCAATTCACTAATTTAATCCTGCAGAATCACGTTAGTAAATTGAATAGCATACAAGAAGTTAAAGTAGATTATCAAAATAAATCTCATGTAAGAAGGAATAAATAAAATAAACTTGATCAAACAATTAATTTTAAATAAGGTTCAACATCCCTTCCGAACTGAATTGAAAGAATTAGTTCATAACTCCAAACAAACCTAGATCTAATATAAAAGAAAATAATAATATTAAATACAAGGGAAAGATCCCCTTTTTATAACCTTCAAACCGCAGCCCTAATGTCCCTTAATTATTATGTCAATCCGTTTCGCAAAAGGACTCCAGCAGCTTACCATTTTTCCGCCTCACCGGCCCAGCGGGGGTTCATAGGCTAACTACCCCGCCCCAGCGGGGTATCATACTGTCCAGCATTGCAGTTAGCCTCTAATTTCATGACTCTTCCTTATTTCGTGGCTATCCGCCCAAACTTTGGCCCACCTCATATAATATATGTTGATCATGATTTAATTGCCAACATGCCTTGGAATCCGTGTGCTGGTAGGAATTGGAATGCATAAATCCTTCTCAATTTGGACTACTCAAGGCTTTGTATTACGTGGCCCCCACATGAATGACTTGTGAGCTGCTTATCACTTTAATATGTGAAAACTTCTTTTGCATGCTTCATATAATATTGCAATGACTCCACGAGCCCATATAACATTCTTTCAGTAATTTGCTAGGAATCCTTTGTCATTGCAACTATCAAATCCATGGCCCATGTAGATAATCAATTCTTGAGCTGCTAGCTTGTACCAAATTGTGGCGCATGTAAAATTAATAAATTGGCGGCATGATGACTAGGCAAGCTCCTTAATTGCCAAATTTTGCTGTGTAGCTCTCCCTTTGCAAAGCTACTCAACCGTAGGCCCCATGTAATATTAAATTCGTGTGGGCTAACAAATGGACTAACAATCCGTGGCCCATGTGACAATCCTTATCCAGCTGCTTCCAACTTATCAATTGACGAGCTGCTTTAATCCCTTTACAATTGGAGCTGATTCATTTCGTGGGCTCAACCTGAATGACTTAGGCAATTCGTGAGATGCTCTTATTTGGACGTGCTTGGACTCCCTTTGCAAGATAAGAACGTGAGCTGCTTGCACTATTGTAATGCATGAAAACCTTCTTTACTTTGGAAATATCACATGCACGTGGCCCATTTTGCTGAGTTACTTCAATTTGGAATTGTGAGGTGCTTGGAATTCAAGAGCTGCTTGTAACCTTGCATGCACGTGGTTGGCCCATGCATCCCTTCAATTGCTTATTCGTTAGGTACTAGGATTGGAATGTAAGCTGCTTCAATTGTTTTGCATGTAACCGTGGGCCCACATGTTAACAATCCTTTAATTGCCTTGCTCCTTTGCTGAAACCGAGAGCTGCTAGTGAAAGGAAGGCTGGGCTGCTCCTCAATCTCTAGCCCACGTGCTTGCTCTTTCAATTTCCAAATCTGTGGCGCACTTGATGAATTAAATCCCCATTTACATGCCATTACCGAATTAGATTTTAAAAACCCACAACCTTATTCCTTTTTCATCATTTCAGCCCTTTTAGCTCTAGTTCCTCCTGAAACCAATAAATATCTTAATAAGTCCATATACACTATAAATTACGTAATAAACTAAATATAAAAGAATAAAAATAAATGAATATTATGCACTTATCATTCAACCATTGGCTCAACCCTAGCGAAGCATTGGGTACAGACCGATGATTGTTCAGCCGTTGGGTCAACCCCATCGAAGCGTCGGATGCATACCGGTGACAGTTCTGTCGTTGGCTCAACCCCAGCGAAGCGTCGGGTGCAGACCGATGACAGTTTAGCTGTTGGCTCAACTCCAGCGAAGCATTGGGAATGATCCGGTGGTGGAAACAGTATATCAATCTATCCCCACAAACTACAGATGATGGAATGTATTATACACATCCTTAGAAGGAGCACCAAGATGGATTGGTGATTCAACCTCCTGTGGCCAATTACCAGTGCAAATTATCTTCGAGATATGCATCGGGAACACCCGTTGAAGTAACTTGACGGCAGAGATATCCCCACCTAAGGAAACTTTAGAAATGGATAACTGCATCGGCCGAAGGGAAACATGCCTTAGCAATAGTATTGACAGACGTGGGAAACCATTGGTCTAAAACCAAGGTAGCAACAATAATGTCATCCCCATCAGAGTCGATAAAGCTATCACGGATAACGTCATCCCCAACAAAATATGGCAAAAACATTATGTGATAACTTAAATCTGATATCTTACCAGTAACCTCCTGACAGTGCTGCCCCAAAGGTTATCATGAATGACGGTATCCCCAGCAGAGAGTGACGTGAACACTCAATGATAATCCTAACCCCTCGCAGGTATCTAACATTCATCACATATCATCCCATGCATTGTCTTACCTTTGCATTTGCATTTCTAGTGTCTAGAAATCTTTATCTTGTTCATTCCATTGCATTGCATGAACACGATAAAAGAGGCATCTGTAGACACTCAAAATTTTGTGTCCCTGTTACTAACCCTGTAGGAGGGCAAAATTGTCTTATCAAATCAACCCCGGTCTCAATACCAGGCCATCAACTCAAACTCGGTCTCAATATCGAGCCATTAAATCAACCCGGTCTTAATATCGGCCCATCAAATCAACCCCGGTCTCAATACCGGGCCATCAAATCAACCCCGATCTCAATATCGGACCATCAACTTAACCCCGGTCTCAATACTGGGCCATCAACTCAACTCCAGTCTTAATACCGAGCCATCAAATCAACCCCAATCTCAATATCGGGCCATCAAATCAACCTCGATCTCAATATCGGGCCATCAAATCTGTGACGCCTCCAAATTCACGTTCCTTCAAAACCTCGGATTCGGTGCAGTCACGATACTATTAACGCCAAACTATTATATCTTTTATTCATTACTAAAAGAATACATCTTTACTTATTACAATTTAGAATATAAATTCTATTTATATCCAAGATTTCATCTTTACATCATGTTCGATGTTACTAAAATGCGGAATAATTTAAACTTTTTCAATCCTCCTTGAATAAAATCTTTTATTGATTTCATAACTTGAATCAATTACAACCCTTGAATCAATTATAAAATATGATTCATTATATTTGAGTTATCGTATAACGTTTACAACTCGACCTGATATCCTCTATGTATTAACTAATACATCTTTACAACACAACATGTATCAAACAGTGTAAACAACTATCAAGTAATACTTCTAGAATCTAAACAGGGTTCAAGCAATAATCTAAATTGTACTTCTTCAATTCGATACTATCTATCTTTATCAATCAAGAAGCACGAAGTCTTTATCTTAAGTCCTTAACCTGCAAAAGTGGTTATTTGCAAGAGTGAGCTCGACTAGCTCAGCAATTCTAACAGTTTTCATGCATCACATAGCATACAACATTATACTCAGTTCATGCATTTATAAACAATTTATATTTACTACGCATGTTACTTTTCACATAACAAGTATATCATCAAAGATCAACTTTCAATCTCATTTATATCTCATATACAATTCATATATAAGTTCACATTATCACAGCATAATATAATTCAACTAACAGTTATTAAATTCATATATCAAATAGGAACTGAAAGACTTGCCTGATTCGTAGTTTAACAACTACGACTTAACTACTTAAAGCTATCGGCACTTCGTGTATTCCTACACAGTTATATAATCATGGATTTACATCCATCAGTCATACATTTCATATGTTCTTAATAGAATAACAATTCATATATCATTTTCTAATCTTGGTTTCGTTTCACTCTATCTTAGGATAACCACGATGTTACAACATCATACCTTCATACTTATTCTATAGAAACCATTCTATTTTGGTCCTTAGGGTCCTTAAGGAAAATAACTTAGGACCAGACAGTTAACAAACTGTTCTTGGCAGCTCTGCAACACGGCGCGGCCGCGCGGCAATTAAGCTTGGGAGTGGCGCGGCCGCGCGACTCCCTGCCAGAACCAAACTTGAGATTTCATAAACTCAGTTTGGTCCTAATATATCATGCATTCTGATATATATTATACACACACATTAAGTAGGTTTTCAAATTCATATTCGAACTATTTAGCTTTGAATAGCGTAGCTCTACGTTGAATTACTTAAATCAATAAAGCTCAACTACTAAAGTCATGTTATCACATAACAAGGCTTAACCACACTAAGTAGGCATGCTCGTGCTTATACTACACATGTATACTTAATCACATAGTCTATGCTTTAGAAATCCATTTTCTCGAATATGCGTGCATAGGTGAAATCAATGTTTCATCACATGATGCTTATGTCAACATGTCTATAGGCATAATGAATCCTAATATACATGCTCGTATGATCATAATGTAACTCACTCCGTGTTTGATGCTATCATCTTACATATTCTAAACATTTCATAAAAATCGCTTTAAGTCAACAAAGGTAACTAAGTATATGCAAAGTACCTTGTAGCCATGATTCTCATGTATTAGAACACATATATAAGTCATCTATACATGCTCAATGATCAGAACGTGGACATCCTATATATATGTCCAAAAACTCTAAGTTTATCTTTTGAAATCATTTTTAATTTAAACAATGTGTTCTAGTGTATGCTCAATACCTTCGACTCACATATCATGCATATCTAAACCATATAATCACGCTTAAAAAGTCAGAATATAAACATGACTTATATACGCCACAATTTGTTTATAAAACCTTAAGTTTTCATTAAAAAATCTACTACAACAAGGTATAATTGTTTACTATTAGCCAAGGTAACTGATTAACAACTACCTTCATACCCATTGATACACATAACCAAGACACTTACACATGTCTCAAAAGTCTGACTCAAAGAATGCAAAATTCGTCAAGTCTCATTTTCAAAACTTTACGTTTTCTTTTAGGAAATTATGTTAAACCAACTAATATAACTCACTATGTGCATGACAACCTTAGTACACATGTCAGATCCCTTTATGAAATTATTAGAGTCTAACTAGTATGCTTAACCAACCAGAAAACACAAAATCACTAAGAGTTTCTGCAGAGGGCACGGCCGCGCCCCATTTGTACTAGGGAGACGCGCGGCCGCGTGTCCCCGTTTCCAGACCAGAAACTTTACTGCTAAAACAGAGCTTCAGCTAATCCTTTTCTTACTTCATGTAACAAGCTTGAAAGCCATCATATTGTATCTATAACATATATTTAGACTCTACTCAACATATTAACATCATCTTACATAACAATTCTCCACTAATTCATGAAATCTCTTATGAATTTATAAACTCAAAACTAAGAATTTAAAGTAAGATTTATACCTCTTGGAGCTTTGAATTACTATGCTAGCTTCTTTCTCAGATTTCTATAGCATCACAAACTCTTCTATATAAACTCATCAAGAACTTACCAACCTAGAATTGTAAAGGGGAGGCTTCTATTTATAGGAAAGCCATTACACAAACTTGGTTTTTGCCCCACAATTTAAACCAAAGAAAAGAAGAGAAGTTCATTGGGCAAGCAAGAGTTGTTGGAAGTGGTTGAGTTTCACTATTTGGGCCACTCCCTCCTTCATCATTGAAATCATATGTATAGCCATCATCACCATCCTAGAGTTTGGGCAATTGAAGACATAGCCTAGACCATTGGCCTATTCATGTGTTATAAGAAATGGACAATGATTTTGGGACAAGCTACAAACTCAGCATTAGTACATTTGCATGCTAGCATACTTATGTTATATCTCATTTTTGGCTCACTAAATCAATTTCAATGACTTAATGTTACTATATTACATTAAGCTATAGGTATACACACACACATATATATATATATATATATATATACATATGTACACCCACATATTACAAGCATACCAATATATATAATAATGTACCTCATGTACATTGGTTAAGTTAATATTCTAATTGGACTAAATATAATATGGTTGGGTACTATCATCCCACCATTTTCCATAAAATTATTATCATAAATATACTCAAATATTATAATGATAATTAATATCAACCATTCATTTTCTTCTAATACTTCCAATTAAATCTCCTTGATTTAACTTCATTATTTATGCCACACAATGCATAATTATGTGAACTTAGTACTTAATAGTCCACAAGTTTATAATAATATAATCTCCTAAAATAATATTATACTCAATGTTACATCTTATAATATGTTCATAAAGTAATACCATTACATTACTAATTTACATGTTCCCTATTATAATCAATCTATTACCCTCCTATGGGTAATACCCAATGGTCAAAGAGGAGTTGGTGGCTAACTCCACCAACTACTACTATTCATGGTCTTTCCTCATCATTACACCTTATAACATGCTCATGGTGTAATTACATTTCTTATTATATGCTTTCTTAGCAACAATGTAGTAATTGAATTAACAAACTCTACACACCAATGTATTGCATCTATTCATTATCAAGCTATTATTCTCCTATGGTTATTACCCAAAGGGCAAAAGGGAAGTTGGTGGCTAACTCCCACCAACTACCACTATTCATGTACCCTAACCACTTAATTGACCATTATTGCTCTCACATAGACTAACTTGCAAGCTTATATCTAATAACTTAATGTTATTACCGTATGATATAATAGGGTCACACATACACCCAATCATATAATCCATGTACATTTGACAATACCGAATATATTTTAATTGAGTAGTGTCACACCCCATTATTGTAACTTTATTATTACACTTAATCATATAGTTTCCTATATTATATAGTTTTCTTGAAGTGTCACACTTCATTCCATATTATATAGATGTAGCTACTTTATAACTTATAATTACACATCATTGCACATAGGAATTTATTCACATAATAATAATAATTAATTCCATTAATTATTCATTCATTAATTTATTTAATGAATGTTTATTCCACCACTTTGCCACACTAGACATATCTCACAAGCTTACCTTAAACTTATTATCACTCCCATCACACTTTAATATTCTTTTAATATAAGGTTTGTGTGACATATGCACTTTAATGCTAAATTATTTAGCTACCTTGAACAATTATATGTATAACCTTTACATATAGATTAAAATAAATACACTTAACTTATTATTATGATTATGTCGTTTGCTTCCTAAATAAATATTCATCCTTTTATGGTGTGACCCTTTAGGTTCTCCATATTAAACCGGTTGTGAATAATGTAATTAGAACAATTCTAATTTTATTTAAATAAATAAACTAACTATTAATTCTTTTAAATAAATATTTATTCTACAATAAGGGTATGCCCCCTTAGCGCTAAATGACTTTCTAGATAATATAAATTTTAACATTAATTATAAAAGAACCTTTGAGTAAATAGTTACCGTACAATTCATTACTTCTACAATACAATGTCCCAATTAAATATAAGACATGGATTTACTATCAAGTCTTATTTTATTTAATTATATATATTCTGATCCTAAATACACAAACTCTGATAATGCAAATTAGAAACTACTTTTTAATTTCATTATGTCCTTGGCCAATGACTACTGACATAGGACATTCACTTTTTTTTTTAGTAAAAGTGGTAAATTCTTTATTGATCGATCATTATCTTCATATATAATTAATTATACCCAAACATACCCTTTAATATACCCTCAAAGTCTTAAGGGACATGTCAAAATATAACTCACTATACATAGCATACTATAATGATCTCAGGTATAATGATTACTTATACTACTATCACTAAAGGAATTACTATTGATAGGCGAGTAAAACTCCATTAGGTATTCTTTAACTAGTCACGTTTAGTGAACTTATTCTCCAATAAGTATAGGGTTTGTACGAAATCATAGCGCAATCAAATTGCAAAAATTAGCAGAAGCATGGTATATCAGAGTTCAAAAATTTTTACAAAACCATTACCCGGATCATCCTTTATACAAATTATTAATTTAAAACGATAAATAAGAAGTTATGGAATCATATCCTTGTAGAATGAATATTCCATACGTACGAGTTCAACTCCTTATTCTTCATGATCTCCTTAAATTTTTGGGTTAGATTCCTTCCTCTGATCAACATTAGACACCCAAGTGTGTGGCCTCTAGAGGTGATCCACCAAGGAAGAGAAATTATTCAAGAAAGATGGTGGTTGGCTAAACCACAGTTTTCTATCCTCTATAGAAAATGAGTACTCTCCAACAATTAGAATTGCATCAACTGATATCTAACATAAGACTCCTCTTATATAGATATTTGTCAACCCTTCTAATTATATTAGACATAGGTTTTCATTTAATTATTAAACTACTTTAATTAATTAGGCTTCCCAACATATTGGAATTTAATTAATTAAACTCCTTTAATTAATTTGCCTCCTAATCTTATTAGGAATAAATGAGAGTACTAATATTAAATTAATTCCTAAACTCCTTTATAAATTAAAATAATAATAATTATAATAATATTAATAAAACTCATCTTATTAATTTATATTTAATATTTTTAAAAAATTAAATAACAAACATTAAGCTATTTAATTTATTTTATCACCATAAATTAAATTAATTATACTTAATGCAATATTACGATTATTCCATTACCTTCTTAAATACTTTTTCTTCCTTTTATGGTGTGACCCTTTAGCTTCTCCATATTAAATCGGTTGTGAATAAATCAATTAGAACAGTTCTAATCTTATTTAAATAAATAAATTAAACTAATAATTTATTTAAATAAATAATATTTATTCTACAATAGGGATAAGTCTCCCTAGTAATCAACAACTTTTCAGATAATATACATTTCAACATTAATCATAAAAGAACATGTGAGTAAATATTTACCGTACAATTCAATCTTTCCACCACACAATGTCCCAATTAAATATAAGATATTGAATTACTGTCAAGTCTTATTTTACTTAATTATATGTATTTAGATTAGAAAATGCACAACTCCAAATAATGCAAATTAGAAACTCCTTTCTAATTTCATTCTGCCTTGGCCAATGACTACTGGGTTGTCATTTAACGAATCACATAAGACATATCTTTTCTTTTACTATAAGTTGTAGATTCTTTATTGACCATTCATTATCTCCATATTTAACTTATTATACCCAATCATACCCTTTGATTTACCCTAAGGATCTTAAGGAATAATTCAAAGTATAATTCATTACACACAAGATACTATGATGATCTTAAGTCCAAGGATCACTTGTACTACTATCACATTAGGAATTCCTATTGACGGGCAAGTAAAACTCCATTAGGTATTCCAAACGAGTCACGTTCAGTGAACTTATTCTCCAATAAGCACCTACATACTTGCTTTAGTGTTTCCACACAAATGACCATGAGATTAATCATCCTCATCCAATAAGCAAGTAACATATGTACCAATCTATTCGAATTTACTAATCCCCTTTTTAGTAATCCAACGATTGAAAACTATTTTAGTTTTAAGCTTTCTAAGAATTGTGATCTCATTAGCACGATCAACATCCTGATTCTAAAAGTATTAGTTAAAACTATGGGTTATTTACATATTATAAAAATAGCATCATGTAGATAATTAAATGCCATTAATAAATGAATACTTTTATTAATAAATAAATAAGATCGTTTACAAACTATATGCTTTATCATCATACATGTTTGGCTTGTATGCATACTACTTTCAATCTCCCACTTGCACTAAAGGCAATCGTCATGGTATCTCAAACCCATCTTCTGTAAGTGACGATCAAACTGTTGTTGTGTTAATGCTTTAGTAAATGGATCTGCAATGTTTTCTTAAGAGTCTACACGCTCGAAGGTGACGTCTCCTCTTTCAATGATCTCCCTGATGAAGTGAAATCGCCGCAACACGTGTTTGGATTTCTGATGAGACCTGGGTTCCTTAGCCTGTGCAACAGCTCCGGTGTTGTCACAGTGTAAGGGGACTGCTCCTCCAACTCTAGGAACCACACCAAGTTCTGTTATGAACTTCTTCATCTAAACAACTTCTTTTGCTACTTCACTTACTCTGCCTTTGTCACTAAATCAGCAAATGTTTGCTTCTTGGAACTCTTCCAACTCACTACGCCTCCGTTCAAAGTAAATATATATATCCTGAAATGAATTTACTATCATTCTGGTACGTTTGAAAACTTGAGTCTGTGAACCCCTCGAGTTTTAATTCAGACCCACCGTAGACAAGAAATACATCCTTAGTCCTTCGTAAGTACTTTAGGATTTTTTTCACTACCTTCCAGTGTTCTTCTCCTAGATTCTACTGATATCTGCTCGTTACACTAAGTGCATGAGCGACATCCGATCTAGTACATATCATACCGTACATGATAGATCCTATTACAGAAGCGTAAGGGATCTTACTCATACGGTTTCTCTCCTCAGTTGTCTTTGGGGCCTGTTTCTTGGAGAGATTTATTCCATGGCTCATCGGCATGAGACCTCTTTTGGAATCTTCAATGCTAAACCTATTTAGCATGATATCAATGTATGTTCCTTGGGATATGCCAAGCATCCTTTTAGATCTATCTCTATAGATCTTTATCCTCAAATTATAGGATGCTTCTCCCAAGTCCTTTATGGAGAAGTGTTTAGATAACCAGATTTTTTATCGATTGTAGCATAAGAATGTCATTCTCTATCAGTAATATATCACCAACATATAATACAAGGAATGAAACTGTGCTCCCACTAACCTTTGTCGACGTCGGGAAAAAATTTGCGGGGTCGGGTCACATCCCAGATCTTTCTCTCATCCTAAGTTATCTCTACTCTCACACTTTTTATTGCGAAAAAAGGTTTTGAAAGGTTTTTTATGAAAAGTCCAACATGTATCATGTCGACGATTGAACGTTTTATAGAATCGCCAGTTGGTAGATTTAAAATGGTTGTACCAACTCAACCGAGTTTTGTTTGAAAAAGGCCCAATTGTTGGACATTGTCGAAACTTGATCTTTGAAAACAAAGTTTGATTTCGAGGGCTTGGTTAAGCATGGGGAAGGTGTTAGGCACCCCAAAACTTTCGTGTAAACACGGTACTGCAATCTTTTCAATATTTTCCTTAAAACTGAAATGAGTGTGTGAGTGCTGTTTGAAAATTAGGCATATGTTTGATTGATTGAAAGTTATGCTTTGCTTTGTTGAACCTATATACGAAAGGTTTGATTTGATTTTGCAAAAGTCTTCGATTTGATTAGCAAAAGTATGATTTGATTTGCAAAAACTTTTCTTTTGATTGAATTGAAAATGATGTTTTGAAAGCTGGTTATCAAACCCTTACGCTAACATAGGAATTGAATCCAGTTGATACTTTAATTTTTTTTAATCTTTTTAAGCCTTAAGGCTTGCATTTGAATGGTGATTTGTCGAGCTGCGAAGCATCCTCGACCACAAAAGTAAATGCAAGTGTTGGTCTCCTCATGGGCATGATCGCCATCGGAGGGACCCTGACACAACAAACCATATTTTCACTATGTTTAGACCTTAAATTCGGATAACCATTTTAAGTTCTTTTGCATGTACATTTTACAAAAAAACTGGCAGGGCACATCTGTAAAGCGGAGTTTGTCCATCTTGGGAATCAAATTCTGATCAGTTTGATCATGAATCCCACAATTCTTAGGCTCATATATGAGTAGCCAATAAACCTGCACAGTTCAAATTTGTACAGAAATAGATATATATCCCAAATGTTGTCAGAACTGAGGATTCAATCAGTAAATCCGGGTTCGCACTGCCGAAGCATCTCGTTCCCACTAGATAGCAATCTAAGGGATGCGAGGTTGCTGTTGTTACTGAAACTACAAAAATTCTATATTTGAATAAATCTATGCCATTCTAGCTCCCCTGTTCAGTCTGTACATGTTTTGAACCATTTGAAAGCTAGGGTTGGCGATATTTAAATAAATCTAATTCGTCCGCAGATATGTTAGTGTCGATTCATATAAAATGAATATTTAAAGTAACAACTTAATAAAGCGAGTAAATCAATATATATACAGTTATATATACAAAAGCTGTAAGGGTAATGGGTTTTCACACAGGTGCCCGGACTGGAATTAATATATATATATATATATATATATATATATATATATATATTGACAAAAAAGTAGTCAACCAAGACTGGGAAGAGAATCAAGTGGTGGTGAAGGCTGCTTATATATGCATATTTATATATAAAAGCTGTAAAAAGGCCACAGAATAAACCACGCCGAACTGAAATGTAATTATACAGAAAAGTAGTCAACTAGGAACTAGGAAGATAACCCAGTAATGGTGGAGTAATGGTGAAGTCCATATAATGATTCCAGGTCGGACTGAAATATATAAATATAAATATAGAGACAGAAACGTAGTCAACTAAGACTAGGAAGAGAACCCAGTGGTGGAGAAAGCTACTTATATGTGCATAAATATATATAAAAGCAGTAAACTACCTCGGATTTGACATCCGGGCTTGACAGAATTAAAAGGTTAGTATATATACAGTTAAATAAACACACAAAAAAATCCAAACCCTGACTGGGAAGATAACCCAGTCCGGCGAAGTTGCTAATAACGAAGACGCAAGTATGCCGAAGCTGCTGGAAGCGACGGATCGATAATCCGAGTTGTAGAAATGCCAAAAAATGTGTTTATGTACAAAAATATAAAAAAAGATGGCGAAAACGCACACAGAATAGAGTTCCGGGCATATTTAGAAAATGAAACTTGATACGCAAGTGCAAAATAGTGCAAAAAAGCAAGAATAACTTTTTGATCGTAAAAATACTTACAACGGACTGCTACATGGGCTTTTTTCCAAAATTATAGGCTCTAAATATCCAAATCTACCAGTTATTTTCTGATATGTTGTAGTATGTGTTATATCTACATGTTAGAGTGAAAAATTTTTGGTTTGGAATATGTGAAAAAGTCAAAAAATTAAACAGGCAGAGGTTCGTTGCGTTTCAGAATTTTTTAAAATGAGGGGGGGTCACCTCACATATATAGGCCAGGGAGCCTCTACTCTACCTGCTGCTACCGTATGTAGAGGTGCTGCTCCTCTGGTGGGGCCCACTTGTCCAATTCTATCATCTCAAAGTACGTGCACTCCGAGTAACACGAGGTAAAAGTCAAAACTTTCTAACTTTTGATCGAAGCGTCCGTTTGAGGCGTGTTTTATCTTTCCAGAAAGCCATCACCGAGAATGTCATAATAACATTGGATAAAACATTGTCTAGGTCCAAGAAGATGGGTTCATAACCAAGTCTTCGATTCCCCGCTATTTATCCGTTGAGCTGTCTTGCGCTGTTTGCACTCGGGATCATCGTTATGGTTCGTTCTGACCTTGATGGCATCAATTCAACTTGAGTTTGACCAAATTGGCTTGGGGTTGGTAAAATAACCATTTTGCCCTTCCCGGGTTGGCCTTATTGTCGGCATGGCCTCTGGTTGACTTCCAAGAGTTGTTTCCAAGGTTTGGATCCCATTCGAGTCTGTTTGTCCTCAGTGTTATTCTCGAGGTTGACTTTGTCATTCCAGGTTTTCCCCTAAAGATGTTTTAAAGCTTCAAGATTGTTTCTAAAGTTTACTTGACTTGCCGGGTTAAGACCGGGGATGACTTGCACTTCTCGGGTTAATATCGGGGCTGACATGTACTTTTCAGATTGAGAATGGGGTTGATCTGATGGCCCCATATTGAGATCGGGGTTGATTTGATGACCCGATATTGGGATTGGGGTTGAACTGACACCCTGATATTGAGATCAGGGTTGAACTGACGGCCCGATATTGAGATCGGGGTTGAACTGACGACCCGATTTGAGATCGGGGTTGAACTGCCGGCCCAATATTGAGATTGGGGTTGAACTGACGGCCCGATATTGAGATCAGGGTTGATCTGAGGGCCCAATATTGAGATTGGGGTTAAACTGACAGCCTGATTTGAGATCATGGTTGAACTGACGGCTCGATTTGAGATCGGGGTTGAATTGACGGCCCGATTTGAGATCGGGGTTGAACTGACAGCCCGATATTGAGATCGGGGTTGAACTGGTGGTAGTTCTACCGTCTTACAGTGTTAGTAACAGGGACAGGAAATTTAAAGGGTCTACAAATGCCCCTCTTTATCATGCTCATGCAATGTAATGGAATGAACAGGATAAAGATTGCTAGACACTTGAAATGCAAAGGCAAAAGAGAATGCAATGCATGATATGGTATACAAGGAGTATTAGATACTTTTGAGGAGGTGGGGTTATCACTGATGGATTACGTTAGTTCCTGCTGGGGATGATGTTAATAGGATACCACGAACTTTTTCATTATTTTCAGCTGGGGATGACGTCATTCATGTTATCCTAGGTATGAAATTGTTGCCGCTGAGTTAGGCGAACGCATTTTCGATGCCTATCTTGATGAAAATTTACACCAGTAGTTGGCAATAGAGGCATTGAACCACCAGTCCTTCCTGATGCCCCCTTTAAAGGATGTGTATAACTGATTCCATCATTAGTGATGGGTTACTATATTGCTTCTGTTACCAGATCCCTTCCGACGTTTCGTTGGGGCTACGCAAACGGTTAAACTATGTCGGTTGGTACCTGAAACTTCGTTGGATTGAAGCCAACGACTGAATCGAACGCGGTATGTACCCAAAACTTTGTTGGATTGGAGCTAACGACTGAATTGGACTCAGTCTGTACCCGAAAATTCACTGGGATTGAACCAACGGCTGAACTGTCATCGATTAGTACCCGACGCTTCGCTGGGGTTGAACCAACGACTGAACTATCACCGGTCAGTATCCGACGGTTTACTGGGTTGTGCCAACGCCTGAACAAGACATGGTCTGTGTGACGCCCCCAAATTCCAGGACCGCCACTTGGTCTCTCGAATTCGGTTCATCACGTGCTCATGGTAATACATCACAATAATAATAATTAAATATCATACGATCACAGCGGAAAATCTATTCTAGAATAATTTACAATGATTTATTATAATTATTCCCCCAAGTCTCGCAACCTACAGTACTTAATAGATTACATAATAATATCAGTTAACGACTTATTACATAATCTAACTTAAGCTTAAACATAATCAAATCCAGTCTTACTACATCATCTTCATACAATATTAATATATTTAAAACATAACAGACATAAGCTAGTTGGTAGCTTTGCCCTTGCCCTTATCAACGCCCGAAGGTTCACCATGCTCTGCCTTAACTGAAATGTTTTAGGGAAAGCAAGAATGAGCACAAATTGCCCAGCAAGTAATATACAATAAGGGTGAGTAATAAGATTCTCAATTCTCGAAAGGGTATAACAAGATTTGATAGTTCAAGAATAACATGAATATCAACAGTTCTCAATATCAGTCGCTAAGGACAGGATAATATCAATATGATTCAATAATAAGTCAATTCAAGATTTCAAATAATTGAATACTGAGTAGTCACTACGGACTATGAACTTCTACTAGAATTGACAATAATAAACTGAAAATCCAACAAAAACAGGTACAACAGGTGATCAGCCTAAAGTACCCTTGTTTTGCATAACAATCAACCATACTCAAGTGTGCACGTCGGTTCTCCGACAATTATATATTCCCTTCAAAGAAGGTTGTTCTTCTCAGTCAAATATAAGATCCCGCACCAATCAATTAGTTTGGGTTGCTTTTCAATAACATAAGTCCAGCCGAATCAAATGGCATAGACACTTTCACAATATTCAAGAACAAGACTAAGTTCAACATGAATAATAGCTTTAATGAAATAAGAGTTCAAGTATGCTAATTCGATTCAACCGATTAAATAGGAAACTAGTTCGCAATACACAAGATAGGATACTTGCATAGTAAAAGAGTATAAGTTAGGAAACTTTCACAATCATAGATTTCCTTGCATAAGGTAAATGCGTCGGTTAGGATACTTGCACTTTAAAAGAGTGTAAGTAAGAGAACTTGCCTTTAGCGTAGTTTATCCACGAAAAGCAATCAACACTTTCGAATTCCTATCGTAATACAGTTACGTATATATATGATATTCATTAGTCATATGATTTAACTTCACATCTTCTCTTTGAATATACGATCAACACATAAGCTAAGTCTTACCTAGCTACACAGTTATATAGAATATAATTTCTATCCTTAACGTTCCTTCTTTAGAGTTTAAATGCATTCTCATATTATATAAGATCTCAACAATTAGCAAACATGCTTGCATATTATTAATATCACATAAGACCACAATCAATACTAAATATATTTCATTTTAGCAAGTTACGGCATCTCCTTAAGTTAACCGTCAAAATCGGGTTCAAGTAACATCATATAATATCGCGTAGCATGTATTCATATTTAAAGGATACTTTCATGCTTGTATAACTTTTCCAAATCCAATCGTACATGGTATAGGTTCTTAAGTTAATACTTAAAGCCATTCAAGGACACGAACTCATATGGTCTAACATGATTGCTTTTAAACACATAAGATATTCATATAACTTGTATTAGTCATGCTCATGAGTACTCGTATTGCATATATGTAGCTAGCATTGTTATTATCTTGAAAACATGCTTTGTTCATGCTAAACTTTAATCACGGCAACTAATCATGGTATATATACATGCATGACACATGAATGAGTCTAAGAGTACTATCACATGTGTCCATAAATGTCAAATTCTAATTCTCGTCATAACATACCAACGTTCACGTTCAAAGCTTATACTTTGTTAGTATAGTTCATTAATAAGGTCTATCATGTTCATGCTTCCTTATGAAACCTACATATGTAAGTTAACATGCTTTTCATGTATTTCAAGGCCCTATAAACATGCTCGAAAAGTCAGAATGTATACATGCTTCATATATATTAACGTCGTTTATGAAATTTTAAATTCGTTTCCAAACTATGTGTCGTTTGGTTAACCATGCATGCTAATATACTAAAACATGCTTACATTGCCTCATTAGGTTTATATATATATATATTAATCATGCTCCCATGCTTGTTTAAACAAAAATCAAACAATTGGTACATAACAGTTTTGTTGCAGAATGCAGAAAACTGAACACAGAGGCTGGCGCTGCGGCGCGGCAATACTGGCGCTGCGGCGCGAGTGGCGCTGCGTGCGGCGCTGCGGCGCTGTGGCGTCGAGGCAGTTTTCTGGTTCAGACTGCAGCGAAAACCGACCCAAAACCTCCCATTTCATCGATTTACCCAGATATTATCCTTGTTTAACTTACTAACACATACATATATGCTTATATAACAGTCAATAGCAATTATCAATTCCTAATTTCATGAACTCTAACTAATTTACGAATTTCATGTATTTACAGAAATTGTAGAGGAACAATGGAAATGAAAGACTATTCAGTGGTTCCATCATGTGTGTATGTTCATATAACAACAATATAAGGTTTCTACAAACCAATCATGAACCAATTTGGCATAATCAAGAATTTCAACAAAACTCAGAAAACAACAATGGAGTTCTTTTGACAGAAAAATGAAAATGAAGACACGAAGAGGATTTATACCTCTGTTATGGAGTAAGCTTGCTGATGCTACTATAAAAATTCCTTCTGAACTAAATAGACAATCACAGTATACTCTCTTCTCTTAGAAATATTTCAGCAATGAAATGAAGGTGCAGGGAGTTCTTTATATAGAAGAATGAATACACAGTCCAAGTTTCTAACTCCCAAATCAAACTAACGGATTGTCAAATTGCATGAAGGTTATAGAATGGTAGGTATTTAGTTGTTAGAATCCATCATTAACACCACTCCCTTGCTCATCATTGCTACAAGGCTATGGAAATTTACTGAGTTTAAGGAGAAGCAATAGGCTTAGGCCATAATGGCTGTGCACGTGAATGAGGGAAAGGAGAGTGACTATTATATTGGGACAAGCCAAGCAAATCTCAGCATTCTCACAAATGGACTATATGCTACACTTATGTTATATATTATATGTACTCTTAGGTTATAATTACAATGTTCTCCCCATAATGTATTAAATGCAATCTGAATACATATAATCTATGTACATTTTATCTTACCGATATAATACAATCGGATACTACCACATTACATTATATCATATATTATTAAATTGTATTACTCAACAATTATTTATAATAGATCCATGATACATTATTTTAATGTATATCCACACATCATTTGTCACATACACATATCATAACATATAGTTACTATACATTTAATTCGCATGCTTGTACATATAATTTCTCATCTTATAAATTGAATATTAATTAATAATATACACATATCCTACATCAATCAATATAATTGTTAACCTCCATAACAATTTAATTAACCTTTATATGATTAACTATCACTTTGATATAAATCTTATTATATTTATAAACACGTTGCTCATTATTATTATGTTCCTTGCAATAATAATAATCACATATTATTAATCAATCCTCATTAGTATTTTATAACAGTTAATTAATATTCTTCGATTAACAATTAATATAGATTAATTGTTTGCTTAAATTAATATAATCATTCTTATATTACGTCACTGTGCCACACAAGGCAATCAACGAGTTTATCACAAACTCCACCAATTTCTCAATTATTATAATTATTCAATTATTATAATTGAATTAATTCATCTCATAACACAAAATCATTTATATTCAAATAAATTCTCATTTCCATTAATATATTTATTTAATAATATATGGAAATTCTCGGGTATTACAGTCTGTACCCGAAACTTTGTTAGGGGTTGAACCAACGGCTGAACTGAACTCGGTCTGTACCCGACGCTTCGCTGGGGTTGAACCAACCGCTAAATTGAACTCGTACTGTACCCGAAACTTTGCTGGGGTTGAACCAATGGATGAACTGTCATCGGTCTGTACCGGACGCTTAGCTGGGGTTGAACCAACGGCTGAACTTTCATTCGGTCAGTACTGAACGCTTCACTGGGTTGTGCCAACGGATGAACTGAACTCGGTCTGTACCCGAAACTTCGCTGGGGTTGAACCAACGGCTGAACTGAACTCGGTTTATACCCGAAATTACGCTGGGGTTGAACCAACGGTTGAATTGAACTCGGTCTGTACCCGAAACTTTGCCAGGGTTGAACCAACGGCTAATTTGTCATCGATCAGTACCTGACACTTTGCTGGGGTTTAACCAACGGCTGAACTGATATCGATCAGTACCCGACACTTCGTTGGGTTGTGCCAACGGCTGAACTAGACTTTTTCTGTACCCGAAATCTCGAAAATGGCAGTTTTAGGCAGTTTCGCGCAGTTTGCGCACAATTTTTCGTTAGTTTGCATTGTTGACCCCGAATATGACTTCGGGAGGAATACCAAGGGTTTCTAGAGTGTCCCCCTTTCTGCTAGGATTCCGCTGCACAAATCGCTCAATCGCGTAGCGATTTTTCTTCAGATTTAACTTTTCAGCATATAGAAACTCCGTTACAACCCAAACCAAACAGAACCCGGGGGAGTGGGACCCACCCTGGGGAGCCGCAGGTGGAGGTGCAATAGTCGAAGGTGGGCCCGCTTCCACCTGGGCGTTATATTGGGCAACGGGGGTTTATTTCTTGCAAATCTCATTTTGTGTTCCAAACGAATTTCGATCTTCTTTTTCAGATCTACGGAGCTTGGACAACTACTTTTTAATTCTGTCAGTTTCTATGCATTTAGCACAGCGCAGGTAACGTTTTACGTCCTTTTTTTGCATGTTTTGACAGTTAAAAGCATGTGAACCACGTAGGTGGCTTTTCGACGCAATGTATGAAAAATATATACTTATATGACTTGCTAATTTTTTTTTGACTACATATGTATGTATATCTTACTGTAATGCATGTTTGGATGTAAAAAAATTCAGATTCTGAGACAGTTATATTTTGCTTTTTTGATCATTTTACTCCTCCTTTTTGAGGCCTAGCGAGCCTGGATTTTCAACTAAAAATGTCCATGATAATTGAGCTACTATACGAAGTTAACTTTTGATTTTATTTCTTAAATATGGATTGTTCCTATTTTTTGGAAGGTGTGCTACTGAATGGCCACCTAGACATGCCTATATGCATACGGACAATCCATTTTACAAAGGAAACTTTGACAAAAAAATTTTAAAACCCGAGTATTTAATAAGCATGCAGTTTTGACTCTACTGGAGATTTTTGACTGACCCATGCATGTTTTAGGACTTAGAGATGCATAAAACACTGATTTAAAATAATAAGCCACATATTTTAGGCTTACCACACCCTTTCTGAGGTGATTTGGAGACTTTGTCCAAGTGATGGATAGAGATAGACCCTACAATACCAACAGAGTCATTTTAGGCATTAGACGTATTAGGGCTTCTGATGTTCCTCAGCCACGTCCAGCCAGACCACCTTGCAGATTGGCGGAGTTTGTGATTCGTCCAGTCCAGGACGAGCCGCTAATTGACATTGATGATGAGTAGGATCCTTTTACTACTCTGGCTCCCGCTCAGGCTCCATGTACGGAGGTTCCTGGCATTGTTGTGCCAACCCAGGAGCTGTTGGGCTACTTGAGTCGCCATCCATCGAGGTTTCTCCACGCCAATGAGGTGACTTGAATTTTTTTCTCTTCTTGGATTCTTTTCTTTCTTTTGCCATTCTCGGGGCACATGTTTTTTATATGAGTTGGCTTTTTGATGCAGGTTCCCAGATTTACGCAGCCTCGAGGGAACTGGTTCAACGTGTATTCCCTGTATCATACTTTGCACGAGGATTGCAGGGATATCATTGATGGCTGGGGATTTCAGGCTTTCTTCTCTATTCTTCCTCGTCGTTGCCCCTGGGGTATATGAGGGTGTTCTCTGAGTGGTGGTTCCACTAGACTCAGTCCCTTCACTTGTTAGATTGTGAGGTGATGATGACCTTTATGGACTGGAGGTTCATCACCGGCAATGAGTTTGAGGGTGAGCAAGTGCCTGTCGTGGCTGACATCACACCTACTGCTGTTCGATCCCTGCTGGGAATTCTTGTGACGGCGCTCAAGGGTCGGACGGTCCGATCTGGTCCTTTGAGTATAGATGCCCAGAATGGGGCTTTGCTGGAGCCTCCACCTGATGATCGGAGGGTTAGAGATCATATTATGAGGTGATTATTTTTAGTGATCATCAGGGGTTGTTTTGTAGCGGATAACTCATCTATTGTGTCCTTCGCCCTGGTTAGCGCTACCCGACATGTAAAGCGCCTCTGTGACTTTGATTGGGGTTCCTATACTTTTGCCTATTTTCTCCGGGGAATGCGTATGCTTTCGAAGGGTTCGACGGAGGCCTGGTTTGGATTCTACCCGTTTTTGCTGGTGGGTACATCTTTCATGTATCTTTATGATTTCAGCATTTATATTTATCATTCTTGATCATTATGGACTTTTGATATTGACATGGCCAGTTCAGGGCATTTAAAACGCTTCCTTGCTTACGACCCGCCACTACTTTAGGTCTGGAGACCTACCCTCGAGGATGGCGTTGGCATCACTCCACCCTAAAGGAGGTCCCTATTGCTGAGGGATTCATCTATGCTCGCCTACAGTTGGAGCTTTTGACGGCTAGATCGTTCTCCTGGATGTCGTATACCGCTGAGTTTTTGACTGTCGGATTGAGGGAGGCTTTCCCACTGGTCGAGAGTTTGCATTGTTGACCCACAGAGTCCTGATTTTGATATAGGGAGGCTGGGAGCTCTATTTGGGAGATTATGCCATCAGGAGTTTTACGGGTGAGATCCGCATTCCCATTGTTCCTCCTGCTTAGTATCATTGGCCGTTGATCATACCACTGACATAGATTCCCATGGTGGGCATAGATGGTTTCACCCTATTAGAGGGTCTGTTCAGCCAGGAGGCATTTAGCAGATGGTAGAGTCCTCGCACTATTAGAGCTCAGACTCGGGCTACCCCGTTCATAGCAGACATGGTGCCCGGGTCTACGATGATGACAGACTGGATAGCTTGCCTCAGGAAGCCTGCTCATTTATAACAGATTGCAGATCTTACCCGCGAGTTGGATAGGGCTCGCTTTTTTATCAAGCATCTTGGCCGAGATCCGTCAGAGGCATCTTCTTTTGACCCATCCAGCTCAGGAGCGGGCCCCTCCTCAGGTCCATTTCCAGTAGTTTTGCAGGGGCAGATCCTCCCTTATACCGCCCAGATATGCCTGATGACCGCAGCTTTGTGTCCACAGAGGAGATGGATCAAGTTAATCACCTAGACGTAGACTATCTCGATCTCTTTTGATAGCTATAACAGCTCAATTTTTGGTCAGCCACTGTTTTGGGTATTTGGCGATTGTGCCATCATTTTGATAGACCACTGTTAGTAGTTGGGTGGTGGTGCCCCATTTTCTTGTACTCTTTATTTTGCTTTGTATTATCAGACAGGGATGATGCCCGCAATAGATAGTTTGTTGTATATATTCATGTTATTTCCTATCTAGCGTATCATGTTCATACTTGTCATCATGCATGCATTATGTTATGGGTATGAATTTAGACAGATGAGTTCAGGTTTGACCCTTGAATGGCCTTGTAGTAAGGTGATACAGATGACATCGTCGGCCATGAGCCGTATTTAGCATTTTCCACAATCAGAGGTGGATTTATCATTGAGGTTGTGGTACGAGAGCCTGCCCTTCTAAGCCAGAGGGACAGTAGACCTGAAGGATCAAACCGCACCGTAAATGGATGCCTATGTACTCTCGGGTAGACGGAGATCAGGTCACTTGTAGTTCTGGCTTTATATGAGAGAGGGTTTAAAAAATTGTATATTGGGTTTTGAGTTTTGTTTGATGAATTTTTGAGCTTTTATTTAGTTTGACCGCACTAGAAATGGCTACCTACGTACTCCCGGGTTGAGGGAGATCAGGTCATTTATAGTTCCGGCTTTATATGAGAGAGGGTTTGAAAAACTGTATCTTGGGTTTTGAGTTTGGTTTGATGAGTTTTTGAACTGTTATTTGGTTTGACCGCACCAGAAATGGCTGCCTATGTACTCCCGGGTTGAGGGATATCAGGTCATTTGTAGTTCTGAATTTCGAGTGAAACAGAACCAAATTTGATTTGTAGTACCCGGATGCAGGTATGCATGTGCTTCAGACATAGTACCTCTTTCTGGTGTTAGAGTTGATGAGTTTGGAAAATTCGTTGTCGTCCATTTCTTATAATCTGATAGCTCATCCTGTCAACACTTCCTTGACAATGAAAGGGCCTTCCCAATTAGGGGCGAACTTTCCTTTAGCTTTGTTTTGATTGGCTAAAACTTTCTTCAGCACCAAGTCATTTTCTTTAAATTGCGATATTCGGACCATCTTGTTTTAGGGTCAAGTAATCCGTTGTTGATATAATTGTCCGTGGAAAGTGGCTGTAGCCCTCTTTTCATCGATCAGAAATAGTTGGTGGTGTCGGCCTTGCAACCACTGATCTTTGTCTATCTGAGCATCGATCAACACTCGCAAGGAATCCATTTCTACTTCTATGGGAAAGACTATTTCCATGCCATAGAATAATGAATATGGGGTAGCCTCAGTAGAGGTGCGCATTGACGTCCTGTATGCTAACAGGGTTAAAGGCAGCAGGTCAGGCCATTCTTTGTGATTGGCGAACATTTTCTGCATGATCTTTTTCATATTTTTGTTGGCTGCTTCAACAGCACCACTCATCTTGGGCCGATAGATGACAAAATTGAGATGCTTGATGTGGAACTTACTGTATAGTTCTCTCATCATTTATTTGTTCAGGTTCTTGGCGTTGTCCAATAGGATCACTTCCAGTTGTCCATATCAACAGACGACATTATTTTTGATGAACCCAATGATGACCTCTTTGGTGACTTTGGGAAACGTGGATGCTTTAACCTGCTTGGTAAAGTAATCAATCATGTTGAAGATGAATCGATGACCATTGCTGGCTTTTGGTTCCACTGGACCGATCACATCCATTCCCCACATGGAGAAAGGCCATGGTGAACTCATGTTGTGTAGCTCATTTGGAGCAGCATGTATGGCATTTTCATGTACTTAGCATTGAAAACATCTCTTGATGTGATCGTAGCAGTCAACTTTGAGAGAGATCTAATAATGCCCTATTCTTAATATCTTCTTGGCTAGCAGATGACCACTCATATATGGACCACAGACTCCACCGTGGATTTCATCCATCAATCTCTGGGCATGCTTTTTATCAAGGCATCTTAACAGGCCTATTCCAGCATCTCTTTTGTAGAGGGCATCTCCTTTAGATAGAACTTCATAGCCATCTTCCGAATCTTCTTTTGCTCAGATTGGCTTGCTCCTGCGGGTGTATATCTATCTCGTAGATATTCCTTGATGTGTTGATACCAAGGCTGATTGACATGAGGTATTTCATCTGATACTTCACCAATGTAATTAATTTATGTCGGTGCTTTCTAAATTGTGAGTTTGATGCAAAAAATCCCACTTCTATCGGATATGCGAATTAATGAAGCCAAGGTTGCCAATGCATCCGTGAAGTCATTCATACGTCGAGGAATATGGTTGAAGGTTATGTCTTCAAACTCCAAGGATATTGACAACCTGCCGATGATAGGGCAGCAAATGCAGTTCTTTGGTGTGATATGCCCTAGTGGTTTGTCTGATGACCAACTCAGAGTCTCCAAAGACTAGTAAATGTTTGACACCCATGGATTGGGCTATTTTCAACCCCATTATACAGCCTTAATACTTGATTTTGTTTTTGGTGTTGCAAATTGAAGTTGTGTAGCCACAGGATATTGTTCTCCTGTACCAGAGATAAGGACTGCCCCAGCTACGACACCTTCCATGTTTACTACTCCATCGAAATAAATTTTCCATGGCTGGACTGTATTGGCTTGCTGGAATTGTTGAATTGTCATGATTCCATCATCTGTAAAATAGGTCTCCAGGGGCTCGAACCATCCTGAAGGTGCTTCAGCTAATTGATCTGCAATGCCTTGACCCTTGATTAACTTTTGAGTCACGTAAACAATATCGAATTGTTGTAGGATTAACTGCCATTTGGACAGTCGGCAGCTCAATATTGACTTGTTGAATACATACTTGAGTGGATCCAGGCGAGATATGAGGTAGTTTGTATGCCCATGCAAATAGTGTTGCAACCTCATGGCGGCCCATGCTAATGCACATCATATCTTCTCGATCATAGTGTATTTCTGTTCACCACTGTTGAATCTTTTACTGATGTAGTAGATGGCTCTTTCTTTGCTACTATCATCTTTATGTCCTAACATGCATCCCATTGCGTTGGTGTTGACGGAAAGGTACATGAACAAGGGAACTCCATCCCTTGGGGGTACCAAAATAGGTGCTTCTGATCACCTGTCTCTTGATGGCAAGGAAGGCTTGTTGACAATCATCATTCCATTCGATATAGGAATTCTTCCTTCGTAGCTTGAATATGGGTTCAAAGGTTGTTGTGAGCTGGGAAATGAATCGGCTTATAAAGTTGATCCTTCCCAGAAATCCACGTATCTCCTTCTCTATTTGAGGTACTGGCATCTCAGTGATGGCTTTGATCTTGGCATGGTCAAGCTCGATGCCTTGATTACTCACCAAGAATCCTAGCAGCTTGCCTGCTTTGACGCCAAAAGCACATTTGGCGGGATTTAGTTTGAGGTTGTACTTGCGCAACCTGTTGAACAGCTTCCTGAGATGGTCGATGTGATCATCCTCCCTCCGGGATTCGATGATGATGTCATCCACATAAACCTCTATTTCTTTGTGCATCATATCATAAAAGAGGGCCACCATGGCTCGCTGATACGTGGCTCCGGCATTGATGAGGCCGAAAGATAATTGCCTATAGCAGAAGGTTCCCCAGGGAGTGATGAAAGTTGTTTTCTCCCAGTCCTCTTCAGCAACCATGATTTGATGGTAACCTGCAAATCAATCCACGAAGGAATATATGTCGTGCTGCGCAGTATTGTCTATCAGGATGTGGATGAAAGGTACCGGGAAATTATCTTTGAGACAGGCTTTGTTCAAATCCCGGTAATCTACGCATACTCGTACTTTCCCTCCGGGTTTTGGCACGGATAATATGTTTTAAAACCACTCTGGGTAGGTTGATACCATGATAATCCTGGTTTTGAAATGCTTAACAACTTCTTCTTTAACTTTCAGACTGCATTCAGGTTTCAATCGCCTAAGCTTTTGTTTGACGGGTGATAAATGGGTTTTATACCTACGAATCAGATATTATTTAGCTTAATTATTGTTATCCGTAAGTGTTTTAGTATCTTTTTATTAGTTTTTGTGTTTATTTCTTGTAGGATGGAGCTGGAGGGAGAAACTGGTCATTTGGGAGAAGAAAAGAATTAAAAATCATTAAAATTGGAGCTGAGTAGCAGTTTTGTAATTTCCTGGTCCTAGTCTAGCACCTAGTGCGCTTGAATTACACTAAACCTAACGCCTAGTGTGCTAGGGCACACCCAATGTGAGTTATTTTGCTGCTAAGTTGATTTTGAGGAATCTGGAAGAGGGTTTTGGTCCAATAAAAAAAGAAAAAAAAGACTTCAGAAAAGAGGTATCGAGGAATTAACAAGGATTTGCAAAGAGAGATCGAAGGAGAACACGAAGGAGATCTACAAAAGGTTAAAGATCAAGTTAGAGATTTGGAGCGGTTTAATAGTTTCTTCTATCCCTTTCATCTGTCTTTAATTTTGTAATCTTTGGGATGTTTGGTTTATCAAGTTGGATGATGTCTTCTTCTATTATCATGAACTAACTTTTCATTAAGATTGCAACAGAACATAGTATGTAATTTGAATTGATGCTCTTTATTTGATTTAAGTTAATTATTCTTGAATCGTTTATCATATCTTGTGTTTATTGATTAATTGTCTGATCAACAATTAACGGTATAATTTATACGAAATTGGAAAATGGAGTATGAGTTAGATCTAGATATGATAGCATCTGTTCATATAATCTGAATAAGGTTAATATGTTTAGCATATAGGATAGGAACATATCTATATGTCTTTTGCAACAATTGACAGAATCTGTGCTTGAAAACCCTAATTATTTTAATTCACATAGAAATATAGTGGATTAATTAGTTAGGGTGTTCCTTGTAAATCTGTTGCGTAACTACTGGATGTATAAGGATTCGTTTACGTGTCTTCGGAAGAAGTACTTGAATATTATAAAGAATTCTTGGTTAGCAATTCATAGTGATTAAATAATTAAATGAGGAGTGTATTGGTTTAAATGAATTTCTAAGGGAAGTTGTGATCTTAACCTATTCCATCTGCATTCATTCTTGTGACTTTATATTTTGGTTGTTAATTAGAATTCTCAAAATCACAATCATTCTTCGTAGTTTAATTTAGGATTAATTGAATTGAAATTGGTATTTGATAATATTGATCTATTTCCTCGTGGGAACAATATTCTTGCTTGCTAAATATTACAAACAAACACGTATACTTGCGTGTTTAATTGCTGTTAATAAAAGAGGCAACAAGTTGTTGGCGCAGTTGCCGGGGAAATTAGTTTAATATTTCGTTATTATTAATTTTGATAAAGTTAATCTTATTTTAGACTTTTATTTTCATTTTCTTCTCAGGTTATCTTCTCTAGTGTATGCAAACGCGATCAAAACAGCCGGAGCATGAAACATACGAAGACGATATCGACAAACGGTTTAGACGATTGTGTAAGTGGGTTAAAGAAACGCGAGAGGCACATGATAAGCAAGATGCAATGGCTGAGGAGAAATCAAAAACCTTTTAGGATTATGCTATTCCATAAATGGATGGGATCAGGTTAAGCATTCAACGAACGACAATTAATACTGCAACTTTTGAGATTAAGCCGGGAACCATCCAAATGATTCAAAATCTGGTACAGTTTGGGGGCTTGGCGAATGATGATCAGAATGAGCAGTTGGTGAGTTTTCTAGAAGTTTGTGACACATTCAAATACAACCAAGTCTCAGACGACGCAGTTAGACTTTGTTTGTTTCCGTTCACTCTCTGAGACAAAGCAAGAGGATGGTTACATTCACTTCCATCGAGATCCATTACCACATGGGATGATCTGGCATAGAAGTTCCTAAGCAAAGTTTTTTCCTCCCGCCAAAACAGTAAAGTTGAGGAATGAGATAACCAATTTCACTGAATTAGATTCAGAGTCATTCTATGATGCCTAGGAGAGATTTAAAGAGTATATGAGAAAATTCCCACCCCATAGGATTGCCCGATTGGCTACTTGTACAATCATTCTATAATGGTCTCATGGGTGGTATACGGGCTAGTGTGACGCAACATCTGGAGGAGCCTTCATGACAAAGAATTTTGATGAAGCGTATAGTCTGCTAGAGGTGATGTCAACTAACAACTACCAATGGCCAACTGCTAGAATGACACAACCACAGGTTGCTGGGATATTAGAGGTAGATGCAGTTACAGCATTGTCAGCCCAAATTGTAGCTCTAACACAGAAAATTGAACAAATGGGAAATCCGAATAGGCAAACTATGGCGATGGTATGTGCATTGTGTGCGGGGAACCATGCATGTGATCAGTGTACAATAATTCTTGAATCAGTGCAGTTTGTGTCTAATTATAATCGGCAACAAGGTAATAATGCAAATAGTTATAACCCAGGATGGAGGAACCACCCAAATCTATCTTGGAAAAATAATCAGTCACAAGCACAAGCTCAAGCTCCAAGACAGTCACATCCACCTGGATTTCAGCCTCAACACCCACAACCTCAACAAATTGACAAGTTATCTCAAATGGAAGAATTACTCGCAAGAATGGCAACTGAGTTTGAAGTAATAACAAAGAACCAATCATCAGCAATAAGGAATCTTGGAAATTAGATTGGGCAGATAGTAAGTGCTTTAAACAACCGACCTCAAGGTTCGCTACCGAGTGATACTGAGAAGAATTCGAGCAAGGATGGGAATGAACAGTGCAAAGCAGTTACACTCAGAAATGGGAAGGAGTTGGCTACAGATTCTGATGAGCACAAGAAAGATAGTAATGAGAAGGTCAATGGAAAAGAGTCTAGAAATTCAGAAGGTAAGTCTGAGAGAAAAGTTGTTAAAAAGCAGAAAGAAGAAAAGCAGATGCTAGTTACACCACCTTTACCATTTCTACAGAGATTTCAGAAGCAGAAGTTAAACAGACAATTTTCAAAGTTTCTACAAATTTTTAAAAAGCTGCAGATTAATATTCCCTTCGCAGATGCTCTAGAACAAATGCCTAGCTATGTAAAATTCATGAAGGATATTCTATCGAGGAAGAGAAAGCTAGGAGAGTTTGAGACAGTAGCATTGACAGAGGAATGCAGTGCTATTCTACAGAGGAAGTTACCACCAAAGTTAAAGGATCCGGGTAGCTTCACCATTCTGTGCACGATAGGAACTCAGTTGTTCCGTAGATGTCTGTGTGATTTGGGAGCAAGCATCAACCTTATGCCATTATCAGTCTACCAATAGCTTGGGTTGAAGGAAGCTACACTAACGAATGTCACTTTGGAACTTGCTGATAGATCTCTCACCTACCCCAAGGGAATAGTGGAAGACGTACTTGTAAAGGTATATAAGTTTATATTCCCTATAGACTTCATAGTTTTTGACTTTGAGGAGGATAGCAATATACCGATTATTCTTGGGTGCCCGTTTTTAGCTACGGGTAGGACATTGATTGATGTGCAAAAAGGAGAGTTAACAATGATGGTCCAAGACGAAGAGGTTACTTTTAATGTATTCAAAGCTATGAAGTTCCCAAAGGATGAGGAAGAATGCTTCAAGGTTGATCTAATTGAGGGAGCAATTAGGGAAACAAGTATTGAATCAGTAAATGAAGACCCTCCGGAAGCAGCATTGGTATTTGAGAACATGTCTGATGACTAAACTGTATTAGAATTGGCTCAGATGTTAGATTCATTGCCGAAATTCACACGAGTCAGGCCAACGTTTAAACCTTTGGACTACTGGGGAAAGCCATCCGAAAAGGTCAAATCATCATTGGAAAAACCGCAAACCTTGGAACTTAAACCATTGCCTAACCATCTACGGTATGCATACCTTGGTGTTTCTTTTACCTTGCCGATTATTATTTCTGCATCACTTGATGAGGTTCAAGAAGAAAAGCTACTAAGGGTACTTCGGCAATATAAGACTGCTCTTGGCTGGACTCTTACAGATATCAAGGGGATAAGCCCATCAATTTTTATGCATAATATTTTGTTGGAAGATGAAGTGAAACCGACTATTGAACAACAACGAAGACTCAATCCCATCATGAAGGAAGTTGTCAAAAAGGAAATTATTAAATGGTTGGATGCGAGAATTGTCTACCCTATCTCAGATTGCTCATGGGTAAGTCCGGTTCAATGTGTGCCAATAAAAAAGGGAATGACAGTAGTTGCAAATGAGCATAATGAATCGATCCCAACTCGAACAGTTACAGGTTGGCGGGTGTGTATGGATTACAGAAAGTTGAACAAGGCCACTCGTAAGGACCATTTTCCTTTACCATTCATAGATCAGATGTTAGACAGGCTTGCAGGGCATGAGTATTATTTCCTCTTGGATGGATACTCAGGTTATAACCAGATTGCCATTGCACCCGAGGATCAGGAGAAGACGACATTCACATGCCCATATTGTACCTTCGCTTTTCGCATAATGTCTTTTTGATTATGTAATGCGTCGGTGACATTTCAACGGTGTATGATGGCTATTTTCTCTGATATGGTCAAATAAAATCTCGAGGTATTTATGGATGATTTTTAAGTTTTTGAGATTCGTTTGATTATTTTTTGGAAAATCTCACTCTTGTGCTAAAACGAAGTATGGTAACGAATTTGGTTTTAAACTGGGAGAAAAGTCATTTTATGGTGCAAGAGGGGATAATCTTGGGTCATTGAGTGTCATCAAAAGGAATTAAGGTAGATAGAGCCAAGATCGAAACGATTGAGAGCCTCCCGCCACCAGTTTCAGTAAAGGGTATTCAAAGTTTTTTGGGACACTCTAGTTTTTATAGAAGATTTATAAAAGACTTCTCCAAAATCACGAAACCACTATGCAATCTTTTGGAGAAAGATGTCCCATTCAACTTTGATCAAGCATGCCTGGAAGCATTTGATGTGTTAAAGAAGAAACTAGTTACCGCTGATGAGTGGGTTTAATACCCACTAATCAGTATTCGTTATAACTTGATTCTCATTGTTTTTAAGTTGTTTTCCTATCATTTTACCTCGGATTATTATTGTTGTGTGTAGGAAACGAATTGGATGCAAAAGGAGAAATTAGAGCTAAAATGTTAAAACAGGACAGACATAATTAGGATGACCCAATTCAGCAATTAAGGACTCAAAAGGCAATGGCATATATGGGCCAGGGATTTATTGAATGAGTAGCATAAAATTAGCAGCTCGTGCAGGCAAGCCATGCAACACATGGAATTAACACACGAAATCAACAAAGGAAGAAAACCAATTGGGCAGTGTGTTGACCCGCTAGGGCGGGACCTTGAGCTGGAGATCCCCTGCTGGGGCAGGGAGGCGCGCACGCTGAACTCCTTTTCTGACTTGGATTGTGACGTGCTGAAGCGAATTGAAGGCTGGTAATTAGGATATGAAAAGTGACTTTCTGATATACTCATGAGGGATATGCAATCAAGTGGGCCAGCTGCTGATCTCTATTCTTATTAGGACTTGCGCAATAAAGGCATGATATAAGGGGCTGGACCGAAAACAAGTAGGCCGGTGGTTTTTCTTTTTCTATTCGGATGTAACAAGAGGCAAGCAGCTGGATAATCTCCTTTTCTAATTTGGATTGTGGGGCTATCAATTGCAATAATAAGTGGGTGAATATATTATATAATGGTAAGGACTTAACCTATTAAAGAAGGGGAGCCACGGCAGGAGCTTACATATATATATTATTACGATTAGCTTAACAAAATGATATTAGATTAGATTAGTTGGTTTAATTTTTAAATAAAATAATAAACCCTAATTGAAAGGGGATTTGGAGATTGAAGCAATTAGAAGCCATTGAAGGGCAAGAGCAGGAGTAAGAGGGAGCTTGATGATTTGTTGATCACAAATTTATTCTCTTCTCTACTTTTATTCTGATCTTTTAATGTGTATTCAATTGTGGATTCTTAGTTTTAATTCAATATCAATGACTTAAATTCTTTGTTTAAGATTACAATGGATCTTATTGTGTAATTTATTTTAATATATTTCTCTATCAATTATTGGTGATCTATCGTTGTGAATTGTCTATTGTGGTTTGGACTTAACTCCTTAATTGCCTAATTATCAATTACCATGATAATCTATATAAAATCGAGAGAGGAGTATAGATTTAGATCTGATCATAGTAGCATGTGTTTGTGATTTATGCGGAGATGGAATTCATAATTCGTGTTTAGGATAGAGATACACCTTTATGCTATATGTAATCTTATAGAGAACTTGTGCGTGAAATCCTTTATAATTGTAATTCATATAGAGATATAGTGGATTAGTTAATTAGGGTGTCTTGCTTAATTATATCATCTGTGGATTTAAGTGAGTGTGGGGTTGATGCATCGAGAGGTGGTTATATCTGCTTTAGTATTCTTGATTAACAATTCAGAATAGTGAGAATAATTGATGAGAAGTGTGTTAACTTAAATGAAACAATAAGTGAAGTTATGATCTTAAATCTCTGTAATCTTATCTTAACTAGTGGTAGTTAGTAGTAGTTTGACTATAACTTGAAATTCATTCGTTTAAATAAGATTGAGTTGGTTACGGGTTAGTACTTGGTGATTCTTATTAAATAATTCCTCGTGGGAGCGATACTTTACTTTCACTTTATTACTTGTTGACCACGTATACTTGCGTGTTGTGCGTAATTAGATTTTACCCAACAAGTTTTTGGCGCCGTTGCCAGGGACTTAATTTAATAATTATTTACCAATATTAATTTCAATCAAATTAGTCTTAATTTAAACATTTTTTCATATTTTTAATTCTCTTCATATATTTCTCTTCCTATATTTCTCTCTTTTTAGTTACCATGGATGACTTTGTGTATCAATGGCCATACACGAACATGACTCAACCAAGGAAAATAAGGATTGATGAACTTAATACATTTTCTGTAGTGCCAATACAAATTGAGGCAAAGTCGAAGACGTTGGAGGTTATCGCAGCCCAACGAAGTCGAAGGATGGCAGTTACGTGTGATTATTGTGCTGGCAATCATTCGAGTCATCAATGCACCGTCAATTTTGAACCGGTACCATATAGTGGTGATTACCTCTACAACTATGATGAGCCTAACTATCACCAAGATTGGGGGTATCACCCGGATTCTTCATAGAGCTACAATTATGATGACCAATACTACGCTCCAAATGCATTATACACACCAGAATTTTCATGTCCACCTCCATTGTCACAAGAAGAAAATTCAAGGCTGGAGGAAATGTTGTCCAAGATTAGAGCGTCAAATGAGGAGTGGCGGATTAATCAAGAGAGGTCAAATCGAAATCTAGCGGAGTCAATTCGAGATCTTGCGAATCAAATAGAGCAAATGACCAAAGCTTTAAACAACCATCCTCCAAACACTTGGATTTATGACATAGGATGGCGAAACTGACGGAGAACCCGAACCAAATCTGCAGCTGGATGAGCCACAAAATATCGAAAGAGAGGAGACAAATGGGGATAATGAAATGGAGGTCGATGAAGATCTAAATTCCAAAGAAGACGAATCGATCCTGCTAGTTCCCCAAGTGCATTCTCCGCCAAAGATCAAGGATCTAGTCAGATTTGCGAAACCATGACTGCTTGGTAGTCATATCGTTGGCGAAGCTCGTTATGACATAAGAGCGAGTACAATTTTGAACACATGGTGGGACGAGAAAGAGAAGATAGACGAAGAGCCCATTGTGTGTGACAAGCTTCTATGCCCCAAAGAGATCACATATACAATGGAGAAAACACCTAGCTGTTCGACGTTCTTGATTGAGATCATAAATAATCATAGCATGCTAGGTGACTTTGATGCACTGGCCATCACTATTGGGAACCTCCCAACGGATTATTTGCTACTGGTGGATAGAGGGTTCCTCAACTTCCGAAGAGGAATTGGATAGCGTTGACCAGACAAAGTCCGGCTGAAGGACTACAAATCAAGCGCTTATTGGGAGGCAACCCAAGTTTAAGTTTAATTTTTAGTTTTTTTAGGTTTCATATTATTTGATAGAATTTTCAAATTTTTTTATAGATTTAATAAACGTGCTTCTATTGTGTTCACAGGTTAGTCAAGTCCAACTCAAGTGTGGTGCCCGATTCATTCCAATGTGCCTAGCCTATTCTTCAGACTTAGCAGACAAGGAGGAAAATTGCTATATGTTAGGGAAGTCCTCTCTTTTAATTTTTCCTATCTTAGCCATTGAGGACAATGTCTGTTTTATGTTTGGGGGTATTTATCATGTTTAGTATTTACTTGGGCAATGTTTTGATGGAATTTGATCTTGGCCAATGATAAGTGGGTGGTTAATGTTGTTAACTGGTGGAAAAGTGATGAGCATGCTTAGTCTATATTTTAACTCATTAGTTGGTTTTCACACTACTTGCGAAATTTTTGAAAATTTTTACACATATCCATTTGTTTAGCCAATTGGGATTGAATTTTTTTGGCTAAATGCTTATGAAAGATATCATTGCAACTCGAGAAATCTTATTTGAGCATCATTCAAAGTGAAAATTAGGCACTCACATAAGTTTGGGGGAAATCTTGGGGTATTGTTGAAAAAAATATTGTGTTGAACCTTCCCGAGTTGAATAATTGAATCTTGTGGTGGGTCGAGATGGAGCGTAAAACGCACTCCTCATAAACACGGGCACTAGATGGAGCGTAAAACGCACTCACTAAAAAGATAGAGAAAAAAAGAGAGTATTTTTGAAGTACTTGGGAAGGGTTCATATGTGCTTAAATGTTTAAATATACGGTTGATCCTCAAGAAAAATTTGTGCTTTGTCTTTATTAGAGGAGATTGATGTGATAAGAAGTTTTGAGAGTTGTTTTTGAAAATATTTTATGTGTGTTGGTTGATTTTAGCTAAATCATGACAAGTTTAAACAGTTGCATGCACACACTCACTTCAAGGATCATGAGTAGATGTGAAATTGATGAAAGTGTTGAAATTTTAGTCATAGCATTGTTTTGAAATTTCTTTGGGTTATCATTTGTTGTAACCTTTGAGGCCAGTGTTCAAGTTCATATTGATTCATTGCTTAAATGGATTATTACTAGAAAGTGATTCTGTCTAATTTGTGTTTGCTTGAGGACAAGCAAAGTCTCAAGTTTGGGGGTATTTGATGAGTGAGTTTAATACCCACTAATCAGTATTCGTTATTGCTTGATTCTCGTTGTTTTTAAGTAATTTTCCTATCATTTTACCTCGTATTTATATTGTTGTGTGCAAGAAACGAATTGGATGCAAAAGGAGAAATTAGAGCTAAAATGTTGAAACAGGACAGACCTAATTGGGCTGACCCAATTCGATAATTAAGGACTCAAAAGGCAATGGCATATATGGGTCAGGGATTTATTGAATGAGCAGTATGAAATTAGCAGCTCGTGCAAGCAAGCCATGCAAGACATGGAATCAACACATAAAATCAGCAAAGGAAGAAAACCGGCTGGGCAGTGTGTTTACCCGTTGGGGCCGGGCCTTGAGTTAGAGATCCCCCATTGGGGCGGGGAGGAGGGCACGCTGAACTCCTTTTCCTACTTGGATTGTGACATGCTGAAGCGAATTGAAGGCTGTTAATTAGGATATAAAAAGTGACTTGCTGATATACTCATAAAGGATACTCAAGCAAGTGGGCCAGCTGCTGATCTCTATTCTTTTAGGACTTGCGCAATAAAGACATGATATAAGGGGCTGGGCCGAAAACAAGTGGGACGGTGGTTTTTCTTTTTCTATTCGGATGTAACAAGAGGCAAGCTGCTGGATAATCTCCTTATCCAATTTGGATTATGGGGCTTTTAATTGCAATAATAAGTGGGCGGATATATTATATAATGGGAAGGACTTAACCTGTTAAAGGAGGGGAGCCACGGCACGAGCTTATATATATATATATATATATATATTATGATTACCTTAGGAAAAAGATATTAGATTAGATTAGTTAGTTTAGTTTTCAAATAAAATAATAAACCCTAATTGAAAGGGGATTTAGATATTGAAGCAATTGGTAGCCATTTAATAGGCAAGAGCAGGAGTAAGAGGGAGCTTGATGATTTGCTGATCACAGATTTATTCTCTTTTCTACTTTTATTCTGATCTTTTAATGTGTATTCAATTTTGGATTCTTAGTTTTAATTCAATATCAATAACTTAAATTCTTTGTTTAAGATTACAATGAATCTTATTGTGTAATTTATTTTAATATGCTTCTCTATCAATTATTGGTGATCTATCATTGTGAATTGTCTATTGTGGTTTGGACTTAATTGCTTAATTGCCTAATTATCAATTACCGTGATAATCTATATAAAATCGAGAGAGGAGTATAGATTTAGATATGACCATAGTAGCATGTGTTTGTGATTTATGCGGAGATGGAATTCATGATTCGTGTTTAGGATAGATATATCTTTACGCCATATGTAATCTTATAGAGAACTTGTGCGTGAAATCCTTTTTAATTGTAATTCACATAGAGATATAGTGGATTAGTTAATTAGGGTGTCTTGCTTAATTCTATCATCTGTGAATTTAAGTGAGTATGGGTATGATGCATCGAGAGGTGGTTATATCTGCTTTAGTGTTCTTGATTAACAATTCAGAATAGTGAGAATAATTGATGAGAGGTGTGTTAACTTAAATGAAATAATAAGTGAAGTTGTGATCTTAAATCTCCATAATCTTATCTTAACTAGTGGTAGTTAGTAGTAATTTGATAATAACTTGAAATTCATTCGTTTAAATAAGATTGAGGTGGTTACAGACTAGTACTTGGTGATTCTTATTAAATAATTCCTCGTGGGAACGATACTTTACTTTCACTTTATTACTTGTTGACCACGTTTACTTGCATGTTTTGCGTAATTAGATTTTCCCCAACAACCGCACCTGTAATCATAGCACCGGATTGGAGTATCCCGTTCGAATTAATGTGTGATTCTAGCGAATTTGCGATTGGCGTAGTTCTTGGCCAACGAAAGGATAAAATTTTTTATGTTATATATTACGCTACTAAGACGTTAACGGATGCCCAACTGAATTATACCACTATCGAGAAGGAGCTATTACCAGTTGTTTATGTATTTGATAAATTTCACTCATATTTGATTGGGACAAAGGTGATTGTTGTTGGTCCATTTTATATGACACAATTAACGCGCAAGTATACGCGGCCAACGAGTAATAAAGAGTAAGTACAGATATCGTCCCACAGAGAATTAATGGATAAAAGACACCAAACCACTAGCACATAATCATTTCAGTCTTATTTAAACGGGTGGTAAAGAGCAAGAATTAAAACTACTTTAAACAAGGCAAGGAATTAACTTAAACTAATTAATCCTAGAGTTAAAATCAGATAATGAAGATAAGAGATTCCAATTTTTCCTAATGATTCGTCTAAATCGACATACTTCTAATTAGGTCAAATTAATAGTCAAGATAGTTAGCCGAGAACACGAACGTGAGAGAAGGCCATCTTTCGATGCACCTACTCCATATCACGTGCAATCCACAGATGATAGAACCCACATGAACAACCACATTATCTAAACCCCTATATGTCTATGGTGTTTACAAATAAATAGGGTTTAAGGTCAAGTCCTCTATTGACTACGGACGACGTTTCGGTATATGTCTATCCTAAGCACAAATCATACATCCAACGTCATGTGAATGCACAATCACCCGCTACTATGATTAGATCTAAACCTATGCTTTGTCTTTCAAGTCCACATAGGTTATCACAGTAATTGGTCGCGAATCAATTAAGTAATGCAAGCACGAATCGTAATGGACAGTCATATAACAATCAAAGAGACAATCATGGAAGCATATCAAAGTAAACCACTCAAAAGGTTCCATTGGAACCTCAAAATAAGCTTAAGCCATAAATAACTCAAGTATATTATCCACAAGATTCAATAACATCGTCTAAATATACAATGTAATAGCAAAGAGAGATTAAGGATAGAGATTTCAAATCTTTCTCCAAGCTTGGACCCTTAATGTCAATCCTCTTGCTTCAATCTTCAAACCTAACAAAACCCTAGAATCTTACTAACTAACACTAAACTAGCACTAATCTACTCCTAATCTAGACTAAACAAGATGCAAAGGAAGAAAAGAGGGGAACTAGGGCTTAGGGCCAATATATGATGCTCTTTCTTGCCACAAACGAGCCCCCTTATATCCTAATCAAAAGCCAAGTCCCGTTCAATTGAAAATTCAAGTCTGGCACAGCTGGGGACTGGCGCGGCCGAGCCCAAAATACCCTAGAAATCCGCACGCCTGCGCCAAGGATTTTTTACTGCAGAGTCCTCTGGTAAAACGGCCATAACTTTTGATCCGAGAGGAGTTACGAGGCCTGCCACCTGTCAAATCGAAGCTATCAAAGAGCTCTATAACTTTATTTTTTTGAGCATTGAGAAATAATGGATGGATGAAGGCTGAAATTGAGCTCCAAGTGACAACTGTGCATAAAAACTCAAAACCGTGAGGTTTGACGTCCGTTGGTATACGGGGCATAACTCTCGCCTCCGAACTCCGATTTGGATGATTCATGATGTTACAGAAAGCTTATAAGATGCTCTACAATATGAACTAAGTTCCAATCCAAGAACATGCAATGAACGTGAACCACCCAAACGATGTCCGGATTGCACTTCCCTCCCATTTTTGCTTTAAAGGCCATTCTTGCTCCTTTTGTCCTCTAGACTCGTGGCATCACCTTCATTGCTTCCTCACCCATGCTATCTTCATGCTTTAAGCCCATTTTAGTGCTTTGTCCCATTTAAGCGTTCTTTTGCCCTTTTAATCTGAATTTACACCCGAAGAGTTTCTAAACCTGAAAATCACAAAACAAAGCAAAAATACATAAATGTACAATGATACTTGAGTTTAAGTAACAGAATAAGTTGGTTACTATCTGAATAAGTGGTCATAAAAGCCACTTTTCAATCGTGTTTACAGACTATTCGGCAATTAAGCACTTGATAGCAAAGAAGGATGCGAAGCCGAGATTGATTCGATGGGTATTATTGCTACAAGAGTTTGACTTGGAGATCCGGGATCGAATAGGAACAGAAAATCAGGTTACTGATCATTTATCACAGTTAGAGAATGCATAACTAAAAAAAGATGACACAACAGTGATCAACAAATTTTTTTCGATTGAAGAACTTTTTGAGGTAAGGATGGATACACCATGGTATGCAGATTATGTAAATTTCATTGTGAGTAAGGTGTTTCCGCCAGATTTGACGAGTCAGCAGAAGAAGAAATTTCTCTATGATGTGAAACAGTATTTATGGGATGAGCTATTTTTATTTAAACAATGTGGAGATCAAGTAATAAGAATGTGCGTTCCGGAAGTTGAAATGGAGAATATTCTATACCAATGTCATGCATCTGACTATGGTGGTCATTTTGGTGGAGAAAGAACGGCAGCTAAGGTGCTTCAATGTGGATTCTTCTGGCCAACACTCTTTAAGGATGCCTTTGTGTTTTCATTGAAATGTGACAGATGCCAAAGAGTTGGTAATATATCAAAGTGACAAGAGATGCCACTAAATATGATCCTAGAAGTTGAATTATTTGATTTGTGGGGCATCGACTTCATGGGACCCTTCCCCTCGTCTTTCAGCAATTCTTACATTCTACTTGCAGTGGACTATGTTTCGAAGTAGGTTGAAGCTATCGCATCACCCACCAATGATGCTAAGGTTGTGGTTAAGTTCATTCGCAAGAACATCTTCTTTAGATTCGGCACTCCTCGTGCGATAATTAGTGATGAAGGCACACACTTCTGCAGCAAGCAGTTTTCAGCTACTCTAGCTAAATATGGAATCAATCAAAGATAGCAACTCCTTACCATCCACAGAAGAGTAGTCAAGCTGAAGTTTCTAACCAAGAAGTGAAACGAATTCTCGAGAAGGTAGTGAACCCAAGTAGGAAGGATTGGGCAAGAAAGTTGGATGATGCTTTGTGGGCGTACCGTATAGCTTATAAGACATTGATCGGGATGTCACCATACAGGTTGGTTTATGGGAAAGCATGCCATCTTCCGGTAGAGTTAGAACACAGTGCTTATTGGGCTATTCGGAAGTTAAACTTTGATATGTCTGCTGCGGGAGAAAAGCACCTCTTATAATTAAACCAAATGGATGAATTCAGACTCCAATCGTATGAAAATAAGAAGTTATACAAAGAAAGGGTTAAGCGGTGGCATGACGAGAAAATCCTAGAAAGAAAGTTTGAAGAAGGGAAAACAATGCTATATATAATTCCAGGCTTAAACTGTTTCCAGGAAAGTTGAAATCCCGTTGGTCATGACTATTTATCATTACAAAAGTTTATCCTCACGGAGCTATGGAGGTGGAAGACCCGGATGCTAAACGTAATTTTAAAGTCAATGGTCAGAGATTGAAGTACTACTATGGTGGTTGTGTTGATCGTGAAAAGACATCGGTCAACCTTGCTGATTAGAACAGAGAAGAAAGTCAGGCTGAAGACTATAAACCAAGTGCTAACTGGGAGGCAACCTAGGAATTTTTATTTTATTTTTATTTTTTTTATTTGCGTCACTGTTAGTTTATTTTAATAGTTACATCCTGTATGTTCTTTAACATGGTCTTTAATTTATTTCAGGATGGGAAACAAGTTTATAGTTGGCGGGCTCGACTAATGGCCACTACGACTACCCAAATTTCCAAGCACCTATGAGCGCAATTGCAGAATGACCATTTGTCAAAACCTCAAATTTTTAGTCAATTGCGTTTGTAGTATAGTTAGTATGAGTTTAGTTTAGTTAAGCATTCTGTTAGTTTTTATTAGTTGTTAATTAGCTTAGTTAATTTAGTAGTATTAAGTTATTCCACAAAGTGAAGTCTGAATTGAGTTCTATTTGATTGCAGGGACTAGGACGCAGGAATTTGTGACTCCTTGCCTCACAGCGTATGAAGCGCTCATTCTATGCACAAGTGGAGCCTAGGGCGCGGAAATTTAAGTCGATTCCCTGAAAGCCAGCGTACACTGCGCTTCATATGCCCAAAATCCAGCGCCTATAGCGCTTGGTAGTAAAACACTAAATAAAACTCCAATCATCTTTTTCCTATCCTACTCCAACTGAAGCACTCGTCAAATATCCTAACCTCTTCATTCCTAAGCTTAAGCCTTAAAACCCAATATCTTACCGAATTTCAACACAAAGCAACCTCACCCGTTCACCAACACAGATCAGACTCAACAACTCCAATTCTCAAGTACACAGATTGCACATCTCTCACATCTATCTCACATACGGAATAGATACCATCGTCTTAATCATTCAAAGTGACTTGTTAAATCAATTAGTATATAATCTAGGGACATAAACAAGTAAGCTTAACCAAGAATTATCTTTGATTACTTGTAATTTCTCTATTGGGGTTTGCTCTAGTACATATATTGACAAAATATTGATTATTTTTGTTGGAGCTCCCATTGAGTTTGTTTTGCCTCAATTGGGTTTGAATATTCTTAATTGCTGATTGTATTGTCTTGGAAGGACATTGTGCTTAGTTAATTGAAAGATTTTGTGAAAAATAAGTTTTGGGGAAGATTTTTGCAAAAGTTATTTATAACATTTTACTCCAACTGTTTGATATTGTGTCTCAAAGATAAATTTTGGCTTCTGAGAGGTTTGAACTCTAATTTTTTTTGGGCAAGACAATGACACTCACATCTATGGCTCGCAAGCGACAAAGAGGTGAGACTTCGAAGGCTACAGGAAAATTTGACAAGAAGCGATTCCAAACATATGAAGCATCTGAACATTATAAAAATTGGTTAGCTGGAAGACCTTTAATACCTGAGCGGGGATTGCTCTCGGAAGCTCAAGACGGGGAACTTGCCTTAATGATATCAAGCCACAATTGGTTAGCTTTTACTGCTCAACCCGAGCCGACGATTGTTAGGATTATCAGAGAATTTTATGCCAATGCAACTACGGCTGATGGCAATAATGTTATGGTTCGAGGACGAGTAGTCAACATGGGACGTAAAGTAATCAATACACATTATGGGCTATCCAAGATCATAAGCAGTGATTATCAGGATTATATAAAACATGATTTGGTTTATAGTGAGGTGATTGCAGCCTTATGTGAACCAGGGACAGAATGGGCATTAACAAATCAGCAAGAAGCATGCCATTTCCCTACATCAAAGCTAAGTCGATATGGTAAATCTTGGAACGCCTTCATTTGTGCAAAGTTAATGCTGTGTAGGCATATGATCGACGTGATGAGTCACAGGGCTGCATTGTTGTTTTGTATTGCAAAGGATATATCAGTTGACATTGGGGAGGTGATCCATGAATCTATCTTGAACGAAATCCAGCCAGGAACTACAGGTGGTTTACCTCACCGATCTTTAATTACACGAAGTCATTACGAAGTGGATTGACGTGATGGCTACCTAAATTCAGCAGAGTCTTGACCAAATGAATAGCAAACAGGATGTGTTAGCTCAGCGTCAACATGAGCTATATTTTTACCATTTGAGTTGTCAGGCCGTATTAGTAAAGATGTTTAGCAGGATGAATCCGGTCGCAACTCCATATCAATGCCAACCACCTCCACCTTTGTCGGTGTACCCTCCATCTGATTCAGCTCCTGAGGTTGACGCTAATGAAGATGATGCTAACAATGAGTAAAACTTTGATCTTTCAAGGAAGTCCTTAGTGCTTAACTCTTAAATATTTATACAATGAGGACATTATCATTAATAAGTTTAGGGGGATTATTTTTAGATAGAGTGCATGTAGTTCATGTACTTTGCATTAGTATTGTCTAGGTTAGTTGGATTCATATATTTGCATGTAGCGTAGTTTAATTTCGTGTGTGCATATATATATATATATAAAGATTGGAAAACCAAAAAACATAAAAATAATTGTGTTATCTGCTGCATTTAGTTAGTTAGATCACATTATGAATCCAAGCAGATTAGTTAGCATGAACTTAACATGGCCTATCATGAGATTGGGATTATACATATGGTTTAATAGTATTGACAACTGAGATATGGATATATTTTCATATCATGTTGTAAATTTTATCCTGTTTAAAATTGATGTAACCGGATGGCACATTAGGTTGACCATTTTGATTAGCTTAGTTTAAATGATCACATAATTATCTTCTTGGGGGAAATCTTTGTTTTAATGAAGGAAAATCTGGAAACTTGTGGTAAAAGCTAGGATGACGCAAAACTCAAGTTTGGGGGAAAATATAGGAAATAAAAAAATATAAAAAAAATGCAAAAAAAGGAAAAAGAAATATATATATATATATATATATATATATATATATATATATACATATGAATAAACACGTTGACTTGTTTAGTTCTGTGGCCTTTGTTACTTGAGTAAGAAAGCCCTAAGGGATGACTTTACACCCAGTGCCCTAAAGCCGTCTAGTTTGGGAGTCGTTGGTCGAAAGCTCGCTACATGGGTACCATTGAAAAGCCTAAGAGAACTAGACATCGTACTGTCATGTGTAAACACGAGAAAGTCCAAAAATGCCCTTGTGAGCGAATAAAAGAAAAAGTAAATCCTGTATTGACCCTGAACTTGGTGATTGTGAAAGTTCTGGCCGAAGCATAACTTGTTACAAAGATTCTTGAGTTAAATTGTGTTTTTCCCTCTAAGAATCATATTATGCAATGTATTTGAACTGTAGTTGATTTTTATAGTTGCTAAGCATACACACATTACATCAGTTATAACAGGCTTTGATTTATGGATTGATATGAGTTATTGAATTGGCTTGTTTAGATTTATTTTTTGAAACTATCGTGGATACCTCTGAGGCATATTTGTACGATTTTATACTGACTGATGGCTGGATTCGTGGGCATATCGATAGGTTGCATTTGCATTATTGCATTGTTTAGGGATAAATAATTGATTAAGTTTGGGGGTATTTGATAAGTTGCTTTTATACCTACAAATCAAATATTATTTAGCTTAATTATTGTTATCTTTAAGTGTTTTTAGTATTTTTTATTAGTTTTTGTGTTTATTTCATGTAGGATGGAGCTGGAGGGACAAACTGGTCATCTGGGAGAAGAAAAAAAATAAAAAATCATTAAAATTGGAGCTGAGCGACAGTTTTGTAATTATCTGGTCTTAGTCTAGCGCCTAGTGCACTTGAATTGCACTAAACCTAGCGCCTAGTGCGCTAGGCCATGCCCAATGTGAGCTATTTTGTTGCTAAGTTGATTTTGATGAATCTGGAAGAGGGTTTTGGTCCAATAAAAAGAGAAAAAAAAAGAGTTCAGAAAAAAGGTATCTAGGAATTAACAAGGATTTGCAGAGAGAGATCGAAGGAGATCTACGAAAGGTTGAAGATCAAGTTAGAGATTTAGAGCGGCTTAATAATTTCTTCTATCCCTTTCATCTATCTTTAATTTTGTAATCTTTGGGGTGTTTGGTTTATCAAGTTGGATGATGTCTTCTTCTATTATCATGAACTAACATTTTATTAACATCGCAACGGAACTTAGTATGTAATTTAAAATGATGCACCATATTTGATTTAAGTTAATTATTCTTGAATCGTTTATCATATCTTGTGTGTATTGATTAATTGTCTGATCAACAATTAACGGGATAATTCATAAGAAATTGGAAAATGGAATATGAGTTAGATCTAGATATGATCTAGAATGGAGTTGCGTAACTGCTGGATGTATAAGGATTCGTTTATCTGTCTTCAGAAGAAGAACTTGAATATTATAAATAATTCTTGGTTAGCAATTCATAGTGATTAAATAATTAAATGAGGTGTGTATTGGTTTAAATAAAATTCTAGGGGAAGTTGTGATCTTAACCTATTCCATCTGCATTCATTCTTGTGACTTTATATTTTGGTTGTTAATTAGAATTCTCAAAATCACAATCATTCTTCGTAGTTTAATTTAGGATTAATTGAATTGAAATTGGTATTTGATAATATTGATCTATTTCCTCGTGGAAACGATATCTTTGCCTGCTAAATATTACAAACGAACACGTATACTTGTGTGTTTAATTCCTGTTAATAAAAGAGGCAACAACGGGCTTTAATCCAACTTTGATGGGCATTCGATGGATGACAATGTCAGTGGACAGGCCAATCATGTCTTCATGTGACCATGCAAATACATCCTGGAACTGTGTTAGGAGTTCGATCAGGTCAGCTTTTTGGTCTTGGGTGAGGTCTAAGCCTATCTGAATTTCTTTGCTGTTTTTGGAGGTTCCTATGTTGATAGTGATGGTTTGGTCGAGGTTTGGTTTGGCTTTATCTTCGACGCATTCTTTAATCTCCTCGGGCACCTCATAGTCATCTTCCTCCTCTTGATCAATATCCAACAAAGTCGTAGTGACTGTGACAGGATGGCATCTCATCAGCAGAGACAACCACATCCAATGCATGAGTTCTGAAAATAAAAATGCTTTCATCTTAGATATATACAACTGCTTAAACATACAAAGCATTTGGCAAAGCATGACAAAGTGGCTGCTATAGCTGTGCAATTAAAAGTAAGCAGTAAACGAAAACATATTAAAAGGGCAGATGTACTCTCTGCTCCTTTACCCTTTTCGACTGAGGCAAGGGACACTACTCTAGTTATCCAAGGTTAGATCCTTATGAATGGGGAGGATCGAGGATTTGTGATTATCTATCTCGTCTTGGATGATGACTGAGACATACCTTATAATATGGTCGGGGCTTTTCTTTGAACTACCCCCTTTTTCCTTCTTGATGCGAGGAATTTGAGTCTGATCCATGTCGTCGCTGTCTGGAATCTCATCATTCATACCCTCGTAGTTTATGATGACCCGCATGTTAGCGAATGGGTCTCGTCCTTCATACAGGATATTTTTTTTCCCTTTTCACTATTCACCTCAGGCTTGAAGGCTATTCTTTCATTGATAGGTATGATTGGAGGAAATAGCATTGCTGATACCACAGTAGGGATCTTCCTCATTAGTTTTACCCATCCGGCATTAGTGAGGTTTGGCAGCAATATGGTGGAAGCATGGGCCTTTGGATGCTTATGCGAATTCCTGTAATTTTCCCTGGATGAGAATCCAAATCCAGCTCTCCCGGTCTGACTCAGGATTTGTACTAGACACTGGATACCTTGTTGATTCTTTCCTAACCCTTCTCCAGGTTGGAAACCCAAAGATACCATTTCCTGGCCCACTATTATAACTTCGGTGTAAACCTTTGGTTTCAAGGCTGGTGCACCAATAGGTAGATACTGCGAATCACTAACCTCCAGGGCTTGAAATCTTGCAGGCTCAATCCCTACATCCAGGCTAATCACAGGCATGTCTCCCTGTATGCAGACATGGTATTCTGGTTCGGCATTCACCATGATTACGATGTCGTTGATAATGTACTTGAGTTGCTGATGGAGGGTGGATGGCACTGCCCCTGCCCATGTGGATCCATGGCCTGCCCAGCAACAAGTTATATCCTGTGAAGATATTAAGCACCTGAAAGGATACGTAGAAAGTGTGTGGGCCAATCTCCAAGGGTAGCTCTATTTCTCCCATAGCTTGGCGTCGCGATCCATTGAAAGCTCGGATGACCACATTACTGGTTTTAATCCGGTTCGGGTTGATCTTCATTCTTTCCAAAGTATCATAGGGACAGATGTTGAGGGATGATCCTCCATCTCTGAGCACACCTCCGATCACATACCCGGAAGACATCACAGCTATGTGCAAGGACTTTCGATAGCCCGTTCCCTTTGCAGGGATATCATTGTTAGTGAAGGATATCACATTGCTATTGAAAATGTGCTCCACCACGTGACAGAATTTCTCGGCATCCACGGTATGTGGCAGATAGTCTTCTTCTAGTACTTTTAGCAGAATGTTGTGATGATCCACCGATGATAGGACCAAGTCTAGGATGGACATTTTCTTGGGTGTGTCTTTCAAGTCTTGCACCACCTTGATTTCATTGTGTCCCATTTTGTTGAGGAACTCTGCAATTTTCTCATCATCCACCTTTGCTTTGGCTTTGATGACTGGTTTGATCACCCGCTGAGGCAGGTATAATGGATTGTCCTTTGGTACAATGGCAATGTTGTTTGAAGTGGAACCTTTATCATTCCCGTAGTTCCATGGGACCCTCTTCAGACTAATAACTGGATACTGAGGTCTGAAGGGCAAGATTAAAGGCTCGGGTGAGGCCACCTTCACAGTATTTTATATTTCTTGGACCCATTTCCCTGGCAGTACTAAAGGTTTGAGGGTTGACTCCTTATCACAGGAGATGACAACTACTGTACCTTGATTCTATACAGTGGGGATCCAGAGAGTTTCTTCATCTGGAAGGTTGAGAACTTGATTTCCCCTTATCAATTCACCGCTTTCAATCGTATCTTGAATCAGGTTACGAAGTGCCCAGCAATTCCATGTATCATGGCAGGGTGAATTGGAGTGGTACTGACATATTTGGTCATGTTTGAATTTTCTGGATCGAGGGTTTAATGGAGGTAACAAGTCTGCAATAATTCCCTTATTGATTAACATCTGGAGGATTTCTTCCATTGACTAGTTTAGGTTGGTGAAATTCCTTTAAAATAAGAATTTCCTAGTAGTTTGGATACTTTCTTCTTCGACCCCCTTGTTAGTCCAGGGTTCATGCTCATGAGACCAGCTATGATCCCTCATGGGATTAATCTCTGGTGTGGGAGGACGATCGATATCAGACTGTTTGGCCCGTTTGATCAACTTCCTGGTGATCTGCTGCTGGTAGACGATCAGTTCTGCTAATTATTTGATTTGCTCCTTGATAGATTTTATTTGCTGCTATATTAGGAACCTCCTTTCTGAGATTTCCCAACTGTCTGAGGTGCTATTGCTGGATGGAGTTGATGCTCCCACACAACAGAGGTGCTTGGATCGTTCTCCACTTAAGGTGCTGATCATATTGACATTCTCCTCTGTATGTTGAGGGAGATGATTATCCTGCACATGCGGTTGCTCAGGCTTTGTTACCACAATCTCTCTGTTGTTGATCAAGTCTTGGATTTTATCCTTGAGAGACCAACAGTCTTGTATGTCATGGCCTGGAGAACTAGAATGATAAGCACATTTCTTGCTTGGATCAAAATTTTGTCCACCGGTATTTGTGGGTGGAAGGATTTGGACAATCTTCTTCTGAGCTGTCAGAAGTTTGAATACATTCTCAAGTGAATCCCCTAGAGGGGTGAAAGTTCTTCGATGCCTGACCTCCATATTATTTTGGAATGGAGGGTTTGAAGGCTGTGCTGGAGTTTGAAAAGGGGTATAGTTCCTCCTTTGAATGGGCATACTATTTGACTCGCCCCTTAGATTTTGTCCTTGTAACACTAAGGACACTTCTTCATCTTTCTTCTTATGTACTCTCCGGGGATTACTCCCGGGGGATTACTCCCGTAATTTTTGGATCGGATATTTTCAGCGACAGCTTTGAGGGCGGTTAGATCTTTTATCTTCCTGGACTTGAGCCGCATTTCTGTCATTTCGTCGTGCTTGATTATTTCAGAGAATGGTTTTCATATGCCTGCTAGGTCCCTCTCGTAATATGGCGCTTCTTGGATGTCGATGAAGGCCATGACTATCTCAGACTCATTCATGGCTGGGGTGACTTGTGCTACAACCCTCCTCCATCGTTGGGCATACTCTCTTAATGATTCAGTATTCTTTTTCTTAATCTTGGTTATTTTGTATCTGTCTGGAGCCAGCTAAGATTTGAAGCTGTATTGATTGAGGAAGTCATGGGCTAACTCTTCCCAGCTGTGAATCTTAGAGTTATCCAGACAGGAATACCAGGCTCTGGCCTCTACAGTCAGACTCTTTTGGAATAACTACATTCGAAGTTTCTCGTCCTCTACATAGGATCCGAGTTCTCGAATGAATACTTTCAGGTGGGTATAATGATCTCCTAATCAATCATATTTCTTGAAATCAAGAGTTCTAAATTTTTTGAGATAACGAGCTTCGGAGAAAATACAGAGGTCGGAGTAATTAACACTGCCGAATGCCGCTGTCCCTTCGATAGACCAGAAAGTTTCCTCCATATGTTGTACTTTCTTCATGATGTCACTGGCTTCCTGTTCTTTGACGAGGGGGGTGATTTTAGGAGTTTTATTAGTTGTGTCCTGGTTTTGTGGTCTAGGAATCTGAGTCTCAACTTTTTCGGTCTCTAGACTACCACCACTACCACCAGGTGTTCCTGGTTCTGGGCAAGCTTGGGCTTGCTTCCCTTTAAAGGCCTTGCTTTGTTACCTTAGAAAACTGGCTAATTTAGCCATCTGATTTCTCAGTCCTTCGAACTCTTCCCTAGAGACAGGGGTGGATTCTGTTTGAGCACTCAAAGTCATGTCCGTGGATGGACGTAGTGCTTTCTTAAACTTAGATCTAGTGACAGGACCAATTTTTTACCTACAACAAAACATAGGCGTGTCAATTTCCTAAAGTAGGTAGGGATAGGATGCATGATGTGGTTTTTAATTTTATCCTGCAAAACAGTGGTCAGTTGCTTTGATGACATGATGACAAAAGGTATACAACAGGAAATATAAATCTTTCATTATGATATTTACATTGTGTTCCTAGACATTGAATTTGAAAACTAGACATTGAATTTAAAGAGGAAGGCATGAAGAAGCTTCCCATCGAATTTGGTTAATCAGAGGCTAACCTATCTTAGGTTACAATCTCGCGGCATTTTGGCATGAAGGTCCCTAGATCATCGCAATGTACTAGAGGGGAAATTAATCCGATCTTTCAATTTCAGCGAATTTGGGTGGTGAATTTTCATGAGCCCCAAAGACTTAGCCGATCCCCAGAGACATTACTTATAACCAAATTTTGCCTCCTTGTGAGAAGAACACAACATACATTCACATACATCGCCCTCACCGTATGAATATGACAACAGTTGGTGCGAAGCACTAATATGGGTGCGAAGCACTAAAAAGCAAGAAAGCATTCATTAACATTCATTCAATGTAAAAACGCAGCATTCATGCGTTCATGTAATGTTAAGACGCGTCATTCATGCATTCATTCAATGTAGAGACACATAATTCATGCATTCATAGTTTTGAAAGGGAAATATTTGAAAAGATTTAAAAGCGGCATAAGCCCTCTACTTTCCCCAGCAGAGTCGCCACCTGTCGACGTCGGGAAAAAATGTGCGAGTCGGGTCACAACCCTGATCTTTCTCTATTCCTAAGTTATCTCTACCCTCACTCTTTTTATTGCGAAAAGAGGTTTTGAAGGGTTTTTTAGGAAAATGCCAACATGTATCATGTCGACGATTGAACGTTTTACAGAGTCGCCAGTTGGTAGATTTGAAATGGTTGTATCAACTCAACCGAGTTTTGTTTGATAGAGGCCCAATTGCTGGAGTCTGTCAAAACTTGATCTTTGAAAACAAAGTTTGAGTTCGGGGGCTTAGTTAAGCATGGGGAAGGTGTTAGGCACCCCATAACTCCCATGTATACACGGTACCACAATCTTTTCAATATTTTCCTTAAAACTGAAATACGTGTGTGAATGCTGTTTAAAAATTGGGCCTATATTTGATTAATTGAAAGTAGTATTTTGCTTTGTTGAACCTATATATGAAGGGTTTAATTTGATTTTGCAAAAGTCTTTGATTTGATTTGCAAAAGTATTTGATTTGATTTGCAAAAAGCTTTTCTTTTGATTGAATTGAAAATGATGTTTTGAAAGCTGGTTATCAAACCCTTATGCTAACATAGGAATTGAAGCCTGTTGATACTTCCATTTTTTTCTTTTTAAGCCTTAAGGCTTGCATTTGAATGGTGATTTATCGGGCTGCGAACCATCCTCGACCATAAAAATAAATGCAAGTGTCGGTCTCCTCATGGGTATGATAGCCATTGAAGGGACCCTGGCACGACAAACCATATTTTTACTATGTTGAGACCTTAAATCCGGATAGCCGTTTTAAGGTCTTTTGCATGTACATTTTATAGAAAACTGGCAGGATACATCTGTAAAGCGGAGTTTGTCCATCATGGGAATCAGATTCTGATTAGTTTGATCATGAATCCCACGATTCCTAGGCTCACATATAAGTAGCCAATAAACCTGCATAGTTGATATTTGTATAAAAATAGATATATATCCCAAATATTTCCAGAACCGAGGATTCATTTAGTAAATTCGAGTTCGCACGGCCAAAGCGTCTCGTTCCCACTAGATAACAATCTAAGGGACGCGAGGTTGCTTTTGTAACTGAAACTAAAAAATGCTAGATTTAAATAAATCTCAGCCATTCTAGTTCCCCGATTCAGTCTGTACATGTTTTGAACAGTTTGAAAGCTAGAATTGGCGAGATTTAAATAAATCTAGTTCGCTCGCAGATATGTCAGTGCCGATTCATATAAAATGAATATTTAAAGCAACAACTTAATAAAGCGAGTAAAGCAATATATATATATAGTTATATATACAAAAGCTGTAAGGGCGATGGGTTTTCACACCGGTGCCCGGACTAGAATTGATATATATATATTGACAGAAAAGTAGTCAACCAAGACTGGGAAGAGAACCCAATGGTGGTGAAGGCTGATTATATATGCATATTTATATATAAAAGCAGTAAAAAGGCCACAGAATAGTCTAGGGCGAACTAAAATGTAAATATATAGAAAAGTAGTCAACCAGTGACTGGGAAGATAACCTAGTAATGGTGAATGGTGCAAAAAATAGTATAAAGGCCACAGAATGATCCATGCCAGACTAAAATATATAAATATATATATATAGACAAAAACGTAGTCAACCAAGACTGGGAAGAGAACCCAGTGGTGGTTAAGGCTGCTTATATATGCATAAATATATATAAAAGCAGTAACCTACCTTGGATTTGACATCCGGGCTTGACAGGATTGAAAAGTTAGTATATATACAATTAAATAAACATAAAAAAAAGTCAAACCCGGACTGGGAAGATAACCCAGTCCGGCGAAGTTGCTAACAATGAAGACGCAAGTATGCCGAAGCTGCTGGAAGCGACGGATCGTCAATCCGAGTTGTAGAAATGCCAGAAAATGCATTTATGTGCAAAAATGTACAAAAAGTTGACGAAAACGGCCACGAAACTGACTTTCAGGCATATTTGGAAAACGAAACTTGATAAGCAAGTGCAAAATAGTGCAAAAAAGTAAGAATAACTTTCTGATCGTAAAAATACTTACAACGGACTGCTACACGGGCTTTTTGCCAAATCGTAGGCTCTAAACATCCAAATATACTGGTTATTTTCTGATATGTTGTAGTATGTGGGTATATCTACGTGTTAGAGTGAAAAATTTGGGTTTGGAATAACTGAAAATGTCAGAAAATCAAATGGGCAGAGGTTCGTTGCGTTTTAGAATTTTTAAAAATGAGGGGGGGGGGGGGGTCACCTCATATATATAGGCCAGGGAGCCTCTACTCTACCTGCTGCTGCCGCAGGTAGAGGTGTTGCTCCCCTGGTGGGGCACACTTGTCCAGTTCTGTCATCTCGAAGTACGTGCACTCCGATCAACGCTAGGTCAAAGTCAAAACTTTCTAACTTTTGATCGGAGCGTCCGTTTGAGGCGTGCTGTACCTTTCCAAAAAGCCCTTGTCGAGAATGTCACAATGACATGGGATAAAATAATTTTCGAGTCCAAGAAGACGTGTTCATAACAAGGTTTTCAATTTCCTGCAGTTTGTCCGTTGAGCTGTCTTGCGCTGTTTACACTCGGGATCATCGTTATGGTTTTTTCTAAACTTGATGGCATTAATTCGGCTTGAGTTTGACCAAATTGGCTTGTGGTTGGTAAAATAACCATTTTGCCCCTCCCGGGGTTGCCCTTAGTGTCTCCATGGCCTCTGGTTGACTTTCGAGAGTTGATTCCAAGGTTTGGATTCTATTCGAGTCTGTTTGTCCTCAGTGTTGTTCTTGAGGTTGACTTGGTCATTCCAAGTTTGACCCTGGAGATGTTGTAAAGCTTCATGACTATTTTTGAAGTTGACTTGACTTCTTAGGTTGACACCGGGGACGACCTGCACTTCCCTGGTTGATACTGGGGCTGACCTATACTTCCCGGGTTGAAACCGGGGATGATATGATGGCCCGATATTGAGATTGGGGTTGATCTGAGGACCCGATATTGACATCAGTGTTGAAATAACGGTCCGATATTAAGCTCGGGGTTGAACTAACGGTCCGATATTGAGATCGGGGTTAATCTGACATCTTGATATTGAGATCGGGATTGATCTAACTGCCCGAGATTGAGATCGGGGTTCAACTGATAGCCCGATATCGAGATCTAGGTTGATCTGACGGCCCGATAATGAGATTGGGGTTAAACTGAGGGCCCGATATTGAGATCGGGGTTGAACTGACGGCCCGATATTGAGATTAATGTTGATCTGACGGCCCGATATTGAGATCTGGGTTGATCGGATGGGCCGATATTTAGATCGGGGTTGATCTGACGGCCAGATATTGAGATCGGGGTTTAACTAACGGCCCGATATTGAGATCGGGGTTGATCTGATTGCCCGATATTGAGATCGAGGTTGATCTAATGGTCCGATATTATATTTAGGTTGAACTGACGGCATGATTTGAGATCGGGGTTGAACTGCTGCCCGATTTGAGATCAGGGGTTGAACTGACGGCCCTATTTAAGATCGGGGTTGTACTGATGGCCTGATATTGAAATTAGGATTGATCTGATGGCCCGATATTGAGATCGGGGTTAAACTAACGGCCCGATATTGAGATCGGGGTTGAACTGATGGCCCGATATTGAGATCGGGATTGATCTGACTGCCCGATTTGAGATCGGGGTTGAACTGACAGCCCGATTTGAGATCGGGGTTTAACTGACCGCCCTATTTGAGATCGGGGATGATCTGACGGCCCGATATTGAGATCGGGGTTGAACTGACGGCCTGATATTGAGATTGGGGTTGATCTGATGGTAGTTTTACCCTCTTACAGATTTTGTAACAGGGACAAAAAAATTTGAGTGTCTACAATCTTCTTGTACACACACGGTTCATCCTCATTTTTTATAAAATCAAACTCTTTGATTGTCTTATCAAAACAGATGTTCCATCTATGAGAAGCTTGCTTCAATCCATAAATGGATCGTTGCAGCTTACAAACTTGATTTGTTCAAACCTTTAAAACAAATCCCTCTGGCTGTGTCATATACACATCCTCTTCATGTTTCCCATTGAAGAAGGTTGTTTTCACGTCCATCTGCCAGATCTCATAGTCATAATAAGCTACAATCGCAAGAAAAATCCGAATGGACTTGAGCATAACTACTAGTGAGAAGGTTTCATCATAGTCAACTCCTTGTCTTTGTTTGAAACTTTTGCAACCAGTCGGGCCTTATAGGTCTCTACCTTGCCGTCCACTCCAGTGTTTCTTTTAAAGACCCATTTACACCCAATAGGCTTTATGCCTTCAGGTGGTGAAACCAAAGTCCATACTTGGTTCTCATCCATGGAGTCCATCTCGAATTTTATGGCTTCTAGCCATTTCCCTAAGTCTTTACTACTCATAGCCTGTTCGTAATTCAATGGATTCTCATCATTCATGATGCGTACCTCATCGTCATCCTCTATGACGAATCCATACCTATAAGGTATTTTCAGTATTCTTCTAGATTTACGAATAGGGTGTGGTATAGTAGGTTCTTCCACTTGGTCAGGTACCTGACTTTGATCCGTAGTAATTTGTAGTTCTTAAACTTCTTCAAGATATATCTTACTCCCACTAACCCCTTCAGGGATAAACTCATTTTCCAAGAAGGTAGCATGTTTCGCAACAAACACCTTTTGATCAGTTAGATGATAGAAATAATACCTTACAGTTTCTTTAGGGTATAACACAAATCTACACTTGTCGAATTTAGTCTGTAGCTTATCATTTTCAAACTTTTTGACATAAGCTGGACAATCCCAAGTCTTAACATGCTTAAGATTTTGTTTCCTCCCTTTCCACATCTCATATTGAGTCTTTGGGGACGGATTTGGTATGCACCTTGTTAAGTAGGTATGCAGCCGTTTATAGGGCATAACCCCAAAATGAAATTGGAAGATCGGTAAATCTCATCATAGAACGAACCATATCCAACAATGTTCGATTTCTCCTTTAAAATACTCCATTTAACTATGGTGTACCTGGCAGAGTCCATTGTGAGATTATACCATTATCTTTGAAACAATTGAGAAACTCACCGCTTAAGTATTCTCTACCTCGATCTGATAAAAGAATCTTAATTCTCTTGCCCGTTTGTTTCTCTACTTCATTTCTGAACTCTTTGGACTTTTCAAATGATTCAGATTTGTATTTCATTAAATACACATATCCAAATCTTGAGTGATCATCAGTAAAAGTAATAAAATAAGAATACCTTCCCAGTGCATTTGTTGTTATGGGTCCACAAACGTCTGTGTGAACCAATGCTAACAACTCTGTAACTCTTTCTCCTTTTTCACTAAAAGGAGATTTAGTCATTTTATCCATGAGACAAGATTCACAAGTTGGATATGATTCATAATAGGATAGCTCTAAGAGCCCATCCTTATGCAACTTGGATAATCTTATTTCATTGATATGACCGAGTCTAAAGTGTCACATAAAGATATAATTAATATCATCTCTTTTCCATTTCTTAGTTTGTTCTATTTGAAATATATTTTCATGCAAGTCAAGTATGTAAATTCCAATTCGTAAATTACCAACACCATATAAAACATTGCTTTTATAAATAGAACAACTGATGTTCTTTATTATAATGTCAAATCAATCCATATCTATTATGAAAATAGAAATAATATTTCTAATGATATTTGGAATAAAATAATTATTATTTAAATAAATGGACTTGCCCGTAGGTTGCGCTAAAGAATAAATGCCTACAACTAATGCATCTACCTTTGCTCCATTTCTCAATCGTAGGACAACCACATCCTTGTTCAGTTTTTTACTTCTGACCAGTCCCTGCACAGTATTACATATGTGAGAACCATAGCCGGTATCCAATAACCAAGCAAAATTTTGACTTTCTGAAAAATTATTTTCAATTGTGAACAAACCTTGATTGAAAGTCAAAGCTTCTTCAAGCTTCTTCTCTGCCAGAAACTTCTTACAGTTCCTCTTCCAATGACCCGGCTCATTTCAATGAAAGCACATTCCTTTGCTAGCTGGATCAGGTTTCTTTTGATCCTTCATATTCACTTTGCCCTTACCCTTCTTAGATTTCTTCTTTTCCGAAGATACCTTGGGCCTCTTTCTTTTCTTGGAAGAATCCACCATTAAGACATGGTTCTTCTTGGATGAAAAGTTACCTTCTGCAGTTTTCAACATGTTAAGTAATTCAGGCAAACTGATATCTAACTTATTCATGTTGAAATTAACAACGAACTGCGAGAATATCTCAGGGAGTAACTGCAAGACCAAGTCTTGACTCAACTCCCCATCCATGATGAACCTAAGCTGTCCAAGGAGTTCAATCAGATTGATTACCCTTAGGACATGAGTCTCAACGGCGGTGCCCTTGGTCATCCGAGATCGAAAGAGCTCTATAGATATCTTATATCTAGCAGTCCTACTTCGTTCACCATACAACTCCTTCAGGTGAAGGAACATAATACGAGCATCCATGTTTTCGTGCTGACACTGAAGCTCGTTATTCATGGATGCAAGCATAATGCATTAAGCCACAGATGCATCATCTTACCACTTTGTTATGGTGGCAATCTCTTCCTTAGAGGCTGAATATAGAATAGTTCCAGAGACAAGTGAATTTAGGACATAAGAAATATTTTTAGAAGTGAGAACTATTCTCAGATTCCTTAACCAGTCCGTGTAATTCGCCCCGGTTAGTTTATTAGCATCAAGTATGCTATGCAGTGAGATTAGGGTATTTGACATTTTTAAATTTCTGCATGTAAAAAGACAACATTTTAGAAACATTCATTTAATTAATTTTATATACCAAAATAAATTAGGTCTTATCTTAAATTGGTATCTCCCACTATCTTCTTCAAACTATATTACCCTCACTTATATAGTTCGGTAACATCTAATTAAAGACTTGCTAGTGAGAATAAGGATCCCATTTTAAATGTATATAGCCTTGTGGATAGCACAACAAACGATATATAAATAAATAGGTAGACAACTCTTGTCAATTACATCATCATGTAACTCCTTGTATTTTGCGTCTTAGATCATAAAGGTCAAGTGTGTGCACATTCGAACTAAAATGATTTAAGTTAAGTCCAACCTAGCACTTCCATATATTCAAAAAAGAAAAATATCTTCCTTATGGATAGCACAACAAAATAATTTTGTTCAATTTTCTTGATAAGCATCAAATGTGATTACATTAACATCTTAAATACTTAATACTTGCCTTGTGGATAGCACAAGAAACTCATATTAAATATTTAATACTCTATTAATTTATCATACTAGAAGGTGACATTCGATATTCCAAATATCTTTGAATCGCTTTAGACTTAATATAATTTATTTGAGGGGTTTGTTATTATTAGTCTCATCTTGTTTAGCGCGTATGCACATATATATATAAGATACGCGTCATTTTATTAAAACATGTGAAGCATGTTTGCATAAAATATAATATATTATACTACTTAGCATCCATAAATAGAATACTATATTCTACCTGGATTGTTTATGGACTTTTATTCAAGTTTGGTTTACTAGAGCCACCAAGTGAACCAAAAGGTCAAACCTAGGGGTGCAAGAATTTAAATTTAAATGTAACTATTATATTTAAACTCGGGCTACATTACAAATGGGTCTTCACACGCACTTTGCTCCTTGGTTTCCAATTTCTTCAAGATAATTCTAACTATTTCTATTACATAAACTATTTAATTTAAATAGAAATCTTAATCAGCAGTCAAGGGGAACTACATAGGAGGGAGATAGAATTTTACATCAAAAAAAAATTAGAGAAGATGAGGTACGCAAACCCCATTTAATAAAACTCATTCATTCAATCATTCAACTAAAATAAAATCCAATCACATTGGTCAATAGTGTGACGAACAAGAATTTTATAATTTAATTTAAATATTTATTGCAATTAAATAAATATTTTTGATGATTTATGTATTGAGTTATCGATGTTTTAATTATTGAGTTAAAAAATTGTTTGATGGAAATGTGATAAATTAATTTAATTATATGTGTTACATTGATTAAATTAATGTGGAGAATTTTTATAGTTCAAAGTATGTTTTTAATTGAGTCTATTCGATTAAATGAATTATTTAATAAGCATAATGTTATTCTAATTAATTTAATAAGTAATTACAAATTTAATAATTGGACATAATTAATAAATGAGGGTTTTAATTATGTGATAATGTGGTTTGATGTGGATTAGTATGCTTTATTTAATTGAATTTAAATAAGATTATTTGATTCATTAAAGTGTGACAATTAAATTATATAATAAACACTTTAATTAAAATAAGGAGAAAGGAAGAATAAGGGAATAAACCAAACAAGGCCTTAAGGAAGTTGGAGCAGTTAATCCATAGTGGGGATTAACTGACAACCATTACATCGCCAGTTTATATTATACATATATGCATACGTATTATACTAAACCTTATATATTATTTAAGTTATATTCATATCATATAACGTATATTTCATCAGAGAAAGGTTAGAGAGAGTTTGAGGGAGAGAGTCTGTGAAATTAAGAAATAAGTTTGAAGAAACAAAAGAAGCTTTCATCATCTTTATATCATCTAATCTCAACAAACAAGTAAGGGGTAATTCCCTTATCTGAGTTTTAAATTCATGTTCTTAATATTTCTCCATTAACGTATCTTGAAGTTCTTTGTAAATAATTTTTGTGATGAATACTTGAGATATGATCTTATGTGTACTAATACATGTTCATAACATGTTTTCTATCATGTATTCATGTTTTAAAATAATCAATTTCATGTAATTATGCTTTAATCAAAGTTTCATGAGTTAGAAAGTATGAAAAGTATGAATAACATGAATATGACCCTTATGTGCAATTTTTCATACTGTAATTGTTTATTTAACTTTGGGTATTATTATACATGTTAAAACAAACAAAACAAAATTTAAACGGACAGATTCAGAGTTATAACGAAACTGTAACGCTGAATTTCATGAATTGTCTCGAAACTTTTCAAAATACCAAAAATAGGGAATTTATGTGTTTTAATTTGAGTAATTATGTGATCTAAAGTGTTAAAAACATGTTAAAATCATTGTATAATGTTTTTGTGAAGTTTATACTTCATGGGTAATATTAAGAATCACTATATTAGTTTAATTTGGATTTATTTGGCCTTCTCTGCGATTTTTCGTGAACTGAAACTAAACCAGCCCACGCACCCCCGCCTTAGCGGGCTCAAGGCCCACCTAGGCGGGGCTCCTACCGAACCACACCCACCCTAGCAGACCCTAACCCCGGCCCCAGTGGGGTGGGGGTACAGAGAAAAATAAAATTTTGGTTTTCTTTTGCGTGTTGATCCATAACATGACAAATTAGTTTAACATACTGAACCTAATGAGCCTAATAGCATGATGAGCATGTAATTTAAGGCAATAACGTATGGTTGACATGTATAAGATAATTTGAAGTTTCATGTTAACAAACTATGTGTGAACTTGGATATTGATGTCGTAAGACTTGATTATGATTGTCTAACAGTTTATATTATGTGGTATTCATATTGTGATTCAGATTCACGTTATGTGGTTAGTTAATAAGTTAAGATTTGTGAACCAAGTTGTTAAGTTGAACTTAAGTGAGAAGTTCAACAGTTAAACATAGTGGTAATGGAACTAATCGATGATGTAAACGTAATGTAATGTTTAGGACGTTGAGGAAGTGAATTGTAATTATATTTGTAGCTTGTGCACGAGGTAAGTTTCTAAACCTTACTTTTATATTACGTAAGTTTTCCTAACTATACTCTTTAAATTGAGCAAGTGTTTTATCCCTAACATTACTTTTATTGAGCAAGTATTTTAAACTCAATTAATTATTGAATAAGCTTTCTATTCTCGAAAAATTATGATGATGCAAGTTCTTATTCTTGTTCATTCAAGTCAAGTTTCATTAGATATTATAAGTTGTTTAAAGTATTACTTTGGTTATACAATACTTATTCGATTATATACTCTTGAGATTTATTATTCGATTTGAATATCAATTATTGTTAAACCTTGTAAGACTAGCGAACCCTTATTGATTTGGCTAGTCCATAGTTGATGAACGTTCTAAATTCTAAAACAGTTATTGAGCTTATCCAAACCAAACTTCCTTTGGTGCGGACTTTGACGTCAAACTGAGATGAACAACCCTGTAATAGAGGATTATTTATGCGTTAGTGTTGAGATATTGTGCACAGTATGGTACTAAGGCTGATCCCCCTAAGTACGAGTAGTAGAATCCATATAATCTAATGACTGTTAAAGGTTTAAAGTATAAATACTTAATGATGAGTAGGATTTTATACCTATGAATTGGATATCTTTAGTTTGATGAATTATGAGTTTTTGGGTATTTCCATTCCTTTTTATGTGTTTAATTGATCTTGTGTAAGAAAAGGATAAATAGAACAAAGATATGAAAAATGAAGCAACTTGGCTAAAGCTGTGTCAAAGTGGAGCTAAGAAGTTCGAGCTAGGCACGGATAAGCGAGAAAAGAATAGGCTATGACAAGACATTGGCTTGGAGAAGCATGGAAAAGTAATTCAGACATCTATTAGAGTATAATATGAAAGCAAATGCAAGAAGGGAAGATTGAATGACTTTTAACACCAATTTGGATTCATTTTCTTGGCTTGGAACTTGGAATTTATTATAGATCTACTTCTTATCTTTTCGGAACATCTTGAATCGTCCAAAACGGAGTACGAATGAAAAAGTTATGACAATTTTATCAACAGAGATCAATGCTCAGAGTTCTCACGCTTGCCATTTACACAACATTCTCTTGAAGCCCAATTACGACCATGTTCCAACCTAAATCTGTTAATGATCAATGACTAAAAGTTGTAGATCTTGTCGATATCTTCTATTTGATAGGTAGCAGGCCCCGTAACTCTTTTCAGATCAAAAGTTATGGCTGTTCTACAAGAGGACACTGCAGCAAAAAATGAGAGTGCGCCCCAGCGCATTTTTATGAAGGAAATGTGCGTCCCGGCGCTGATTCTCTGCCAAAATTCATCCCGGTGCAATTTTATGAAGGAAAAGCGTGCCTCGGAGCAAAACACGTTAGGAAAACAGTAATTTTGAGTTTTGGGAAGTTTTAGGTAGACTTCTAATAGGATTTGGATTGAGGGATTGTTTTAGAGTATATAAAGACTTGTAATACTCAATATAAGAGAGGGGATTTATCATCATACATCATCTCATATCATCTTCTACATTCATAAAAACCCCCTAGTTTATATATTCAGACATATAGACTTGAAGCAATTGGCTTGCACGAAGGATTCATGGCGGAAGTTGAGAAGAGAAGAAGGATTTCATCTACAGATTCTATTCTTATCGTTTACCTTGTATTTTGAATGTTTTCTCAAATGTGGATCATGGATTTTACTTCAATTATGAACTAATTTCTACTTAAGATTACAACGGACATTGTTGTGTAATTTATTTTAATATGTTTCTTTATTAATTATTGTGATCTATTCTAAGGATTTTCTATTAAGATTTGGGCTTGATTAGTTTAATTTTCTAGCTAGCAATTACTGTGATAATCTATATTAACTCAAGAGATGAAGTATAGATTTAGATCTGATCATAATAGCATGTGATTATGTTTTCTGCAAGGTGTTAGAATACATAATTTGTGTCTAGGATAGAGATATTGTGACGCCCCCAAATCCACGTTCCTTCGAAACCTCGAATTCGGTGCAGTCACGATACTACTATCGCCAAACTATTACATCTTTTATTCATTACTAAAAGAATACATCTTTACTTATTACAATTTAGAATATAAATTCTATTTATATCCAAGATCTCATCTTTACATCATATTCGATGTTACTAAATGCGGAATAATTTAAACTTTTTCAATCCTCCTTAAATAAAATCTTTTATTGATTTCATAACTTGAATCAATTACAACCCTTGAATCAATTATAAAATATGATTCCTTCTTATCTGAGTTATCGTATAAGTATTTACAACTCAACTCGATATCCTCTATGTATTATCTAATACATCTTTATAGTACGACGAGCATTAAACCTCGTAAACAAATATCAAGTACAACTACTAGAACCTAGACATGGTTCGAGTAATAATCTAATCAGTATTCTTCGTTGTGATACTATCTATCTTTATCAATCAAGAAGCACGAAGTCTTTATCGTAAATCCTTAACCTGCAAAAGTGGTTATTTGCAAGAGTGAGCTCGACAGCTCAGCAATTCTAACAGTTTTCATACATCACATAGCATACAACATTATACTCAGTTCATGCATTTATAAACAATTTATATTTACTACGCATGTTACTTTTCACATAACGAGTATATCATCAAAGATCAACTTTCAATCTCATTTATATCTCATATATAATTCATATATAAGTTCACATTATCACAGCATAATATAATTCAACTAACAGTTATTGAATTCATATATCTAATAGGAACTGAAAGACTTGCCTGATTCGTAGTTTAACAACTACGACTTAACTGCTTAAAGCTATCTGCACTTCGTGTACTCCTACACAGTTATATAATCATGGATTTACATCCATCAGTCATACATTTCATATGCTCTTAATAGAATAACAATTCGTATATCGTTTTCTAATCTTGGTTTCGTTTCACTCTATCTTAGGGTAACCACGATGTTACAACATCATACCTTCATACTTATTCTATAGAAACCATTCTATTTCGGTCCTTAGGGTCCTTAAGGAAAATAACTTAGGACCAGACAGTTAACAAACTGTTCTTGGCAGCTCTGCAACACGGCGCGGCCGCGCGACAATTAAGCTTGGGAGTGGCGCGGCCGCGCGACTCCCTGCCAGAACCAGAACTTAGATTTCATAAACTTAGTTTGGTCCTAACATATCATGCATTCTGATATATATTATACACACACATTAAGTAGGCATGCTCGTGCTTATACTACACATGTATACTTAATCACATAGTCTATGCTTTTGAAATTCATTTTCTCGAATATGCGTGCATAGGTGAAATCCATGTTTCATCACATGATGCTTATGTCAACATGTCTATAGGCGTAATGAATCCTAATATACATGCTCGTGTGATCATAATGTAACTCACTCCGTGTTTGATGCTATCATCTTACACATTCTAAACTTTTCATAAAAATCGCTTTAAGTCAACAAAGGTAACTAAGTATATGCAAAGCACCTTGTAGTCATGATTCTCATGTATTAGAACACATATATAAGTCATCTATACATGCTCAATGATCAGAACGTGGACATCCTATAGATATGTCCAAAAACTCCAAGTTTGTCTTTTGAAATCATTTTAAATTTAAACAATGTGTTCTAGTGTATGCTCAATACCTTCGACTCACATATCATGCATATCTAAACCATATAATCATGCTTAAAAAGTCAGAATATAAACATGACTTATATACGCCAAAATTCATTTATAAAACCTTAAGTTTTCATTAAAAACTCCACTACAACAAGGTATAATTGTTTACTATTAGCCAAGGTAATTAATCAACAACTACCTTCGTACCCATTGATGCACATAACCAAGACACTTACACATGTCTCAAAAGTCCGACTCAAATAACATAAAATTCGTCAAGTCTCATTTTCAAAACTTTACGTTTTCTTTTAGGAAATTATGTTAAACCAACTAATACAACTCACTATGTGCATGACAACCTTAGTACACATGTCAGACCCCTTTCTGAAATTATTAGAGTCTAACTAGTATGCTTAACCTACTAGAAAACACAAAATCACCAACAGTTTCTGCAGAGGACGCGACCGCGCCCCATTTGTACTAGGGAGACGCGCGGCCGCGCGTCCCCGTTTCCAGACCAGAAACTTTACTGCTAAAACAGAGCTTCAGCTAATCCTTTTCTTACTTCATGTAACAAGCTTGAAAGCCATCATATTGTATTTATAACATATATTTCGACTCTACTTAACATGTTAACATCATCTTACATATCAATTCTCCACTAATTCATGAAATCTCTTATGAATTTATAAACTCACAACTAAGAATTTAAAGTAAGAGTTATACCTCTTGGAGCTTTGAATTACTAAGCTTGCTTCCCAAATCAGTTTTCTCACATAACTCTCATCACCATATTCTCTATATCAACTTAGCAATTATTTAGCAACTTCAATTTGTGAATATGAAGCTTCAATTTATAGAGAATTTATGGACCAAATTTGGTTCTTGCACATTGAATCAAACCAATGGGTTGATCAAAGACATGGAGGTTAACAAGAGGTTAGTAAGGAGTTGGTGAAATCCGTCATCAATCCCACACCCCTCACAATCATCACACTCATTGCTAGCTAGGAAGTTGAGAGATGAAGGAGATAGGCTAGCCTTAGCCATTCACGTGAAAGAGAAGTTGGGCACTCATTGTGAGACAATTAATCTAACTCAGCAATAACAATTAGCAAATGTAATTCCACACTTGGTTACACACCTCTATATATAATATATACACTTAGGTTATATAATATATACATATATACACATTCATACATATAGCTTAGGTTATGAATGAATTGTAAATAAAATCTCTAATTACAATGTATCATATATCATCCATATATATCTCATCTTACCGGATATAATTCTATCGGGTATTATCACATTACATTGTTTCCTTTATTATTAAATTTTATTAATTTAATAATTATTTATAATATATCCATGATATATTATTTTATTGTATACTCATATTTTAAATATACACTACTACATATAATCATGTAACTCATGTACATAGGTTAAGCTAATATTCTAATTGGACTAAATATAATATGGTTGGGTACTATCATCCCACCATTTTCCATAAAATTATTATCACAAATATACTCAAATATTATAATGATAATTAATATCAACCATTCATTTTCTTCTAATACTTCCAATTAAATCCCCTTGATTTAACTTCATTATTTATGCCACACAAGGCATAATTATGTGAACTTAGTACTTAATAGTCCACAAGTTTATAATAATATAATCTCCTAAGATAATATTATACTTAATGTTACATCTTATAATATGTTCATAAAGTAATACCATTACATTACTAATTTACATGTTCTCTATTATAATCAATCTATTACCCTCCTATGGGTAATACCCAATGGTCAAAGAGGGGTTGGTGGCTAACTCCACCAACTACTACTATTCATGGTCCTTCCTCATCATTACACCTTATAACATGCTCATGGTGTAATTACATTTCTTATTATATGCTTTCTTAGCAACAATGTAGTAAGTGAATTAACAAGCTCTACACACCAATGTATTGCATCTATTCATTATCAAGCTATTATTCTCCTATGGTTATTACCCAAAGGGCAAAAGGGAAGTTGGTGGCTAACTCCCACCAACTACCACTATTCATGTACCCTAACTACTTAATTGACCATTATTGCTCTCACATGGACTAACTTGCAAGCTTATATCTAATAACTTAATGTTATTACCATATGATATGATAGGGTCACACATACACCCAATCATATAATCCATGTACATTTGACAATACCGAATATATTTTAATTGAGTAGTGTCACACTCCATTATTATAACTTTATTATTACACTTAATCATATAGTTTCCTATATTATATAGTTTTCTTGAAGTGTCACACTTCATTCCATATTATATAGATGTAGCTACTTTATAACTTATAATTACACAGCATTGCACATAGGAATTTATTCACATAATAATAATAATTAATTCCATTAATTATTCATTCATTAATTTATTTAATGAATGTTTATTCCACCACTTTGCCACACTAGGCATATCTCACAAGCTTACCTTAAGCTTATTATCACTCCCATCACACTTTAATATTCTTTTAATATAAGGTTTGTGTGACACATGCACTTTTAATGCTAAATTATTTAGCTACCATGAACAATTATATGTATAACCTTTACACTAGAATAATTAATATTTACTCTATTAATTATTATAAAATCTACGATAAAATAATAACTTAAGTTATTTAATGTATTGAAATAACTTAGTTTTCTTTCATTAATAAACTTTCTTGAAAATACATTAGGAATTATGTATTTTGCCATAACATAAAATATTATGTTTTCTCCAAATAAAGATATTCATTGTTAGAAAATAATTTACTTATTGTCTCAAGATATTATTCTTAATATAATATCTACTAAAATAATTACATGTATGGCACATGTACATACATTATATATAGAAAATAGGTAATAAGTTTATTTTCTATTATAATAAATCGTTTCCATCAATTTAATTACATATAGCAAATACGTTTTAATATATTTACCATATTAATTAATCACACTTATTACATCATACCAAAAACATATATGGTAATATTATTATTCAAAAATAATATTTCCTCCTTTATTAAAATAATTCAATATTAGAATTTATTTTAATATCCTTTATAATAATTATTTCTCTTTCTTTTCTATAAATTGTTCCCAAAACAATTTCTTCAAATATTTATTTAAAGATATAATGATTTCCATTTCTCTTTAATAACGTATATATATTTATTAACGTTATTTGTACATTAGACTTTCTCACATATTACCACTCTAAGTAATATATATAAAAAGTATCAACTATAATTACATATTCAACACGCATATTAATTCACTCATTTACTTAAGTAAATTAAACATTGTACTATATTACCTTAGTTAGTTAAGGTTCAATATTCACATTATATTATTCCATAATATAACTCCCAACTTAAATTAACTAATATTTATTCTTATTAGTTAATTCCTTAACTAACTCATGCTTCACTATCCAAACCTATTCACGGATAGCTTAAGTGCTATTAATAACCTATATTATAAACATACGAGTTATTAGTACACATACACAAGAATATGGTGATTATACATTAAGGATATTTAATGTCACCAACTTACTATGATAAAATAATTCTATAAATTATTTAATATCGATAGGAATTTATCCACTTCATTTACCTCAATTGAATCGTCTCTAAAATAAATAACAAATATATATTAATAATATATTCATTAATCACAAAAACACATATTACATACTCCATATTACCCTATGTAATATAATACCACATACCTCATATCACATATATATCTTTTTATTCGAACCCATCTCATGGTTTAAGAATTTTATTTATTAAATCCTTATTTAATAATATCTGAAAATCCGGGTTCTTACAGATATACCTTTACACCACATGTAATCTGGTAAGAACTTGTGCTTAAACTCTATTTAATTGTAACTCACATAGAGATATAGTAGGTTAGTTTATTAGGGTGTTCATCTTATTTCTATCATCTGTGGATTTAAGTTGATATGGGTATAATGCATTGAGAGATGGTTATATTTACTTTAGTGTTCATGATTAACAATTTGGAATAGTGAGTATAATTAATGAGAAGTGTATTAATCTAAATGAAGCAATAAGTGAAGTAGTGATCTTAAGTTTCCATTATCTGGTTTCAAACTAGTGGTAGTTAGTCTTAGTTTAATTATATATTTTGATGCTTAAATCAGAAATCAATTGTTTAAATAAGATTAAATTGGTTACGGGTTAGTACTTGGTGATAGTTATTAAATAATTCCTCATGGGAACGATACTCTACTTTCACTTTATTACTTGTTGACCACGTATACTTGCGTGTTGTGCGTATTAGATTTTACCTAACAAGTTTTTGGCACCGTTGCCGGGGTATTATTTTAATAATTATTTTCCAATATTAATTTCAATCAAATTAGTCTTAATTTAAACATTTTTTTTATTATTTAATTCTCTTCCTATTTTACTCCCTATTCAGGTACCATGGCTGGATTCAATAATCAATGGCCATATTCGAGTATGACTCAACCAAGGGAAACAAGGAGTGATGGACTTAATACACTATGCTGATTCTAACTATCACCAAGATTGGGGGTGTCACCTAGATTCTTCAAGGAGCTACAATTATGAAGACCAATACTACGCTCCAAATCCAACATACACACCGAAATTCTCATGTCCACCTCCATTGCCACAAGAAGAAAAGTTAAATTTGGAGCAATTCATGTCAAAAATCATAGCAAACCAAGAGGAGAAGATGATTAATTAGGAGTTATCAAGCCAAAATCTTAAAAACCAGATTGAGCAACTCATCGCTACCTCAACCAATGGACCTAAATACATGGATTCCGAAACAGAAACAGATAATTCAAGGCTGGGGAAATTGTGGTCCAAGTTTATAGCGTCGAATGAGGAGAGGATGATTAATCAAGAAAGGTCAATCAAAATCTTAAGAATCGGATAGAGCAAATGACCAGAGCCTTAAACAACCGTCCTCCAAACACTTGGCTTTATGACATGGATGATGAAACTAATGGAGAACCCGAACCAAATCTGTAGCTGGATGAGCCATAAGATATCGAAAGAGAGGAGACAAGTGGGGATACATAAAATGAGGTCGGTAAAGATCTAACTGTGAATTCCAAATAAGACTAACCAATTCTGTTAGTTCCCCAAGTGCCTTCTCCGCCAAAGATCAAGGATCCAGTCAGTTTTGCAAAACAATGCCCACTTGGTAGTCATACCGTCGGCGAGGCTCTTTATGTCATGAGAGCTAGTACAACTTTGAATCCATAGTGGGCCGAGGAAGAGAAGGTAGAAGAAGAGACCATTGTGTTTGACAATACTCAATGCCCCAAGCGTATCACAGACACAATGGAGGAAGCACCTATCTATGTGACATTCAAAAGGGGGGACTTATCTACAAAAAGCAAGCTAGGTGACTTTAATTCAATAGCTATCACTGCGGGGAACCTACCAAAATTTACATTGCTTCTGATGGATGTAGGGTTCCTAAATTATCGATGAGGAATTGGATAGCATTGACCAAAAGAAGTCTGGTTGAAGGACTATAAAACAAACGCCTATTGAGAGACAACCCAAGTTTAATTTTTAGTTTTAGTTTTTTTTTAAGTTTCATATTATTTAATAAATTTTCATTTATTAGAATTTAATAAACTTGCTTCTATTGTGTTCACTGGTTAGTCAAGTCCAATTCAAGTGTGGTGCCCAATTCATTCCAATGTGCCTATCCTATTCTTCAGACTTAGCAGACAAAGAAGAAAAATGCTATATTTTCATGGAAGTCCTCTACTTTATTTTTTCCTATCTTAGACATTGAGGACAATGTCTATTTTAAGTTTGGGGGTATTTATTATGTTTGGTATTTACTTGGGCAATGTTTTGATGGAAATTGATTTTAGCCAATGATAAGTGGGTGGTTAATGAGTTTTTAACTCTTGGAGAATTGATGAGCGTGCTTAGTCTATAGTTCGACTTATTAGCTGGTTTTTACACTACTTGCAAATCTTTTGAACTTCTATACACATGTCCATTTATTTAGCTAGTTGGGGTTAAAAAAATAATTAATATTTGGCTAAATACTTATGAAAGATATCATTACAGCTTGAGAAATCTTTTTTGAGCATCATTCAAATTGAAAAATAGGCACTCACATAAATTTGGGGGAAATCTTAGAGTGTTTTTGAAAAAAAATTAGAACCTTCCCGAGTTGAATAATTGAATCATGTGGTGGGTCGAGATGGAGCGTAAAATGCACTCACCCATAAACACAGGCACAAGATATAGCATAAAACACACTCGTGCGAGAGGAAACGAGATGGAGCGTAAAACGCACTCGTTTAATGGAAAGTGAGATGGAGCGTAAAACGTACTCACTAAAAAGATAAAAAAAGAGTGCTTTTTGATGTATTTGGGAAGGGTTCATATGTGCTTAAATGTTTAAATATCCGTTTGATCCTAAAAATAATAATTTGTGTTTTGTCTTTATTTGCGGAGATTGATGTGATAAGAAGTTTTTTGAGTTGTTTTTGAAAATCGTTTATGAGTATTGGTTTGTATGATCTTATCTAAATCATGACTAGTTTAAACATTTGGATGCACACATGCACTTAAAGGATAATGAGTAGATGTGGAACTAATGAAAGTTGTGAAGTTTTAGACATGGCATTGTTTTAAAATTTTCTTTAGGTTATCATTTGTTGTAACCTTTGAAGCCATTGTTCAAATTCATATTAATTCATTGCTTGAATAGTTCATTGCCAAAGAATGAATCTTTCTAAATTTTGTTTCGAGTGTTTTGCTTGAGGACAAGCAACGATTCAAGTTTGGGGGTATTTGATGAGTTGGATTTTATACCTATGAATTGGATATCTTTAGTTTGATGAATTATGAGTTCTCAGGTATTTCTGTTACTTTTTATGTGTTTAATTGATCTTGTGTAGGAAAAGGAGAAATAGAACAAAGATATGAAAAATGAAACAACTTGGCTAAAGTGGTGTCCAAGTGGAGCTAAGCGGTTCGAGCTAGGCACGGATAAGCGAGAAAATAGTAGGCTTTGACACGACATTGGCATGGAGAAGCACGAAAAAGCAATCCGGACATCTTTTGGAGTATAATATGAAAGAAAATGCAAGAAGGGAAGATTGAACGGTTTTTAACACCAATTTGGATTCATTTTCTTGGCTTGGAACTTGAAATTTATTGTAGATCTCCTTCTTATCTTTTCGGAACATCTTTAATCGTCCAAATCGGAGTGCGGATGAAAAAGTTATGACATTTTTATCAACAGAGATCAAAGCTTAGAGTTCTCACGCTTGCCATTTACACAACATTCACTTGAAGCCCAATTTCGACCATGTTCCAACCTGAATCTGTCAATGCTCAATGTATAAAAGTTGTAGATCTCGTCGATATCTTCGATTTGATGGGTAGCAGGCCCCGTAACTCTAACGGGATCAAAAGTTATGGCTGTTCTACAAGAGGACACTGCAGCAAAAAATGAGAGTGCACCCCAGCGCATTTTTATGAAGGAAATGTGCGTCACGGCGTAGATTCTCTGCCAAAATTCATCCCGACGAGATTTTATGAAGGAAAAGCTCGCCTCGAAGCAAAACACGTCAGGAAAACAGTAATTTTGAGTTTTGGGAAGTTTTAGGCAGACTTCTAATAGGATTTGGATTGAGGGATTATTTTAGACTATATAAAGACATGTAAGACTTAATATAAGAGAGGGGATATATCATTATACATCATCTCATATCATCTTCTACATTTATAAAAACCCTAGTTTTGATATTCAGACGTGGAGACTTGAAGCAATTGACTTACACGACGGATTCATGGCAGAAGTTGAGAAGAGAAGAAGGATTTCATATACAGATCCTATTCTTATCGTTTACCTTGTATTTTGAATGTTTTCTCAATTGTGGATCATGGATTTTACTTCAATTATGAACTAATTTCTATTTAAGATTACAACGGACCTTGTTGTATAGTTTATTTTAATATGTTTCTTTATTAATTATTGTGATCTATTCTAGGGATTGTTTATTATGATTTGGGCTTGATTGTTTAATTGTCTAGCTAGCAATTACTGTGATAATCTATATGAACTCGAGAGATGAAGTATAGATTTAGATCTTATCATAATAGCATGTGATTATGTTTTCTACAAGGCGTTAAAATATATAATTTGAGTCTAGGATAGAGATATACCTTTTGTAATGACCCCAAAATTCATACAATGTAATTCTCATTTTCGATCGTTAACAATACAACTTTAATCTAATTTACATCAGTATTCGATATTAAAATCACTAAAAATGCGGAATATTTAAAACTTTTATAAATTCTTTCTTTATTGCCCTGAATCGCAACCTTTATCATTAAAAATATTTGATTCAAATTCTATTACATGAATCGCTTCATTGAAATTACTATACAAAGTCTTACATTACAATTCTTATCCATATACATCGGATAACTCAACTTACAACTTAACTATGATGATACAATCAAAACATCAAATACATTTCTCAGCTAACGTAAATAATATTCTTGAACATTGATCTCTATAATTCACTTAGCACGTATCATTACCTTGCATCTTTGACATGCAAAAGTTGTTATTTGCAAGAGTGAGCTCGACAGCTCAGCAAGATCTAACAGTTTTCATGCAACACGTAGCACACAAATAACATGCTCAACATACATCTCATAATCAATAGAGTAAGATAGCATATATGCTTTAATCAATTAAACTAATTATAATTTAAATTAAACTATTACTTAGATTACAATTAATCAATTTCAATCCATACACTCATTAAATTATAATTAAAATGAATTATAATTTAAATTACACATTTACCTTAATTATAATTATTCAAATTACAATTACATATTAATTAAATTATAATTTAAACAAATTATAATTCAAGTTAAACATTTATTTGATTTAAATTTAATCAAACTATATTCATTTAACAAATCGTAATTTAAATTAAACCTTTACTATAATTATAATTATACCAAATTATAATTACACATTATATATTATTAAAATAATTCATTACCATTATTTAGCATTTTAATATATGCTTCAATTCATAAAATTATTACATAAACTTATCTTTACAAAAAAAACAATCTTTCTTTTCTGCATACCCCCCGCCGGGGCGGGGGTTTCTGGCTTGATAGGCCCGCAGGGGCGGGCCCCCTGTAGCAAGCGCTGACTGGTTCCCGAACTGTGTAAAAAAAAGCCAATTTAACTTATTTCTCCACACCAAATTCCAATTCCAGTCAACACAATATATATAAAATTTTACAGAAACATAATATTAAAGTTTTCAACATGTTTTAGCACATAAAATCATCAATTCACATAATCAAAACTCCCAATTTCATAATTTTTAAAGAAACGCCATTGTTAAGTGTTCTTGAGAAAATTGAACACTGTACTTTTGTTTTTAAACCAATTCTCACAATTTCAAGCATAGTCAGTTAATTTCTTAACATGCTATCATCATCTACAAGTAATTTAAACAACAATCACATTTAAAATATGAATTCTTTTGATTTTTAAAAGAAAACTATACATATATATAATTTTAAAATACTTTTACTATAACTCTTTGATGATCATGATTCCTCATGTTTATCATATATGCATAATTTAAATAATCTAAATTATCATACTAATCAATTACAACTAATTTATATACACAATATCACTTACATATATCAAATATCATCATGTTCATGAACAACTAAACTTTACAAAGAACTAAATTTCATGAAGAACATAAACATAAAATTCAAACTATAAAAGTTAGGAATTATACCCTTAAGTTTTAGTGATGAAGAAGATGAAAGCGATGATGAGGCTTCTAGTTTTGATTTCTCACAAAACTCATTCCTCCTCTTTCTTTCTTCTCCTCTCTTCTTCCTTATCTCTCTATCTTTTCTCTGTTCTTTCTTTGTCTATCTCTTTGTTTTCTCTAACTGACGAACTTTGTTTTCTAAACTAACGTAATATAAAATATACATAACTGATATATGTATATAATATAAAACATAATTATATAATACATAACTACTAAATAATTATATCTCTACTTAATACATAGCAGTTACAAAATTTTTGAAAACAAAAAGCCATAAGGCTTTGTTTGGAAAATTCCTTTAATTTTAAAAATAAATTATTTAATAGTTAAGGCCTTGTTTGGTAAAACATGATTAAAACAAAAGTAAGGGCCTTGTTTGGTAAAACTTTTTATAAACAGTTTTAAGGGCCTTGTTTGGGTAAAACTAATTTAAAAGCTCTTTTTTTATTCTTTTAATAAATTATTTAACATATATTTTTTAATGTTATCCTTTAATTAATTAAATCATAACATTCTAATTTAATTAATTAAAAGTTAACATAAACTAATCACATATAATTTGCCATAAAATTATAACTACTTGCAAATTATAATTTCATGTAACAATTACCACATCACTTCATCTAATTTAATTATCCAAATTAAATTAGAACTATAACATAAAATCATTACATATTAATTAAATTAAATATTAAATATTCATTTAATTAATATATTACACTTAATTAAATTACTAGATAACCAATACATAATTTATTTATTTAACTCAATAAATAAATCAATTAAAATATTTATTTACTTTAATAAATATTAAAATTAATATCTAATATCCTCTTCACACCAAATCACATATTTCACAACATATAACACATATACACATACTCAAACTCGAAACATCTCATAATAAGAATTTTATTTATTAAATTCTCATTTATAAATTCTTAAAAATACGGGATGTCACACCTTTACACCACAAGTAATCTGGTAAGAACTTGTGCTTAAACTCTCTTTAATTGTAACTCATAGAGAGATATAGTGGGTTAGTTAATTATGTTGTTCATCTTATTTCTATCATCTGTGGATTTAAGTTGATATGGGTATAATGCATTGAGAGATGGTTATATTTACTTTAGTGTTCTTGATTAACAATTTGGAATAATGAGTATAAGTAATGAGAAATGTATTAATCTAAATGAAGTAATAAGTGAAGTTGTGATCTTAAGTTTTCATTATCTGGTTTCAAACTAGTGTTAGTTAATCATAGTTTAATTATATATTTTGATGCTTAAATCAGAAAATAATTGTTTAAATACGATTAAATTGGTTACGGGTTAGTACTTGGTGATAGTTATTAAATAATTCTCATGGGAACGATACTCTACTTCCACTTTATTACTTGTTGACCACGTATACTTGCGTGTTGTGCGTATTAAATTTTACCCAACAAGTTTTTGGTGCCATATATTCCCTCATATCATCTTCTACATTCATAAAAACCCTACTTTTGATATTCAGACATAGAGACTTGAAGTAATTGGCTAGCACGAAGGATTCAAGGCAGAAGTCGAGGAGAGAAGAAGGATTTCATCTACAGATTTTATTCTTATCTTTTACCTTGTATTTTGAATGTTTTCTTAATTGTGGATCATGGATTTTACTTTAACTATGAACTAATTTCTATTTAAGATTACAACGGACCTTGTTGTGTAGTTTATTTTAATATGTTTCTTTATTAATTATTGTGATCTATTATGGGGATTGTCTATTATGATTTGAGCATAATTCTTTAATTGTCTAGCTAACAATTATTGTGATAATCTATATGAACTCGAGAGATGAAGTATATATTTAGATCTGATCATAATAGCATGTGATTATATTTTCTTCTAGGCGTTAGAATACTTAATTTGTGTTTAGGATAGAGATATACATTTACACCACATGTAATCTAGTAAAAACTTGTGCTTAAACTCTCTTTAATTGTAACTCACATATAGATATAGTGGGTTAGTTAATTAAGGTGTTCATCTTATTTCTATCAACTGTGGAGTTAAGTTGATATGGGTATAATGCATTGAGAGATGGTTATATTTACTTTAGTGTTCTTGATTAATAATTTGGAATAGTGAGTATAAGTAATGAGAAGTGTATTAATCTAAATGAAGTAATAAGTGAAGTTGTGATCTTAAGTTTCCATTGTCTGGTTTCAAACTAGTGGTAGTTAGTCTTAGTTTAATTATATATTTTGATGCTGAAATCAGAAAGCAATTGTTTAAATATGATTAAATTGGTTACGGGTTAGTACTTTGTTATAGTTATTAAATAATTCGTCGTGGAAACGACACTCTACTTTCACTCTATTACTTGTTGACCACGTATACTTATGTGTTTTGCGTATTAGATTTTACCCAACACTTGACAACCTAGGACATAGTTCATGGTATTATTACCCTCAAATGTACTTTTAATTCTTGTTATTCATTATTGATTCAAAAGCCGAGCTTTCTATTATTCAGAACTCTTTGACTTATTCGCATGTTATTATTACTATTAAATTGTTATACTTGTGGAAAATCGTGCTCACTCTTGTATAATAACATTGTAGTTATGAACGAAAGGTCCGACGAGCCTTCCACTATAAAAGACAAGGGCAAAGTTAACAAGTGATGAAAACTTGATATTTTATTGAGAATATTTGTTTCAAACTTATGTTATGATGTTTAAGACTTATTTGTTTCTTTTTATTATGCACTCGATGTATTAAGGTTAGTATGACTTGGGATTTAGTTATTCAGATGTTGTAACCCTTTAAAAGGAGGATTTCTATTTAATTATGTTTCCGCATTTATTATGGGTAGATATATTTGTGATATTTGTACAGTGAACATCAAATCCCGTGGAAATAAAAGTACCCGGATTTGGGGGTGTCACAAGTTGGTATCAGAGCTGTAGGTTATGAACCTTAGGTGGGAAAAAACCTTAGGGTAGTAGCCTTCGATAACATAGTAGTGATAAACTCTTATCGAGTTCTAAGAAAGATAATAAATTACCTTATGTGCTATATGTTTATATTTATGTACATGCGCGAGTATCGATTAGCATCACGTAATAACTAAAGACTTAAAATTTTGATTGTCAGGATGTTAGATGTTAGAAGATCTAGTCAGCCTAGGGAGGTTGTACCCCAAGTGGCTATTGATGAGGAGCCCCAAGAAATTCATACAGTCTCATAGCAGTTGGTTCGTAGAGAGCCATCTCCTTTGATCATTGTTGTTGGTCAGGAGCATGAGCTGGTGTTGACTCAAAGGAGGACTCTGAGGAGATTGAGGTTGAAGTTGAGGCAGCCGAGGAGGAGGATAAAGGCCCTGATGAGTTCCCGTTGAATTCTATCAGTGGTAAGATGTATGACGTACTGTATGACCGTGTCATAGAGTTATAGGATACTGTTTGGGAGCTGAAGGAGCAGGCAATTACTCAACAGACTACCATCGAGCAGAATGATAATGAGGTTGAGACTCTGTATACACGTCTTGGAGACGTGGAGTGGGAGTTGGTTCATGAGAAGGGCCAAGGTGAGCATAAGTCAAAGGAGATATAGAAGCCGAAGAATGATTTATATGAGGAATCAGCGAAGCTTGCCATAGCATAGGATGCTTGGATGATGGCTTCACGACGTGCAGAGATTGCTGAGGATAACGATCGGGCAAAGAAGGCTAAGATCGAGAAGACAGAATATACGTTTCAGACTGCGATTGATAAGGCCCAGGATCAGGTTATGTGCTATCTAGTTCAGTTTGAGGATCTACTTTGGTATATGCTGGATCGCAGGACGATGTTCCGTGTTATGGAGGAAGAGCGCAGCAAAGCTGTTCGACGCCTTAGTAGGCCGTGATAGGAACAGTATGATTATGTGAATATTTTATCTTAGTTAATAATATAAATTCTGATGTGATTATAAACAAAGGAATATTTTGATGATTTAAATCCTGAAGATTCTTTATCTCGGGATAGTTGATGTAAATAGCAGCGATGCTATCTTGTTTTATTTAAAAACTTTTGATTAAATAAAATATCAGAGTTTACTTGAGATGATATGTGTTAAGTGATTGTCTTAAAATTTTTAAGTTAAGTCTTAAATATTTAAGAATTGAATAAAGATATAATAAGTGTATATCTTAACAGAAATATGCCACCAAGAAGACGTCCAAACCGTCGACCAGCCCAAGAAGGGTCAACAAATAACAACAACGATGCCGATGCCAACGCCAACCCCATTCAGCAGTTGGTGAATCTTTTAACTGGAGCTTTGAACAATCAGCCGCAAGCTCCATCGAACACAACATTCAAAGATTTTAAGGCGGTGGAACCGCCAGAGTTTAAAGGATCCATGAACCCGACAGAAGTTCAAACTTGGGTTATGGAGATGGAAAAAGTTTTCGACGTCACTAGGGTGAGTGGGGACCAGAACACGGCCTATGCAACGTTCATGCTGAAAGTAGAAGATAGCTACTAGTTGTAAGCAAACAAGGTTAGGGGAGGAGAGGGCGTGATAACTGGGGAGAGGTTCAAGGAGATGTTCTTCGAGATGTACTTCCCGACAAGCTCATAGAATCAGATGGAGGGGAAATTTCTAGAGCTTAAGCAAGGTAATATGTATGTACCTGATTATACAGCAAGATTTAATGACTTGGATAGGTTTGCCACATACCAAGTACATATCGACGAGAGGAAGGCAAGGAGGTTTGAACAGGGACTGAAGCCCTGGTTATATAGCAATGTGTCGATGTTCCAGCTGAACACCTTTGCTGGAGTATTAGAGAAGGCTATCCTCGCTGAAGATGGAAGCGATGGTATGAATATATACAACCAAGAGCTGAAGAAGAAAAAGAGTGAAGGAGAAGGTATTAAGGCTAGTGGCAGTAACACTGGTGGAGGCAGTAATCAAAAGAGAAGGTGGAATGACAGCACACCGACTAGGAATCAGCAAGGAAGCCATAAGAAAAAGGTAGAACCATGTTCGACCTGTTGGAAGAACCACCTGGGGGTCTGTATGAAGGGTAAAAGAGTTTGCTATAATTATGGTCAGGAAGGCCACATAGCACCTAACTGCCCTAACCCTAAGAAGGGCGCTTGTTTCACATGTGGGTCTAAGGACCACTTGGCAAGGGATTATCCCAAGAAATTATCTGGAGGGGCAGGAGCAGGTGGGAATAGGGGAAGCAGCGGTTGCAATGCTCTGACAATTACAGGACCAATCGCAACTAATCGACCTACCGCCATGACATTTAACATGACAGTGCAGGATGTTGTGCAGTCTCGTGATATGGTGTCAGGTATCATTTCGATCAATAAATTTAATGCTTATATATTATTTAATTTGGGTGCTACTTGCTCATTTATATCTGATGACTTTGCTAAGAATCTAGAATTTCCTAAGGACTAGTTAGAATGCCTTATGAACATAGAGATTGCGAATAAGGAAGTAATCCCTGTTAAGTATGTACACAAGAACTGTAGGATGGATATTAAGGGTAATGTGATGAACGTAGATCTTATTCCAATTAGACTTGGGGAATTCAACGTTATTCTAGGATTGGATTGACTATTCAATTATGGGGCGATAACGGATTACCAAAGGAAATGTATTAACCTTATGACTCCGTCAAAGGTTGTGTTTCATGGCAGCAAGTCGCCTAGACAAGCGAATTGTCTAGACAAGTGAGTTGTCTGACGATAATACAGGCCAGGAAGTTGTTACGACAATGTTGTGTAGGATATTTTGCCTTCATAGTCGATAGCCGTAAAGAGAGTCCAAAGTTAGAGGAGATACCAGTCGTAAGAGACTTCGTGGACGTATTTTTAGATGATTTGCTAGGACTTTCGCTAGATAATGAGGTAGAGTTTGTGATCGATTTGGCGTGAGGAACGGCTCCAATATCGAAGGCACTGTATCAGTTTGCTCCGGTTGGGATGAAAGAATTGATGGTGCAGCTACAAGAGCTTTTTAACAAGAAATATATTCAGCTGAGCGTATTACCGTGGGGAGGGCCAGTATTATTTGTTAAGAAGAAGGATGGGACAATAAGGCTCTGCATCGACTACAAAGAGGTAAACAAAGTCACAATTAAGAACAAGTATCTGTTGCCTAGGATTGATAACCTGTTTGACCAACTGAAAGGAGCGAGATATTTCTCGAAGATAGATCTGAGAAGTGGTTACCATCAGTTGAATGTGAGGACAGAGGATGTTCCAAAGACAGCGTTTAGGACTCGATATGGTCACTACAAATTTTTGGTGATGTCATTTGGTCTAACGAATGCTCATGCAGCATTTATGGACCTAATGAACAGAGGGTTCAAGCCATTTTTGGATAAATTTGTAGTGGTGTTTATCGATGAATTTTTGGTGTATTCGAAGGCCAAGGAGGAACACGTAGAGCATCTGAATGTGACATTGGAGATGTTGAGAAGAGAGAAGTTGTATGCCAAGTTTTTGGAATGCAAAATTTGGATAGAGCGGGTATAATTTTTCGGACATGTGATCGATAAGGAAAGAATTTTGGTAGATCCTTCAATGTTGAAGCTGTTATGAATTAGGATCAGCCGAAGACACCGTCGGAAGTGAGAAGTATTCTTGGATTGACAGGATATTATAAAAGATTCATTAAGAACTTTTTCAAGATCGTAACTCCATTGACGAAATTGACTAGGAAATCGGTGAAATTCGTTTGGACGGAGAAGTGTGAGAAAAGCTTCTAAGAGCTTAAGAACATGTTGAGTACGGAACTTGTGTTATCTCTTTCGGATAGCACAGGAAATTTTGTGGTGTATAGTGATGCATCGCATAAAGGACTAGGCTGTGTGCTTATGCAAAACAGCAAGGTCATTACGTATGCGTCACGACAGTTGAAGGATTATGAGAAGGGATATCCGACCCATGACTTGGAATTGGCCACGGTGGTATTTTCTTTGAAGATCTGAAGACACTATCCCTATGGGGAGAAGTGTGAATTATATACAGACCAAAAAAGTCTGAAATATATTTTTACACAAAAGGATTTGAATATGCGCTAGAGGAGATGGTTGGAATTGATAAAGGACTATGATTGCGAGATCTTATACCATCCAGGTAAAGCAAATGTGGTTGTCAACGCCTTAAGCAGAAAGGGTCGGGAGAAGTTGATGATGTTGACTGCCCAAGAGGAACTAATTTGAGCAATGGAGAAGCTTGAATTTGAGGTGAGATATCTTATGGAGACTAACGAAAAGCTTTTCCATCTAGGAGCTGGTACAACCTTGCTGGATAAGTTTAAGAATGCACAACTTCAGGATGAAGAATGTGAGAAGATAAAGAAGAAGATATCAGAAGGAAATGAACAGAAATTCAAGTTGGACAGTGAGGGACTGTTAAGATTTGAGAGCAGAGTCTTGGTACCTCCAGTGCCAGCAATTAAGGAGGAAATTTTGAGTGAGGCTCATAGCTCACGATATTCGATTCACCCCAGGAGTACCAAGATATACCAGGATCTACGACAACATTTCTAGTGGTCGAATATTAAATGAGATGTTGCCGATTATGTTGCCAAGTGCCTGACGTGTCAGAAAGTAAAAGTAGAACATCAGAGGCCAAGTGGGTTGCTACAACCACTAGAGATCCCAGATTGGAAATGGGAGCATATTACTATGGATTTTATAGTTGGCCTTCCGACAACTCAGAAAGGCTACGACGCAGTATGGGTTATCGTTGATCGACTAACAAAATTAGCACACTTCCTTTCGATCCAGATCAGATTCAACTTAAATCAGTTGGAAAAGGTGTATGCGCAGGAGATTATTTTAAGGCACAGAGTTCGGTGTTGATTGTCTTCGATCGAGATCCACGCTTTGCATTAAATTTTTGGAAGCGATTACAGGAATGCATGGGAACGCAGTTGAGAATGAGCACATCATATCACCCTCCGACAGATGGGCAGAGCGAAAGAACGATCCAGATATTAGAAGATATGCTGAGAGTATGCATCATGGATTTCAAAGGAAATTGGGATGACCACCTATCACTCGTGGAATTCAGTTACAACAACAGTTACCACGGAAATATTGGCATGCCGCCTTACGAAGCGTTGTAGGGCAGAAAGTGCAGAACTTCACTATACTGGGATGAAGTTGGCGAAAGACAATTACTAGGACCAGAACTGGTACAATAGACAGCAGAGATCGTCAAAGTGATCCGTACAAGATTGGTAGCGGCTCTGGAAAGGTAGAAGAAATACGTCGATCCACACCGCAAGAGTGTAGAATTTGAATCGGGTAGCTTTATATTCTTGAAAGTCTCTACCTGGAAGGAAAAGATCAGATTTGGCAAGAAGGAGAAATTGAGCCCAAAGTTCATTTGAACCCTTTGAGGTGCTGCGAAGAATCGAAAAAGTTGCGTATGAGGTAGCCTTACCTCCGGTGCTAGAGCATGTCCACAACGTCTTCCATGTGTCAGTGTTACGACCATATAAACCCAATTACAAGCATGTTATTGAATATGAACCCTTACAATTTGAAAAAGACCTATTATATGAAAAAGTTCCTGTTCAGATTGTTGACAGGAAAGAGCAAGTTTTCAGAAATCAAGTAATATTTTCTGTTAAGGTAATATAGAGGAACCACAATGCTGAAGAAGCTACGTGGGAACTCAAAGAACATATGATGAAGACATACCCACACTTATTTGCTTAATTTATGTGTAAGCGATTCTGGGAACAGAATCTTTGTAAGGGGGAGAATGTAATGGGACGAATTTAATTGAACCATAATTCTAGGGACAGAATCCTATTTAGGGGGAAAGATGTGACGAACGAGAATTTAGTAATTTAATTTAAATATTTATTGAATTAAATAAATATTTTTGATGATTTATGTATTGAGTTATCGATGTTTTAATTATTGAGTTAAATAATTATTTGATGGAATTGTGGTATATTAATTTAATTATATGTGTTACATTGATTAAATTATTGTGGAGAATTTTTATAGTTCAAAGTATGTATTTAATTAAGTCTATTCGATTAAATGAATTATTTAATAAGCATAATATTATTCTAATTAATTTTATAATTAATTAGAGATGTAGTAATTGGACATAATTAATAAATGAGAATTTTAATTATGTGATAATTGATTTGATGTGGATTAGTATGTTTTATTTAATTGAATTTAACCTGTTTCATAACCTGCTTTTGAAATCAGGTAGCTTTTATATATATAAAAAAGTGCTCTCACTTCAAAAAAAAATTCGTGGGTCACTTTTAAAAGGAATTCGTCAGTCACAATTCGTGAATTGATTTTCCCTTTCTTTTTTATGAAATAATATTATACAATAAATTATACCCAATAAATTATTTTAAATACATACCCTTACATATATGCAATCAAAATAATTAATAATTACATAAAGGTTTGACTCTGATGCTACTGTTGGGTATGTACGAAATCATGGCGCAATCAAATTGTAAAAGTTAGCGAAAGCATGGTATATCAGAGTTTAAAATTTTCTACAAAATCCTTATCCGGATCATCCTTTATGCAAATTATTAATTTAAAATGATAAATAAGAAGTTATGAAATTATACCCCTGTAGAACGAAGCTTCCATAGGTACGAGTTCAACTCATTGTTCTTCGTGATTTTCTTGAATTTTCGGGTTAGATTCCTTTTTCTTTTGATCAACATTAGCCACCCCAAGTGTTTGGCCTCTAGAGGTTATCCACCAAGGAAGAGGAATTATTCAAGAAGGAGGGTGGTTGGTTAAACCCTAGTTTTCTATCCTCTATAGAAAAGGAGTACCCTCCAACAATTGGAATTGCATCAACTGATATATAACATAAAACTTTTCTTATATAAATATTGGTCAACCATTCTAATCCTATTAGACATAGATTTTTATTTAATTAATTAAACTCTTTTAATTAATTAAGCTTCACAACATATTGGGATTTAATTAATTAAACTCCTTTAATTAATTTGCCTCCTAATCTTATTAGGAGTAAATGAGAGTACTAATATTAAATTAATTCCTAAACTCTTTTAGAAATTAAAATAATAATATTTGTAATAATATTAATAAGACTCCTCTTATTAATTTATATTTAATATTTCTAAAATATTAAATAACAAATATTAAGCTATTTATTTTATTCTATCACCATAGATTAAATTAATTACACTTAATGCATTATTACGATTACGTCATTATCTTCTTAAATAATTATTCTTCCTTTTATGGTGTGACCCTTTAGGTTCTCCGTATTAAATCGGTTGTGAATAAATCAATTATAGCAATTCTTATCTTATTTAAATAAATAAAGTAAACTAATAATCTATTTAAATAAATAATATTTATTCTACAATAAGGATAAGCCTCCCTAATGATCAACGACTTTTTAGATAATATAGATTTCAACATTAATCATAAAAAAACTTGTGAGTAAATAGTTATCGTACAATTCAATCTTACCACAATACAATGTCCCAATTACATATAAGACATGGAATTGTTGTCAAATCTTATTTTATTTTATTATATGTATTTCGATTAGAAAATACACAACTCCAAATAATGCAAATTACAAACTCCTTTCTAATTTCGTTTTGCCTTGGTCAAGGACTACTGGGTTGTCATTAACGAATCACATATGACATATCTCTTCTTTTACTAGAAGTGGTTGATTCTTTATTGACCATACATTATCTTCATATGTAACTTATTATACCCAAACATATCCTTTGATATACCCTAAGGGTCTTAAGGAACAAGTCAAATTATAATTAATTACACACAAGATACCATGATGATCTCAAGTCCAAGGATCACTTGTACTACTATCATATTAGGAATTTTCTATTGACAGACAAGTAAAACTTCATTAGGTATTCTATAGCGAGTCACGTTCAGTGAACTTATTCTCCAATAAGCACCTACATACTTGCTTTAGTGTCTCCACACAAATGATCATGAGATCAATCATCCTCATCCAATGAGGAAGCAACATATGTACCAATCTATCCGGATTTACTAATCCCCTATTTAGTAATCCATCAATTGAGAACTATTTAGTTTTAAGTTTTCTAAGAATTTAGATCTCATTAGCATGATCATCATCGTGGTTCTACAAGCATTACTTAAAACTATGAGTTTATCACATTTAAATATAACAACATTTTGTAGATAATATAAATGCCTTTAAATAAACAATTCTTTTATTAATAAATGAATAAGATTGTTACAAAGTATATGCTTTATCATCATACATAATTGGCTTGTGTGCATACTACTTTCAGGATCCTATATCTCCGACTGAGGATGAGTTGTTTGCTGTTTGACAGCTTCATTGGTTGGTACATCTCCAAGTTCCATTCCAGCATCTAGAGAGGTATTGGATCATCAAGTTCATCTTCTAACCTTCGAGCGGGATCAGGCTCAGACCTTGATGTTGACCGCCTTGGCAGGCAGGGATGCAGTTATTGCTCTCGCTGCTAGAGATGAGACTATAGCCGATAGGGATGTGGTCTGATATTTTGCGGATGGGATTACTGATCATGCTTGAGATGACAATCAGAGTCAGGAGGGGATCTTTAGGTCATAAGTAGAGCTACTAAAACGTGTTGATATGTTTGAGTAGGAGCTCAAGACCGCTCCTTCGACTGTCGAGACAGCTGGGTACTTGGAGATATTATTTTGCCTTACTTCAGATTTATAGTCCTTCTTTATTTTCCTGCACAAACTATGTTATTCTCTTTTGTCATATGATTTATGACCGCTTTTGTATATTTAAACAATTGTATATAAAAAATACATGTTTAGCTCACTTCTCTTTTGAGAACTGATTGTTGTTTTTGACCCATAACTTATTATTTTGATATAAACCTACTTCTTTCATCTCCAGGACTCGAGCTAGATTTATCTGTTGCTGTTAAGATGCCGTCAACTCCTCTCCGCATGGGTCGCTATTTTTGGAAGGTTTATATGGCTATTTTGATTTCCTGGCTAGGTTTAGCTGTTTGGGGTCAGTATCTAGGATATAAGGTAGGATTGTTTAATTGTTAGTTTTTGATGGTTAGACCGCAACATAGATGGCTGCCTACGTACTCCCGTGGATAGGGGGAGATCAGGTCTTTCGTAATTCAGGCATGACCTAATTGATTGACTTAATTTTTTTTATTTTTTCTATATCTAAGATTTATGCTTGCGAAGAAGGGTCTCAAACATAGTACCGTTTCATCGAATCAGAGTTGATCAGCTGCGAGAATTCTTCACCATCCATTTCTTCTAACCTTATGGCTCTGCTAGATAATATTTCTTTGACAACAAAGGGTCCTTCCTAGTTCGGGGAAAATTTTCCTTTGGCTGCATCTTGGCCTGGAATGAACTTCTTTAATATCAAGTCATACTCCTTGAACTCCCGGGGTTGTACCTTTTTATTGTAAGACAGAGACATTCGTTGTTGGTATAGCTGACCGTGAAATATAGCGGCAGTCCTCTACTTATCTATCAGGGATAGCTGATCATATCGATTTTAGAGCCATTGACCCTCTTCTATTTGGGAGTCCAGTATCACTATTAGGAATTCCATTTTAACATCTAAGGGGAGGACCTCCTCTATACCATAGACTAATAAGTAGGGTGTTACCCCAGTCGAGGTACGAATCGATGTTCGGTAGGCGAGCAGGATTAAAGGCAACAAATCTGGCCATCCCCGGTGGTTTACTGACATCTTCATCATAATATTCTTGATGTTCTTTTTTGCGGCTTCCACCGCGCCATTTATCTTTGGACGATAGATAATTGAGTTGAGGTGTTTGATCTTGAACTTACTGCACAGTTCCTTCATCATCTCGATATTCAGATTCTTTGTGTTGTCTAACACGATAACCTCGGGTTGGCCGTATTAACAGATGACATTGTTCCTGATGAAACTAACGACGAATTCCTTAGTAACTTTGGGGAAGGAGGCCGCTTCCACCTATTTGGTGAAGTAGTCAATCATAGTGAAGATGAATATATGACTGTTACTGGCTTTAGACTCAACTGGTCCGATCACATTCATTACCCACATGGCAAAATTGCCATGGTGTGGTCATGCAATAGAGCTGGTTAGGCGGTGCATTAATAGTATATGTATGGATTGGATATTGACAGCAGCGCTTGACGTGATCGTCGTAATCAACTTTGAGGGAGATCCAATAGTGTCCCATTCTGAATATCGTCTTGGCGAGCAGGGGTCCACTCATGTGTGCTCCACACACTCCACCTTGTACTTCATCCATAAGTCTCTGGGCCTGATCCTTTTCTAGACATCTTAGAATGCCTATGCCTGCATCCCTTTTATAAAGAGCATCTCCACTTAGATAGAACTTCATCACCATCTTCTGTATTTGCTTCTTTTTAGTTTGGTTTGCTCCCTCAGGGATGGTTCCGTCTCGCAAATACTCTTTGATGTCCTGGTACCAAGGTGTTACAGGAGGATCTATTTCATTGGATATTTCCCTGACATTGTTCCCATAAGTGGGTGCATTTGTGTCGTGAAGGTAATAGTAGTTTGCACCCTACCTTGCTGATATGTTGACCAACGAAGCTCGGGTGGCTAATGCATCCATGAAATCATTTCTGTTTTGGGGAATATGCATGAAGGTGATGTCTTCAAACTTTCTAGCCATCTTGATAACTTGGCGGTGGTTTGGCAAGAGGTGTAACTCTTTGGTGCGGTAGGCTCTAGTAATTTATTTGATGACTAACTCTGAGTCCCTGAAAATTGCCAACCGTTTGACCCCCATTGATAGAGATAACTTTAATCCCACAAGGCATCCTTCATACTCTGCTGTGTTGTTGGAGTTGTTAAATTGCAATTTAGTTGCCACGGGAATGTAATAAGGGGACATAAATTAATCATGAATTTGATTCCGATACGCTTAGAAGAATTTGATGTCATCTTAGGGTTGGACTGGTTCTTTAACCACGAGGCAGTTATAGATTTCCAAAAGAAGAGTATATGCCTTAAGACACCAAATAAGTCTAAGGTTGTATTTTCTAGTAGAAAGTCGCCAAGATAAACGAGTTATCTGACAATGATGCAGGCCAGAAGGATGTTATGAAAAGGATGTGAAAGTTATTTGGCTCATGTAGTGGATACTGATGAGTGGTATTTATATCGCAAATCAGATTCTTTGAAGTTTAAGACGCTGCTTATTTTATGTTATTTGTTTTGCTTTTATATATATATTGTTATTATTATGCTAATCCTGTATGATGCAGGGCTGTTTAGGTCATTTGCAGCTTATAGGGACAAAATTATCATTTTTTACACTCTGGCGCTGCAGCGCCAGAGCCTTGCATTTTCCTTGCGCCGCAGCGCCGCCTCCTTGTGCAAGCTGACGTCATATGGCGCTGCAGCGGCCCTGGTCCTTCCTGAGCTCGCGCCACAGCGTGAGTGCTGGTGTTTTAAGCCTACGTGGCGCCGCAGCGCCACCCAACAGCTTTAGTCTTTGCGCCGCAGTGCGACCTCCGGTGCCTAGCCAGTGACTCACTTTTAATGACCTAAAAGAAAAAGGCAGAAAAAATAGGATCCAGAGAGAGAAAAAAAGACGGCGGCGAGGAGATTGATTACAGAAAGTGATAACAGAGTGGTATTAATTAGTTTCTAGAACAGAAAGAAGCTGTGCGTTAAGGGAGAATAGTTATTGCATCCTACACAGCTCAGGAGTTACGCGGAGAAGAGAAGAATTGGAGACAGAAAACCTCACAACAGGAGTTTTCTTATTCCAAATCTCTCAGTTATTTGTGTATTACTGAGCAATGTTGAATTTTATAGAAATGTGTATTAGCACCATGGTTATGAACTAATTCCTTTATAGGATTGCAATGTAACTTGTTGTTTAGCCTAATTAACTTTCTCTCCTATTTATATTAATGAATCATTTTGGGAATGGGTTGTTGTATTTCTTGATTATTAACTGATTGCTTGACAGAGTATTTGGTATTGATATTAATGGATATTGAAAAATGGACATTAATATCTAGCTTTTCAAATACAAGAACACTTGTTATGACCTTGCCTAAGGGAATGTGTGCATAAACTGATAGATATATCTCTATTTGCCTTGTGTAGCCTTGAGACTAAGCTTAATGACCCTAGTCTAGTTATTTTCATCAATAGACATATTGTGATTCATCAAGCTAGGGATGTGTATTTGGTCTTCGACAGAAGCATATGCGTAGTTCTATTCTCGGCTGACCATTCCTTGATTCGTTTGTAATGTGGAGAGTTAGGAGATTAGGCGATGCATTAGGGGAATTGTAATCCTAACTTGACTCCCTAGTATAACTACTTCTCTCACCTCTTTTAGTTGTAATCACATAGTTTAACATACCATCTCTAATCACTTGTTTATATAAGACAGTATAGAATTTACAATAGTATTTGATTTGCACTTAAGACTTCGTCCTCGTGGGTACGACACTCCACTAATCTTATATTACTTGTTGACCGCGTATACTTGCAAGTTAATTGTAGTTACATAAATCGGACAACAAGTTTTTGGAATAATCAGTGATGAAGTGTCACATTTTTGCAACAAATATTTCGAAGCCCTTCTTGCTAAGTATGGGGTGACCCATAAAATAGCCACAGGTTATCATCCGCAGACAAGTGGCCAAGAAGAGATCTCTAATCGAGAGGTCGAGCGTATCTTGGAGAAGATTGTTAACCCTAATCGGAAGGACTGGTCAAACAAGCTTTATGATGCCTTGTGGGCATACCGCACCGCTTATAAAATGCCTATCAGAATGTCTCCGTATAGGCTTGTTTATGGCAAGGCTTGTCATCTTCCTGTGGAGCTGGAGCACAACGCATATTGGGCTATCCAAAAGCTCAATTTTGATCTGGATGCAGCGGGTGAACGAAGACTATTACAACTCAATGAATCAGATGAGTTTCGTCTGCACGCGTATGAAAATGCTAAGTTGTATAAGGAAATGACAAAGCGGTGGCATGACAAGAAAATTGTCGAAAGGAATTTCGAACAAGGCCAGAAGGTGCTTCTTTTTAACACCCGGCTGAAATTATTCCCGGGGAAGTTGAAGTCCTGATGGTCGGGGCCGTTCATAATTGCTAAGGTGTATCCCCATGGAGCTATTGAGGTCGAAGACCCTCACTCAGACAAAACCTTCAAAGTCAATGGACAGCGTTTGAAACACTATTAGGGGGGCGAGGTCGACCGGCAGAACACCTCCATCACCTTGGGAGACCCAGTGTAAGGCGGGGTGAAAGTCAAGCCGACGACTCTAAATCAAGCGCTTGATGGGGAGGCAACCCCATCTTAGTATCAAAAATATCCTTATTATTTTCATTTAGTGTTGTTTTCTTTAGTTATCATTTGTGCACTTGGTTTTCCTTAGAGTAATTGTAGATGCTAAATTAGTATGTTAGTATGTTAGTATGTAGTATAGTTGTTAGTATGATTAGTAGTCTATGGCTAATAGTTAGAATGTTTGTGTTGATTCACTGATATGGATGTTTGCATGTGCAGGAAACCAAAAGGATGACGCCGCAGCTTCAGCAAGTTAACTAAATTTCGCGCCGCAGCGCCATGGTCATTATCCAAAAATTCCATATCGCGCCGCAGCGCCAATCCCTATAGAAAATTCCCCGCCGCAGTGTCGGTAAAAGCTGATAGCTACTGGAGAGTTGCGTTGCAGCGTGAGGTTTTTAACTGAGCTTCGCACCGCAGTGCCAAGAAGTCGTGCTGCCGCGCCTAGGATGACGCCGCAGCGCTAAGGCAGATCTGAGGTCGCGCCGCAGCGCCATGCACCGAGCCACAGCGCCAGTAGCGTCTTTTTGAGTTTAAACAAGGCTTTTGGGTTCCGTTTGCAGTAGTTCACTTTAGTTCCCCTTTTTCTCTCAGAGACATCCCCCTTCTTCCAAAGAGTCGTTCCGTAAATCAACCGTCACCCTTTAGTTTCTTACTGTTCGGGGCCATCCAACCGTCATGCAGTTACTCTCCTTCTGGCGCCTACCTATTTATAAGCAGTACGAGGTAAGAAATTCTTCATAGAGCAAGAGTTTGGGATTTTGATTGTTAAAATTTTTCTTTGTGTCCTTGGAGTTTTGTTGACAATGGGTTCAAAGCGGCCTCGCACTAGTATAGGTCCTCCTCCGATATCCAGAAACCCTCCTTCCCTTTGGGATGCTGTAAAATTCCCAAATGAGGAAGCTTGGAAGCGCTATGCTCAAAATTTTTCAAAGCGGAGTTTGGTGCCTGAAAGAGGGCAAAGGCCAGATGACAAGACGGACGACGATATGAATTCCATGATTATGACTATAAAATGGATTCACTTCACTAAGCCGCCCGACTCTGCAGTTATTTCGGTGGTAAAGGAATTCTACGCAAATGCTAATGCTGATGGTCCTTCAACAGTGCCTGTTCGGGGTAAGTTGATCAAATTTGACACTCGTACCATCAATACTGTGTATGGGACTCCAAACTATGATGGTAGGGACTACCTGGAGCCTGGGATGAGGAGTTACAGTACAGATGAGATAATAACCAAGCTCTGCAAGCCTGGTACCGTTTGGAAAACCAACGAATTCCACGGTGAAAAGACCTCTTTCCCCCATCAAGCCTTAAGTCATTATGGTAAGGCGTGGTACTCCTTCATTTATGCCAATATCATGCCAACACGCCACCCGAGCGATGTAACAAGAGAGAGGGCAGTTCTGCTGTATGCAATTGTCATGGGGCTGAAGGTAGATGTGGGGGTTCTTATCCAGGATTCAATTAAAAAGGCCATTAGGAGCAACGTCAATTCTGGACTTCCCTCGCCCGTCTCTAATCACACGTCTATCCAAAAGGGTGGGTTTGGTATGGTAAGAAAGATGATATCACTCAGCCGCCTATGGCTGTAATTGATCATCACGTTATAGCCCGATATGGAGTATGGGATGGGGGACCTCCGTCGCACCCAAAGGGTCAGGGCTATTTATCAGGACCTCTACCGCCTCCCTCCTCTGAGGCTGGTACCTCCGCTCAAGCGCCTGAGCCCCCATCTTCTTAGGTTATGCCACCCGGGGCCCTAACAGAGATTTTGAGCAGCCTTAACTTTCTGCACTGCAAGGTTGATACTTTGGCTCAATGGCAGAGCCAATTCAATCACTATCATACGAAGTTCGTGAATACAGTTTCCAGTATCTATTATGCCCAGGGAGGAGATGACGCAGAGTCCATGTCCTTTCAATTTCAAGAACCTCCAATTTTGGCGCCTTATCCACCACCATTTCCGCCCAGAGGGGAGGATCGCGAGGAGGAGCCAGTGGGTGCTAATGATGATGAGGATGATAATGACGATGATTATGATGATGATGCTGTGGAGGTTGAAAGCCAGTGAGGACATTGGCAAATTTCAAGCTTGGGGGAGATTCTTTTTTAAGTATTATTATATATGAATTGCTGTTATGTTTCTTTTGGGCGATATAGCCCCAGACTATGTTTTATTTATGCAGTGTTTGTGTTTGTGGTCATTTTTGGTTTATTTTGGGATGCATGTTAAGATGCATTAGTACGTTGGTTTTATTAAATATATATATGAATGTTTTAGTTTATAATATATGAATACTTTTATTTTATTTTGTATATAGTATTTTGTGTTTGCGATAGATATCATGTCATTTTTGGTTGTTGTGTTTATAGCCATATTTTGGGGATTGCGCAGATAACTGGTTTACTTGATGCCATGTGTTATGGCTTTACCTTATTTTGGCAGGGTGCTTTTTCTTTTGTTACTTCTTGCCTAAATGTTTTGATTAACCCTTTTACCCCGTTCTGTAACTGTATATATGCTGGGAGAGGGTGTTATAGCTATTAATTTTTTATCGTGGCTAATGACAGGCGCCAAGTAATTATGTCTATCTCTTAGAGTCGTGTCAAGCATGTATGAGTTAGGGGTGGTTGTTCAATAAATAAGTTGAGACTGGTATTGATCCGTCCTTCTTAGCAAGCACCGACCAACTGTGTTAACTAGTTATTTTTCGATTTTAGTTCGCGTGTTTATTGCTTTGAGAGTATGTTCACTCTTATAATCTTTCATTTTTACAAGGTAATAAAAGACTTAGACGCTTATACAGTTTTGGATATTGGATTTTGGCATGTTGTCATATAAAAAAAAATTAATTAATTAAAAAGATAAGAAGATTGAATATCAAAAGTCTTGCGGTGGGTCGAGATGGAGCGTGAAACGCACTCTCCCATAAACGCAGGACCGATGTTGAGATGGAGCATAAAATGCACTCGCCAAATAATCTTCGAATTTCATAAAGTCTAATTTGTCTTTTGTTGATTACATGGCCTTTGCTGCTCGAGTTATTAGATTCATAGGGGTGTTCCACACCTAGTGCCCTAAAGTCATCTGAATTGGGAGTCACTAATAAAAAGCTCATTAATGGGTAGCTCTGAATAGCCTATGGTAATTAATAATAGTCCGAGTCAGATTTTACTGTCTTCATGCTAGAGCCTTTTGATCCTTTCCTGCACTTGCATCTTAGTCTTAATGCTTGTTGAATGTTTAAGTTACGAAGTGTGCATATTGGTATTAACACTTGACTGTGCGAACTTATTTGAGCTATGATTAGTTAGGATGGTTGGTCTCCACACACACACAAATAGAATGGATCGAGTACAGTCTCATACTTGCAAATTTGATATTATGCCACCATTCATGTCGGTGTTTGTCCTATTCTCGGAGAGGCTCTATAATTGCGCTTAAAAGCCGTGGTAATATTCTATAGTAGTAGTTTCCATTCGCGTCTTCCAGTAATGTAGGTGTGGATGTTAGATAGTTTGCTTGAGGGCAAGCAAAAACTTAAGTTTGGGGGTATTTGATGAATGGTATTTATATCGTGAATCAGATTCTCTGAAGCGTAAGACGCTGCTTGTTTTATGTTATTTGTTTTGCTTTTATATATATTTTGTTGTTATTATGCTTATCCTGTATGATGCAGGGCTATTTAGGTCATTTGTAGCTTATAAGGGCAAAATTGTCATTTTTTACACTCTGGAGCCTCAGCGCCAGAGCCTTGCCTTTTCCTCGCGCCGCAGCGCCGCCTCCTTGTCTAAGCTGACGTCATCTGGCACTGCAGCAGCCCTGGTCCTTCCTGAGCTCGCGCCGCAGCGTGAGTGCTGGTGTTTTAAGACTACGTGGTGCCGCAGCGCCACCCAACAGCTTTAGCCTCCGGTGCCTAGCCAGTGACTCGCTTTTAATGACCTAAAAGAAAAAGGAAGAAAAAAACAGGACCCAGAGAGAGAAAAAAGACGGCAGTGAGGAGATTGATTACAGAAAGTGATAACAGGGTAGTATTAATTGGTTTATAGAACATAAAGAAGCTGTGCTTTAATGGAGAATAGTTATTGCATCCTACACAGCTCAGGAGTTACGCGGAGAAGAGAAGAATTAGAGACAGAAAATCTCACAACTGGAGTTTTCTTATTCCAAATCTCTCAGTTATTTGTGTATTACTGAGCAATGTTGAATGTTATAGAAATGTGTATTAGCACCATGGTTATGAACTAATTCCTTTTTAGGATTGCAATGTAACCTATTGTTTAGCCTAATTAACTTTCTCTCCTATTTATATTAATGAATCATTTTGGGAATGGGTTGTTGTATTTCTTGCTTATTGACTGATTGCTTAACAGAGTTTTTGGTATTGATATTAATGGATATTGAAAAATGGACATTAATATCTAGCTTTTAAAATACAAGAACACTTGTTATGAGCGTGCATAAGGGAATGTGTGCATAAACTACTTAATAGGATAGACATATCTCTATTTGCCTTGTGTATCCTTGAGACTAAGGTGCTGTTTGTTTACATCTGATTGCCTCTTAATGGACTGCCTTTTATTCGCTAAGAGGCATGATGCTGTTTGTTTTTTTTTTGTTACCTCTGAATGCCTCTTAATCGGTAAGACAGAAAATGAAATCTTAATAATTAAGAGGTACCTCTTAATGAAATTTTTTTGATAATTTTTTTTTATATAAATATATTCAACAATATTATTCACTCATTTTTATTAAATTGAATATTTAAAATTATTAAATAAAAATTTACCCTTTAAAATAGTAAAATAGTGTCATTAAGAGACAACTTACTTTTTAGTTATCAAACAGTTTTTTAGATTCAGACCTCATAACCATTCAGATGATCTAATTTATTAAGACATCATAATCATTCAAATCTTAATCGCCAGATTTATCAAACACAACCTAAGCTTAATGACCCTAGTCTAGTTATTTTCATCAATAGACATATTGTGATTCATTTAGCTAGGGATGTGCATTTGGTCTTCGACAAAAGCGTATGCGTAGTTCTATTCTCGGCTGACCATTCCTTGATTCATTTGTAATGTGGAGAGTTAGGAGATTAGGCGATGCATTAGGGGAATTGTAATCCTAACTTGACTCCCTAGTACAACTACTACTCTAACCACCTTTAGTTGTAATCACATAGTTTAACATACCATCTCTAATCACTTGTTTAGATAAGACAGTATAGAACTTACATTAGTGTTTGATTTGCACTTAAGACTTCGTCCTCGTGGGTACGACACTCCATTTATCCTATATTACTTGTTAATCGCGTATACTTGTGCGTTAATTGTCGTTACATAAATCGGACAACAGATACACGGGTTGTGAATTCGGACATGGGGCAGATACCTATAGTTAATGAGTTTGGGGATGTCTTTATAGAAGAACTTCTAGGACTTTCGCCAGACAGAGAGATAGAGTTTGTGATTGATTTAGTACTGGGGACAACGCCGATATCGAAAGCACCGTATCGAATGGCTCTGATAGAAATGAAAGAGTTAATGATCCAGCTACAAGAATTATTGGACAAGAAGTACATCCAACCGAGTTTATCTCCGTGGGGAGCACCGGTGTTGTTTGTGAAAAAAAAGGATGGTTCGATGAGGTTGTGTATGGATTATAGAGAGTTGAATAAAGTGACAATCTAGAACAAATATGCATTACCAAGAATAGACAATCTGTTTGATCAACTTAAAGGAGCGAGATGTTTTTCTAAGATTGACTTAAGGACTGGTTACCATCAGTTGAAAGTGAGGACTGAGGATGTACCAAAGACAACATTTAGAACTCGTTACGGCCATTATGAGTTCCTACTGATGTCGTTTGGATTGACGAACGCACCAGCTGCTTTTATGGACTTGATGAACAGAGTATTTAAACCGTACTTGGATAAATTTGTGGTTGTGTTCATTGACGGCATTTTGGTGTATTCGAAGACTGATGAGGAGCATGCCGAACATTTACGAATTGTATTGGAAACGTTAAGAGAAGAGAAGTTATATGCGAAATTTTCAAAGTGTGAGTTCTGGTTGAAGAGAGTTCAATTTTTGGGACATGTTATCCACAACGAGGGAATTTTTGTTGATCCAGCAATAGTAGAATTGGTGAAAAATTGGGGACAACCAAAGACACCGACAGAGATTAGAATTTTTATTCATGATTTCTCGGAGATAGCAACAGCGTTGACTAATCTGACGAGGAAGACCGTTAAGTATGTGTGGACAAGGAAGTGTGAACAGAGTTTTTAGGAACTAAAGAAAAGATTGAGTGAAGCACCTGTGTTATCTTTACCAGATAGTACGGGAGGTTTTACAATGTATAGTGATGCGTCACACAAGGGACTAGGTTGCGTATTAATGCAGAATGGTAAAGTCATTGCGTACGCGTCACGACAATAAAAGGACTATGAGAAGGGATACCCTACCCATGACATGGAATTGGTTGCGGTAGTGTTTTCTCTTAAGATTTGGAGACATTATCTCTATGGAGAAAAATGTGAGATATACACAGACCACAAAAGTCTGAAGTATATCTTTACACAAAAGGACTTAAATATGAGGCAGAGGAGATGGTTAGAATTGATCAAGGATTATGATTGTGATATTCTATATCATCCAGGAAAGGCCAATGTAGTTACAGATGCTTTAAGCAGGAAGAACCGAGAAAAGTATTTGTATTGACAAACCAAGATAAATTAGTAAGAGAAATGGAGAAAATGGAGTTGGTGGTGAAAAATTCGAAGGATTCAGATAGAGTAATAGAAATGGAAGCAATTACGATTTTATTAGACAAGGTGAAAGAATTACAAGAGAATGTTGAAGAATGCGGTAACATAAAGAAGCGGTTAGTTGAAGGCGAAGAGTTGAAGTATAAGATTGACGGCACTGGATTGCTGAGATTTGAAGGAAGAATTTGGGTACCTGTAGTACCAGAGTTAAAAGAGGAGATTTTGCAAGAAGCACACAATACGAGATACTTAATACACCCAGGAAACATAAAGATGTATCAAGATTTGAGTCAACATTATTGGTGGCCAAACATGAAGAGAGGGGTTGCTGAATGCATCAGCAGATGTTTAACTTGTCAACGAGTCAAGGCAGAGCATCAACGACCAAGTGGACTATTACAGCAGTTAAAAATTCCAGAATGGAAATGGGAGCACGTCACGATGGATTTTGTGGTAGGACTTCCATTGACACAAAAGGGTTATGATGCCATATGGGTGATTGTCGATCGGCTTACAAAGTCAGCACACTTTTTGCCGATAAGGATAAGGTATACTTTAGATTAGTTAACCAAATTGTATATCAACTAAATAATTTTGAGACATGGAGTGCCAGTTTCAATTGTGTCTGATAGAGATCCGCGCTTCACGTCGAACTTTTGGAGGAGTCTACAAGAAAGAATGGGGACACAGCTAAGGTTAAGTACAGCGTATCATCCACAGACAAATGGGCAAACAGACAGAACGATTTAAACACTAGAGGACATGCTCAGAGCCTGTGTGATGGAATTCAAAGGAAGCTAGGAAGATCATCTTCCATTAATAGAGTTTGCGTATAATAATAGTTATCATGCAAGCATTGGAATGCCGCCGTATGAAGCCCTGTATGGAAGGAAATGCAGAACGCCCTTATGTTGGGATGAGGTAGGTGAACGAAGACTGTTGGGGCCAGAATTGGTGCAGCAGACCGTGGAGATCATCAAAATGATAAGAGCTCGACTAATAGCAGCTCCAGATCGACAAAAGAAGTACTCAGATCTTCAACGCAAGAAAAGAGACTTTGAAGTGGGAAGCTATGCATTTCTTAAGGTATCTACCTGGAAGGGGAAGATAAGATTTGGAAAGAAAGGTAAACTGAGTCCGAGATTTATTGGACCATTCAAAATACTGAAGAAGATAGGTGAAGTGGCGTACGAAGTAGCTCTACCTCCTGAACTGGAACATATTCACAATGTGTTTCATGTGTTAGTGCTACGTCCGTAAAAGCCAGATTACAATCATGTAATATCATATGAGCCAATTCAAGTCGAGAAGGACTTAACATACGAGGAGATTCCAGTAGAAATTTTAGATAGGAAAGAGAAAAAGTTAAGAAATAAGGTTATACATCCTGTCAAAGTTCTATGGAGGAACCACAACGCTGAGGAAGCTACGTGGAAACTTGAGGAAAAGATGAGGAAGAATTATCTGAATCTTTTTGAGTAACCTTATTGTGAAATTTCGGGGACGGAATTCTTATAAGGTGGGGAGAATGTAATAACCAAGAATTCTAAGTCACTTTGTAAGTAGATATATTAATTAAATATTAGTGATATTAAAAACCTTGTGACATGTGTGGAATGAATAATGGGTTAAATGAATATGTGTACTTTAATTATGTATATGTGTTCATTTATTTTATAGAAAGTAAATTAAGAAGAAAGATTACATAACCTAATTTTACATTAGGAATGAGAATTGAATAACCTAAGGGGTATGGTATGGGAGAATGTTAGTATTAAAAGTATATACTAACCCTAAGAGATTTATTTTATATCTATCTCAACTAATTAATTTTATAACCTAATTAAAGCAAGTCTAATTGGGTTATAAAATTAAATGAACATGAGTAATAAATTAAATTACAAATTTGGAGAATAGAACTCTAATTAAATGATTAGGGTGAGATTAATTAAAAGCGTAATAGAAACATAGTGAATTACATGGCCCAAATTAATTAAATGTGAGCCAAAACATTAAATACAATGGCCCAAGTCTTGGCCCAATTAGAGAGGGACATGTTGGGCATTTACTTAACTAAATAAAGAAATAAAAACAAAACCAAGTTGGGAGAAAGAGAGGCCATGTGTCCGGTCATGATAAGGAAGAAAAAGGAGAGCAAGTAATGTGCCATTTTGTCAAAACGTTAATTACCAACTCTAACAACTCCAACAAGTGTCACACTTATAAGCAAGCCACCATTTTATACAATCTTACAAGTAATAGCTTAATAATGAGAGAGAGAAAGAGCATGATGGTGGTGAATGAATATTAAGTATACTTATCTATATCCTTTACAAACAAACTAGTAAAGCTATATCTCTCATCTTATTTTACTTAAGAAGAACAAAAGCTAAAAAGAGAGAGAGAGAGAGAGAGAGAGAAATTCGGTGGGAAAAAAGAAGAAAGGAGAAGAGTTCTACTCTTGATGCAACCTAGATTCATTAAATATTGTGGTTGGACAAGGAGGGTAGCTCACAAATCAAGGTACAAACAACTTTTATCAAGTATTTTTAGTTGTTTGAATCCAAGCTTGAACCTATGGTTCCATCTTCCCAAAACCTTAGATCTACATATGTATAAGTGTTATATATTTAGATCTATCACTTTTGAATGTCAAAAGTTAGATCAAAAGCAAGAAAAATAAAACTATGTTTCAAAAGATAGAAAACTTTAATTTTTCTTAGAAAAAATTATGTTTTACTTGGTTTTGGTGTATGTTTGGTGTAATAGATCATGGATCATGGTGAATCCTTGATCTTAAGGTATATTAGTATGTATTATGATGGTTATGATGGCCAATGTTAGATTAATAAAGAGATCATGAATGTTTTCTTACAAAACACAAAGTTAGAAAATCAGATTTTCGAGAAAACGGAACATGAAATTCAAACGACCATATCTCTAATTGTGTTTCTAATTTTTGAGTGTGGTCAATTTTTGAAGTTATATCTATAAGTCTTCTAACTTTTACAAGTAGAATCACTAAAAAATTCTTTGTAGATTTCTGTATGGACAGTTTTTAACAAAGTAGGAAAAATCTAAAAAACCCAAAAAGTAGGCTGTCCAGAAATTGAAAGGTCTGTTTCGGCCACTTAATTTGTGAAATAAAATAAGGCCTTTTGGGACATGAAAATATATGGAATGAAGTAGCTTAAGTCCAAAAATAAGCTCATTCCTGACTTAAATTGAGCAAGTTATGATCATTTCAATATTGGCGTTTTTTCGATAAAAATTGCTATAACCGGAGTTGTATACCTCCGATGGCCACGAAATTTAAACTGGAGACTCATGTTAACATGTGTATGATCCCACCAAGAGCTGGGAATTTTTGGAGTTAAGAGTGAGATAGTTATTTTCTTAAGGAATTAACTAGAAATTAATTTTTGAAAAATACTAAAGGAAATTGAAAAATTCCTGAAATATTATTTTTATGTGTGGAATACATGTATTTATGTGTGGACAAAAGATAAAAAAATAATAAGATAATTCGCTTAAAAAAGGGGAATCCAGCTTGCTGGATTGCCATCTAGTTTAGTTGATTGGAGTTATGTTAAATCAAGTCTGCTGGATTGGAAAATAATTTACTAAATTGAAATCCAGTTGAATCCAGGCTGCTGGATGGGCGTCTGGGTTGCTAGAATTGTAATCCAGGCTGCTGGATTAGAATCAGTTTGAATCCAGATTGTTGGATTAGCATCTAGATTGTTGGAATTAGAATCCAGTTTGCTGGATTGGGGTATTTAACTTACTAAGTAATAAAAAAGAGCTTATATAAGGAGGGATTTAGCAATGAACTGATTAAAAGGTTATTGAAAAGTAACAATAACACTAAGACTTTAACGTAATGTCTAGTACTTAACTATATGATTAAATGTTAGACAATTTAACATGGAATACTGAGATTATAAGTGAGTATATGCTATGACTGATTGAAAGATCTATTATAGGTCTTTTCTCTAAGAAGTTAAACTAAATTGCGTAGCAGTAGATCGCGATTGAGGCAAGTTCTCTAACTCAAACTTGAGTTATATTCCAAAACATGTTAATGAATAGTTATTGATGATTATTCACATCATTACTGATGTTGATAAATCGCACTTTGTGCAATTAAATTCCTGTTCCATTATTATTGAACTGTGAATTAGTTAAAGTTCTTTCATTCATGAACTGTTTATGATATGGATCTATGCTAGTTGTATCAGCTAGATCAAGCATGTTTAAATTTTTTAAATCAAATATGTTTTGAAAGCAGTGTCTAACCAATTGAAATGGTAAGGACTCTTGACTGAGAAAAAGAACAGTTTTACTAAAGCATTATTGGAAAACAATTGTTGCTAGTATATTTAGTGATTATGCATATTTCACCGGGTATGAAAGGCTGATCCCCTTGACTACCAAACTTCATTAAAAGGACCAGTTTAAATACTGACAACCTTAGTATATGTTCATGGTTATTTAAAACCATTTAGCATCTATTATTCATTTATTCGGATATACAGTTAGAGAAATGTAATTCATGTTCTTTCACAATCGATTATCTTGTTGAACATTGAAAGCTAAATTATTTTCTAATCATGATATATCTCCTTTGAATTTAAACTTGCTAAGCAAATTAGTTGCTTACCCTTGCTATATCATGACCATTGTTGCAGCTAAGCCAGAATCGTCCAAGAAGGACAAGGGCAAAGGAAAGGTTCAAAAATAATTAATATAAATGTATATGTATCATGAGATACTATGTTTGATGGGTTGTAAACCTTTTGTGTTATTTTATGTAACTTAAGTAAGGTATGTTTAAGTTAAGGAAATAGACCTTGGGATATGTTTATAAGACTTTATTATAATGAACAATATATGTTTATTATTCCTCAATAGTATATAGAATGCTTATGATGATGATGTATCGTGAGCACTGAATCCGAGGATAGAGAACCCGGATTTGGGGGCGTCATAGGGATACTGCTCCCCAGTGATAGAGACGAGAACTGTTCCTACCCCAACTCCTTCTGCGTTTGCTACGGCGTCAAAATATAATTTCCAAAATTGATCAGTATCTTCCCTTCCGGTTAAATGAATTTCCACCACATCGTCATCAGGGAAGTGTGTCTCCAGAGGTTCAAAACCTCCTGCAGGTGCTGCAAATAGATGGTTTGTGATTCCCTGGCCTTGATGGATTTTTTTGGGTCACGTATACTATGTCGAACTGTTAAAGGATTACCTGCCACTTGGATAACCGACAGTTCAACATAGGTTTACTGAAAATATACTTCAGACGGTCTATATGGGAAATGAGATAAGTGGTATGGCCATGTTGGTAATGCAGTAATCTCATGGCAGCCCAAGCTAGTACGCAACAAGTCCTTCCGAGCAGTGTGTATTTCTGTTCACAGCTACTGAATCGCTTGCTGAGGTAATAGATAGCCCTTTCCTTGTACATATCATCTTTCTGCCCTAGTAGGAAACCCATGGCGTTGGAGTTGACTGATATATAAATAAATAAGGGAACTCCCTTACTTGGGGGCACCAGAATAGGTGCTTCAACCAACCTCTTTTGGATGGTGCAAAAAGCCTTCTGACATTCTTCATTCCATTGTCTGGAGGAGTTCTTTCTTAATAACTTGAAAATTTGTTCACAGGTTGTTGTTAACTGCGAAATGAACCGGCTGATAAAGTTTATCCTTCCCAGGAAACCTCTGATTTTCTTCTCGGTTCGCGGCTCGGGCATCTTAGTGATGGATTTTATCTTTGTTGGGTCCAATTCAATGCCTCAGTTGCTTACAAGGAATCCCAATAGTTTTCCGGATTTCACAACGAAAGCACACTTCGCTGGGTTCAGTTTATAGTTATATTTGTAAATGCGACCAAATAACTTCTGGATATGGGTATTATAATCATCCTTTTTCTTGGATTTCATGATGATGTCATCCACATAAGCTTCAATCCTTTTGTGCATCATATCGTGGAACAACACCATCATTGCCTTTTGATAGTAGCACTAACATTAGTGAGACCGAAGGCTAATCGTCTGTAGCAGAACGTGCCCAAGGGGCAATGAATGTAGTGTTCTGCCTGTCCTCTTCAGCAACCATAATCTGGTGGCATCCGAAAATCCATTATGCAAACGAGTACATCTCGTACTGTGTTGTGTTATCTGTCAACACATGGATGAAAGGTACTGGGTCATCATCCTTGAGGCTGGCTATGTTAAGATCTCGATAAACTACACAGACTCATACTTTCCATCAGGCTTAGGCACTTGGACCACATTAGATAACAATTCAGGATAGGTTGACACCATGATGATTCGTGCTTTAAACTATTTAATGATCTCTTCTTTGACCTTCAGGCTCCATTTTAGTTTTAATGTCCTTAACTTTTGCTTCACTAGCTTGAACCCCTCTTTGATTGGTAATCAATGGACGACTATATATATGGATAGGCCTATCATATCCTCATGGGACCAAGCAAGAACATCCTCGAATTGGGTTATGAGTTTAATCATTTCATCTTTTTGGTTAGGAGGGAGATTGGTTCCGATATGAAGATCTTTGGGTTTGTCTAAGGTTCCAATATTGAAGGTGATGGTCAGTTCAAGGTTGGGTTTAGGTTTGTCTTCAACCCATCCTTTGATTTCCTTGAGCACCTCTTCATCATCCATCCCTTCTTGCTCGATCCCCATCAAATCAAAGTCCACTTCTATATCAAAATCGTAGTCATAGTTCAAATTGGGTAGATCATTGACAGGGCTAGCAACGTTCAAATTTGGAAACTTGGGAATAAAACTGATTCCTTAACATATATATATATATATATATATATAAATAATTGTCAATCTACAAAAGCTTCAACAGTTAATATAACAAAAGGTAATAAAAAGCTGCAGAAAAAAAAATAAAGTACACTGAAATGAAAAGGCTACGCCCTGCTAACAGATTATTTTACCATTTTTACCCTTTTCAAATGATCTGAGGGAAGATTGTCCAATTGCTGGTATTAAGCTCCCCGAGGATGGCTAAAATGAAAGTACTGCTAAGGGCATCATTATCCTTGATGAGGGCCATAACTGGCTCCTAGCTGGGATCGTGATCTTCCCTTGGGACGCTTACTTTCCATCAATTAATGAAAGGGAGGACGAGTTGATCATTTAATGTGCCCACTCCAAAGGAATCCTTCGCAGCACCTTCGGATAGGCAAAAATTACAAGTGAATCATAGTTGCATCTCCTTTAGGAACTTCTTATTGCGGGCTTTCTTTGCCACATCTTCGAGAGGTTCTTCCTCATTGGTTTCTGCAACTCCACTTCGATTGGCCTTGGGTATCATGAAGTTTGAGACTCTAGCGGGGACCTTCTTTAATGGCTCCTTGAAACCTTCTTCATTGAGGTTCGGCCTGAGGGGAGTCATATGGTGGACATGCATGTGCTTATGGGGATTACGGTGTTTGAAACCACTGAGGTAACCCAGTCTAGCCTTATCTAACTGCGTAGGTATAGTGGATCGGATTTTTGATTCCATGGTCGCTTCTACCTATTCCTCGGCCCAGTCTGTGCCCACGGGAAAGCATCTCTTGGCCGACTATTATAACATCTGGCAAGATCCTAGGTTTCAATGCTGGTGAACCTACAATATGATAATGAGGAGTGCTCACTTCAAAGGTTTAAAAACTTACCGGTTAAACGCCTTCGCTTAAACTGATCATGGGCATCTCTCCTGTTGTGGTAATCGGATATTCTGACTCAGCACTGATGGTGACCAAGTTGTCGTTGATGATATATTTTAACTGCTAATATAAATTGGATGGAACTGCCCCTGCCATATGAATTCACAATCTTCCTAACAATAGGTTATATCCAGTAGTTATGTTCAATACTTGGAAGGACACGTTGAACGTGCATGGACCGATCTCTATGGGGAGCCTAATTTTTCCCACGGTGTCCCTCCGTGACCAATCAAATGCTCTAACCACTACGTGATTAGTTCGGATCCTGTTGGAATTGATCTTGTGACGCCCCCAAATCCAGGTTCTCTAACCTCAGATTCGGTGCTCACGATCTATCATCATCATAAGCATTCTATAACTATTATGGAATAATAAACATACATTGTTCATTATAATAAAGTTTCATAACATGGCCCCAAGGTCTTCCTAAACTTAACTTAAACACACCATTCATATTACAATAAGTTTACATAAGAAATCCCATTAGATAATAATAATATTCATTCTAAACTATTCCTGGATCTTGCCCTTGCCCTTGTCCTTCGTATTGGATCCTTCAGGCTTAGCTGAAATAAATGTCATGATATAGCAAGGGTAAGCAACTAATTTGCTTAGCAAGTTTATATACAAGGAAGATATATCATAACTGGAAAGAATTTTTTCTTTCAATGTTCAACAATAATATAAGGTTGTGAAGGAACATGAATTAATAATTAACAATTGAATATTCGAATAATTGAATATCACGAACTGAGTGGTTTTGAAATAACCATGAACATTTGCCAAGGTTCTCAGTCATTTAAACTGGACCTCTTAATAAATTTTGGTATTCAAGGGGATCAGCCTTTCATACCTCGTGATTTATGCATAAACACTTAATAATTCGGCATTGATATCATGCCTTAATCAAATTCGTCCTTTTCTCAGTCAAGAGTTCTTATCATATCAATTTAATAAGAACAGCTTTTTAAAACACATTTGATTTAACAAATTTAAACATGCTTGATCTAGCTGATACAATTAGCATAGATCTATCTCATAAACAGTTCATGAATGATGAACTTTAATTTAATTCACAGTTCAATAATAGTAGAATAGGAATTCAATTGCACAAAGTGCGAATTTCAATAATCATTATAGATGTAAATAATCATCAATAATTATTCACTAATATGCTTTGAAAATAATAACTCGAGTTTGAGTTAGGAAACTTGCCTCGTCTGTAGATTACGGCTACGCAATTAATTTATATCCACTATGCAGTTAAATTATCTTCCTTTGAGAGACCTATATTTAATCTTTCAATTAGTCATAGTATAACATTAGATTATGTAATCACATAAATATTATACATTACATTTAGTTCTTATAAACATTATCCTGTCTTGATAATGTTACTACTAAATAACAACATATTATTAATCTTGATAATATCTAATTCACCTCTTAGTATTATTAGTTCCCTAATAATGCTTTCATTTGCTTACTAATATTATTAACATCTTAATAATATTTTAATACCTTACTAATATTATTAATCCTCTTAATAATATTTTAATTATTCATTAATATTATTACTTTAATAATATCTTACTTATGCTTTAGTATCATTAATTATTTAATAATATTTTATTCATTTACAAATATTATTAATCATTTAATAATATTTTATTTATTCACTAATATTATTAATCATTTAATAATATCTTATTCCATTACTAATATTATTAATCATTTAATAATACTTTAATCATTTATCAATGCTTAAATCAAATATTATTAACCATTTAATAATATTTTAAAGAAATTTTAATCTTAATATTTTTATTTACTTATCAATATCATATTCTAATATTATTAATATCATAATAATATTTTAATAATTTATTAGATTAATGAACAATTTATTCTAATTGTTCACCCTTTATTAAACCTCTTATTTAATATCCACAAAAGGTTATAAATAATATTTCTTATCATAAATTACCAAAGTGTTCTAAGATAGTCATGATATGATATATTATGAGTATTCAAGCATAAAAATCACATTTTTCATATTAAAGACATCATTTAACTATTTATTTCATTTTATTCATAACTTAATCATTTTTAGGAAAAATAGCAAACTGATTCCAAAAGTTCGCAGCTTCTGTATTTTGACAGAATATGAACCCACAAGGATCCCCAAATTTTTCTGGAATTTTAGAAAATGATCTACTATTTTTAAAGTTCCCAAAACACTCGGATCTTGCTTTATTTTTAATAAATTGATATTTACTCAGAAAAATCTGAACTTTGCAGGGTATGCTCTCCCAATATATGTGAACCTACTGTAAAAATGTCGGAATTTTCCAGTGTATACACAGTGAGATACTCGAAGATAAAGTTTTAGGAGTCCTTTACGGAAATAGTCATTACGTACAATCTATAACTCGAAACGTGCCCGTTCTTTTCCCTACATGTAGATAACTTCTCAAGATACATCTTTGAATTTTCCCAGATTTTTAAAAGACATGAAACCATCCAAAACAGACCCAAGAAAAACGGGACAGAAACTATTTTTCTTTTTTTTTGAACCCTTAACATTCCAAGTGGGCTGTTTTGGGGAAATCAGTTCCAAAGGTTTCAAAACTTGCTAGATTTGTGTGCTATCACTTGGGTTTACTAGATAACTCATGTATCTAGCACCCCCCTTCGACGGATCACAAATCTAAGTTGGAAAACTTGAGTTAGACAAGATTTAGTGGAAGAAAACAAGAGTTTTCAACCTTGGAGAACATATGCTCATATTCTTCCTCTAAGCCTTTGACCTAACACTCAAGATACTTAGTTCCATACATGATGATATGTAGGACTAGGGTATCTTGAGTATTTGTTCATAACTCCAACAAAACTCAAGCTATAAACCAAAGTAGAAGAAGAAGATGAAGGTTAGGTTATACCTTGATTTAATGGCAACCTTCCTTGATTTACCAAAGTAAGTAATGAACTTTGGATGCATGAACAAACTAGCACTTCTCTCTCTATATATATATGGCCAAAACTCTCTCTTTTCTCTCTCTAGAAGTTGCTAGCTTGGGAGAAAATTATAAGAGGAAGAATGAGAGAAGAAATGAAATGAAAAAATGAAATAAAAGGATACTTGCAAAACAATATAGATACACTTAGTGTATCTAGATATTATCCCCCATACTTTCTTTAACCCATGGATAGAAGCTTTGCCTTATCACTTTAATTAGTCTAATCATGATTAAGGATGCTTAATAAAGTGGCAACCAATGGGAGCTTGACAACCATGTCCTTTTGTGTAAGAGTTACTACTAATGGACATTGCTTAGCTTAATTAGTTGCCTTAAAAGGCCTAATATGGCTTGCCATTATGTCCCATTTTAACTCTCAATTTGCTTTTATTTTTAATGCCCAATTTTGATTAATCAAATGTCTACAATATCCTTAACCAAGTGGGCTAAGTATTGGTTTGCATTTTATTTCATTTGGGCTTCCTCCTTAATTGTTTTGGGCTATTTAATAAACATAGTCTAGCAATTTTAATATGTGTTACCCAATTTGATTATTTAGGGTTTTCATTCCTAATCTTATGAAATTTAATTACCTATACATGTGACTTTAGCTCATAACCTAATTAGGTTCACAAGAATTAGGTTTAAAATTATTAGTCACTTGAAATAATAAGATTATCCACTTAAGTTAGTATACATATTAAATACTAACCTCTCATTATCACCATAACCCTTAGGTTATTTAATTGTCTCAACTAATGTATAATTAGGTTACGAAGCTTTCATTTTTAATGAAATCTGTAAATGTATATATCCATAACTATAGCATACATGTTGATTGACCCATGCACCACTTCACATATTTTGTCACATATTAAATCACTGTATAATACAAAGTTTTAAATATCAATAATGTACATACATATATAGTGACTTAAAATTCACGGTTATTACAGATCTTCATCCTCTCGAGAGTATCATAAGGGAAGATGTTCAATGCAGAGCTGTCGTCAATCAATACCCCTCCAATCATATATCCTAATGATATAATAGATTTGTTCAATGGTTTGCGATGTCCAATTCCCTCAGAAGGTATATCATCATTAGTAAAGGATCTCACGTTCTTTTTCCATTACATGGTCGATCATGTGTTGGAACTTCTCGGTGTCAATTGTATTGGGCAAATTTGCATCCTCTAACACTTGGACCAGAATCTGATGATAATCCTCAGAGGCGAGCACCAGATCTAGTATGGATATCTTGGGTGGTGCTTCTTTCAGCTTCTTCATTGCCCTTGCTTCATTATGCCCAATCTTATTGAAGAATTACAAAATCTTTCATGGGGGAACTTTTATCACAGATTTGGCTATTGGTTTAATCACCCTCCTGGGAGGCATAATGGATTATCTTTTGGTAAGACAGTCGTATAGTCGGTCCCTGACCACATCTTTTCTCAGTAATTTTATTATAATTTCTTTAAGCTAGAGATGGGGATTTGCGATCGAGGAGTTAAGATCAGTGGCATAGGGGCGGTTATTTCCATTACGGCCTTTCCCCCTTCGTCAGTCACTCCTGGGATCGCTATGGGTCTATCAGAGGTTCCATCTACGTATGTGAGGATTTCCACCATCTCCTCCGAGCTCCCTGTTCTTGAAGGATATACAATTTCTTCATCATGGAAGATATCACCACTACTTGCCATCTCTAACTCACCGGATTTGATCAAGTTTTGTATCAGATGTCGCAAAGCCGAACATTCCTCTGTGGCATGGCCAGGTGTATTTGAATGATAGAGACATATCTTAGTAGGCTCAAACCTCTTTGATTGGGGATTTGTGGGAGATAAAAACTTAATGATCTTACCCTCATCGATTAGCATGCAAATGATCTCTTCTCTAGATTGGCCAGAGGGATAAACTTTCATTTGGTCGCAAATTCTCGCCGAAGTTTAAACCTAGATTCTCTTACTATCTTTTCTACCTAATGGCCTTTCTCCTGAAGGTAAATCTGGTCATTTCTCCAAATTGGTACAATTTTATGAGAAGTAGTAGTTTTTTGCACCTGGCAGGTGCAATCATTCAGTTGTCGCGTCACCTAATGTTGGTACACTATCAATTCTAGTTTATCTATTTTTACCTTGATTAAGGTCAAATCTTGCTCCATCGCATACCCTTTCTCCACGTGTCCCCATATTGAGGGATTAATCCAGGCGGGTGATGGGGTCTCTTCCATTTTTCTCATGTACTTATGATTTTTTGGATTTCCCATACTGAGCATATTCACTCTCTCTACATCATGCTGAGGTAATGGGTTGTTGTTGACATTAGGTTGCTCTGGTGTCTTGACCACAATCTCACTAATATCAATCATATCCTAGATTTAATACTTCAAGGTCCAACAATATTAACTATCATGCCTAGGGGCTCTGGAGTGATACACATACCTCTTGCTAGGGTCATATACCCTTTCCTTGGGATCAGCAGGTGGAGCCAGCTCAGTGATCTTTTTCTGTGCCATTAGTAGTGCAAAGATATTCTCTAGCGAGTTTTATAAAGGAGTAAATATCCTTCTTTGCATGTTCTTCTCGGCCTTCTACACATTGGGGTTTCGGGCATTTGAAGGTGCCTAAAATGGAGGGTAGCTGCACTGCTTCTGAATGGGCTGATTACTGCTTTTATGTTGGACTTCCCTTGAAGTATCAGGGATACATCTTCTTCCTTTTTCCTATATACCTTCTTGGGAGCACTCGTACAGTTGCCAGATTGTATATTCTCAGAGACTGCTCCCTCTAGGAGGACTGATGTCTCTCTCTATGCGTGAGCTGCTCCATCCCGAACTACGCCCCCTATGCTTTTGTACGATGGGGTGCTCGTGTGGAGAAGCTCACCAGTGAGAGAGAGGTCGTGAGTGCATCGCTCCTGCTCCTCCCTCACTTGATAGACTGGCCTGGCCAGAATAATTCTATTTTATAAAAGCCTAGCTTCAACCGCTAGCGTTAACTGCACCGGGGGGCAGACCCCCCGGCTAAGGGTCTATTTTCCTTTTCAATCAGTCGCTACCCTTACCTGGTGGTAGCTTTCCTCTCCTGAATGTTTCTTAAAAAGTAGTAGTCGTAATCTATTTATAGAAGTTGAGTGCAGACATATATGTATACTTATAAATATTAGGACTAAGAAGTAAGAGTATTCCTTATAGATACTACTAGCTCTATCTATCGTTCGTACTCCTACCCAGGAGTAACTTCACTTTTCACTAATATCATAGATAGTCATTGAACCTTAGCTCCAGATCTGTCAGCTAATTAACTGATGGAATCTCTGATCCAGGGTCATCATTGCATTTTAACGATTACCCCGGTCGGGACCCGGAGCTAGGACAAGAGGGAAGTGACTGTTCCTAAGAAGCCACCGAGCAGACATAGGAATGAGAGGAAGAAAGTACTGTAGCTATCCCTCTGCAAACTCACACTCAACAATGACTCCATACCAGGACAACGGCTGGCTATTAATCCTCAAAAACTCTCCTGTTGGGGAGCTCTTTTTGATGCTTAATAATCAGACCCGAGAGGTGAATTAGCATAGGAGAGGTGCCCTCGAAGGTGCTATTTCAGTAGGTGTGCAGTGTTCCACTTCATATCCTTAATAGTAGCTCTTATGAAGAGCTAAAGAAGGCCTCTAGAGAGGTTTATATCAATAGCGATAGCTACAATAAGGTATAATAACATGTATACTAATTAGTATGCCAAGAAACCCTTAAAGAAGGCCATAGGTCTTAGATAAGGTCTTCTAGCATATATTAGTAAGAGAAAAGCTCATAAGAAAGAGATAACTACAATAAGGTCTTCCCTTACTCAATTTCCTCAAAGGAAATAGTCAGGAAGTTAAATATTGTACAATCAAGTGAGGTCCTCCCTTACTCTATTCCCTGTGAGGGAATAGTCGGTCGGTGTATATAAGAGCGGATCGTTACCCCCTCCTTCCTCCCCTTGGTGGAGGTTGTCTCAGAAGCAGTCAAGGTCGTGAGGTCTTTGATCTTAACTTTAGGCCCATTTCTGCCATCTCCCCGTGTTTTATCATTTCGGAAAATGGTTTGCCTATTCCTATTAGTACTCTCTCATAGTAAGAAGATTGTTGGATATCGATGAAACTAATGAACAATTTTTCCTCATACATTAGCGGGTTCACTTGGGTCGCCATGCGCCTCCACCTTTGCGCGTATTCACTGAACGATTCATTATTCTTTTTCTTATCCTTGGTTATTTGATATCTATCTGGGACCATTTGGGATTGGAAGATGTATTAGTTTAGGAAGGCTTGGCCCAACTTTTCCCAACTATGAATCTTGGAATTATCAATTTGGGCATACCAAGTTTGGGCTTCACCATTAAGGCTCTTTTGAAATAACTGCATCTGGATGCTTTCATCCTCTGCATAGGATCCTAACTCGCCTATGTATACCTTCAGATAGGTGTAAGGATCGCCTAAACCATTGTATTTTTCAAATTCTTGGACTTGAAATTTATCGGGATATCTAGCACTCAGGAATATACAGAGGTCGGAGTAGTTATCACTGCCGTGGGACCCTATCCCCTTGATAGATAGGATAGCCTCCTCCTTGAGTCTGACTTTCTTTCCGATGTCCCTAGTCTCCTTGTCATCTCGGAGGTCTGTAGTTTCTCTTGTCATATCTTTATCCATGTCCCTTTGGGCAGACCTACTGTTGGCTTGAGACACTTAAGTCGGTATTTGGGTATCGTTGGATGCCTCCATATGCTAATGACTCAGATTGGGCTTGCCGTTTGGGCTCTTGGGTTATTTTATACTTCTCCCTCAACAGGCAGGTCATTTCAGCGTTCTGTTTCTTAAATTCCTAAAACTCCTCCCTAGATATGGGGATAAGTTCGGGTGCGTTGCTTTCGACCATCTTGCTGGTGGTGATCTTGCCTTTTTGGCTCTGAACCATATTCTAGGAATAATCTACACATCAAAGGTATATAGTTTAGTTTGGATACTGGTAGATGGTATAAATGCATGACATGTTATGCATCTAGTTTGATGTTTTTTATTCTTTTCCTACAAAACAAGGGGTTAGTCGTCATAATAACATGATAAGAAGATATATAAATATATATATATATATAGACGACAGTTGAAGATGGATAACATTTATACATACGAAAGAGTAATAGGGCATGAAGAGACATACAGCTGTATGTAGGGTTTTTAAGAGGCTAACCTATCTTATGATTACTTTCACAGGGCTTTTTGGAATAAAGGTTCCCAGATCATCACAACTTACTTGATGAACAATAATAAAAAACTGACGAGTTCACCTTCTAGTGGAAGAATCACACAATATACATTCACATACATTCACCGCGCTTTACCGCATGTGATAAGTATATAAAACACATTGATTTTAATTCCTTTACGTTTAGTTTATTGCATGATTTGTTATGTAATTGAGCTTGATAAGTGTGTTTATTGATTTCAGGAGTAACACTACAAGAAAAACGCTTATTAGTGACCGCCCATCTGCGGCCGTTACCGGTCGCAGATGGCTATCGGCGACCGAATACGGTCGCAGATAGTGGTCGCATATATTCTGGACGCTAACTGAACGTCGGCGGCCACTTTTAGCGACCGGAGTGTCAGCGACCGACATATAGCGATCGATGTCATCGCTAAGCTGAGTCACGTCTCATTGTTAACGTGGCCCACGTGTCCACGACCACCATTAGCGACCACCCCGATCACGAATCTCCCCAACTCACCCGCGGTCGCTGAATCAGCGATCAAATGCGGTCGCTAATTAATAAAATTAAAAAAAATTGCCTGTTTTGTGGATTTCCCAAAAAATTATACCTGTTTGTACCTGTTTTATATCTCAACACACATCAGTATATATAAATCACCAAAATTATATAAATTAGTTGATCCACACATCCATAAACCAACACAATAAACAAATCGCTCGAGCGACTAAAATTTATATAAAAAATATATATTGAATCTAAAACTATAATTAACTCCATTGCCTTTGATATCAAACAACTCAACAGGCAAACGATTAGTTGTAGTGAAAGGAAATATTACAATCTAAAGATTTTCTATTTTCTTTCTAGATATATATAACATCGTCTCAACTATTCTTACCAGTCATATTTCTAGACCTCCTGCAAAGAGAAACTTTTCCTGAAGAAAAGATATAATAGAAGAACCATAAGTAACTAAACATAAAGATAAATTCATGAAAAAATTACCTCGGCATCATCATCGATATCCTATTATTGTGTTAATGTTCTCTACTGCATAAGCTAATGCCCGCGCCAATTGTAAGAAGTAGATTATGATCTTAATAGTTGGTCGTCATCGATAAAGTTTGTCCCCAGTACTCCTTGAGAAGTGTAAGCTAGTGGTGGCCCACCTCCCCATGAAATCGGGAAACATCCTCAGTTTTATAGTCATAGGCCTTTCAGCTGTTACTCCTGTTTTTGCAAAATCAACTGCCATAGAGTGAAGGGTTGTCAAATTTGACATTTCTTACTCGTAATCTTATTTGACTCAAGGTCTGCATGTACTAAATATGCAGTAGAGATTTTACCCAAGGTATGAGAGACAAAGGAAGAGTTGTAAGAAATTCAACAATTTCTAATAAGTATTTCACCTTACTGCACTTCCTCTCAAATTCCCAGAACAAAGTGGTTAATTCCCGAACAAAGTGGTAATTCCCGAACCATTCAACCACTTTGTTCTGGAATTCAACAGAAAGTATAGTTAAATTAATTGAACCACTTATTGGGAACTGTTGAATTTCATGCAACTCTCAAGGAGTTTCTCATATTTCATGTAAACCTTGAGTCAGATAAAACTATGAGTAAAAAATATCTTAGTTGACAACCCTTCACTCTGTGGCAGTTGATTCTGCAAAAACAGGAGCAATAGCTAAAAAGCCTAAGGCTTTAAAACTGAGGATGTTTTCCGATTTCATGGAGAGGTGGGACAAACTAGCTTTTACACTTCTCGAGGAGTATTGGGGGGAAATTTTATCGTGCTAATCTTGAATCTATAGTGAATGAGAAGTCGTAATCTGTTTGTTCACAGAATATAATATCATCAATATGTGTACATAAAATACTGAAAGATATATATATATTTATATACTCAAATGACAACGCTTTAATAAAAAAAGAGAAAAGAATGACAATGATTTAATTAAAATAAATAAAAGAGAGAACATACTCTATCAATAACTCAACTGTAGCATCCTTAAGATCGACTTATTTCCAATGCTTTGTAACTAAATATTAGCATTTTCTAGAAAAATACTTTCTCTCACAATCTCTACCATGAAAGTATAATACGAATCTGTGATCAATTAACATAATTATTCTTGAATCTGACTCCACAAAGCAGTATCTCTGAAATATATACAACAAATTCGAGAAATATGAAACTGTGCACTTGCTGAAATATAACTTGTCACAATTAGATGGAAACTTCAAGTTATATATAATGTAAAACAAATACGTACCTTTATCATCGCCCATGAGTAATGATTACTAGGATAAGAGTCAAGAACTTCCTTGTATGCAGGATTCGACATAGCAGTTGCAGCTAATACTCCAACAAGTTCCTCGGCAGCCAAAAAAGTATGGGTCGTGTAGTTCCTATTTGTGTCCCATACTCGAATGATAATTTAATTGATTTACTACGGACATTCCTCACTTTTCCATCATAACAGAAGACAACATCCCGAATGAGGGCCATTAAGCTGTTGAACAGAACGTCTCACCTATTTTTCTATGAGAACTACCCATCTGAGGAATTCGGAGTGGTTAGAAGCTGTTTATGTTATGGACTGGACCCATATCATATTGGTCCAATCCATGACATAGACAGCTTCTCATCACTCTGAATTCCTCAGATGGGTAGTTGTCACAAAAAAATAGGTTTTGACGTTCTGTACAACAATGTAATGGCATTCCTTAGGGATGTTGTCATCTGTTATGATAGAACAGTGAGGAATGTTTGCAGTAATTCAATTAACTTATTCTTCGAGTATGGGACACAAACAGGAACTACACGACCCATATTTTTTTGGTTGCCGAGGAACTTGTTGGAGTATTAGCTGCAACTGCTATGTCGAATCCTGCATACAAGGAAGTTCTTGACTCTTATCCTAGTAATCATTACTCATGGGCGATGATGAAGGTACGTATTTGTTTTACATTATATATAACTTGAAGTTTCCATCTAATTGTGATAAGTTATATTTCAGCAAGTGCACACTTTCATCTTTCTCCAATTTGTTGTATATATTTTAGAGATACTGCTTTGTGGAGTCAAATTCAAGACTAATTACGTTAATTGATCGCAGATTTATATTATACTTTCATGATAGAGATTGTGAGAGAAAGTATTTTCCAAGAAAATGCTGATATTTGGTTACAAAATATTCGAAATAAGTCGGTCTAAAATATGCTGCAGTTAAGTTATTGATAGAGTGTGACGCCCCCAAACCCGGGTCCTCTTATCTCGGATTCGGTGCTCACAATCCACTAACAACATAAACATTCTAAGACTATTACGGCATAATAAATATACGTTGTTCATTAATATAAAGTCTTCATCATAAATCCCAAGGTCTCAACCTTAACATAACACATACCCTTAATATTACAAAAGGTTAACATCCAATATTAAAACTAAATATTTTCTTAGTTCATAATCAAACTACTCCTGATCATTGCCCTTTCCTTTGTCTCTCTTAGACGATCCAGGCTTAGCTGAAATAAATGTCATGATATAGCAAGAGTAAGCAACAAAATTTGCTTAGTAAGTATAAACACAAGAAGATATATCATGATAGAAATAAATTTATCGCTCAAAGTTCAACAATAGAATATGATTGTAGAAGAACATGAATTTCTTTCTTATTATTCGAACATTTGAATAATAGGTTCGGAGTGGTCCACCATGACCATGAACCATAGATACAAATAGGTTCGGAGTTGTCCACCATGACCATGAACCATAAATACTGAGTGATCCAACGTGAAGATGAACATCTGTAAAGGGTGTCAGTATTCAAACTGGTCCTTTACGGTTTGGTAGTCAAGGGGATCAGCCTTTCGTACCCAGTGTAATATGTATAAACACTTACTTGACATCAACAATTGTTTCCTTGTTTCTAATATGATGCCTTAATAACATTCTTCTCTCAGTTAAGAGTCCTTATCAAATCAATTAAATAGGCACAACTCTTTAAAACGAATTTAATGTAACAAACTTTAAACATGCTTGATCTAGCTGACACAACTAGCATAGATCCATCTCATAAGCAATGTTAAACATAATTGATCTAGCCGACACAACTAGAATAGATCCATATCATAAATAGTTCAACATATAGTAGAACAAGAATTCAATTTGCACCAAGTGCGATTCACAATAATTCATCAGGATGTGGAAAAATCAACAATATTTAACCACCAGCATGCTTAAACAATAATAACTCGAGTTTGAGTTAGAAAACTTGCCTGTTCAGCGAGCTACAACTTTTTAGCTTTAATTAACAATCTTTGAATGATCTATCATTGATAAAGTAGATCTGTCAATTAGTATTGCGTATATTTCATCAATACGCTTACTTGTATTATTATTTCACTAATAATACATTCACAGGGTACATGCATGTAATGTACTATCATTAATCCTATAAGATATTTAATTGATCTTAGGTTAAGGGTTAATAGTTAAAAAGACTTCTTTTAAGTGATAAACACTCATTAGATCTTTAAACAATTTATTTTAATTGTTTAATTAAGAAGTTATTTAATTTCGTTCAATTGTTAACTCCCTCTTCCTTCGATTACTATTTAATATTAGTTAAATAGTAATTAACTATTTACCTTTAGTTATTACTTACTAATAACCAATTATAACTCCTCATTATTTAATGTTAATTAAATAATGGACAATTAAATTATTATTTATTTTTAAATAATAATTAATAACTCCCTCATCTTGAATAAATAATATTTGATTTCTTCTTTAATCATTCCTTATTATTATTAAAAGGATAATTAATTGACATTCATCTTTATTTATTATTCCAATAATAAATAATTAAATCTATAAACTTCGATGTCAAAGTAAGTAAGTAATAACTTAATCTTACTTAATTATACTTTAATCATTATTTAATATTAATTAAATAATAATTAATTAATTAATTAACTCAATTTATTATTTAATCGTAATTAAATAATAAGTAGTTATCTTATTAACACTAACCCATTTTAATTATTACTTAACATCATGTAAATAATAATTAAATAATTAATTATATTTCATTTTATATGTAATTAACTTACTAGCTCATTAGTGGCTTTAAAGTTATTTATTATATTAACTCACTTTCATTTCGCTTCATAATGATACTCAAATTTTCGTCCAGAATTTCCACATTTGGGGTCCTTCACGGAAACGCTTGTAGAACAAAGTCTACAACTCGGATTTTGGTTCCGGCGGAGGCATTGGATTCGTATCTTTCCGAACTCCAATTTCCAATCATCAAACATCAGCTTCTGCTTTGTTTAGGTCCTAGAAATCAATTTCAAAGTGGACTGATTTGCAAGAACATTCATAACAGTTTAGTCATTTTCTAGATTTGAGGTCCTTTACGGAAACACTCATATCTCGAGATCTGCATCTCGGATTTTGGTCTGTATCGTTGGATTTGTATTTTCTCGAGATATATTTTTCATATATCAAACACCAAATTTGAGTTTGTTTTGGTTACCGAAAATAGTCCACAAGTGACTGATCAGTAGCATATTCTCAACAGTTGGGTAATTTTGGGTCACATAATGCTCACATACACACACAGGCATACTATGTGTATGTGAGCTTTATGTGACCCAAATTATGTGCTAGTAGCATTAATTGCTCTATTTATGTTATATCATGAATTATGATATATTAACTAAGTAAATTAATACTACTTAATTTATTTTAATTAGTATTGGGAAACTAAGTAATATTAAATAAATTAATTAATACTACTTAATTTATTTTAATTAGTATTGGAAAACAAATAAGTAATATTAATACTACTTAATTTATTTTAATTAGTATTGAGAAACTAATAAGTAATATTAACTAAGTAAATTAATACTACTTAATTTATTTTAATTAGTATTGGGAAACTAAGTAATATTAACTAAGTAAATATTACTTAGTTATAAATTTAGTAGTGAAAACTAAGTAAATACTACTTAGTTGATTTTAATAGGGGAAAATTAAGTAAACAAAGGAAATTTATTTATTTTTATTTTCTTTACTTTAGTTTGTATTATTTTCTGTTATTTATTTTATTTATATGTTATTATATTAAATTTAATGTAGATTCATATTTAATTTATGTGTCGACGTCGAGAAAAAATCCAGTTTGAGTTGGACCCGAATCTTTCTCCTTTTTCCTAAGCTTTGTCTACCCTTATTATTTTTATTATGAAAAAGGTTTTGAAGGGTTTTTTTAGGAAAAGGCCAACATGTATCATGTCGACGATTTGAACGTTTTACAGAGTCGCAAGTTGATAGTTCTGAAATGGTTGTACAAACTCAACCGAGTTTATTTGAAAAGAGGCCCAATTGCTGGACAATGTCGAAACTTGATCTTGAAACTGAAGTTCTAAGTTCGGGGGCTTGGTTAAGTGTGGGGAAGGTGTTAGGCACCCCACAACTCCAGTGAAAACATGGTACTGCATCTTTTCAATATTTCCCTTTTAAATATGCAATGTGTGTGTGTGTAAATGCTGGAAGAAATTGGGCCTACGATTGATTGATTTGAAAGTATGGACATACTTCGTTGAACCTGTATACGAAAGGTTTGATTTGATTTACAAAAGTCTATTTTTTAGACAAGATTATTAAAATGATGTTTTAAAAGGCTGATTTTCAAACCCTTAAACTAACATATGAATTAAATCATGTTGAGACTTCCATTTTTATCTTTTCAGTCTTTTGGCACAATTTGAATGGCGATTGTTGGGCTGCGAAGCAACCTCGACCACAAAATATATACAAGTGTCAGTCTTCTCATAGGCATGACAGTCATCGGAGTGACTTTGACACAACAAACCATTATTTTCATTATGTTGAGACCTTAAACCCGGATAACCGTTTTAAGGTCTTTCGGATGCACATTTTACTGAAAAACTGGTAGGGCACATTTGTAAAGGGGAGTTTGTCCATCGTAGGAATCAAATTATGATCAGTTTGATCATAAATCCCATAATTCATAGCCTCACATAGTGAAGCCAATAAACTTACACAGCTCAAATATAGACATAAATGTATATTTACATCCAGATGTTGCCAGAACCAAGGATTCATTAGTAAATCCTGGCTCGCGTATAGCTGATGTGTCTCGTTCCCACTAGATAGCGATCTAAGGGCCGCGAGGTTGCTTTCAAGAATGGAACTAGAAAAAATGCTAGATTTAAGTAAATCTCAGCCATTCTAGCTTCCTGGTTCCGTCTAGACCTATTTTGAATCGTTTGAAAGTTAGAGTTGGTGAGATTTAAAGAAATCTAGTTCGCCCGCAGAAATGTAAGTGCCGATTCATATCAAATGAATATTTAAAGCAACAATTTAATCAAAATGAGTAAAGAAATATATATATATATATATATATATATAATTATAATTATATATATACGAAGGCTGTAAAGGGCGATGGGTTTTCACTCCGATACCTGGACTAGAATGTAAATACATATATATTTATAAAAACTGTAAACAGCCACGGAGTAATCCAAGCTGGATAGAATGGAAATATATATATATATATATATATATATATATATATATATATACAAGCGGTAAAAGGAGATGGGTTTTCACTCCTGTGCCTGGACTGGAATAGAAATACATATATATATATATATATATATATATATATATATATATAAAAGCTGTAAAAGAGCTACAGAATGATCCAGGCTCGACAAAATTGAAATATATATATAAAGCTATAAATGAGCGACGAAATTGTCCAGGATCAACAGAAAGTAAATATATATATATAAACTGCAAAGGGCGACGGACATTCTATCATTTTCCAGGACAGAAATGCAAGTATATATATATATTTATAAAAGCAGTAAAAAGACCACAGAATAATCTAAGCTAAACTGGAATGTAAAAAGTTTATATATACAGTTAGTTTATATATATTAAAGCAATAAAAAGGCCATGAAGTAGAAATCCAAGCCCAAATAAGTCAGAAAAATTTATATATATATAGTTATATATATAAAAGCAGTAAACTGTCACGGATTTGACATCCGAGCTTGACAGAATTGAAAAGTTAGTATATATATAGTTAAATATATACATAAAAAGTCAAACCCGGACTGGGAAGATAACCTAGTCCGGTGAAGTTGCTATAAACGAAGATATATATATATATATATATAAGTTGTTCGAAGCGACGGATCGACGATTCGAGCGGTGGAAATGCCAGAAAACGTGTTTATGATCTAAAATGTACGAAAATATAAGCAAAAAGGGCGACGAAACTGAGTTCCAGGAAAAATAAGAAAGTGAAACTTAACGTGCAAGTGTATAAATGTGCAATGAAGTAGTAGGAACTTTTTGATCATAAAAATACTCACAATGGAATGCTACACGGGCTTTTTGCCAAATCGTAGGCTTTAAACGTCCGTTTCTACCGCTCAATTTTTGATATGTGGTAATATATGAGTATATCTACGTGTTTGAGTAATAAAATTTGGGTTTGGAGTACAAGAATATGGCTAAGAAATGAAACGAGCAGAGGTTCAAAACGTTTCTGAATTATAAAATAAGCTGGGGGTGCACATTTATTTATAGACCCGGTGGAAGAGGCTCTACCTGCGAAAGCCGCGGGTAGAGGTGCGACTCCACGTGGCAGGGCCCATATGGCGGGTCCAGTTGCATCAAAGTATGTGCACTCAAGCAATGCGAGGTCAGATTTAAAACTTTCTAACTTTTGATCGGAGCGTCCGTTTGAGGCGTGCTATACCTTTCCGGAAAGCCCTCGCCGAGAATGTCTCAATGACATGGGAGTAAACCTTTTTTGAGTCCAAAATATGGTTTATAACAAGGTCTTTAATTCCTCACAGTTTGTCCGTTGAGTTGTCTTGCGCTATTTCCACTCGAGATCATTGTTATGGTTCTTTCTGACCTTGGTGGCATCAATTTGGTTCAAATTTGACCGAATCGGCTTTAAGTTGGTAAAATGACCATTTTTCCCCTTCAGGGTTTGGCTTTAGTGCTGGCATGGCCTTATACAGACTTTCGGGGGTTGTCTTCGAGGTTTGGATCCCAACCGATTCTGTTTGTCCTCAGGGTTGTCTCTGAGGTTGACTTGGTTCTTCCAGGTTTGTCCATGGAGATGATGTGAGGCTATGGGGTTGTCATCGAAGTTGAGTTGGCCCCCCAGGTTGTGACCGGTGCTTGACTTGACCTCCCGGGTTGTGACTGGGACTGATCTGTACCACCCGGGTTGAGACCGGGTCTGACCTTTACCTCCCGGGTTGAGACTGGGGTTGACCTGTACCTCCCGAGTTGAGACAGGGGTTGACCTGTACCTCCTAGGTTGAGACCGGGGTTGATGTGTACCTCCCGAGTTGAGACCGGGGTTAACCTGCACCTTCTGGGTTGAGATCGGGGTTGATCTGTACGTCCCGGGTTGAGAGCGGGGCTGACCTATACCTCCCGGGTTGAGACCGGGGCTGACCTGTACTTCCCGGGTTGAGACCGGGGTTGACCTGTATTTTCTGGGTTTAGATCGGGGTTGACCTATACCTCCCGGGTTGAGATCGGGGCTGACATGTACTTCTTGGGTTGAGAACGGGGCTGTCTTGTACCTCCCGTGTTAAGACCGGGGTTGAGTTGACTGTTATGCTCTCCTGCAGGGTTAGTAACAGGAACACAAAATCTCGATTGTCTATAACAGAACTGAAGAAAATTTTGAGTGTCTACAGATGCCCCTCTTTATCATGTTTATGTAATGTAATGAAATGAACAGGATAAAGATTGCTAGACATTAGGACTATGATGAATGCAATTGTAATGCAATGCATGGCATGATATGTGATGAATGTTAGATGCCTTTTAGGGTTATCATTGAATGTTTATGTCATTTTCTACTGGGGATAATGTCATTCATGATAACCCTTGGGGGAAAAACTCTCAGGCGGTTACTGGTAGGATGTCACTGATAGGTTATCTCAACCTGTCCTTATTACTCTCTATTGGGAATGATGTCCTCATGATAGCCTTTGTGGATTTTGTGACGCCCCCCAAATTCAGACCACTCGCGTCTCGAATTCGATTCGTCACTCTCTTAATTCTAATAACTTCATAACAACTCATGCAACGAAATAATAGAATAATTTACATTTATTTAATATAATTATTCGGGTCCCACAGTCTCGTAACTTAAACACATTCTCCAACATCTTATACATAACTTAAACTTAACTAGTACATAATACAAATTAGGTCTTATTACATTTATCATAACAGTTCTAAATGAATACAAAGCTACGCCAGAGCCTTGCCTTTGCCTTTATTGGTGCCCGAAGGTCCACCCTGCTCTGCCTTAATTGAAATGTTTTAGGAAAAGTAAGAATGAGCAAAAAGTTTGCTCAGCAAGTAATATAGCAATAAGGGTGAATAATATGGATTTAAAATCCTAGGGGTACAACAGTAAATGATAATTCAAGAATAACAAGAAGTATCAATAGTTCTCAATAAATGTCCCTGTGGACAGAAAGATAGCAACTGGATTAAAGGTTTATCTATTTCAAGGTTCAAGAATAATGAACACTGAGTAGTCACTAATAACTATGAACTCTTACTAGAATTAAAAGTAATATGCTGATAATCCAATAAAACAAGTACAACAAGTGATCAGCCTAAAGTACCCTACGTAATGTATAACATTTAATCGTACCCATGTGCGCACGTCGGTTCCCTAACAATTGTATATAATATCCCCTTCCATGAGGGTTGTTCATCTCAGTAGAATTATAAGAGTCCGCAAGTTAATTGGTTTGGACAGCTTTCTAACATACGATATTAGTCTAGCCGAATCAAATGGCTTAGACAACTTTTGTAAAGCATTTAGGAACGATAAGTTCAATGCTTGCAGAAACATCAAGATATAAAGTCGATGTTCGAATAAGAACAAATATTTGTTTGATATGGCAACAATTCGGACTTATACAATATGTAAAGTAAATAGAGTTAGGGAACTTGCTCAATAAAGAGCAAGGTTCGAATACTTGCAAAATATCCAAAGTTGTATAAGATAGGGAACTTGCATAATCATAGATTCGTTGCATAAAGTAAATGCATAGGTTAGGATACTTGCCTTATGCGTAGTGTATCAATCTTTAGTTTATCGATACTTTGTAATCCTATTGTAACATAGTTACAGATATATGTATTTTCATTAGTTACATAAGTCGAACACATATACTTGATATGTAAGTTAAACACATATATAAGATCCTAACTTAGTTGTACAATCCTACACGTATGTCGTTACATATCTTACGTACACATAACACAAAATTAGTTTGTATGTTATTATATAATCAAATAACATAGCTCATAGTTATGGTTGAATTAGCGTTTTGAAAGTCGTATATTCATATATCAATATATGGTTCTATTGTTAACATACTTCTTCACACTTGAACACTTCACTAAACGTGTATTGCAGTTTAGGATATCAATATAAGCACACATCAATTTTCAGTTTACAACAAAATGGTCAGATTGCACTACAGGGCGGGGCGGCCGCGCTTGGTGCAGTGTAAAGCCAGGGAGTCCCGTGCCTGGCTGTCAGCAACTTTGTCCATTTTTCCTCTTTTATTCTCTTTTGCTCAGCCCCGCTTCTACTCTGCAAATTCACATAACAACATGAAAAGTAACATGCACACTTAAGTAATAAAAATATATCAACCTAAGAAATACCTATTTAAGTAGGTTAAAAACCTACTTATCAAATACCCCCAAACTTAAACAATTGCTTGTCCTCAAGCAAACAAACACAATGAATGCAACTAACAGAATGAATGCAATTAATAAGATCGAGCAAAAATCTCAGTAATTAAACACAAGTCATAAAATCATTATGAATTAACACTTCAGCTTACAATCCATCTTGACTCATGACCAATCATAAACTCTCTTATCATCACATCACCTACATAACTCTAATTCTCTCTCGTGCGTGTGTGTCCAATTTCATATCAGCAGTTCAAAGTGATTCATATGATTATTCCCAATCAAACATCCTACTTTTACTTAGATTACTACACAAACATGGCATCCACATAAGCATTTCAAAAATTAGGCTAAATAAGCAATAATAAAATAAACATCAAAGCTCATGCTTTGTGGGTGTGTTTTAACGCTCCATCCCATCAATTATTTCATATATCTGACTTGTGCAATTTTCAACCCCCTTAGGCTTTTTAATGTTACCCATGTAACGAACTTTCGGCTAACGACTCCCAAACTCAAAGGCTTTAGGGCACTAGGTGTTAAAACATCCCCTAGGGTTTACTTGTCCGAGTAACAAAGGCCACGAGGTCAAACTAAATCAACTTTTATTTCATAAGTATTTTTTTTTCTATTTTTTCCTTTCTTTATTTTTTTTCTTTTCTTTTCTTTTCTGAGCCACAATTCCCCCAAACTTATGTTTCAGCCAATGTTCTATTTTTAATCTATGATTAAGTTAGTGTCCGTGTTCTTAATACACATGAATTCCTAATCACTACTGATAATCAATCGGTGTGGTTGATAGTTGAGAGAAAACTACAATCATGCAATGAGGTTACTATGTTCAAAACTAATCAAGTCATGAAGCTCAATTTTATGCAAAATTTAGTGAAAATATCAAAATCATCAACCATGTATTTCATTACCATGACTTACTGCTCAATCTCTATGTACTATGCATGCTTCTACTGATACAAATTCCTATATGAATGCAATATTTTTATATAATATGCATATGAACTAAATGAATTCAATCTACTCTACATGCAACCTAATCTATATGCTTAAAACATAAAAATTTTGAATTTGCTTTCCAGGTGGCGCGCCTCGCGCTTGATGTCATTATGTTGGGGCGCGGCCCGGGCCGGGCTAGTGGACTTTGTTCCTTTTGTGATGGTTCTTTTCCTTTCCCTTGAGTCCTGACAATATGAAAGTGAATGTGACAAGGATTTATTAGGCATGAAAGAAAGGACTATATACTAATTACTAAATTCTATTAAGTACTAATACTACTCAAAAATCAAGAAATTGTGTTGCCTCCTAATTAGCAACCCGTGTTTAACATCATTGGCTCGACTGTAATCAATCAATTAATTGGAAGCCGGATCCATCAGCATCACGACCTCGACCTCCTCAACTTTTCTGCTATCTAGAAACGGATTCAACCTATGGCTGTTCACTTTGAACACACTTTCTGTCTTCGGATTCTAGATATCGGCTGCACCATGAGGAAAGACATTAGTGATAACAAATGGTCCCTCCCAGCGAGTGCGTAACTTCCCTGGAAATAATTTCAATCGTGAATTGAAAAGAAAGACTTTATGTCCGACAGTGAAATTTTTCCTTAAGATTTGTTTATTATGAAACACTTTTGTCTTAGTTTCGTACAACTTAGAACTCTCGTATGCTTCGGTCCGCAACTCCTTGAGTTCTTGTAACTGCAACTTCCTATCGACACCAGCTTGATCCATGTTCATATTACACTATTTGATTGGCCAGAAAGTTTTATGTTCGAGCTCTACAGGTAGGCGGCATGATTTCCCAAACACTAGCCTATAAGGCGACATACCTATCGGAGTTATGCCGTCCTATATGCCCATAGTGCATTGTCTAATCTAAGACTCCAATCCTTTCGGATCAGGTTGACTACTTTCTCCAAAATGGAATTGATCTCTCTGTTGGATACCTCTGCTTGGCCATTGCTCTGCGGATGGTAGGATGTAGATACCCTGTGAAGAACATTGTACTTCTTCAACAAGGTTTCTAACATCCTATTATAGAAGTGAGTTAAGCGATCACTGATGATGGCCCGTGGTGCTTCAAACCTAACAAATATATTAGTTCTGACAAAATCTGCAACAACTTTAGAATCGTCAGTCTTGGTGGCTTTAGCTTCCACCCATTTTGAAACATAATCAACTGTCAACAAGATGTAAATATTTCCAAAAGAAACAGGAAAAGGTCCCATGAAATCAATACCCCAAACATCAAAGATTTCTACAATTAGAATAGGGTTTTGTGGCATTTAATTCCTATGAGATATATGTTACCAGTTCTTTGACAATTTGCACATGATTTACAAAATAGATACGAGTCTTTGAAAATAGAGGGCCAAAAGAAACCACTCTCTAGCACCTTATGTGATGTTCTCTTAGGTCCAAAATGACCTCCACAAGCATAGGAATGATAGAAAATTAGAATAGATTCGAATTCATTATCAGGTACACAACGTCTAACTATCTGGTCAGCATAAAATTTCCATAAATATGGCTCATCCCACATATATTGTTTTGCATCACTCCTAAGCTTTTCTTTCCAGGATTTAGAAACCTCACTCGTTAAATACGCACTTACCAAATAATTCACAATGTCGGCATACCAGGGAGTTGTATTGCCAATGGAAAGTAGATGCTCGTCTGGAAACATGTCTTGTAATGGTAGTGCTTCCTCATCTTTAAGAATTCTGCTCAAGTGATCCGCCACCAAGTTATCCGCACCCTTTTTATCCTTAATCTCCAAGTCAAATTCTTGCAGCAGCAAGATCCACCTTATGATTCGAGGTTTGGATTCTTTCTTGGTCAACAAGTACCATGAGAGCAGCATAGTTTGAATAGACTATTACTTTAGTGCCAAGTAAATATGATCTAAAATTTTCTAAATCAAATACAACAGATAAGAGTTCTTTTTCTGTTGTTGAATAGATTATCTGAGCTGCATTCAATGTTCTGGAAGCATAATAGATGGCATGAACAGTTTTGTCAATCTTTTGGCCCAAGATGGCGCTGACAGCATAGTTGCTTGCATCACACATTATCTCGAACGGAAGCTTCCAATTTGGTGGTTGAATGATAGGGGTTGACGTCAACAATTTCTTCAAGATATCAAAAATAACATTGCATTCATCATTAAACTGGAATTCCTCATCTTTTTGAAGCAGCTTGCATAAGAGCAATGCTATCTTGGCGAAGTCTTCGATAAACCTGCGATAAAATCCTGCTTGTCCAAGATAAGAACGTATCTCCTGTACACTGACGGGGTAAGGCAATGCAGATATAATATCAATTTTAGCTTTATTAACTTCTAAAGCATTAACTGACACTACATGACCAAGTATAATTCCTTGTTCAACCATAAAATGACATTTTTCCCAAATTAACACAAGGTTTGTTTCTAAGCATCTATCCAATACACGTGTTAGATTATCTAGACAGGCATCTAGCGAATCACCATGAACTGAGAAATCGTCCATAAAGACTTCAACGCATTTTTCTAAATGATCTGAAAAGATACTCAACATGCATCATTGAAAGGTACTTGGGGTATTGCAAAGTCCAAAGGACATTCGCCGATAAGCAAAGGTTCTAAACAGACATGTGAATGTGGTCTTTTCCTGGTCTTCGGGTGCAATCACAATCTGGTTATAACCTAAAAAACCATCTAGAAAGCAAGAATAAGAATGCCCAGCTAATCGTTCTAACATTTGATCAATAAAAGGAAGGGAAAAATGATCTTTTCTAGTTACAACATTTATTCTCCTATAGTCAATACACACTCTCCATCCTGTTTGCATCCGTGTGTGAACTAACTCAATATTGTCATTCTTTACAACCGTGATACCGGATTTCTTAGGAACTACCAGCACCGGACTTACCCATTGAATGTCAGAGATGGGGGAGATGATTCCTGCATCAAGCAATTTAACTACCTCTTTCTTCACTACCTCCATTATTGGTGGGTTCAACCGTCTTTATGCATCTCTCATTTGTTTATCTCCTTCGTCTAACAAAATTCGATGCATGCACATCGCGTGACTAATACCCTAAATGTCTGTTATTGTCCAACCAAACACTGTGATGTGGTCCCTAAGGACTCTGAATAATTTTTCTTCTTGCAGTTTGGTTAGATTACTAGCAATTATCACATGTAAAGTTTCATTAGTCCCTAAATATGCATATTTCAAGTGTGCCGGTAATTGTTTTAATTCAAGCGTTGGAGCTTGCTCATAAGATGGTAATAATTTTTGGTGAGGCACATGTAATTGAATTAACTGAACTACATGCTTATCTATGAGTTTAGGCAATGACTATAGTATAGCCACAATTCCCTTCAATTTTTGACTGTGCTTAAGTTCATACTTCCTCTCAATGTCCAAACTGCTGGAAATAGCAACCTCCAAACTGTCTCTCAGAATTTGTTCAAAAGTTTCTTGCACTAAAGAGTCACACACATCAATTGCAAAAACCTGACAAATATCACTAGGGTACCTCATGGCATCATAGATGTTGAATTGGATCTTCTCACCATCAAATTCCATTATCAAGTTCCCGTTGTGAACATCAATCATAATCCTTGTTGTCTTTAGGAAAGGTCTTCCTAGCAAGAAGTGTAATGGGTTCGGGGATGTATCATCTTCCATATCCACTATGTAAAAATCTGTAGGAAAGATTAGTTCGTTCACCTGCACTAAGACATCTTAAACTACCCCTCAAAGGTAGGTGTTAGTACGATCAACCAATTGAATAATTACACCAGTATTTTTCAAAGGTCCAAGATTTAGAGACTTATAAACAGATAATACCTCACATTAATTGAAGCACCTAAGTCTAACATGGCCTTCTCAAATCTAGTGTTTCCTATCTTACATGGGATCGTGAACATGCCTGGATATTTACATTTAGGTGGCATTTTTCTTTGAAGATCTGCTGATACATTCTCCCCAACTATGACTTTTTCATCATTTTCTAATTTTCGTTTGATAGTACACAATTCTTTTAAAAATTTTGCATACCGTGGAACTTATTTAATCGCATCGAGCAATGGAATATTAACTTCTACTTTCCTAATAGTTTCTAGAATTTCTTTTTCATATTCATCTTTCTTTGATTTTCTAGAATTTCTGTGAGGAAAGGGAAGTGGAATATCTTTAAGATGACAAGGAGGGTTAGGATTTACCTTAGATTTTTTCTGTTCCTCCCTAGCTTGCTCTTTCTCATACACAACTGTGGTTGTTGGTGTATCCATTTGTTTTCCACTCCGCATGGTGATAGCACTGGCATTCTCCTTTGGGTTCACAATAGTTTGCGATGGAAGTTTCCCTGAACCTTAAGAGTCCAACCGACCTACAATAGTGGCTAATTGGCTCATTTAACTCTCCAAACTGTGGATGGAAGACTTCGTCTCTTGTTGGAACTGTTATGTCTGTTGCATGAACGCCTTGAACATGCCCTCTAAGCATGTTCCAGGATTGGCCGGTGATGCTGGTCTAGGTTGGTACTGTGGCTGATTTGGCTGAAATGGTTGTTTAGTCGGGTAAAACCCTTATGCCTGTAGCCTAGCACACCCATAACTCAAGTTCGGATGATCCCTCCATCCTGGATTGCATATGTTGGAGAAAGAGTTATATTTCCTCTACGGTTGTGCTTGTTAATTCCCCACTGCATTACCTTGCTGTGTATTATCTTCCTCTTGTAATGTCGGGTATGCATCTGTAGGCTGCCCCGCCATTAAATAGATATAGTAAGCTTGTGCAATTGGCGCGTTACCTGTAGCTAATTATTTCACTAAAGTAGTTATGTGAGAAATCTATTTCTCTACATTAGTCGTGCTTACCTCACTTACCCTTTGCGCTGGATGATCATTCCATGTTCTATATTATTGTGCATTAGCGACCATATTTGCAATCAGATTCTTTGCAGCCTCTGGTGTTTTGTCCACTAATGCCCCTCCACTAGCAGCGTCGATCATACTCCTATCCATGGGTATGAGTCCTTCATAAAAGTAGATGATGAGGTGTTGATCGTCGATCTGGTGGGGTGGACAGCTGGAGCAAAGCTTCTTGAATCTTTACCAATATTCATACAACGTTTCACCCTTGAATTGTCTGACTCTGCAAATTTATTTACTTATATTGGCTACTCTTGAAGCAGGGAAGAATTTCTCTAAAAATAACCTCTTCATGTCATTCCATGATTGTATTGATCCCGAGGGGAGATAATACAACCAATATTTTGCTAAGTCTCTTAGTGAGAATAGGAAATCTCTCAGCTTCATCTGCTCCTCCGTAATATTATGTGGCTTCATAGTCGATAACACAACATAAAACTCCTTCAAATGCTTGTAAGGATCGTCACCTGTAAGACCACGAAAAGTAGGCAAAAGGTGAATTAGTCCAGATTTTAAATCAAAAACAGCATTTAAAGTAGGATATTCAATACAAAGGGGTTGTTGAGTAAGATTAAGACTTGACAACTCCTTCAAAGTCCTGTTATTTGGCACCGCCATATCCTCGTCTGACTCGCTCGAAGAATGGTCTGAAAGTAGTGTGAGTACGATGTTAAGGCCTGGTGATGAAGCTTTGTCGAAATCTGCAAGTGAACCTTGGGTTTAACGAGCTTCCGTCCTAAGTCTTCGCGCAGTTCTCTATATTTTCGGATCAAATTTCAAGTCAAGAGAGTGAGAGGATCGAGTCATAAAAATAAAAATAAAAAATGAAAATAATTAAATAAATAAAACATATAACACTCCCCAACAACGACGCCAAATTTTGGTAGCTGTCGTCTAGAACTACAAATTTTACCTTACTCTTTATTCAACTAACTCAAGAATTAGTATAGTAAGAAGCAAGGATCGATCCCGTAGAGACTGAATTGTCTTGTATCTATCCTATTATTTCCAATGGATTGGGGTTTTTAGTATGGACAGATTAATTTAAGAAAATTTCAATGAGTAAAAAGCTTCGATTCTTCAGTTCAGCATCCCCTTTTCTCAATTATGAATTAATCAAGTAATTACACTATTTACCCTTTCAATGAGATTGATAACCCTAGATAACCGTGATCGAAAATTACCCGAAATTCTCCTTATCTGTAGATCTAATGCGACGATCGCCAACAAAAGATTCTAACTAACATACAACCTAGAACTACCAATCTAGATTTAATATGATAGAAGCATTAAGAATTAGAATTAGATTATTCCAAGCAATAATTATGCAATCAGGAATTATTTAACTTGTCTTCTGAAAACCGTAATAATATTTCAAAGCTTGACCACAATAAAATATCATTAATTGTTACTTTAATTAGATATACATCGTTTGCTTAATATATAACATAATCTAGCAGATGATATCAATTTACTAATTTAATCCTACAGAAACCAAATTAGTCAATTGAATAGCATACATAAAAGTTTGTATAGATAATCAGAATAAATCTCAAACAGATAGAATAAATATTATAAATTTAATCAAACCATAAATTGACACTAAAGTTCAACATCCCTTCATAATTGAAATAAAAGAATTTAGCTTGACATGCTTGAATCTTCAAAACTAGGGTTTGTAACCTCCAAGCAGTCCAAGAGAATATAGATTAAAAGATTAAAAGATCAAAAGATAGTCTAACCCTAAGAAAACAACTCATATAAATAGTCTATCAAAACCCTAGTTTAACTAGGCAAGTCTGACATCCTATTCCTAATCAACTTTGGTATTTTAAGTAACTAAATCTGTCAGACCCGTCAGTACGGTTCTCCCCGAGCTTAACTTCCTCTATGGACGGCGCGCCCCACGCTGGGTATGCAGCAACATTGAGCACCTCTGGCGCGCCTCGCGCTTTCTGCAGTGTAAAGCTAGCTCGTCCGCGCCTGGCTATCAGCAACTTTGTCCAATTTTCCTCTTTTCTTCTCTTTTGCTCAGCTCCGCTTCTACTCTGCAAATTCATATAACAACAGGAAAAGTAACATGCACACTTAAGTAATAACAATATATCAAGCTAAGAAATACCAATTTAAGTAGGTTAAAAACCTACTTATCATGATGCCCGGACTAGAATGTAAATATATATATATATAAAAGTTATAAAAAGCCACGAAGTGATCCAGGATTGACAGAATGGAAATATATATATATATATATATATATGTGGTAAAGGGCGGTGGGTTTTCACTCTGATGCCCGGACTAGAATGGAAATATATATATATATATATATATATATATATATATATATATATATACAAAAGCGATAAAGGGCAGTGGGTTTTCATTCCGAGACCCGGACGGAAGTATATATATATATATATATATATATATATATATATATATATATATATATATATATATATATATATATATATATATATATATATATATATATAAACGCAGTAAAAAGGCCACAGAATGATCTAGGCCGAACTGGAATGTAAATATAAATTTATAATTAAATATAGACAACAAAATAGTCAAACCGGGACTGGGAAGACAACCCAGTCCAGTGAAGAGTGCATATATATATAAGCAGCAAACTACTGCGAATTTGACATCCGAGCTTGACAGAATTGAAAAGTTAATATTATATATACAGTTAAATATATACAAAAAAAAAAGCCAAACCCGGACTGGGAAGATATCCCAGTCTAGCGAAGTTGCTAATAACAAAGATGCAAGTATATAAAAGTTGTTAGAAGCGACAGATCGTCAATCCGAGTTGTAGAAATGCCAGAAAATGCGTTTAGGTATTAAAATGTACCAAAAGTTAACAAAAACGACCACGGAACTAAGTTCCGGGCATATTTAGAAAACGAAACTTGATATGCAAGTGTATAACAGCGTAATGAAGTAATATAAACTTGTTGATCTTAAAAATACTCACAATGGACGGCTACACTGGATTTTTGCCAAATCGTAGGCTTTAAACGTCCAAATCTACCAGTTAACTTTTGATATGTGGTAGTATGTGGGAATATCTACATGTTAGAGTGAAAAAAATTGGGTTTGAAAGACAAGAAAATGGCTGGAAAACAAAACGGGCAGAGGTTCAGAGCATTTTCTGAATTCATAAATGAGCTGGGGGTGAGCTCATATATATCGATCCAGGAGAAGCAGATGTACCTGCTGCTGCCGTAGGTAGAGCTGCGGCTCCACGTGGCAGGGCCCATATAACTGGTCTCATTGGATCGAAGAACCTGCACTCTGAGTAATGAGATCGGGGCTGACCTGTACCTCCTGGGTTGAGACCGGAGCTGACCTATACCTCCCGGGTTGAGGCCAAAGGTGACCTGTATCTCCCGGGTTGAGACTGGGGATAACCTGTACCTCCCGGGTTTATATTGGGACTGCATGTACCTCACGGGTTGAGACCGGGGATGACCTATACATCTCAGGTTGAGACCGGGGCTGACATGTACCTCTCGAGTTGAGACCGTGGTTGAGTTGATGACCCTGTATTGAGACTGGGGTTGATTTGACAGCCCGGTATTAAGATCGGGGTTGATTTGACGGCCTGATATTGAGACCGGGGTTGATTTGTCGACCCGATATTGAGACCAGGGGTTGATTTGACGGCCCGGTATTGAGACCGGGGTTGATTTGACATCCCGATATTGAGAACGGGGTTGATTTGACGGCCCGATATTGAGACCGGGGTTCATTTAACATCCCGATATTGAGACCGGGGTTGATTTAACGGCCCGATATTGAGATCGGGGTTGATTTGACGGCCCAGTATTGACACCGGGGTTGAATTGACGGCCCGATATTGAGACCGGGGTTGAGTTGATGACCCGGTATTGAGACGGAGGTTGATTTGACTGCCCGGGATTGAGAACGGGGTTTATTTGACGGTCCGGTATTGAGACCGGGGTTGATTTGACTGCCCGATATTGAGAACGGGGTTGAGTTAATTACCCGGTATTGAGACCGGGGTTGATTTGACAGCCCGGTATTGAGACCAGGGCTGACTTGATGACGCGGTATTGAGATCGTGGTTGATTTGACGGCCCGGTATTGAGAGTGGGGTTAATTTGACTGCCCGGTATTGAGATAGAAGTTGATTTGAAAATACAATTTTGCCCTCTTACAGTGTTAGTAACAGGAAAATGAATTTTCAAGTGTCTACAAGCCATTTCTTAAAAAACCCTTCAAAACCTTTTCACAAATAAAAAGAGTAAGGGTAGACATTACTTAGGAAGAGAAAAAGATCCGGGTTGTGACCCGACCAGCAGATTTTTTCCCTACGTCGATAGGTGGCGACTCTGCTGGGGACAGTAGAGGGCTTAGGCCGCGTTCAAATCTTTTCAAACATTTCCCTTTTTAAAAAAAATCTTTGTATGTGTGAATGCTGCGTCTTTACATTAAATGAATGCATGAATGCTGTGTCTTTACATTGAATGAATGTCAATGAATGTTTTCCTACTTTTTTAGTGCTTCGCACCCATATTAGTGCTTCGCACCCATGTCATCATATGCATAACGGTGAGGAACGAAGTATGTGAATGTATGTTGTGTGATTCCTCCACCAGGAGGCAAACCCGTTGGTGATAAGTAATGTCTTTGAGGGCGAATAAGTCTTCGGGGCTCATGAAAAAGCACCACTCAGATTCGCTCTCGTTGAAAGATCGGATTAATTTCCCCTCTAGTAGATTGCGATGATCTGAGGACCTTCATGCCAAAAAGCCACGAGAGTAGCCTATGATAGGTTAGCCTCTGATTAACCAAATACGATGGAAAGCTTCTTCATGCCTTCCTCTTTCAATTCAATGTCAAGTTCTCAATTCTAATGTAAAGGAGCACAATGTAAATATCATAATAAAAATTTTACATTCCTTGTTATATACATCTTGTCATCCTATCATCAAAACAACTAATTAACCTTTGTTTTGCAGGATAAGATTAAAAAACCACAAAAACATATCATGGCATGCTTCCTATCCCTACCTACTTTTGGAAATTGACACACCTACATTTTGTTATAGGTGAAAAATTGGTCCTGTTACTAGATCTAAGTTTAAGAAAGCATTAAGTCCATCCACGGACATGACTTCAAGTGCTCAGCCAGAATCCCCCCTGTCTCTGGGGAAGAGTTTGAAGGACTGAAGAATCAGATAGCCAAATTGGCCAAGTTTCCTGAGAGAACAAAGTAAGGCTCTTAAAGGGAAGAAAGCCCAAGCTCACAAAGAACCAGGAACACCTGGTGATAGTGGTGCAGTCAAGAGACCGAAAAGACAAATACTCAGATTCTTTGACCACAAAACAAGGACACAATCAACAAAATCCCTGAAATCACCACCCTTAACAAAGAACAGGAAGCTGGTGACATTTTGAAGAAAGTCCAGCAGTTGGAAGAAACCATCTAGGTCTATCAAAAGGACTGGGGCATTTGGCAGTGTCAATTATTCAGACCCCTACACTCACTTGAAAGTATTCATTAGAGAACTCGGATCCTATGCAGAGGATGAGAAACTCTGCATGTAGTTATTTCAGAAGAATTTGACCGAAGAGGCTAGAGCCTAGTACGCCCGTCTAGAAAACTCCAAAATTCACAGTTGGGAAGAGTTGTCCCATGCTTTCCTTAGTCAGTAGAGTTTCCAATCTTAGCTGGCTCCAAACAGATACCAGATAACCAAAATCAAGAAACTAAAGTACTGAGTCATTTAGAGAGTATGCTCAACGGTGGAGGCGGGTTACAGCACAAGTCACCGCATCTATGACTGAGTCTGAGATAGTCATGATCTTCATCGATATTCAAGACGCTCCATATTATGAGAGGGTCCAAGCAGGCATAGGAAAACCATTCTCTGAGATGATCAAGTACGGAGAGATGGCTGAAATGGGGCTAAAGTTTACGAAGATAAAGGACCTGACTGCCTTTGAAGCCGTAGCCAAATATATACAATCCAGAAATTACGGGAGTAATCCCCGGAGGGCACATAAGAAGAAAGATGAAGAAGTGTCCTTAGTATTGCAAGGACAGAATCCAAGGGGTGATTCAAGAAATATGCCCATTCAAAGGAGGAATTATACCTCTTTTCAAGCTCTTGCAAAGCCTTCAAACCCACCATTACAGAAGACTATGGAGGCCAAGCATCGAAGAACATTCACCCCCTTAGGGGATTCACTCAAAAATGTGCTAAAATTGCTAATTGCACAGAAAACGATTGTGCAACTCCTTCCACCAACCAACACTAGGGGGCAGAAGTTTGACCAAAGCAAGAAGTGTGCCTATCATTCTGGATCTCTGGGCCATAACACACAAGACTGTTGGTCTCTCAGGAACAAAATTCAAGACTTGATTGACAACGGAGAGATTGTGGTGACAAAGCCCGAGCAATCGCACGTGCATATTAATCCCCTCCCTTAACACAAAGAGGAAAATGTCAACATGATCAACACAGGAAATGGAGAAGGATCCAAATACCTCCGTTATATAGAAGAGTCGACTCCATCTAGCAACAACATCCTTGACAGTTGGGAAGTCTCGGAAAGGAGATTCCTGATAGAGCTGGAGATTAGCCCTATCAAAGAACAAATTAAACAGTTAGCAGAACTGGTCGTATACCAACATCAGATCACCAGACAAATGTTGAACCACACCAACCAATCTGATGCAAATCCTCCCACACCGGAGATCAGTCCCATCCCCATGAGGGATCACTACCGGTCTCATGAGCATGAATCCTGGTCGACAATATAGCCAAAGAGGAGAATTTCCAAGCTGGTTGGAAATTCGCCTTTTAAAGGAATTTCACTAACCTGAACCAGCCAAATAAGGAAATCCTCCAGATTTTAATCAGCGAAGGAATGGTTACATATTTATAACCTCCATTAAATCCGCGATCCAGGAAATTCAAGCCTGACCAAACTTGTCAGTACCACTACAATGCACCCGACCATGATACTGAGGATTGCTAGGCACTTCGTAACCTGATTCAGAATATGATTGAAAGTGGTGAATTGATAAGAAGGAATCGGGATTATGGCCTCCCAGATGAGGAAACTCTCTTTATTCCCACTGCGTGGAATCAAGATGACGTGGCTGTTATTTCCTGTGATAAGGAGTCATCTCTCACACCATTAGTACTTCCAGGGAAAGGGGTCCAAGAAACACCAAATCTTTTGAAGTTAGCCGCACCCGAGCCTTTAATCTTGCCTTCCAGACCTCAGTATCCAATTATTAGTTTGAAGAGGGTCCCATGGAACTACGAGAATGATAAAGGTTCCACCTCAAACAACATTACCATTGTCCCAAAGGAGAATCCCTTGTACCTGCCTCAGCGGGTGATCAAACCAGTCCTCAAGGCCAAAGAAAAGGTGGCTGAAGATAAAATTGAAGAGTTCTCAACAAAATGGGACACAATGAAATCAAGGTAGTGCAAAGCTTGAAAGACGCACCCAAGAAAATGTCCATCCTATACTTGGTCTTATCATCGGTGGATCATCGCAACATTCTGGTGAAAGTATTAGAAGAAGCCCATCTGCCATATACCGTGGATGCAGAAAAATTCCATCACGTGGTAGAACACATTTTCAACAGTAATGTGATATCTTTCACTGATAATGATATACCTGCAGAGGGGTAAGGCCATCGCAAGTCATTACACATAGCAGTGATGTCTTCCGATTATGTAATCAGAGGTGTGCTCATAGATGGGGGATCATCCCTCAACATCTGTCCCTACGATACCTTTGAAAGAATGAAGATTAACCCGAACCGGATCAAAACCAGTCATGTGGTCATCCGAGCTTTTGATGGATCTCGCCGACAAGCTATGGGTGAAATAGAGCTTCCTCTTGGGATTGGTCCGCATACTTTTTATGTGTCCTTTTAGGTGCTCAACATCGCCACTGGATACAACTTGTTGCTGGGCAGGCCATGGATCCACATGCCAAGGGCAGTGTCATCAATCCTCCATCAATAACTCAAATACATTATCCACGGCAACCTAATCACAGGTGAATGAAGAACCGAAATACCCTGTCTGCATATAAGGATATATACCGGTGATCAGCCTAGATGCAGGGATTGAACCTGCTAGTTTTCAAGCCTTGGAGGTGAGTAATACTCAATATCTACCAGTTGGGGCACCAGCCTTGAAGCCTAAAGTCTCCCTTGAAGTGATAACAGTAGGCCAAGAGATGGTTTGTTTGGGTTTCCAACCTGGAGAAGGGTTAGGAAAGAACCAACAAGGTATTGCAAGTCCAGTCTAAATCCCGAGCCAAACAGGGAGAGCTGGATTGGGTTATTCATCCGGGTTAAGCCACTGAAATCCACATAAGCACCCTAAGGCTCATGCTCCCACCATACTGCTGCCAAACCTCAATGATACAGGCTGTGTAAAACAAATGAGGAAGATCCCCGCTGTGGTATCAGTCATGTTGTTTCCTCCAGTCATACAGGCCGGTGAAAGGAAATCCCCAAAGCCTGAGGGTGATAGAAAATAGGGAAAAGAAAAGATCCTGTACAAAGGACGAGACCCATTTGCTAACATATGGGTTATCATAAACTACGATGGTATGAATGATATGATCCCAGACAGTGACGACGAGGATTAGATACAAATTCCTCACATCAATAAGGGAAAATGGGCAGTTCAAAGAAAAGCCCCGACCTTATTATAAAGGATGTCTCAGTCATTATCCGAGACAAGGCAGATGAGCACAATTCCTTGATCCTCCCTATTCATGAGGATCGAACCCTGGATAGCTGGAGCAGCGTACCTTGCCTCAGTCAAGAGGTAAAGGGGCATAGAGTCTGTCTTCCCTATAACATGCTTTCATTTACTGCTTACTTTTGATTGCACATCTATGGCTATAACTTTTGTCATGCTTTGCCAAATGCTTTGTATATTTAATTAGTTGCATATATTAAAGTTAAAGCATATTTTTTTTTAGGACTCCAGAGTTGGATTTGTTTGTCAGTGCTAATGAGATGCCAACCTATCACATTGACTATAACTGTGATGTAGAACTGAACTTTGACTTGATGGATATTAATCAAGAGGAGGAAGATGGCTATGAGGTTCCCAAGGAGATCAAATAATGGGTTGAAGACAAACCCAAACCGAACCTCGACCAAACCACCACTATCAATATAGGAACCTCTAAAAACATCGAAGAAATCCAGATAGGCCTAGACCTCACACAAGATCAAAAAACCGACCTGATCGAACTTCTTACACAGTTCCAGGATGTGTTTGCATAATCACATGAAGACATGATTAGCCTATCTACTGATATTGTCATCCATCAAATGCACATCAAAGATGGATTCAAGCCAGTCAAGTAGCAGCTCAGGCGTTTGAAACCTGAGTGGAGTCTGAAAGTCAAAGAAGAAGTTGTTAAACAATTCAAAGCCGGTATCATCATGGTATCACCATACCCAGAGTGGCTGCCAAACATAGTTTATGTACCTAAACCCGGAGGGAAAGTACGAGTATGCGTGGATTACAGGGATTTGAACAAAGCCTGCCTCAAGGACAATTTCCTAGTACCTTTTATCCATGTCCTGATACACAACACGGTGCAATACGACATGTATTCTTTTGTGGACTGCTTTGCTGGTTACCACCAGATCATGGTTGTTGAAGAGGACAGGGAAAAAATAGCTTTCATCACTCCCTGGGGAACCTTCTGCTATAGACGACTATCCTTCGACCTCATTAATGTCTGCGCCACATATCGGCAAGCCATGATGGCCTTATTTCATAACATGATGCATAAAGCGATAGAGGTTTATGTGGATGACATCATCATCAAATACTAAAGGGAGGATGATCACCTTGAATATCTTAAGAAGCTGTTCAACAGGTTACGTAAGTACAATCTTAAGCTAAATCCCGCCAAGTGTGCTTTTGGCTTCAAATCAGATAAGTTGTTGGGATTCCTAGTGAGTAATCGAGGCATCGAGCTAGACCCCTACCAAGATCAAAGCTATCACTGAGCTGCCAATACCTCGAACAGAGAAGGAGATATGCGGGTTCTTGGGAAGGATTAATTTCATAAGCAGGTTTATTTCCCAGCTCACAGCAACCTATGAACCCATATTCAAGCTATTAAGGAAGAATTCCTCCACCAAATGGAATGAGGATTGTCAGAAAGCCTTCCTTGCCATCAAGAAGCAGCTAATCGAAGAACCAGTATTGGTACCACCAAGGGATGGAGTTCCCCTATTTATGTACCTATCAATCAATGCCAATGTAATGGGCTGTATGCTGGGACAGAAAGGTGATAGTAGCAAGGAGAGAGCCATCTACTAAATCAGCAAAAGATTCAGCAGTGGTGAACAAAGGTACACCCTGATCAAAAAGACGTGTTGTGCCTTAGCATGGGCCGCAATGAGGTTACAACATTACCTCCATGGGCAGACGACATACCTCAAATCTCGCATGGATCCGCTGAAATATATATTCAATAAGATAATGTTAAATTGTCGACTATCCAAATGGCAGTTGATCCTATAACAGTTCGACATTGTCTACGTGGCTCAGAAGTCCATCAAAAGTCAAGGCATTGCAGATCAACTAGCCGAAGCACCATCAGGAGGATTCGAGCCCCTAGAGACTTATTTCCCAGATGATGGGATCATGACAATTCAACAACTCCAATAAGAAAATACAGTCCAACCATAGATAATGTATTTCGATGGAGTGGTAAACATGGAGGGTGCCGGAGCTGGGGCAGTCTTTATCTCTGGTACAAGAGAGTAATATACTGTGGCTACCAAACTGCAATTTGGCAACACCAACAGCACAGCCGAGTATGAAGGCTGCATAATGGGGTTGAAGTTAGCCTAATCAATGGGTATCAAACATTTACTAGTCTTTGGAGATTCTAAGTTGGTCATCAGACAAACCACTAGGGCATATCATACCAAAGTACTGCATTTACTGCCCTATCATCAGCAGGTCGCCAAAATATCCATATAGTTTGAAGACATAACCTTCATCTATATTCCTCGAGGTAGGAATGACTTCGATGATGCATTGGCAACATTGGCTTCCTTGATCCACATATCCGATAGGAGTGGAATTCCCTGCATCAAATTCACAAGTCAGAAGGTCTCGTCATACGGGAATTACATTGGAGACATATCAGATGAAATACCTCTTATCAAATAGCTTTGGTATCAAGACAACAAGGAATATCTCCGAGATGGATCTACACCCGCTGGGTTAAGCCAATCGGAGCATAAGCGGATTCACAAAATGGATATGAAGTTTTATCTGAGCATAGATGCACTGTACAAAAGGGATACTGGAATAGGCCTGTTAAGATGCCTTGATAAAGAACAAGCCCAGAGATTAATGAATGAAGTCCACGGTGGAGTCTATGGTCCACACATGAGCGGTCATCTGCTGGCCAAGAAGATATTAAGAACAGGACATTATTGGATCTCTCTTAAAGTTGACTGTGATGATCATGTCAGGAGATGCTTTCAATGCCAAGTACATGGAAATGCCATACACGCTCCCCCAAATGAGCTACACAACATGAGTTCAGCATGGCCTTTCTCTATGTGGGGAATGGAAGTGATTGGTCCAGTAGAACCAAAAGACATCAATTGTCATCGATTCATCTTCACCATAATCGATTACTTTACCAAGTGGGTTGAAGCTGCCTCCTTTCCCAAAGTCACCACAGAGGTCATCATTGGTTTCATCAAAAGCAATGTCGTCTGTCGATATGGACAACCGAAGGTGATCGTATCAGACAACGCCAAAAACCTAAACAATCAAATGATGAAAGGAGCTATGTAATAAGTTCCATATTAAGCATCTCAATTACGTCATCTATCGGCCCAAGATGAATGGTGTTGTTGAAGCGGCCAATAAAAATATCAAAAAGATCATGCAGAAAATGTCCCCCAATCACAAAGAATGGCCTGACCTGCTGCCTCTAACCCTGTTAGCCTATAGGACATCAATGCGTACCTCTACTGGGGTTACCCCCTATTCATTGGTCTATGGCATGGAAGCAGTCCTTCCCATAGAATTAGAGATGGAGTCCTTGCGAGTGTTAATCGATGCTCAGATGGACGAAGATCAGTGGTTGCAAGATTAGTACCACCAACTGTCCCTGATAGATGAAAAAAGGGCTTTCGCCATTTTTCGCGGGGAGTTGTATCAACAAAGGATTGCTCGATCCTACAACAAGAAAGTCCGAATATGGAAATTCAAAGAAAATGACTTGGTGCTGAAGAATGTTTTGGCCAATCAAGACGAAGTCAAAGGAAAGTTTGGCCCAAATTAGGAAGGCCCTTTCATTGTCAAGGAGGTGGTGACGGGGGGAGCTATCAGATTATAAGAAATGGACGGGACCAAATTTCCCCAACTCATTAACTCAGATACCATAAAAAGGAACTATGTCTAAAACACATGCATTCCCACATCCTGGTCCTTCCAATCAAATCAGGCTCGATTTTCACTAAAGTCGGAACTACGAATGACCTGATCTCCCTCAGCTTGGGAGTACGTAGGTAGCCATTCCTGGTGCGGTCAAACCAAACAAAAAAATTCAAAAAACTCATCAAACCAAACTCAAAAGAGACACTTCTCAAACCTCTCACACAAAAAATTAAACTACGAATGACCTGATCTCCCTACACCCGGGAGTACGTATGCAGCCATTCATGGTGCGGTTGACCTTCAAGAAAAAAAACAAATAAAAACAAATCCCAAGACACCAAAACCATATGAAACCTAAAAACTATCAAGCCTCCTTGGTTAGCAGGCCCATTTGAGATACCATCTGACATCTCACTGTCAGTCCATCAAGAAGAAGCTCAAGATACATCAACAACAGCAAGTCATGAAAGAAGTGGTAATCACTCAGCAATGACAATACATATCCAAACTGGGAAGTGAATTAAAATATATTTCTCTGATATATAATATTGTTTGATATATACATAGTGTCTTGTACATCACAAAAATGGTTGATCTAGTATGTGGAGGAAAAACAAAGCTAGTCTATGGACCCAAGGACAAGCGGGACAGCAATGCCAACATGGCATCTCTCTCTGAAGATGGAGGAGCTGCTGCAAGTGCTATACCCTCAGCCTCCATAGGAGTCAGAACATCCATAGCCATCAGTATAGTCTCGTTGTGATCATCAATATAAAAACTCATCTTGACAACCAAACCATGAGTATAAGATCGTAAAGCAGTACTGTCGGCAATGTGGAAATCCCGGAAAGCTATGGCCTCTTCCCTCTCCACAAGACCAGCATCCCTGGAAATCAAAACCTCCTCAATCTCCTCGTAAGCTGCATCTCTGGCAGATCAAATTTCATCCCTCTCTACAAAAGTTGCGTCCCTGGCAATCAAAGTCTCCTCAATATCGACAAAAACAGCGTCTCGAGAAGATCGAGCCTCGTCTCTCTCAACCAATGTCATATCTCGAGTGGCTCGAGCCTCATCTCTTTCTGCAAAAGCTATATCTCTGCTAGATAGGGAAGTCAACATCAGCGCTCTAGCCTGATCTCTCTCGAAGGTCATCCTAACTAGTGAGTCTGCCAAAGCTGGATCTGTCCAAGTAGGAATGATCGGCGGGTCACTAACTAAGGCTGCTGTCAGACCTATGAATAATTCATCCTCAGTAGGAGAATCAGGATCCTCCATAGACTTCTCCTCATCTGAATCCACTATCAGAGCTGACTGGATGAATGCAGCTGATGCTATATCTGCCTCTAACAACACTGAGTACTCTGGAGAAATTAACCCTCTCCCTATGAGTCAAACACTCATACACTATGATCAAATCGGCAGATGACATAGACGAAGCTGACATCCTCTGATCAATAGCCCACTTAAACTGATGCAGGCTCTAAAACTGATCGAACTGGCCCATAACAGCCAGAGGATGGTAAGTAGCCACTCCCCTCAACCCCGCTAGGGCAAGTAGTCCATGCCAGATGCGTGGGTGATGAAGCTATAGTGCAAAACTAGCCCTGAGTATGGCAAAATCGAGAATAGATGTGCAATATTGGAAAAAAATGCTGACCATGTATCTGCATTGGTACACTCCGCCGGCTGAAAGGAGTAACACATGGCTATCTTACGGGTGAAACAGTAACCCTGGTGTCTAAAAAATCCAATCGGTCGTAAATGGGACATGCGTCATACGTACAGCAATACCGAACTACCTCTAAAAACCTCCAGGTGGGGTACTGCAGTGGGTGGCTGCTCTCAGCGTCTTGACAAATATCATCGAAAGAATGGTGCTACCCTGTCTAAGGGCCCGGACCACGACTTTCAATCTGACATCCAGGTGGTCCAAGTGAAGTGGCATATAGACGTAGGCTACTATGCACATCAGCAAAACATCTATCCTGGCCAAATGTCATGCCTCTGTCGAAATAATAAATTCTCCAAAATGACAATCGTAGCTGTCTACCAGACAGAAATGATCGATCAAGAAGTCTATAGAGATCACATATCCATAAACGATCTCATCCAAAACTACACTATAACGTAGACCAGACATCCGTAAGAACGGTGTTCTCATGTCGCTGATCGCAGTACGAGCACAAGGAAAGTCTAAAGCCAAACTAGTGAACCACTTATACTCCTCTAATGCCAGAGTCAGCTCGTGCCGCCCAAAGCTGAAAACATGTCTCTCGGGTATCCAAAAGGGAAAAGACCATCTACAAACCCGTACGAAACCTAAAAGTTTACAAGGGCTAATGAATGCCCTAACATCTGATCCACTGCCCCTCTGGCTGGGAAGGGCAGACTCTCATACCACGATCTCAAAGATGATGCCTCCACAGATGGTGGTAGGTGCTTAATACGACCGACGGTGGATGACGACATCTGTATCACCATATCCTAAGGCCATCCAGGGGTCAAATATGAACTCATCTATTTAAATGCATACACATGACATAATATATGCATAATAACAATGATAAACATGATATGATAGATAGAAAATATCATACAATAAACTATCTACTGTAAGCATCATCCCTGTCTGATAATATAAAGCAAAATAAAATGTACAAGAATATGGGGAACAACCCCCCAACTACTAACAGTGGCCTATCAAAATGGGGCACAGCCGCCCAACAAACCAAAACAGTTGTCAATCAAAAGATATAGCAACAATAACTATCAAAAAAGATCCAAAATATCTACACTCAGGCTGTTAACCTGCTCCATCTCCTCCGTGGAAACAAAATTTAGGCCATCAGAATGTCAGGGCGGTACAATGAAGGATCAACCCCTGTATAACTGCTGGAAAATGGTCCTGAAGAGGGGCTCGCTCCGGAGCCAGATGGATCAAAAGAAGATGCCTCTGATGGATCTCGACCAAGATGCCTGATGAACAAATAAGCTCTCTCTAATTGCTGGGTCAGTCCTGTAATCTGGTCCAAGTGAGTAGGCTCCCTAATGCAAGCTATCAAGTCTGTCATCATCACAGACCCCGACATCATGTCTGCCATGAACTGGGTAGCAAGAGTCTGAGCCCCAATACTACGAGCACTCCACCAGCTGCTGAATGCCTCCTGGCTGTAAGGCCCCTTTGATATGGTAAATTCGTCCATGCCCTCCATAGGGATATTTGTCAGGGGCTGGAACAATGTGATAGTAGTGTGCATACAAAATAATCATGTATGATGATAAAGCACATACTTTGTAAACAATCTTATTTATTTATTAATAAAATATTCATTTATTAAAGGCATTTAATTATCTACATGGTGCTGTTTTTATTATATGTAAATAATCCATAGTTTTAAGCAATGTTTTTAGAATCATGATGTGGATCATGCTAATGAGATCTAAATTCTTAGAAAGCTTAAAAACTAAAATAGTTCCTAATTATGGGATTACTAAAAAAAAGGAATTAGTAAATTCGGATAGATTAGTACATACGTTGCTTGCTCATTGGATGAGAATGATTGATCTCATGTGGAAACACTAAAGCAAGTATGTAGGTGCTTATTGGAGAATAAGTTCACTGAGCGTGACTCGCTATGGAATACCTAATGGAGTTTTACTCGCCTGCCAATAGGAATTCCTATTATGATAGTAGTACAAGTGATCCTTGGACTTGAGATCATCATAGTATCTTGTATGTAATGAATTATACTTTGACTTATTCCTTAATGCCCTTTAGGGTATATAAAAGGGTATGCTTTGGTATAATGAGTTACATATGGAGATAATGAATGATTAATAAAGAATCTACCACCTCTAGTAAAAGAGCAGATATGTCCTATGTGATTCGTTAAATGACAACCCATGAATCCTTGGCCAAGGTGAAATGAAATTAGAAAGGAGTTTTTAATTTGCATTATTTGGAGTTGTGCATTTTCTAATCGAAATACATATAATTAAATAAAATAAGACTTGACAGTAAATCCATGTCTTATATTTAATTGGGACATTGTATGGTGGAAGGATTGAATTTTATGGTAACTATTTACTCACAGGTTCTTTTATGATTAATGTTGAAATCTATATTATCTAGAAAGTCGTTGATCGCTAGGGAGGCTTATCCCTATTGTAGAATAAATATTATTTATTTAAATAGATTATTAGTTTAATTTATTTATTTAAATAACATTAGAATTGTTCTAATTGATTTATTCACAACCGGTTTAATATAGAGAACCTAAAGGGTCACACCATAAAAGGAAGAATAATTATTTAAGAAGGTAATGGCATAATCGTAATAATACATTAAGTATAATTAATTTAATCTATAGTGATAGAATAAATTAAATAGCTTAATGTTTATTATTAAATATTTTAGAAATATTAAATATAAATTAATAAGAGGAGTCTTATTAATATTATTATAATTATTATTATTTTAATTTCTAAAGGAGTTTAGTAATTAATTTAATATTAAGTACTCTCATTTATTCCTAATAAGATTAGGAGACAAATTAATTAAATGAATTTAATTAATTATTCCAATGTGGTGGGAAGCCTAAATTAATTAAAGGAGTTTAATTAATTAAAAGAAATCCCATGTCTAATAGGATTAGAAGGGTTGATCAATATTTATATAAGAGAAGTCTTATAATAGATATTGATTTATGCAATTTCAATTATTGGAGAGTACTCCTTTTCTATAGAGGATAGAAAACTAAGGTTTAGCCAAACACCCTCCTTCTTGATAATTCATCTTCCTTGGTGGATCACCTCTAGAGGCCAAACACTTGGGTGGCTAACGTTGATCAAAGGAAGGAATCTAACCCGAAAATTCAAGGAGATCACGGAGAACAAAGAGTTGAACTCGTACCTGTGGAAGCTTCGTTCTACAAAGGTATGATTCCATAACTTCTTATTTATCGTTTTAAATTAATAATTTGCATAAAGGATGATCCGGGTAATAGTTTTGTAAATAATTTTTAAAACTCTGATATACCATGCTTCAGCTAATTTTTGCAATTTGATTGCGTCACGATTTCGTAGAAATCCAACACAATGGCCAATGATGCCAAGCCGGATGAATAAAGGGAATGTGGATCTGACTTGTAATACTCTAGATGACACGCTCTGCTAGATAGAGCTCCTAGCTTCCCTCTGTTAAAAACAGGACTCTGCGGATCGACAATGCAAACTCCCGACTAGTGGCGAAGCCTCCCTCAAATCCAACAGTCAAAAACTCGGAGGTATATGGGATCCACGAGATAGCTCCTGCTGTTAAAAGCTCCAACTGTAGGTGGGAATGAGTAAAGCCCTCAGCAACAGAGATCTCCGCCAGAGTGAAGTGAGGCCAACTTCGTCCTCGGGGATAGGTCTCCAAACCTAAAGCAGTGGCGGGCCATAGGAAAGGAAGCCTCTCATACGCCCAGAACTGGCAATAAAAATATCAAAAGTCCTCAGTGACCAAGATTGATAAATGTAAATGCTCAAATCAAAAAGGTACAAGAAAAATGTACTCACCAACAGAAATGGGTAGAACCCTAACCAAGCCTCCGTCAAACCCTCTGAGAGCATGCGCATACCTCGGAGAAAATAGGCAAAAGTGTAGGAATACCAATCAAAGTCACTGAGGCACTTGACAGGTCTAGTGGCACTGACTAGGGCAAAGGACACAGTCGATGAGTTGTCTGCCAGAAAATAACCCCTGATTATCACCAAAAATAATCGTCCCAAGATGCGATCCCTAACCCTCTGATCATCAGGCGAAGGCTCAAGTAAAGCCCCACTCTGGGCATCTATGCTCAAGGGACCAGATCGGACCGTCCAATCCTTGAGCGCCGACAAAGGAACTCCCAGCAGGGATCTAACGACAGTGGGCGTAATATCGGCATCAACAAGCACGGGCTCACCCTCGAACTCTATGCCAGTGATGAACCTCCAATCCATAGGCGTCATCATCACCTTGTTGTCCAACAAGTGAAAGGACAGAGTCTGGTGGAACCAGCGCTCAGAAAAAGCCCTCATATGACCCCAGGGGTAACGGCGGGGAAGAATAGAGAAGAAGGCCTGAAACCCCCAGCCGTCAACGATATCCCTTTACTGCTGATGCAAAGTGTGGTAGAGGGAGTGCACGTTGAACCAGTTCCCTCTGGGCTGCGTAAAGCCGGGAACCTGCATCAAAAACCAACCCATATCAAAAAATATGTGCTCCGAGAATGGCAAAAGAAAGAAAATTAAGAGAGAAGAAAAGTTCAAGTCACCTCATTGGCATAAAGAAATCGCGATGGATGACGACTCAAGTCTCCCAACAGCTCATGGGTTTGCACAACAATGCCCGAAAGCTCCGCATATGGGACCTGACCTGGGACGGGAGAAGAAAAAGGAGCCTCCTCATCATTTATATCAATCGGCGGCTCGTCCTGGGCTGGACGAATCACCAACTCTGCTAATCTGCGAGACGGCCGAGCTGGACGTAGCTGAGGAACATCATAAGCTCGACTCCGTCTAACTACTGAAACTACCTTGCTAGTACTGCCGGGTCTGTCTCGGTCCATCACCTAGACAAAGTCTCCAAAACACCTCAGAAAGGGTGTCGGTAAGCCTAAAACATGTGGCTTACTAATTTAAATCAGTATTTTATGCATTTCTAAGTCCTAAAACATGCATGGGTCAGCTAAAAATCCGCAGTAGAGTCAAAACTACATGTTTTTCAAAAAGCTAAATCCTAAAAATGTGCATGGGTCAGTCAAAAATCCCCATTAGAGTCAAAATTGCATGTTTATTATATGCTAGGGTTTTAAAAATTTTTTGCCAGAGTCTCCTTTGTAAAATGGACTGTCCGCATGCACAGAGGCATGACTAGGTGGCCATTCAGTAGCACACCTTCCTAGAAATAGGAACAGTTCATATTTATAAAATAAAATCAAATGTAAACTTCACATGGTAGACAAATTACCATGGACATTTTTAGTTGAAAATCCAGGCTCACTAGGCCCCAAAAAGGACAAGTAAACTGATCAAAAAGTGCAAAATATGACTGTCTCAGAATCTAATTTTTCTTATGTCAAAACATGGATTACAGTAAAATATTTGTACTTATAAAGTCAGAAAATTTTTAGCTGGTCATATAAGCATACATTTTTCATACATTGCGTCTAAAAGCAACCTACGTGGTTTACATGCTTTTAACGGTCAAGGCTTGCAGAAAAAGGATGTAAAACATCACCTGCGATGTGCAGAACGGGCAGTCGCTGATGAAAACTGAAAAACGATGCCTGAACTTTGTAACGATTGTGATTTTATATAATAATGTGAATTATTTATTGAGTGGAATAAATAAATTATCTAATTTTGTGAAGTGATTAGATTAAGTGTTATATATTAATTAAATGAATGTTTAATATTTATTTAATTGATGAATAAATAAAATATGTGATTTTGTGTAGTGATTAGATTAAGTGTTATATATTAATTAAATGAATGTTTAATATTTATTTAATTGATGTATATTAATTTTATGGTATAGCTCTAATTTAATTGTGAGAATTAAATTAGATGAATTATGTGTTAAGTGTTACATGAATTATAATTAGCGAGTAATTATATTTATGTGACAATTTTATGTGATTAATTGATATTAGATTTTAATTGATTAAATAAGAATATTAAATATTTAATTAATTAAAGTGTGACATTAAGGTAAGTGTTAAAATGAATTATTAAAATAAAGAAAAGAGTTTTAAATGGTTTTAACCAAACAAGACCCTTACTTTTATTTTAAAAGATTTTCGCCAAACGGGCCCTAACTATCAAAAAGCTATTTTTAAATAAACTGTTTACCAAACAAAGCCTTAAGGCTTTTTAAATTTTAAAACTTACGTAATTGATATACTTAATAAGGGTGTTATTATTTTGTCAGTTATTATATCGTATAAGTTATATCGTATTATATCTATTATATGTGTTTACGTTAGTATTCTAAGCCTAAGACTAAAAGAAGAAGAAAGAACAAAAAAGAGAGAGAGAGTTTAGAGAAACAGTGAAGAAAGTGAGAAAAGCAGAGAAGAGATTCTCTGTGAGTTTGAAATTGAGACTACAAGAACGAAGCAAATGATTGTCAAGCTTTTAATAAGGAATTAAGGTGTGTTACTTAGTTTATATTCCTAGTTCTCTTTTGTTCTTGAGTTTCATAGATAATTGGAATTTGTAATTGACAAATTGGTTAATTACATGTTATATGAATTGATAAATGTTGTAATGCATTTTATGTATATTATAAAGGATTTTCGGAAACCGAATTGTTGTTAAAATATGTTTTAATTGAACATTTGTGTTCTTATGAGTTTATATGGTTTTGGCCAATGTTAGAGTAAAATTGATGATTTAATTATGTGTCAATATTCCTATTTGGAATATTTTTGTAATGCTATCTTCAGTTATGATAATAATGCATGTATTGTAATTTAAATTGGTGAAGAATTTGAATTACATGGAATTGTTTTGAGGAAGTATGAGTTTTATGAAAAATATCAAATTTGATTTCTAAAACTTTTGATTATTGTTGTTTAGATGGTTTTTGAGTTTGGAAACATTTTATATGTGTGTATTGTCTCAAGTATGTGCTATACATTGTTCCAGTAGCTTGTAATTATCGGTTGTTGACTTGTATGGGTTAATCAGTGAAGCAGAGTGTCGTTGCTGTCTGCCTCTGTCCGTGTTCCTGTGCAGCTGCACCGTTAACACAGCCAGAAGCAGCGCAGCTACGCCGGCTGCCTTTCACAGACTTAACACCTGCGCAGCTGCGTCGGTGCCAATGTCTGTGGCTGCGCAGCTGCGCCACTGGTCGTGTAAAGGCAGTGAGTTGGTTTGATTGGATTGTGCAGTCTTATTCAATAGCCTAAATTAAGTTGGTTATGATGATGAGTATGTATTCAGTGACTATAACATGTGTTAACATGAAGTTGACAATTTCATAATTTGAGAAAAAGAAGTTATGAAAATCTTAATATAGTATTTAAATGATAAGCTATAATTGTTTAATTGTAAAATAAGTTACTTAATCATAATTTGATTAATTATAATTAAGAGTAAATATTTAATTTAAATTATAATTCTGTGAAGTTGATTTATTTTAATCAATTAGATGTTAATTTAAATTATAATTTATGTAATTATAATTTAATAAATGCATGATTATTATAGATTATAATTGATAAATACATGATTAATTATAAATTGTGTAATTATAATGCATGATGTAGTTTAATTGATTTTAAATTATAATTGTTTATAATTTGAGAGATAATTATAATTAGATTAAGTGATTCAATTATAATTGTTTAATTATAATTTAGTTAAACACATAATTGATTTAGTTATGTGAGCATGCATATATGATGCTTAATTGTTATTTAATTAGAATGAGTTAACCATGAGGGTTGACCAATTATATGAGTTAATTATGTGTTAACTAATTTAGGTTATTGTGATTAAATATATATGTGTAGGAAGTGTTTAAGTACGTGGTTGAGTTAAGTAGCTTGCGCTTAAGGCAAGTCTTCTAACCCTAAACTTGTTAATTCTATACAATTTCTTGAGTTCATATATTCATTGTTGAGAATGTCCTTTCATTTTCTGTATTGGACAATTGTTTATTTAATTGAAAAGATCTTAACTTATTGTTCAAGTAAGATCCAGTTTATTATTTTAAATGCTTTAAGTTTACTTCTAAAGCATATGTTAATTCATAATTCTTTTATTTATGAATTATTGAAAGTCGATTCAACTAATCCTTAGTTGATGAACGTGAATTCTAAATTATCCTTGTAAGCTTATCCAAACCAAACTTTCTTTGGTGCGGACTTGAATTCAAATTACTGAGTTGAACAACCCGTTTATTAGGGGAGGTTACTACACATAGCGTTAAGTTGTTTGTGCACAATACATGGTACAAAGGGCTGATCCCCCTAAGTACGAGTTAAGGTCCATAGTCTTATTGACAGTTAAAGGTTTCAATAGAAATATTTATAACTTAGGACAAGAGTTCAAAGGTCTTATGACCCTCAGATAAATTCTATATTTGAATTTTAATGTTGATAGAGAATTATTATTTAATTCTTTATTGTTGAAATAAGCTAAGTTATTCAGATCTTTTTAAAGATATCCTTTCATGTATTCATTAGTGCTAAACTCCAGTGAGCTGTTGTTTGCTCACTCTTGGGTTAAATAACAATTGTAGTTAATGTTGATAACGTTGATGCCCCGTCTACGAGTAAAGGCAAGGGAAAGATGAACAAGTGAAGACTTGTTTAATTATTTTGAAATGATTGTAATATGACTTTTATGTCATATTTTTATTCCGTACTTTATTATTTATGTCAATGGTAGAGTAACCCTGGGATTTTTTTTTAAGGTTGTAATCCTTGTTTTAAGGGAGATTTTATATAAAGATTGTAATTTATTTTGAGATATATTGGGTAGATGTCTGTTATAGTTAGAAAGTGAAAACCAAATCATGTGGAAATGAAGTACCCGGATTAGGGGGTGTCACAGGTTGGTATCAAAGCTGTAGGTTATGAAACCTTAGGTGGGGAAAAACCTTAGTTAATAGCCTTATAGTAAGATTGAAAAGATAGTGATGCTAGGTAAAGATAATAAACTACCTTATGTGCCTATGTGTTTACGTTTTTGTATTCGAAGAGTGACGATTCGTTATCACGTAATAATGAACTTTAAAATTCTTTTGTCAGGATGTCGAACGTTGGAGAACCTAGTCAGGCTAGAGAGGATGTACCTCAGGTGCCTAGAGAGGAGGAGCCCCATTACATACATATTGTCTGGGAGCAGCTGGTTAGGAGAGAGCCATCTCCTAGTGATCACTATAGCTGGTCGGGAGCGTGAGCTGACACCTATTTCAGAGGATGAGGACGAGGACGAGTCTGAAGAGGAGGAAGAGGATCCCGAAGAGGAATTCCCACCTCACTCTACTAGTGCTTGAGATGTACGAGGTAGTGTACGATAGCAACGTGGAGCTTCATGGACGAGTATGAGATCTCGAGGAAACTGTCCAGCAACGAGACGAGACGATCGAGGAAATGGCAAGTGATCTAGGAGATGCACAGTGGAACCTGATACATATGGAGGTTGATAGAGATGCTGGTCAATTTGAACTGGCAAAGCTGAAGTAAGACATCCAGGAGGAGTCGAGGAAGCGAGCCAGAGCTGAATAGAAAAGTTTGAGGGCTAATCAATGAGCCGATCGAGCTGAAGGTGAAGCTGAAGCCAAGAGGGCCAAGCTGAGGGAAGCAGAATATGCTTTTCATACAGCGATAGAGAGAGCTCAGGACTGTGTTTTCTACTACCCAGCTCAGTTGCAAGGTTTACCGTGGTATGTAGTGGACCGAAGAACGGCATTTTGGGTAATGGAAGAGGAATGCAGAGAGGCTGTGCGACGTATTAATATGCCTAGGCAGTAGTAGTAGAGCTTTTGTTTATGTGTTGCTTTTTGTAGTAAATAATGTAAATCCCATAATTTGAGATAAGAATGGGATAAGTTAATAATGTAATCTTGCAACTTTTCCAGTTCAGGAAGAATGATGTAAATGACAGAAATGCTATCTGATTGATGTTTTTAAACTACGACTATTGAATAAAAGAAGTTTATTGACATGATATGTGAACTAAGTTATTCGAACTTTTAAGTATGAACTTGAATACTTAATAGTTGAATAAAGGATCTAATAATAATATTTTCTTAACAGAAAATGCCTCCTAGAAGAAGACCAACACGTCAAAACCCCGAGGGTTCGACGAACAACAACAATAACGATGGGACGAATCCCAACTCAGTTCAGCAGTTGGTGAACCTGTTGACAGGATCTCTTGCGAATCTGCCGCAAGTGCAGGGTACTACGTTCAAAGAATTCAAGGCAGTAGGACCGCCTGAATTCAAAGGATCGACCAACCCTATTGAGGCTCAGACGTGGGTTATAGAAATAGAGAAGGTATTTGACGTAGCCCGAGTAGGTGAAGACCAGAAGACAGCATTCGCGGCTTTAATGTTGAAGTCGGATGCTAGCTTTTGGTGGCAGGATAATAAGACCCGGGAGGGAGAAGGAGTCATAACGTGGGAACGTTTCAAGGAAATGTTCTACGAAATGTACTTCCGAGTGAGTTCGCAGGACCAGATGGAGGTCCATTTCCTAGAGCTTAAGCAGGGAGGGATGACGGTGTCCGAGTATGCTGCTAAGTTCAACGAATTGGCCAGGTTCGCTACTTACCAGGTCAGCACTGATGCTAAGAAGGCTAAAAAGTTTAAGCGGGGGACTGAAGCCCTGGCTCTACAGCAAGGTTTCCATGTTCCAGCTGAACACATTTGCGGCTGTGCTAGAAAAGGCCATACTTGCTGAAGGAGGAAGCGAAGCGGTGACGAAGTTCAACCAAGATAAGAAGAAGAAGAATGAGGTAGAAACCAAGATTGGGGGTAGCAGTGCTATGAACCATAAGAGGAAATGGAATGACAACACCTCTGCTGGGAGTCAGCAAGGAGCCAGCAGAATAGGAAGTTCAAAGCATGTGCTACATGCGGTAAGAATCACACTGGCGTGTGCATGAAGGGGAAGCGGGTGTGCTTCAACTGTGGTCAGGAAGGCCACATTGCACCTAATTGCCCAAACCCAAAGAAGGGAGCTTGCTTTATATGTGGATCCAAGGATCACAACTGCCCTAAGAAGCTGATGACAGGGTCAACATGGAGTGGAGGGAATGGAAGCGGCAATACCGTTAGTATTGTAACGATTGAGATTTTATAATTAATTTTAATATTTATTGAGATAAATAAATATTTTATGTGATTTATTTATTGAGTTAAATAAATAAATTATGTGATTTATGGAGTGATTTAATTAAGTGTTATATACTAATTAAATGAATGTGTAATATTTATTTAATTAATATTAATGTTATATTATACTTCTAATTTAATTGAGATAATTGAATTAGATCAATTATGTGATGAAGTGTTACATGGATTATAATTAGCGAGTAATTATAATTATGTGGCAATTTTATGTGATTAATTGATGTTAGATTTTAATTGATTAAATTAGATAATTGATATTTAATTAATTAAAATGTGACATTAAAGTATGTATTAAATAATTTGTTAAAATAAAAGAAAAAGAATTTTAAATGAGTTTAAATAAACAACGCTTTGCATTTATTTTAAATCTATTCCACCAAACATGGCCTTAGTAATAATAACCTATTTTTTAAAAATAATGTTGTTTTGGCCAAACAAAGCCTTAAGGCTTTTTGAATTTTAAAACTTATGTAACTGCTAAATTAATTAGGCTAATTAGTATTAGTTAGTACGCGTATTATATTATATTACGTTAGTTCTATACTACGTTAGATTAATCCTAAGTCTAAACTAAGAGCAACGAATAAAGAAAAGAGCAGAGGAAAAAGAGAAAGCAGAGAAGAGTTGGAGAAGAAGAGAAGGAAGAAGAAGCTTGTGAAGGCTAGAGTGAATCTTTGTTTTCTTCTCCTATCACCGAAAGTTAATCCATAATCTCTACTTTCATATTTTCAAAACTCGATTTAAGTTTCATATTTTATTCTCTGTGGAAACTGAGTTTTCATGTAATAGCATAAACATGGATGATATATTTATATAGGTGGTGTTGTTCATGGTGAATTATATGGTTATCAATGATTTTCAGAAATCAAATTACTGTAGAAATATATTTTAACAGAAAATTCATGTTTATATGAGTTCATATGGAATTTCATGAGTTTATATATTATGGGTGATTTTACATTGAGAAATTGGTATGTGTTAGTGTGTTGTTTAAAAATTTTCTATGATACTACCTTGAATCATGAGAATAAAGCATGTGTTATAAGTTAAATTGCTTAAGAATTTGATTACAGTGACTTATTTTGGAAAATGTATGAGTTTTCATGAAAATGGCCAAATTGGATTTTTAAAACTTGTGATTATCATTGTTTAAATGGTTTTGTGTTGTGGAAGCATGTTATATATATGTATAATTGCATAGGTATGATTTACAATGTTTAAGTTACTGTAAATATCCATTTGTTGGCTTGTATGGGTTAATCGGTGAAGCAGAGTAACGTGGCTGTCTGCGTCTGGCCGAGTTGCTGCGCAGCTGCGCCGGCAGCAAGGCCAGGAGCAGCGCAGCTGCGCCGCTTGTCCTTCCTAGATCCTTACCCTGCACAGCTGCGCCGGTGCCAAGGCATGTGGCTGCGCAGCTGCGCCGTGCACAGTGCAGTGGCAGTGAGTTTTAGTCAAGTGTGCAGTGTGTTGTTATGTTTCTATTACATTATTGCTAAGATAATGAGCATGTATCTAGCTGCTATAACATGTTTTAACATGAAGTTGATAATTTCATAATTCGAGAAAAAGAAGATTTTGAAAAAACTAATATGGTATTTAAATTATAAACTATAATTGTTTAATTGTACAATAGGTTATTTAATTATAATTTTATTAATGATAATTAAGAGTAAATGTTTAATTTTAATTTTAATTTTTGTGAAATTATAATGTATAGAAGTTGGTTTATTTTAATCAATTAGATGTTAATTTAAATTATAATTTATGTAATTATAATTTAATAAATGCATGTTTAATTATGGATTATAAATTGATAATTTCATGATTAATTATAATTTGTGTAATTAAATGCATGATGTGGTTTAATTGATTATAATTATTATAATTTGTTTATAATTATAATTTGATTAAGTGTTTGAATTATAATTGTTTAATTATAATTTAGTTAAATACATAATTGATTTAATTAACTATGTGATAGTTGATTATTATTATTAGAGTGAGTTAACCATGAGGGTTAACCACTTATGTGAATTAGTTACGTGTTAACTAATTTAGGTTATTGTGATTGAATATATATGTGTAGGAAGTATTAAAGTACGTGAATTGTGTTAAGTACCTTGCGCTTGAGGCAAGCCTTCTTCTAAACCCTAAACTCGTTAATTTTATGCAAGTTTTCTAAACCCTAATCTTGTATAATTTCTTGAGTTTATATATTCTTGTTAAGAATGTCCTTTTCTATTTCTGTATTAGACAATTGTTTGTTTAATTAAAATGATCTTAACTTATTGTTCAAGTAAGATCCAGTTTATTATTTTAAATGCTTTAAGTTGATTCTAAAGCATATGTTAATTCATAATTCTTTATTTATGAATTATTGGAAGTCGATTCAACTAATCCTTAGTTGATGAACGTGAATTCTAAATTACCCTTGTAAACTTATCCAAACCAAACTTTCTTTGGTGCGGACTTGAATTCAAATTACTGAGTTGAACAACCCTATTTACTAGGGGAGGTTACTACGCATAGCATTAAGATGTTTGTGCACAATAAATGGTACGAAGGGCTGATCTCCCTAAGTACGAGTTAAGGTCCATAGTCTTATTGACTGTTAAAGGTTTAAATAGAAATATTTATAACCTAGGACAAGAGTTCAAAGGTCTTATGACACTCAGATAAATTCTATATTCGAATTTTAATGTTGACTGAGAATTATTATTCAATTCTTTATTGTTGAAGTAAGCTAAGTTATTCAGATTCTTTTTATAGAATTCCTTTCATGTATATATTATTGTTAAACTCCAGTGAGCTGTGGTTTGCTCACTCTTGCATTAAATAACAATTTTCAGTTAAGGTTGATAACGCTGATGCTCCGTCTACGAGTAAGGGCAAGGGAAAGCAAAGCAAGTGAAGACTTGTTTTTATTTAATTGAGAATGATTGTAATAATTGAATGTTATGTTTTATTTCCGCACTTTATTATATTCATATCAAGGTTAGAGTAACCCTGGGATTGATTTTGAGAAGGTTGTAACCCTTGTTTTAAGGGAGATTTTATTAATAGTTGAATAAAGGTTGTAATTTATTTTAAGATATATTTGGTAGATGTTTGTTATAGTTAAAAAGTGAACACCAAATCATGTGGAAACGAAGTACCCGGATTTGGGGGTGTCACAGATTGGTATCAAAGCTGTAGGTTATGAAACCTTAGGTGGGGAAAAACCTTAGGTTAGTAGCCTTATAGGTAAGATCGAAAAGATTGGGGTGATAGGTAAAGATAATAAACTACCTTATGTGCTACGTGTTTACATTATAGTATTCGAAGAGTGACGATTCGTTATCACGTAATAATGAACTTTAAAATTCTTTTGTCAGGATGTCGAACGTGGGAGAACCTAGTCAGGCTAGAGAGTATGTACCTCAGGTGCCTAGAGAGGAAGAGCCCCGTGACATACATATTGTCTGGGAGCAGCTGGTTAAGAGAGAGCCATCTCCAGTGATCACCGTAGCTGGTCGGGAGCGTGAGCTGACACCTATTCTAGAGGATGAGGACGAGGACGAGTCTGAAGAGGAGGAAGAGGATCCCGAAGAGGAATTCCCACCTCACTCTACTAGTGCTGAGATGTACGAGGCAGTCTACGATAGCAACGTGGAGCTTCATGGACGAGTAGGAGATCTCGAGGAGACTATCCAGCAACGAGATGAGACGATCGAGAAAATGGCAAGTGACCAAGGAGATGCACAGTGGAACCTGATACATATGGAGGTTGAAAGAGATGCTGCTCGTTTTGAATTGGCAAAGCTGAAGCAAGACATCCAGGAGGAGTCGAGGAAGCGTACCAGAGCTGAGGAGTCAAGCTTGAGGGCTAATCAACGAGCTGATCGAGCTGAAGATGAAGCTAAAGCCAAGAGGGCCAAGCTGAGGGAAACAGAATATGCATTCCATACAGCGATAGAGAGAGCTCAGGACCGTATTTTCTACTACCCAGCTCAGTTCCAAGGTTTACCGTGGTATGTGGTGGACCGAAGAACGGCATTTCTGGTAATGGAAGAGGAATGTAGAGAGGCTGTGCGACGTATTAATATGCCTAGGCAGTAGCAGCGGTAGCAGTAATAGTAGTAGTAGCAGTAGCAGTAGTAGTAGTGCTTTTATTTATGTATTGCTTTTTATATTAAATAAATTAAATTCCATAATTTGAGATAAGAATGGGATGAGTTAATAATATAATCCTACAACTTTTCTAGTTCAGGAAGGGTGATAAAAATAGCAGAAGTGCTATCAGTTTGATGTTTTTAAACTACGACTAATGAATAAAAAAAAGTTTATTGACGTGCTATGTGTTCCATGTGCACTGAATTGTTTAAACGTTTAAGTATGAACTGGAGTACTTAATAATTGAATAAAGGGTCTAATAATAATATTTTCTTAACAGAAAATGCCTCCTAGAAGAAGAGTGACACGTCAAAACCCCGAGGGTTCGACGAACAATAACAATAACGAGGGAACGAATCCCAATTCAGTTCAGCAGTTAGTGAACCTGTTAACAGGAGCTCTTGCGAATCAGCCGCAAGTACAAGTAACAACGTTCAAGGAATTCAAGGCAGTAGGACCGCCTGAGTTCAAAGGATCGACTAACCCTATCTAGGCTCAAACGTGGGTTATGGAAATGGAGAAGGTGTTTGACGTGGCTAGGGTAGGAGAAGACCAAAAGATAATGTTCGTGGCTTTCATGTTGAAGTCGGATGGTAGCTTTTAGTGGCAGGCTAACAAGACTCGAGAGGGAGAGGGAGTCATCATGTGGGAACGTTTCAAGGAAATGTTCTACGAGATGTATTTTCCAATGAGTTCGCAGGACCAGATGGAGGTCCAGTTCCTAGAACTTAAGCAAGGAGGGATGACGGTATCTGAGTATGCCACTAAGTTTAACGAGTTGGCCAGGTTCGCTACATACCAGGTCAGCACTGACGCTTGGAAAGCGAGAAGGTTTGAGCGGGGACTAAAGCCCTGGCTCTACAGCAAGGTTTCCATGTTCCAGCTGAATACCTTTGCAGCGGTGCTGGAGAAGGTCATACTTGCTGAGGGAGGAAGCGAAGCGGTGACGAAGTTTAACCAAGATAAAAAGAAGAAGAATGAGGTAGAAACCAAGTCTGGGGGTAGCAGCACTGTGAACCAGAAGAGGAAGTGGTTTGATAATACCTCTACTGGGAGTCAGCAAGGAAGCCAGCAGAAGAGGAAGTTCGAAGCATGTGCTACATGCGGTAAGAATCACACTGGCATGTGCATGAAGGGGAAGCGGGTGTGCTTCAACTATGGTCAGGAAGGCCACATCGCGCCTAATTGCCCAAAATCGAAGAAAGGAGCTTGCTTTACATGTGGATCCAAAGATCACATGGCTCGCAACTGCCCGAAGAAGCTGACGGCAGGGTAAACAGGGAGAGGAGGGAATGGAAGCGGCAATACCGTTACTATCGCTGCACCATTGCAAGCTGTTCGACCCACTGCACGGACATTCAATATGACGGTGCAGGATGCTGTGCAATCAAAAGATGTGGTGGCAGGTATTATTTCGGTCAATAGTATAAATGCATATGTATTATTTGATTCGGGTGCTACTTGCTCATTCATATCTGATGATTTGGCTAGAACCCTAGACTTACCTGTAGAGGAGTTAATTTACCCTTTGAACGTAGAGATTGCGAATATGGAGGTTATTCCTGTTAGGAGCATTTATAAGAACTGTAGATTGGACATTAAGGGTCAGGAGCTTAGAGTAGATTTGATTCCGATAAAACTTGGGGAATTCGACGTCATACTAGGTATGGATTGGTTGTTCAACCATGGGGCGATAATCGACTGTCAGAAGAAGTCGGTAAACCTTACGACTCCGTCGAAGTTGGTGTGCTATGGTAGCAAATCGCCTAGGCAAGCGAGTTGTCTGACGGTTATGCAAGCCAATAAACTTCTGACGCAAGGCTGTGTAGGATATCTAGCCTACATAGTAGATTCGCGTAAGGAAAGCCCAAAGGTGGAGGAGATATCAGTAGTTAAGGAGTTTGTGGACGTTTTTCCAAGCGATTTGACAGGACTTCCGCCAGATAGGGAGACAGAGTTCATGATCGATCTAGCGCCGGGAACTGCTCTGATTTCGAAGGCTACGTACCGAATGGCTCCAGTCGAGATGAAGGAACTGATGGTTCAACTGCAAGAATTGCTAGACAAGAAGTATATTCAACCTAGCATTTCGCCGTGGGGAGCGCCTGTCTTATTCGTGAAGAAAAACGATGGGTCGATGCGTCTTTGCATTGATTATAGAGAGTTGAATAAAGTTACGATCGAGAATAGGTATCCTTTACCTAGGATCGATGACTTGTTTGATCAACTGAAGGGTGCGAAATACTTCTCAAAAATCGATTTGAGAAGCGGGTATCATCAATTGACGGTGAGGAAGGAAGATATATCGAAAACGGCTTTTAGAACTCGGTATGGTCATTACGAGTTCTTGGTGATGTCATTTGGTCTCACGAATGTCCCAGCTGCATTTATAGACCTAATGAACAGGGTGTTCAAGCCATTTCTGGACAAGTTCGTGGTAGTGTTCATAGATGACATCCTGGTTTATTCCAAGACCGAGGAGGAGCATGCTGAACACTTACGACTAACCTTAGAAGCACTGAGACGAGAGAAGCTTTACGCTAAATTCTTGAAATGCAAATTTTAGTTGGAACGTGTGCAATTCCTTGGCCACGTGATCGACAAGGATGGTATTTCGGTAGATCCGTCGAAAGTTGAGGTCGTAATTAGTTAGGAACAGCCTAAGACGCCGTCTGAAGTGAGAAGTTTCTTAGGATTGGTTGGTTATTACCGAAGATTTATTCAAGACTTTTCTAGAATCGCAACTCCGTTGATGAATTTGACTCGTAAAATAGTTAAGTTTGTTTGGACAGAGAAGTGTGAGGAGAGTTTTTAAGAGCTGAAGAAGAGGTGGAGTACTGCGCTTGTATTGTCTTTACCGGATAGTTCAGGGAATTTCGTAGTATATAGCGATGCCTCACATAAAGGATTAGGCTGTATATTGATGCAGAGCGGCAAAGTCATTGCATATGCGTCACATCAGCTGAAGGACTACGAGAAGGGGTATCCGACCCATGATCTAGAATTGGCGGCAGTAGTGTTTGCTCTAAAGATTTGGAGGCACTACTTATATGGAGAGAAGTGTGAAATATACACAGATCACAAGAGTCTGAAGTATATATTTACCCAGAAAGATTTGAACATGCGCCAAAGAAGATGGTTGGAACTGATTAAAGATTATGATTGCGAGATACTTTACCATCCGGGTAAAGCTAACGTTGTTGCCGACGCTTTGAGCAGAAAAGGTCGGGAGAAGCTGAACGTGTTAACTGATCAGGATCGATTAATAGAACAAATGGCTATATTGGAGTTGGAAGTGAAGTTTTCGAAAGAATCGGATGAGATGTTATTTCAAGTAACCACTGGTTCTACTTTAATAGACAAAGTGAAAGAAGCACAACTTCATGATGAAGAATGTGAAAAGATTCGGACGAGGTTAACTGATGGCGAAGAGTTCAAGTTCAAGGTCGATAATGAAGGACTGTTACGATTTGAAGGTAGAATCTAGGTACCGCCAGGTACCAGAGGTTAAAGAGGAGATTTTGAGCGAAGCTCATAGTTCTAGATATTCTATTCACCCTGGGAGTACGAAGATGTACCAGGATCTCAGGCATCATTTCTGGTGGTCGAATATGAAGAGGGACGTGGCTGAATGTGTTGCGAAATGCTTAACGTGTCAAAAAATCAAAGCAGAACACCAGAGACCAAGTGGTTTGCTGCAACCGTTAGAAATTCCAAAGTGGAAGTGGGAGCACATCACGATGGATTTTGTGGTAGGACTTCCACCGACTCAGAAGGGATATGATGCAATATGGGTTGTAGTGGATCGACAGACAAAGTCAGCCCACTTTCTGCCGATCAGGGTCAAGTACAACCTGGATAAACTAGCGAAGCTCTACGTGAAGGAAATTATTTCTCGACATGGTGTTCCGGTGTCGATTGTGTCCGACAGAGATCCACGTTTCACGTCTAATTTCTGGAAGCGATTGCAAGAACGTATGGGAACGCAATTGCGAATGAGTACAGTGTATCATCCTCAAACCGATGGCCAGAGCGAAAGAACGATTCAAACACTTGAGGATATGCTGAGAGCTTGTGTGATGGACTTCAAAGGAAGCTGGGAGGATCATCTACCATTGGTGGAGTTCGCCTACAACAATAGTCATCATGCAAGTATTGGCATGCCGCCTTACGAAGCGTTATACGGTAGAAAATGCAGAACTCCTTTGTGCTGGGATGAAGTCGATGAACGTCAATTGTTGGGACCAAAATTGGTACAACAAATCGCCAAAATTGTAAAGCTGATCAGAACGTGATTAGTTGCTACTCAAGACAGACAGAAGAAGTATGCCGATTTACATCGACAGAACCGAGAATTCTTACCAGGAAGTTTCGTGTTCCTGAAAGTATCTCCCTGGAAGGGGAAAATTCGATTCGGTAAGAAGGGGAAGCTGAGTCCCCGATTCATTGGACCTTTTGAGGTACTACGAAAGGTGGACGAGATTGCTTACGAGATTGCATTACCTCCGGAGCTCGAGAATATACATAATGTCTTTCATATTTCTGTATTAAGACCTTACAAGCACAATTATAAACATGTAATAGAATATGAACCTTTGCTATTTGATAAAGACTTATCATATGAAGAAGTGTCTGTTCAAATAGTTGATATAAAGGAACAAGTACTTAGGAATAAAGTGATACCTTCTGTTAAGGTAATATGGAGGAACCACAGTGGTGAAGAAGCTTCGTGGGAACTCGAAGATGTTATGATGAGATCTTATCCGCATGTATTTGCTTAGTTGTGTGTAACCCCTTATATACTGAATCTGGGGACAGAATCCTTTTAAGGAGGGAAGAATGTAATAGACGAGATTTTTTTTATGTGTGATTCTGGGGACAGAATCCTTTTAAGGAGGGAAGATTGTAACGATTGAGATTTTATAATTAATTTTAATATTTATTGAGATAAATAAATATTTTATGTGATTTATAGGAGTGATTTAATGAAGTGTTATATACTAATTAAATGAATGTGTAATATTTATTTAATTAATATTAATGTTATATTATAGTTCTAATTTAATTGAGATAATTGAATTAGATCAATTATGTGATGAAGTGTTACATGGATTATAATTAGCGAGTAATTATAATTATGTGGTAATTTTATGTGATTAATTGATGTTAGATTTTAATTGATTAAATTAGATGATTGATATTTAATTAATTAAATTATGACATTAAAGTATGTATTAAATAATTTGTTAAAATAAAAGAAAAAGGATTTTAAATGAGTTTAAATAAACAACGCTTTGCATTTGTTTTAAATCTATTCCACCAAACATGGCCTTAGTAATAATAACCTATTTTTTTAAAATAATGTTGTTTTGGCCAAACAAAGCCTTAAGGCTTTTTGAATTTTGAAACTTATGTAACTGCTAAATTAATTAGGCTAATTAGTATTAGTTAGTACGCGTATTATATTATATTACGTTAGTTTTATACTACGTTAGATTAATCCTAAGTCTAAACTAAGAGCAAAGAAGAAAGAAAAGAGCAGAGGAAAAAGAGAAAGCAGAGAAGAGTTGGAGAAGAAGAGAAGGAAGAAGAAGCTTGTGAAGGCTAGAGTGAATCTTTGTTTTCTTCTCCTATCACCGAAAGGTAATCCATAATCTCTACTTTCATATTTTCAAAACTCGATTTAAGTTTCATGTTTTATTCTCTGTGAAAACTGAGTCTTCATGTAATAGCATAAACATGGATGATATATATATATATATATATAGGTGGTGTTGTTCATGGTGAATTATATGGTTATCAATGATTTTCAGAAATCAAATTACTGTAGAAATATATTTTAACAGAAAATTCATGTTTATATGAGTTCATATGGAATTTCATGAGTTTATATATTATGGGTGATTTTACATTGAGAAATTGGTATGTGTTAGTATGTTGTTTAAAAATTTTCTATGATACTACCTTGAATCATGAGAATAAAGCATGTGTTATAAGTTGAATTGCTTAAGAATTTAATTACAGTGACTTATTTTGGAAAATGTATGAGTTTTCATGAAAATGGCCAAATTGGATTTTTAAAACTTGTGATTATCATTGTTTAAATGGTTTTGTGTTGTGGAAGCATGTTATATATATGTATAATTGCATAGGTATGATTTACAATGTTTAAGTTACTGTAAATATCCATTTGTTGGCTTGTATGGGTTAATCGGTGAAGCAGAGTAACGTGGCTGTCTGCGTCTGGCCGAGTTGCTGCGCAGCTGCGCCGGCAGCAAGGCCAGGAGCAGCGCAGCTGCGCCGCTTGTCCTACCAAGATCCTTACCCTGCGCAGCTGCGCCGGTGCCAAGGCATGTGGCTGCGCAGCTGCGCCGTGCACAGTGCAGTGGCAGTGAGTTTTAGTCAAGTGTGCAGTGTGTTGTTATGTTTCTATTACATTATTGCTAAGATAATGAGCATGTATCTAGCTGCTATAACATGTGTTAACATGATGTTGATAATTTCATAATTCGAGAAAAAGAAAGTTTTGAAAAAACTAATATGGTATTTAAATTATAAACTATAATTGTTTAATTGTACAATAAGTTACTTAATTATAATTTTATGAATTATAATTAAGAGTAAATGTTTAATTTAAATTTTAATTTTTGTGAAATTATAATGTATAGAAGTTGGTTTATTTTAATCAATTATATGTTAATTTAAATTATAATTTATGTAATTATAATTTAATAAATGCATGTTTAATTATGGATTATAAATTGATAATTTCATAATTAATTATAATTTGTGTAATTAAATGCATGATGTGGTTTAATTGATTATAATTATTATAATTTGTTTATAATTATAATTTGATTAAGTGTTTGAATTATAATTGTTTAATTATAATTTAGTTAAATACATAATTGATTTAATTAACTATGTGATAGTTGATTATTATTATTAGAGTGAGTTAACCATGAGGGTTAACCACTTATGTGAATTAGTTACGTGTTAACTAATTTAGGTTATTGTGATTGAATATATATGTGTAGGAAGTATTATAGTACGTGAATTGTGTTAAGTAGCTTGCGCTTGAGGCAAGTCTTCTAAACCCTAAACTCGTTAATTTTATGCAAGTTTTCTAAACCCTAATCTTGTATAATTTCTTGAGTTCATATATTCTTGTTAAGAATGTCCTTTTTTATTTCTGTATTAGACAATTGTTTGTTTAATTAAAATGATCTTAACTTATTGTTCAAGTAAGATCCAGTTTATTATTTTAAATGCTTTAAGTTGATTCTAAAGCATATGTTAATTCATAATTCTTTATTTATGAATTATTGGAAGTCGATTCAACTAATCCTTAGTTGATGAACGTGAATTCTAAATTACCATTGTAAGCTTATCCAAACCAAACTTTCTTTGGTGCGGACTTGAATTCAAATTACTGAGTTGACCAACCCTATTTACTAGGGGAGGTTACTACGCATAGCGTTAAGATGTTTGTGCACAATACATGGTACGAAGGGCTGATCCCCCTAAGTAAGAGTTAAGGTCCATAGTCATATTGACTGTTAAAGGTTTAAATAGAAATATTTATAACCTAGGACAAGAGTTCAAAGGTCTAATGACACTCAGATAAATTCTATATTCGAATTTTAATGTTGACAGAGAATTATTATTCAATTCTTTATTGTTGAAGTAAGCTAAGTTATTCAGATTCTTTTTAAAGAATTCCTTTCATGTATATATTATTGTTAAACTCCAGTGAGCTGTGATTTGCTCACTCTTGCATTAAATAATAATTTCAGTTAAGGTTGATAACGCTGATGCTCCGTCTACGAGTAAGGGCAAGGGAAAACAAAGCAAGTGAAGACTTATTTTTATTTAATTGAGAATGATTGTAATAATTGAATGTTATGTTTTATTTCCGCACTTTATTATATTCATATCAAGGTTAAAGTAACCCTGGGATTGATTTTGAGAAGGTTGTAACCCTTGTTTTAAGGGAGATTTTATTAATAGTTGAATAAAGGTTGTAATTTATTTTAAGATATATTGGGTAGATGTTTGTTATAGTTAGAAAGTGAACACCAAATCATGTGGAAACGAAGTACCCGGATTTGGGGGTGTCACAAGTATCGCTACACCATTGCAAGCTGTTCGACCCACTGCACGGACATTCAATATGACGGTACAGGATGTTGTGCAATCAAAAGACGTGGTGCCAGGTATTATTTTGGTCAATAGTATAAATGCATGTGTATTATTTGATTCGGGTGCTACTTGTTCATTCATATCTGATGATTTTGCTAAGACCCTAGACTTACATGTAGAAGAGTTAGTTTACCCTTTGAACATAGAGATTGCGAATAGGGAAGTTATTCCTGTTAGGTGTGTTTATAAGAACTGTAGACTGGACACTAAGGGTCAGGAGCTGAGAGTAGATTTTATTCCAATAAAACTTGGGGAATTCGATGTCATACTAGGTATGGATTGGTTGTTCAACCATAGGGCGATAATCGACTGTCAGAAGAAGTCGAAAAACCTTACGACTCCGTCGAAGTTAGTGTTCTATGGTAGCAAATCGCCTAGACAAGCGAGTTGTCTGACTATTATGCAAGCCAAGAAACTTCTGACGCAAGGTTGTGTGGGATATCTAGCCTACATAGTAGGTATGCGTAAGGAAAGCCCTAAGGTGGAGGAGATATTGGTAGTTAAGGAGTTTGTGGACGTTTTTTCGAGCGATTTGTCAGGACTTCTGCCAGATAGGGAGACAGAGTTCGTGATCGATCTAGTGCTGGGAACTGCTCTGATTTTGAAGGCTCCGTACATAATGGCTCCAGTTGAGATAAAGGAACTGATGGTTCAACTACAAAAATTACTGGACAAGAAGTATATTCAACAAAGCATGTCACCGTGGGGAGCGCATGTTTTGTTTGTGAAGAAGGATGGATCGATGCGTCTTTGCATTGATTATAGGGAGTTAAATAAAGTTACCATCAAGAATAGGTATCCTTTACCTATGATCGATGACTTGTTTGATCAACTGAAGAGTGCGAAGTACTTCTCAAAAATTGATTTGAGAAGCGGGTATCATCAATTGAAGGTGAGGAAGGAAGATATACCTAAAACGGCTTTTAGGCCTCGATATGGTCATTACGAGTTCTTGGTGATGTCATTTGGTCTCACGAATGCCCCAGCTGCATTTATGGACTTAATGAACAGGGTGTTCAAGCCATTTCTGGACAAGTTCGTGGTAGTGTTCATAGATGACATCCTGGTTTATTCCAAGACCGAGGAGGAACATGCTGAACACTTACGAATAACCTTAGAAGCCCTGAGATGAGAGAAGTTTTACGCTAAATTCTCGAAATTCAAATTTTGGTTGGAACGTGTGTAGTTTCTTAGCCACGTGATCGACAAGGATGGTATGTCGGTGGATCCGTCGAAGGTTAAAGCTGTTATGAATTGGGAACAGTCAAAAATACCGTCTGAAGTGAGGAGTTTCTTGGGATTGGCAGGTTATTACCGTAGATTTATCCAAGACTTTTCTAGAATCGCAACTCCATTGATGAATTTGACTCGTAAAATGGTTAAATTTGTTTGGACGGAGAAATGTGAGGAAAGTTTTCAAGAGCTGAAGAAGAGGTTGAGTACTACGCCTGTATTGTCTTTATCGGATAGTTCGAGGAATTTCATGGTATATAGCGATGCCTCACATAAAGGATTAGGCTGTGTGTTGATGCAGAGCGACAAAGTCATTGCCTATGCGTCACGTCAGCTGAAGGATTATGAGAAGGGGTATCCGACCCATTATCTAGAATTGGCAGTAGTAGTGTTTGCCCTAAAGATTTGGAGGCACTACTTATATGGAGAAAAATGTGAAATATACACAGATCACAAGAGTCTGAAGTATATATTTACCTAGAAGGATTTGAACATGCACCAAAGAAGATGGTTGGAACTGATTAAAGACTACGATTGCGAGATACTTTACCATCCGGGTAAAGCTAACGTTGTCGCCAACACTTTGAGTAGGAAAGGACGGGAGAAGCTGAACGTGTTAACTGATCAGGATCGTTTAATAGAACAGATGGCTAGATTAGAGTTGGAGGTGAAGCTTCCGAAGGAATCGGATGAGATGTTGTTTCAAGTAACCACTGGTTATACTCTAGTAGACAAAGTGAAAGAAGCACAACTTCACGATGAAGAATGTGAGAAGATTCGGAGGAGGATAACCAATGGCAAAGAGTTCAAGTTCAAGATCGATAATGAAGGTCTGTTACGATTTGAAGGTAGAATCTGGGTACCGCCAGTACCTGAGGTCAAAGAGGAGATTCTGAGCGAAGCTTATAGTTCTAGATATTCTATTCAACCCGGGAGTACGAAGATGTACCAGGATCTCAGGCATCATTTCTGGTGGCCGAATATGAAGAGGGATGTTGCTGAATGCGTTGCAAAATGCTTAACGTGTCAGAAAGTCAAAGCAGAACACCAGAGACCTAGCTGATTACTACAACCGTTAGAAATTCCAGAGTGGAAGTGGGAACACATCACGATGGATTTCGTGGTGGGTCTTCAAACGACTCAGAAGGGATTTGATGTGATATAGGTTATAGTGGATCGACTGACGAAGTCAGCCCACTTTCTGCCGATCAGGGTTAAGTACAACCTGGATAAGCTAGTGAAGCTATACGTGAAGTAAATTATTTCTAGACATGGTATTTCGGTGTCAATTGTGTCTGACAGAGATCCACGTTTTACGTCTAATTTCTGGAAGCGATTGCAAGAATGTCTGGTAACGCAATTGCGAATGAGTACAGCATACCATCCTCAAACTGCTGGATAGACGGAAAGAACGATTCAGACGCTTGAGGTTATTCTGAGAGCTTGTGTGATGGACTTCAAAGAAAACTGGGAGGATCATCTACCATTGGTGGAGCTCGCCTACAATAATAGTCATCATGCTAGTATTGGCATGCCGCCTTACAAAGCATTATACGGCAGAAAATGCAGAACTCATTTATGATGGGATGAAGTCGGTGAACGTCAATTGTTGGGACCAGAATTGGTACAACAAATCGCTAAAATTGTGAAGCTGATCAGAACGAGATTAGTTGCTGCTCAAGACAGACAGAAGAATTATGCCGATCTTCATCGACAAAATCGAGAATTCTTACCAGGAAGTTTCGTGTTCCTAAAAGTATCTCCCTGGAAGGGGAAGATTCGATTTGGTAAGAATGAAAAGTCGAGTCCCATATTTATTGGACCTTTTGAGGTGTTGCAAAAAGTTGGCGAGGTAGCTTACGAGATTGCATTACCTCCGGAGCTCGAGAATATACATAATGTCTTCCATATTTCTGTGTTAAGACCTTACAAGCATGATTATAAACATGTAATAGAATATGAACCTTTACAATTTGATAAGGACTTAACATATGAAGAAGTGCCTGTTCAAATAGTTGATAAAAAGGAACAAGTACTTAGGAATAAAGTGATACCTTCTGTTAAGGTAATCTGGAGAAACCACAGTGCTGAAGAAGCTGCGTGGGAACTCGAAGATGTTATGATTAAATCTTATCCGCATTTATTTGCTTAGTTTTGTATAACCCCTTATGTACCGATTCTGGGGACATAATCCTTTTAAGGGGGGAAGATCGTAATAGACGAGAAAAAAAATTTATGAGTGATTCTGGGGACAGAATCCTTTTAAGGAGGGAAAATTGTAAAGATTGTAATTTTATATAATAATTTTAAATATTTATTAAGTTAAATAAATATTTTATGTGAATTATTTATTGAGTGGAATAAATAAATTATGTGATTTTATGGAGTGATTAGATTAAGTGTTATATATTAATTAAATGACTGTTTAATATTTATTTAATTGATGAATAAATAAATTATGTGATTTTGTGGAAGGATTAGATTAAGTGTTATATATTAATTAAATGAATGTATAATATTTATTTAATTGATGTATATTAATTTTACGGTATAGTTCTAATTTAATTGAGAGAATTAAATTAGATGAATTATGTGTTAAGTGTTACATGAATTATAATTAGCGAGTAATTATAATTATTTGGCAATTTTATGTGATTAAATGATGTTAGATTTTAATTGATTAAATAAGAATATTAAATAATTAATTAATTAAAGTGTGACATTAAGGTAGGTGTTAAAATAAATTATTAAAATAAAGAAAAGAGTTTTAAATGATTTTAACCAAACAAGGCCCTTACTTTTATTTTAAAAGATTTTCGCCAAACAAGCCCTAACTATCAAAAAGCTATTTTTAAATAAACTGTTTACCAAACAAAGCCTTAAGGCTTTTTGAATTTTAAAACTTACGTAACTGAAATACTTAATAAGGGTATTATTATTTTGTCAGTTATTATATCGTATAAGTTATATCGTATTATATCTATTATATGTGTTTACGTTAGTATTCTAAGCCTAAGACTAAAAGAAGAAGAAAGAACAGAAAAAAGAAAGAGAGTTTAGAGAAACAGTGAAGAAAGTGAGAAAAGCAAAGAAGAGATTCTCTGTGAGTTTGAAATTGAGACAACAAGAACGGAGCAAAGGATTGTTAAGCTTGTAACAAGGAATTAAGGTGTGTTACTTAGTTTATATTCTTAGTTCTCTTTTGTTCTTGAGTTTCATAGATAATTGGAATTTGTAATTGACAAATTGGTTAATTACATGTTATATGAATTGATAAATGTTTTAATCTATTTTATGTATACTATAAAGCATTTTCAAAAACCGAATTGTTGTTAAAATATGTTTTAATTGAAGATTTGTGTTCTTATGAGTTTATATGGTTTTGCCCAATGTTAAAGTAAAATTGATGATTCAATTGTGTGTCAATATGCCTATTTGGAATATTTTCGTAATGCTATCTTCAGTCATAATAATAATGCATGTATTGTAATTTAAATTGGTGGAAAATTTGAATTACATGGAATTGTTTTGAGGAAATATGAGTTTTATGAAAAATATCAAATTTTATTTCTAAAACTTTTGATTATTGTTGTTTAGATGGTTTTTGTGTTTGGAAACACGTTATATGTGTGTATTGTCTCAAGTATGTGCTATACATTGTTCCAGTAGCTTGTAATTATCGGTTGGTGGCTTGTATGGGTTAATCAGCGAAGCAGGGTGCCATTGCTGTCTGTCTCTGTCCGTGTTCCTGCGCAGCTGCGCCGTTAACACAGCCAGAAGCAGCGCAGCTGCCCCGGCTGCCTTTCACAGACGTAACACCTGCGCAGCTGCGCCGGTGGCCATGTAGAGGCAGTGAGTTGGTTTGATTGGATTGTGCAGTCTTATTTGATAGCCTCAATTAAGTTGGTTATGATGATGAGCATGTATTCAGTGACTATAACATGTGTTAAAATGAAGTTGACAATTTCATAATTTGATAAAAAGAAGTTTTGAAAACCTTAATATAGTATTTAAATTATAAGCTATAATTGTTTAATTATAAAATAAGTTACTTAATTATAATTTGATTAATTATAATTAGGAGTAAATATTTAATTTAAATTATAATTCTGTGAAATTATAATGTATAGAAGTTGATTTATTTTAATCAATTAGATGTTAATTTAACTTATAATTTATGTAATTATAATTTAATAAATGCATGATTATTATAGATTATAATTGATAAATACATGATTAATTGTAAATTATGTAATTATAATGCATGATGTAGTTTAATTGATTTTAAATTATAATTATTTATAATTTAAGAGATAATTATAATTTAAGTAATTATAATTAGATTAAGTGTTTAAATTATAATTGTTTAATTATAATTTAGTTAAACACATAATTGATTTAGTTATGTGAGCACGCATATGTGATGCTTAATTGTTATTTAATTAGAATGAGTTAACCATGAGGGTTAACCAATTATGTGAGTTAGTTATGTGTTAACTAATTTAGGTTATTGTGATTAAATATATATGTGTAGGAAGTGTTTAAGTACGTGGTTGAGTTAAGTAGCTTGAGCTTAAGGCAAGTCTTCTAACCCTAAACTTGTTAATTCTATACAATTTCTTGAGTTCATATATTCATTGTTGAGAATGTCTTTTTCATTTTTGTATTGGACAATTATTTATTTAATTGAAAAGATCTTAACTTATTATTCAAGTAAGATCCAGTTTATATATTATTTTAAATGCTTTAAGTTTACTTCTAAAGCATATGTTAATTCATAATTCTTTTATTTATGAATTATTGAAAGTCGATTCAACTAATCCTTAGTTGATGAACGTGAATTCTAAATTACCCTTGTAAGCTTATCCAAACCAAACTTTCTTTGGTGCGGACTTGAATTCAAATTACTGAGTTGAACAACCCGTTTATTAGGGGAGGTCACTACGCATAGCTTTAAGATGTTTGTGCCCAATACATTGTACAAAGGGCTGATCCCTCTAAGTACGAGTTATGGTCCATAGTCTTATTGACTATTAAAGGTTTAAATAGAAATATTTATAACCTAGGACAAGAGTTCAAAGGTCTTATGACCCTCAGATAAATTCTATATTCGAATTTTAATGTTGATAGAGAATTATTATTTAATTCTTTATTGTTGAAGTAAGCTAAGTTATTCAGATCTTTTTAAAAATATTCTTTCATGTATTTATTATTGTTAAACTCCAGTGAGCTGTTGTTTGCTCACTCTTGCATTAAATAATAATTGCAGTTAAAGTTGATAACGTTGATGCCCCGTCTACGAGTAAAGGCAAGGGAAAGATGAACAAGTGAAGACTTGTTTAATTATTTTGAAATGATTGTAATAAGACTTTTATGTCATGTTTTTATTCTGCACTTTATTGTTTATGTCAAGGTTAGAGTAACCCTGGGATTTTTTTTAAGGTTGTAACCCTTGTTTTAACGTAGATTTTATATAAAGATTGTAATTTATTTTGAGATATATTGGGTAGATGTTTGTTATAGTTTGAAAGTGAACACCAAATCATGTGGAAACGAAGTACCCGAATTTGAGGGTGTCACAAAATTCGTAGATCTGAAAAAGAAAATCGGATTCCGTTTTAAACTCGAAATGAAAATGAGTTTATGAGCCCACTGCTGCCCATTTTAAAAACACAGGTAGAAGCGAGCCCACCTGCGGTAGCCGCACCTCTACATGAGGCTCCCCAGGGTGGGCCCCGCTCCTTCTAGCTCAGTTCAGTTCCAATTGGAACGAAGTTTATATGAGCTGAAAAGTTAAATCTGAGAAAAAATCGCTACTCGATTGAGCGTTTTGTCTTGAAATCCTGCGTTTAAGTAGTGGAATCCTGACAGAAGGAAAATAATTTTGAAATCCATTGGTTATCATCCCGAAGAAATATCCAGGGATCAATGATGAAAACTGCTTAAAAACTGTTGAAAATGGCTCAAAACTGCCAGAAATCAACACTGTCGAAGCGTCGGGTACTGAACGATGACAGTTCAACCATTGGCACAACCCCAGCGAAGTGTCAGGTACTGACCGATGATAGTTCAGACGTTGGCACAATCCCAGTGAAGCGTCAGGTACTGACTGATGACAGTTCAGCCATTGGCACAACCACAGCAAAGCGTCGGGTACAGAGCGATAACAGTTTAGCCGTTGGCACAAGGATGGAATCTATTTTACACATCCTTAGAGGGAGTACCAAGAAGGATTTGTTATTCAACCCCCTGTTGCCAACTACCGATGTAAATTATCATCACGATAGGCATCGGAAGCACACACTGAGATAACTCAGTAACCGAGATGTATAGAGTCAATAAAGTTATCACAGAGGACGTCATCCCCAGCAGAAAGTGATGAAAACAGTCTGGGATAACTTAACTCTGATGTCCTACCAGCGACTACATAATAATGCGGCAACAAGGGTTATCACGGGTAACGTTATCCCCAGCAGAAACTAACGTAATCAATCAGTCATAACCCTACCCCCTCGAAGGTATCTAGCATTCATCATGTATCCTGCTATGCATTGCTTTGCCATTGGATATGCATTTCTAGTGTCTACCAATCTTTATCCTGTTCATTCCACTACATTGCATAAACATGATAAAGAGGGGCATCTGTAACACTCAAATTTTCATTTCCTTGTTGCTAACATTGTAGGAGGGTAAAACTATCTTTTCAAAACAACCCCGGTCTCAATATTAGGCAGTCAAATCAACCCTAGCTTCAACATCGGGCCGTCAAATCAACCTCGTCCTCAATACTGGGCCATCAAAATAACCCCAATCTCAATATCGGGCCGTCAAATCAAACCCGATCTCAATACCAGGTCGTCAAATCAACCCCGATATTAATAACGGGACGTCAAATCAACCCCAGTCTCAATATCGGGCCGCCAAATCAACCCCGGTCTCAATACCGGGCCGTCAAATCAACCCCTGTCTCAATGCCAGGCTGTTAAATCAACCCCGATCTCAACCCGGGAGGTACAGGTCAGCCCCAGTCTCAACCCGGGAGATACAGGTCAACTTCAAAAATAATCCTGAAGCATCACAACATCTCCAGAGGAAAACATAGAAGGACCAAGTCAGCCTCACAGACGACACTGAGGACGAATAGACTCAATGGGATCAAAACCTTAGAAACAACCCTAGGAAGTCAGTCGAATGCCATGCCGACATTGAAGGCAACCCTGGGAGGGGCAAAACAGTCATTTTACTAACTTAAAGATGATTTAGTAAAACTAAAGTCTAATTGATTCTACTAAGGTCAGAACGAACCATAACAATGATCCCGAGTGGAAACAGCGCAAGTCAGCTCAACGAAAAAACTGCAAGGAATCAAAGACTCGGTTATAAACCTGTCTTTTTGGACTCGAAAAAAGTTTTCTCCCATGTCATTGCGACACACTCAGAGAGGGATTTATGGAAAGGTATAGCACGCCTCAAACGGACGCTCTGATCAAAAGTTAGAAAGTTTTGAATATAACATCGCATTGCTCGGAGTGCACGTACTTCGGTGTAACGAGACCCGCCACGTGGGCCCTGCTACATGGAGTCACACCTCTACCTATGGCTGCAGCAGGTAGAGCCGCTTCTCCAGGGTCTATATATATGAGCTCACCCATAGCTCATTTCATAATTCAAAAATGCTCTAAACCCTGCCTGTTTATTTTCCAGCCATTTTCTTATCTTCATAACCCAAATTGTTTCACTCTAACACGTAGATATACCATCATACTACTACATATCAAAAATTAACTGGTAGATTTTGACATTTAAAGCCTATGATTTGGCAAAGAGCCTGTGTAGCAGTCCATTGTGAGTATTTTTACCATCAACAAGTTTATATTACTTCATTAAGCTGTTATACACTTGCATATGAAGTTTTGTTTTCGAAATATGCCCGGAACTCAGATCTGTGGTAGTTTTTGTTAACTTTTGTTACATTTTAGTACCTAAACGTATTTTTTTGGCATTTTTATAACTCGGATTAACGATCTGTCGCCGCTAATAGCTTTTATATACTGGCATCTTTGTTATTAGCAACTTCGTCAGACTGGGTTATCTTCCCAGTCCGGGTTTGGCTTTTTTTGTATATATTTAACTATATATATACTAACTTTTCAATTTCTGTCAAGCCCGGATGTCAAATCCATGGTAGTTTATCGCTTATATATATACATATATAAGCACCTTTCACCGGACTTGGTTATCTTCCCAGTCTTGGTTTGACTATTTTTGGTCTATATTTAACTATAAATATATATATTTACATTCTAGTTCGCCCTGGATCATTCTGTGGCATTTTTACTACTTATATATATATATATATATATATATATATATATTTTCGTCTGGGCCTCGGAGTGAAAACCCACCGCCCTTTACCGCTTTTATACATATAAATATATATATATATATATATATATATATATATATATATATATATATATATTTCCATTCTGTCCAGCCTGGATCATTCCGTGGCATTTATAAAACTTCTATAAATATATATATATATATATATATATATATATATATATATTTCCATTCCAGTCCGGGCATCGGAGTGAAAACCCACCGCCCTTTATTGCTTTTCTATATATATTTACATTCTGTCTAGCCTGGATCATTCCGTGGCTTTTATACAACTTTTATAAATATATATTTACATTTCAGTAAGAGCATCGGAGTGCTAACCCATCACCCTTTACAGCTTTCGTATATATAATTATATATATATATATATTGCTTTACTCATTACGATTAAATTGCTACTTTAATATTCATTTAATATGAATCGGGATTGACATTTATGCGGGCGAACTAGATTTCTTGAAATCTCGCCAACTCTAGCTTTCAAAAGGTTCAAAACAGGTCCAGACAGAACCAAGAAGCTAGAATGACTGAGATTTATTTAAATCTAGCATGTTTTCTCGTTTCAGTCGTGAAAGTAACCTCGCGTCCCTTAGATCTCTATCTAGTGGGAACGAGATGCTTCGGCCATGTGTGAGCCAGGATTTACTGATGAATCCTTGGTTCTGGTGATATTTAGATATATTTCTGTACAAATTTGAGCTGTGCAGGTTTATTGGCTTCCCTATATGAGCCTAGGAATCGTGGGATTCATGATCAAACTGATCAGAATCTGATTCCCGCGATGGACAAACTCAAGTTTACAAATGTTCCCTGCCAGTTTTTCTGTAAAAAAAATGTACATACAAAAGACCATAAAACGGTTATCCGGATGTAAGGTCTCAACATAGTGAAATTATAGTTTGTGGTGTCAGAGTCACTCCGATGGCTATCATGCTCATGAGAAGACCGACACTTGTATTCATTTTTGTGGTCGAGGATGCTTCGCAGCCCGATAATAACTATTCAAATTGAGCCTTAAGGCTGAAAAGATAAAACTGAAGTATCGATATGCTTTAATTCCTATGTTAGTGTAAGGGTTTGAAAACCTTCTTTCAAAACATCATTTCAATAATCTTATCGAAAAGAGAAGCTTTTGCAAATCAAATAAAACACTTTTGCAAATCAAATCAAAAAACTATTTTGCAAATCAAATCAAACCCTTCGTATATAGGTTCAACGATGCATAAACATACTTCCAATCAAATATAGGCCCAATTTCTTACAGCATTCACATACACATTGCAGATTTAAAAGGGAAATATTGAAAAGATACTGTACCATGTTTACACGGGAGTTGTGAGGTACCTAAAACCTTCTCCACACTTAACCAAGCCCCCGAACTCAACACTTTATTTTCAAAGATCAAGTTTCGACAGTGTCCAGCAATTGGACCTCTTTACAAACAAAACTCGGTTGGGTTGGTTCAACCATTTCAAATCTACTAACTGGAGACTCTATAAAATATTCAATCGTCGACATGATACATGTTGGCCTTTTCTTAAAAAATCCTTCAAGACCTTTTTCACAAATAAAAAGAGTATGGATAGACATAACTTAGGAAGAGAGAAAGATCCGGGTTGTGACCCAACCCGCGGATTTTTTCCCGACGTCGACATCTAAGAACCTAAATAATCAGATGATAAGAGATTTATGCAACAAGTTCCACATCAAGCATCTCAATTTCGTCATCTACCGACCCAAGATGAATGGCGCTGTCGAAGTGACCCATAAGAACATCAAGAAGATCATGCAAAAAATGTCTGCCAATCACACAGGATGGCCTGACTTGTCGCCTCTGACTCTATTAGCATACGGGACGTCAATGCTTACCTCTACTAGGGCTACACCCTATTCATTGGTCTATGGCATGGAAGAAGTACTGCCTATAGAAGTAGAAATGGAGTCTCTGAGAGTGTTAATAGATGCTCAGATGGAAGAAGATCAGTGGTTGCAAGAGCGGTACCACCAACTGTCCCTGATAGATGAGAAAAGGGCAACATCTATTTTCCACGGAAAGTTATGTCAGCAAAGGATTGCTATATCATACAACAAGAAAGTCCGAATCTGGCAATTCAAAGAAAATAATTTGGTATTGAAGAAAGTTCTAGCCAATCATGATGAAGCCAAAGGAAAGTTCGCCTCGAATTAGGAAGGTCCTTTTATTATCAAAGAAGTGTTGACAGGAGGAGCTACCAGATTACGAGAGATGGACGGAAGCAAATTTCCCCAACTAATCAATTCAAACACCGTGAAAAGGTACTATGTCTAAAGTACCTTCCAGCCATCATCCTGGGCTTGCAAATCTATCAAATTATTTTAGTTTTCACTAGAAGATCAAACTACGAATGACCTAATCTCTCTCAGCCCAGGAGTACGTAGGCAGCCATTCTTGGTGCGGTCAAACCAAACAAAAACTCAAAAACCCTTCAAACCAAACTCAAAAGAGACACTTCTCAAACTTCTCACACAAAATTTGAACTACGAATGACCTAATCTCCCTCCACCCGGGAGTACGTAGGTAGCCATTCATGGTGCGGTGTAACCTTCGAAGAAAAAAAACCCAATAAAAAACCAGTCCCAAGACACCGAAACCCGATAAAACCCAAATTCTATCAAGTCTCCCTAGTCAACAGGCTCGTCTAAGATACTCTCCGACATCTCAATGTCAGTCAATCAATCAAAATCTCGTGATACATCAACAACAGCAAGTCACGAAAGAAGTGGTAATCACTCAGCAATGACAATACATATCCAATATGAAGTGAATCAAAATATATTTCTCTGATATATAATACTGTTTGATATATACACTGTGTCCTGTACATGACAAAAATGGCTGATCTAGTATATGCAGGAAAAACAGAGCTAGTCTATGAACCTATGGCCAAGCGGGATAACAGTGCCAACATGGCATCTCTCTCTTAAGATGGAGGAGCAGTTGCAAACTCAATACCCTCAGCCTCCATACGATCAAGAACATCCACATCCATCTGTATAGTGCTGTTGTGGCCATCTATAAAAGCATACATCTCTCCAACCAGGCTGTCTGTGTACGAACTGAGTGTTGTGCTGTCTTCAATATAAATATCCCGGGTAGTTATGGCCTCATCCCTCTCAGTATAAGCAGTATCCCTGGAAACTAATGCATCCTCAATCTCCTTAAAAGTTACGTCACGGGTAGAGAGAACCTCATTTCTCTCCTAAAGATCTGCATCTTGGGTGGATCGAGCCTCGTCTCTCACAACCAATGCTACATCCCGAGTAACTCTAGCCTCGTCTCTTGTAGCAAAAGCTATGTCTCTGCTAGAAAGGGTTATCAGCATCAACGCCCTATCCTGATCTCTCTCGAAAGTCATCCGAGCTAGTGAATCAGCAATAGTTGGATCTGTCCTGACGGGAATGCTCGAAGGGTCACTAACTAAAGCCGCTGTCAAGCCGGTAAGCAAATCATTCTCAGTGGGAGAATCAGGATCCTCCATAGGCTCCTCCTCAACTAAATAAACAATCAGAGCTGACTAGATAACCACAGCTGCTACTATATCAGCCTCCAACCACGTCGAATACTCTAGAGAGCGATCCAAATGTCTAGTAGAGAAAATAGCCCTCTCCTTATGAGTCCAACACTCATAAATCTTGATAAGGTCAGTTGACGATAAAGATGAAGCTAAAATCCATTGATCAATAGCTCCCTCAAACTGGTGAAGGCTCTGGAACTGATCAAAGTGGCCCATGACTGCCAACGGATGGTTAGTGGTCACCCCTCTTAATCCCGCTAGAGGAAAATAGTCTATGCCAACTATATGAGTGATGAAGCTGTAAGGGGATACAAGCCCTGAGCATGGCAAGATCAAAAAGGGATGCTTAATATCTGACAAAAATGCCAACCATGTCGCTGCATCCGAACACTCCACAGGCTGGAAGGAATAAGACATGGCTATCTCATGGTTAAAGCAATACCCATGGTGTCTAAAGGTGCCAATCAAACGCAAATGTGTCATGAGCCATACATACAGCAGGATAGAGCTACCTCTAAAGAACCCCTCGGGATGGGTGCTGCAAAGGTAGCCGACCTCAAGGTCTCGGCCAGTATCATTGGCAGAATAGCACAACCCTATCTGAGGGCACAGACCATGACCATCAAGCCAATATCCAACTGGTCTAAATATAGTGGCATGTATACATAAGATGTGACGCACATCAACAAGACGTCTACACGGGCAAGCTGCCATTCATCTATAAAATGATAAAATCCTTAAAGTGTCAATCATAGCTGTCTGGACGGCCGAAGCGATTGATCAGAAAGTCGACGGATATCACATGTCCTGAAATAAGCACTTCAGTGACAACTCGACGTCTCAGACCCGACACCATCATAAATGGTGTTCTCATGTCACTGATAGCTGTGCGAGTGCAAGGCAGATTTAGTGCCAAGCTTGTAAGATGATCATACTCCTCTAAGGTAGGAGTCAACTCGTCGAGCCCAAAGTTGAAAACCTATTGCTCAGGTATCCAGCAGGATAGAATGCCATCCACGAATCCATACGGAACCTGGAAATCTTGAAGGGCCAAGGAATGCCCCAACATCCGATCTACTATCCCTCTGGCTGTATGGGGCAGACTGTCGTACCACGACCTTAATGAGGATGCTACCAAGGATGGTGGTGAATGCTCAATACGGCTGACCGTAGATGATGACATCTGTATCACCGTATCATAAGACCATCCAAGGGTCAAATCTGAACTCACCTGTCTAAATGCATATACATGACATAATATATGCATAATGTCAATGATAAACATGATGCAATAGATAGGAAATATCATCCATATCTAGAATAAACTATCTACTGTAAGCATCATCTTTGTCCTCTCATATAATACAAAATAAAAAGTACAGGGATATGGGGCACAACCGCCAGACTACTAACAGAGGCCTATCAAAAGATATAGTGATAAATGGGCACAACCACCCAATAGCTTAACAGAGGCCTATCAAAAAATATAGCAAGAAAAGCTATCCGAAAAGGTCCATAATATCTATCTCCAGGCTATTAACCTGCTCCAGCTCCACCTAAGTCACAAAGTCTCGGCCAGTGGAAATGTCCGGTCAGTACAAGGGAGGATCAGCACCTGCAAAGCTGCTAGAAAATGGACCTATGGAAGGGCCTGCTCCAGAGCTGGAAGGATCAAAAGAGTCTACCTCGAATGGCTCCTGGCCAAGGTGCCTGATAAACAAATGACCTCTCTCCAACTGCTGGGTTAGTCTGGTAATCTGGTCCAAATGAGTAGGATCTCAGAGGCAAGCTATCCAGTCTATCATCATCACAGACCCTGGCACCATGTCTGCCATAAACTAAGTAGCACGAGTCTGAGCCCCAATGATACGAGGACTCCACTTGCTGTAAAATGGCTCCTGGCTGTAAGGACTCTCTGACAGGGTGAAACCATCTACACCCACCATAGGAATGTCTGTGAGTGGTTGAGCTAATGGCCAATGATGCCAAATAATAGGTGTGACGCCCCCAAATCCACGTTCCTTCGAAACCTCGGATTCGGTGCAGTCACGATACTACTATCGTTAAACTATTACATCTTTTAATCATTAGTAAAAGAATACAACTTTGTTTATTACAATTTAGAATATAAATTCTATTCATATCCAAGATCTCGTCTTTACATCATATTCGATATTACTAAAATACGGAATAATTTAAACTTTTCAATATCCTTTGAATAAAAATCTTTTTATTGATTCCATAACTTTGATACCAATTACAATTCTTGAATCAACTATATAATATGATTCCTTCTTATCTGAGTTATCGTATAAACATTTACAACTCAACTCGATATCCTCTGCGTATTAATTAATACATTCTTACAATACAACAAGTATTAAACAGTGTAAGCAACTATCGAGTACATTATCTAGAATCTAAACATGGTCCAGACAATAATCTAAGTAATATTCTTCAATGCGATACTATCTATCTTTATCAATCAAGAAGCACGAAATCTTTACCGTGAATCCTTAACCTGCAAAAGTGGTTATTTGCAAGAGTGAGCTCGACAGCTCAGCAATTCTAACAGTCCTCATGCATCACATATAACATTATACTCAGTTCATGCATTTATAAACAGTTTATAGTTACTACGCATGTTACTTTTCACATAACAAGTATATCATCAAAGATCAACTTTCAATCTCATTTATATCTCATATACAGTTCATATATAAGTTCACATTATCACAGCATAATATAATTCAACTAACAGTTATTAAATTCATATATCAAATAGGAACTGAAAGACTTGCCTGATTCGTAGTTTAACAACTACGACTTAACTGCTTAAGAATATCTGCACTTCGTGTAATCCTACACAGTTATATTAATCATAGAGATCACATTTATCAGTTATACACTTCCATACATTCTCAATATAATAATTAGTATTACATTGTTGTCTAACTTGGTTCTTAGAACCTTCGTCTTACTTTCTTATCATATTCTTAGAATAACTATGTACGTATAAGTATACTTTAACCATACGTACTTACTACCATTCTCTACATACACATGCCCGTCTACCACTAAAACCAAGAACAAACAGACTGCACAAATCTTGAAAACAGGCTAGCGCAGCTGCGCAGGTATTGGCCTTAAGAGTGGCGCAGCTACGCCACTCACTGATCAAACCAGGAATGAAATTTCGTTCTGCTGGACCACCCGAGTTCAATCAATATCATTCAAGTTACTGATATTAATCAATACGTATGCTCTATGGTTATAATTTCAAGTTCGAAACCTAGCATGCTCATCCTAATCCAATTAAGGCCATATGCCGATAAACTTTAAACAAATCAAGCCCATGTTATTAATGGTCCATTACTAAAGTCATATCAACACACCCCGAGGCTAAACAATACTAAGTATGCATGCTCGTGCGTATATCACACATGTATATGTTAATCACTTAGTTTATACTTTAGAAATTTCATTTTCTTGAATATGCGTGCATAGGTGAAATCCATGTTTCATCTCATGATGCTTATATTAACATGTCTATAGGTATAATAAAATCCTAATATACATGCTTGTATGATCATAATGTAACTCACACGGTGTTGGATGCTATTACCCTTTACATTCTAAGTTTTCATAAAAATTGCACTAAGTCAACAAAGGTAACTTAGTATATGCAGAGTACCTCGTAGCCATGACTCTCATATATTAGAACACATATATAAGTCACATACACGTAGTCAAATGGTCAGAATCTAAAAGACATAAGTCTTGGTCAAGTTCGCTTCAAAAAGTTCTTTAGTTTCTCTTTGAAATCGTTTGAATCTTGAAATCACGTATGTTAGTTTATTCAACACTTTAAACGTATATTTCATGTCAATATAGACTATATGATCATGTTCACAAAAATCAGAATGCTCACATGAAATATTTGTGATGAAGTTCACTTTAATCATTTCTAAGTTCACTTCTAATCTAGAAAGCTTTTTGTCAATAGTGTATGCTATTATGGCCATAAACATTCATGTTGTATCAAAGGACATGTTTATAGGAGTTATACCAGTTTTCATGCTTGTCTTAAATAATAAGTTATCACATAAGCAGGCTGCTGCAGAAAACAGAAAACAGAAAATAAAAGCCAGGACCCTGCGCAGCTGCGCAGATCCCAGGCATAAACACGGCGCAGCTGCGCCGGTGTCCGGCCCAACCAGAGACTGAACTGCTTCGGCAATTTTAACAACCCAACTCAAAATTTCTTTCAAAAAATCATTCCAACCATGCTATATTGTTATAATAACATGCCTAACAACTTATTTAACACTTAAATCACATTATCATGAAATTCATGCTTAATTCAATAATTAGAAATTTGAAATAGATGAACACGAATGTACCTCTGAAATCAAGTTGCTGCAATTTGAATTCCTCTCTTAACTGATATCTCTCTCTTTCTATATCTCAGTATACTATACTAGCTTCACTTGGAATTCTCAGCAAATGAAAGAGGAGAAGAGAAGAGCTTGCATTTATAGACAATTCATTACACAGTTTATGGTTTTGCCCATCATTCCAAACCAATGGGAAGAAGAAGAATACACTGGATTGAGAGGAGTTGGTGGAGATCATCATGATACCCACTCCCCCATTGATTATTTGCTATAATGCTATCTAAGTTTGCTGAGTTTGATGCACATAGGAGTAGACTAGCCTTAGAGTTATCACGTGAAGAAGAAGTGAAGGTGGGCACTCAATTTGGAACAAAGATTAATCTCAGCAACATGAAAGCAACATACTAATGTTACAAATATATATAGTCTACCTCTTACTAAGACTATATCACATTTCATTTTATAAACACCTAGGTTATAAATGAAATACAATTGTAGTTTCTAATTACAATATATCCAGTAGGTTACATATATACCACATATAATCCATGTACATTTTCTTAACACCGAATATAATTCAATTGGGTATTATCATAACGGTTATTAATTATCATAACGGTTATCATTACAGTTATAATAACTTATTGCATACATTATCAATTCACAATTATTTATTGATATTAATATAAGGTAATAGGGTATACATTAAGGTCTACCCACACACATCATGTTACATAAGCAACATTATTATGTAGCTCTCTTAATGCAACCAATCTTACTATATAGTCTATATATATAATATATAGCTATATTAATGCGTCATATTGCATTATATAATATATTTTATACATAATTGTATGGTCACACTTATGTGTTGCACTACACTTTATATAACACATGTGTCATTACCATATGTTATACTTTTAAATTATCACATCCTTTGCACATATCAACTAGTTGAGCAAATATAATTAATTAATTAATTCATCCCTCATCAATCAATGTAATTATTAATCTCTATAACAATTAATTAACATTTATATAGTTAATTATCACGTTAAATAAATATAAATCTTATTACATTTATAAACAAGTTGCTTATTATTATTCTATTATTTGCAATAATAATAATCGACACATCATCAATTAATCCTCATTAATATACTATTCCTCATAATAGCAATAACAACTAATATTTGATTAATTGTTCACGTAGAAATTCCTTCATTAATACAATTTCCAATTATATTCATAATCAATATACTTATTATCATGCTATCACTCGCAATAATAATAATTCATCATACCATTAATAATAACAATTAATATAGATTAATTATTTAATGAATAATTCCTCCATCCTTAAATTAATTAATTCATCAACAAATCTACTATCGTGCCACACAAGGCATCTCCCACAAGCTTAATCTTAAGCTTATTATTATTCTCATCACTTTCTCATCTCTCACCACATTACTACTTATAACATGTTCAATTAAATTAGAACTATTAAGTCCAAGGTCCACATATAAATATATTACAAATAGAATAGTCAAATATTATTTATAACACTTACGGTACTATAGCAACTCAAGTTATTAAAATAACTTAGTTTCTTCTCATTAATTAAACTCCCTTGAAAATACATTTAAAATTATGTATTTAGCCATATCATAAAATATTATATTTTCTCCAAATAAGCACATTCGTTATTAGAAAATAATTTACTTATTGTCTCATGATATTATTCTTAATAACTATATGTATGACACATGTACATATATTATATATAGAAAATAGATAATAAGTTTATTTTCTATTATAATAAATTGTTTCCATCAATTTTACATATAGCAAATACGTTTTAATATATTTACCATATTAATTAATCATACCTATTACCTCATACAAAAAATATATAAGGTAATATTATTATTCAAAAATAACATTCCCTCTTTTATTAAAATAATTCAACATTAGAAACTATTTTAATATCCTTTATTAAAAAAATCATATCTCTTTCTTTTCTATAAATTGTTCCCAAAACAATTTCTTCAAATATTCATTTAAAGATATAATGATTTCCATCTCCCTTTAATAACGTATATATATATATATATATATATATATATATATATATATATATATATATATATATATTTAACGTTATTCGTACATTAGACTTTCTCACATATTACCACTCTAAGTAATATATATAAAAAGTATCAACTATAATTACATATTCAACACACATATCAATTCACTCCTTTACTTAAGTAAATTAAACACTGTACTATATCATCATAGTTAATTAAGGTTCAATACTCTCATTATATTATTCCATAATATCCCAACTTAAATTAACTAATATTTATTCTTATTAGTTAATTCATTAACTAACTCATGCTTCACTATCCAAATCTATTCACGGATAGCTTAAGTGCTATTAATAACCTATATTATAAGCATACTAGTTATTAATACACATACACAAGAATATGGTGATTATACATTAAGGATATTTAATGTCACCAACTTACTATGATAAAATGATTCTATAAATTATTTAATATCGATAGGAATTTATCCACCTCCTTTATCTCAACTGGATCGTCTCTACGATAAGTAACAAATATATATTAATAATATCTTTATAAATCACAAAAACACATATTACATAGTCCATATTATCCTATGTAATATAATACCACATACCTCATATCACATATATATATTATTATTCGAACCCATCTCACAGTTTAAGAATTTTATTTATTAAATCCTTATTTAATAATATCTGAAAATTCGGGTTCTTACAATAGGAACAAAGGGAATGTAGATATCTCCTGTGGTGCTCTGAATAGCACGCTCTCCTAAATAGAGCTCCTAGCCTTCCTCTGTCAAAAAAGGAAATCGACGAGTGGACAAAGCAAACTCTTGGCCAGTGGGAAAGTCCTCAAACCCGACTATCAAAAAGTCTAAGGTATAAGGGATCCACGAGATCGGTCCGACCGTCAATAGCTCTAGCTGCAAGCGGGAATGGGTGAATCCCTCAGCTACAGGGACCTCCGTCAATGTAGAGTGATGTCAGCGTTGTCCCCTTGAATAAGTCTCCAAGCCCAGAGTAGTGGCAGGATGTAGGCAAGAAAGCCTCTCATATGCCCAAAACTGGCCATGCAAATATCAAAAGTCCTCAGTGATCTAGACTGAAAAATATAAATGAGGAAATCAAAAAGGTACAAGAGAGATGTACTCACCAGCAAGAATGGGTAAAAGACTAACCAAGCCTTCGTCACACCCTCCTAGCGCAGGCCCATCCCTCAGAGAAAATAGGCAAAGGTATAGGTACCCCAATCAAAATCATTGAGGCGCTCCACGTATCGAGTAGCACTGACCAAGGCAAAGGACACCGTCGAAGAGTTATTCGCAAGGAAACAACCCCTGATGATCACCAAAAATAGTTGCCGCAGGATGCGATCTCTAACCCTCTGATCATCAGGTAGAGACTCAGTCAAAGCCCCACTCTAGGTATCTACGCTCAAGGGACCAGAACGGACCGTCCGACCCTTGATAGTCGTCGTATGAACTCTCAAGAGAGACCGAACGGTAGTAGGTGAAATGTCAGCCACAACTGGCACTGGCTCACCTGCGAACTCTATCCTGGTGATAAACCTCTAGTCCATAGGCGTCATCATCACCTCGCAATCCAACAAATGGAGAGACTGGGTCGGGTGGAACTAGCGCTCAGACAAAGCCCTCATATAACCCCAGGGGCAATGGCGGAGAAGGATAGAAAAGAACGCCTGAAACCCCCAGGTGTCAACAATAGCCCTGTACTCCGGATGCAGAGTATGGTACAAAGAATGCACATTGAACCAGTTCCCTTGGGCTGCGTAAAGTAGGGAACCTGCATCAAAAATATAATCCAGATCAAGCCTGTGCCTTAAAAATGGCAAAAGAAAGAAAGAAAACCCAGAAGAAAAAAAAAACTTCAGTCACCTTTTTGGCGTGAAGGTATCTCGATGGATGGCGCCTCAAATCTCCCAGAAGCTCTTGAAGTGGCACCACAATGCCTGGAAGCTCCACACGTGGAGCCTGACCTGGGATAGGATCAACAAAAAGTACATCCTCATCGTCCACATCAACTGGCGGATCAACCCGGATAGGACGAATCACTGACTAAACCAATCTGCGAGGCGGTCTGACTGGCCGTGGTTGAGGAACATCAGAGACTCTCCTCTGCCTAACTCCTAGAACGAACCTGCTGGCACTACTGGGTCTATCTGGCTCCATAGCTTGGACAAAGTCTCCAAATCACCTCAAAAGGGGTGAGGTAAGACTAAAACCTGTGGCTTTTTAAATTAAATCAGTAATTCCTGCATTTTTAAGACCTAAAACATGCATGGGTCAACCAAAATCCTCCGTAAAGTCAAAATTGCGTGGTTATTAAATGCTCAGGCTTTTGAAAATTTTTTGCCAGAGTCTTCTTTATAAAATGGACTATCTACATGCACTCAGGTATGACTAGGTGGCCATTCAGTAACACACCTATCCAAAAATAGAAACAATTCCTATTTATGAAAAAAAAAATTAAAAGTAAACTCTACATGGTAGCTAAATTACCATGGACATTTTTGGTTGAAAATCCAAGCTCACTAGGCCTCAAAAATGATGAGTAAACTGGTCAAAAAGGGCGTCAATTGACTGTCTCAGAATTTAAATTTTTTTACATCAAAATGTTCAGCACAGTAAAATATGCATATTTACTAAGTCTAAAATTTTTTATCAAGTCATATATGCATACATATTTGACACAAGGTGTTTAAAAGCACACGACGTTGTTTACAACATTCCAACGGTCAAAACCTTGAAAAGAAAGGATGTAAATGTTACCAGAGATGTGCAGAGCATTTGTGAGGTGACGAAATCTGAAAAAAGCTGCCCAAACTCTGTAGATCTGAGAAAGAAAATTAGATTTCCTTTAGGATTCAAAAATGAAAATGAATTTGAAAAGCCACGGGAGCTCAACTTAAACTCACAGGAAGGAGCAGCCCCACCTGCGACTATATAGAAGCTGAAAAGTTAAATTCAAAAAAAAAAACTGCTGCGCGATTGAGCGGATTGGCCTGAAATCCTGCATATGAGTGGCGGATTCCTGAAGGAGATAATAACTTCATGAAAACTATTGGTTATCATCCTGAAGCGTAATCTGGGGTCCAATGATGAAACTACTGAAAAACTGTGAAAAACTATAGCTGTCAGAGCATCGGGAAGGTCTGACGGTATGAGCGACACGCTCCGACTGTATCATGTCATCCAGACTGATCCGAGAGTGTGATTTTTCAAAACAAGTACCTCCACATCGAGATTGATCAGGAATGACAGATTAGCCGCTGGCAACAACTCCAGCGAAGTATCGGGAACGATCTGGTGGTATCAGCCGTTTAAGGCTACTTCGGCGAAGGTTAGAGAGTCTGACACTATCAGCCATTGGCGATAACTCCAGCGAAGCATCAGGAACTGTAACGGATAAGAATTTTATATATTAATTGTAAATATTTATTAAATTAAATAAATATTTTATTTGATTTATTTATTGAGATAAATAAATAAATTGTGTGATTGTTGTGGAATAATTTACTTAAGTGCAATAGAATTAATTAAATTGATGTGTAAGTAATGGTGTAGTATAACTCTAATTTAATTGAGAATAATTAAATTAGAACAATATTATGTGCTAACTGTTGATAATGACTTACTAATTTGTTACATGAATTATGATTAATAAGGGAACTACAATTGTGTAGCAATTTAGTATTATATGCAATTTTAATTAATTAATAAATGTTAGCTTGTATTTAATTAAATTTGAAGGTTGCAATTTAATTAAATAAAGTGTAGCATTTAAACTATTGGGTAAAAGATTTATTAAAAGAATTGAAAAGGGTTTTAAATTGATTTTACCAAAAAAGGCCCTTACTTTTGTTTTAAACCCGTTTTACCAAACATGGCCTTAGTTACTATTAATCTGTTTTAAAAATAATATTGTTTTGCCAAACATGGCCTTAATCCTTTTTAAATTCAAAATTTTGTAACTTATATAATTAAATAGTAGTTAGTATATGTAATTAGTATAATACTTATTAGCTACATTAATATTGTAAGTTACATATATGTTATATATGTTATATGTATATTATCTATCTATAATATACGCTAGTTTAGAAAAGTTAGTCTGTTAAAGAAAGAAAGAACAAAACAGAGAGAAAAGAAAGAACAGAGAAAAGATAGAGAGGAAAGGAAGAAGAGAGAAGAAGAAGAAGGCTTTGAGAAAACCAAAGGAAGCTACACACCATCATTTTCATCTTTCCTCCTAATCCAAACTAGAAAGGGTATAATATCTATGTTAAATCTTTTCTATATTATGTTTTACGTATTCCATGTTTTTCATAAAAGAACTTCTCTGTAATAATCGTTTTTTTTGGTGTAAATTACTTGATCATGATGTATATATGTGATGTATATATATATATATATGCTTATATATGAGTTATATAGTTATTTTAGCAATTCAATCCACGTAATTACGATGATCATGAAGAAATCATGTTCATAGTAATTTACTGTGAGCTTATTTTGAAAATAGTCTTTAAATCATCAAAATTGGTATGTGTTTGTCAATTGTTGTTTAAATTGATCATGGATTATGTTAATATGTTAAGAAATAGAGTTAACACAATTTGAATTTCATGATTTGATTTTAAAATGAGTTTACAGTAGTAATTTTCGTCAAGAACGCTTAAGAATGTCGTTTTCTACAAAAAATATCATGAAAACAGTGTTTTGATTATGTGTTGTAATGATTTTGTATGTTATAATCATGTTAAGAGTCTAAAATTTTGTTTTCATTAAGTTTCATGTACATCATGTTGAGAAAAATCAAACTTTGGTGTGAAGAAATAAGCCAAATTAGCTTATTTCTCTGCCGTTTGCGAGTTGGGGGAACCCACCAGTAGTGGGCCCCGCCCCAGCGGGGCAACCTGCTGTCTGGGTTTTTGTTTTGTGCTTTGTTGAGTTTTTGTGCAGTGTTTTGTTTAGCTAACGTATATTGATGACTTGTTAAGTGTAATAGACAATGAGATAACATACTTTTCATATGTTTAAGATGACTTGAAGTCTTATATGAATATATTATATGTGTACGTGTGTATTACTTGCATAAGGTACGCCTGATATATTAAAGCGTTATAAGCTTGTGAAGTGTATGTTGTGAGTATAGACTCACGTATGTGGCTAGTTAGCAACTTATGTTGTAAACCACGTTGTGAGTTGAACTTAAGTAAGAAGTTCAACAATGTTGACGTAAAAATTGTGTACTAATTGATATTATAAAAACAATGTAATATGTAGAGTAATTGTGAAAGTGGTTTGTAATTATAAAGTGTAGCTTGTGCTTGAGGCAAGTTTTCTAATCCTTATTCTTTTACGTTAAGCAAGTTTCTTAAGACCTTTCTTTTACGTTTATGCGAGCTTTCTCATTGAATCTTTTCATTGTGCAAGTTCTCGAACCCTTGCTCATTATATCATGCAAATTTATTTATGATTCTTAACTTATTATGTATTGTACAAGTTATGTTGTATTCTAATATTCATAATGCACAAATATTGAAGTATTATTGAAGTATTATGATCTTGACTTAATTGTTCAAGCAAGATCTACTTAATCTTTTGATTGCTTTAAGTTATTTCTAAAGCATGCCTACTTATTATGAAGTCTATTGTTATATCTTACAATTGGTTCATAGTTCTTATATTATCAAACTGATAAAGTATTGTGAGTCGATTCAACTACTCCTTAGTTGATGATAGTTAAAACTTCAAATTTCCTTTAAGCTTATCCAAACCAAACTTTCTTTGGTGCGGACTTGTATTCAAATACTAAGATGAACAACCCTATTTATTAGGGGAGGTTACTACGTGAAAGCGTTGAATGTTTATGCACAATACATGGTACGAAGGGCTGATCCCCCTAAGTACGAGTTAAAGGTCATAGTTCAAGGTCGTTTAATCCTCAGATAAATTCTATAATCAAATTTTAAATATGATGAAAGAATTATTATTCAATTCTTTATTTTTACGAAAGTAAAGTTATTCAAACTTTTTTTGAAGTTATTCAGTTATGTCATATCATTGTTATATTTCAAGTGAGCTTTTGTTTGCTCACTCTTGCACATTTTATAACCCATTGCTGTTAAAGCTGAGAATGTTGATGTATCGTCAACAAGTAAAGGGAAAAGAAAGATGAGCAAGTGAAGACTTGTTGTCTTCAATTTTGATTGTAATAAGGCTTAGTTCATAATATTTTATTTCTGCACTTATTTTGTTATGTTAAGGTTAGATAACCCTGGGATATATTTTGGATGAAGTTGTAATCCTTTTTATAAGGAAGATTTTATTTCATGATGAGGTTGTAATTTATTTTTCATTCCTTATTATTAGGTAGATGTATGTTTTATTTAGATAGTGAGCACCAAATCCCGTGGAATCGAAGTACCTGGATTTGGGGGTGTCACAGGTTGGTATCAAAGTAGTAGGTTATGAACCTTAGGTGGGGAGAAAACCTTAGGTAGTAACCTTATAGGAAGATCGAAAAGATAGTGGTGATAGGTAAAGATAATAAACTACCTTAAGTGCTATGTGTTTACGTTTAAGTATTCGAAGAGTGACGACTCGATATCACGTAATAATAAACTTTAAAATTCTTTTGTCAGGATGACGAACGTTGGAGAGTTCAGTCAGGCTAGAGAGGAGTTACCTCAGGTGCCTAGAGAGGAGGAGACCCAAGACATCCATGTTGTCTGGGAGTAGTTGGTTAGGAGAGAGCCATCACCAGTGATCACCGTAGCTGGTCAGGAGCATGAGCTGACCCTATTCCAGAGGAGGAGGATGAGGATGAGTTAGAGGAGTCGAAGGAGGAAGAGGATCTCGAGGAGTAATTCCCACCTCACTATACTATTGCTGAGATGTACGAGGCAGTCTACAACCGCAACGTGGAGCTTTAGGAATTGTTGGACGAGAGTCAGACTACTATACAGCAGCGGGATGAGACTATCAAGGAGATGGATAGTGAGCTAGGAGAAGTGCAGTGGAAGCTAATCTATGTAGAGAATGATAGAGACGAGGCACGGGCCGAACTAGCGAAGCTAAAACAAGACATCCAGGAATAGTCAAAAAAGCGTGCCAGAGTGGAGAAAACAAGCTTGAGGGCCACTCAACGAGCTGAAGACGAGGCTGAAGCCAAGAGGGCCAAACTAAGAGAAACAGAATACGCATTCCATACGGCCATAGATAGGGTCCAAGATCGTGTCTTCTATTACCCAGCTCAGTTCCAAGGTTTACCATGGTATGTGGTGGACCGAAGGACCGTGTTTTTGGTGATAGAGGAAGAACGCAGAGAGGCTGTGCTACGTCTTAACATGCCTACGCAATAGAGCTCTTACATGTAATAAATAAATGTAAATCCCATAATTTGAGATAATAATGGGATAAAGAGATGATGTAGTCCTACAACTTGTTCCAGCTTAGGAAAGATGATGTAAATAGCAGAGATGCTATCTCTTCTATGTTTTTCAAAACTACGAGTAATGAATAAAAGAAGTTATTGTTGTGCTATGTGTTCATATACGAACTGAGTTATTTAAATGTTTAAGTATAAACTTGAATAATTAAGAATTTAGTAAAGGATCTAATAAGAGTATTTCTTAACAGAAATGCCTCCTAGAAGAAGACTTATACGTCAAACCCCTGAGGGTTCAACGAATAACAACAACAATAACGATGGGACAAATCCTAACTCAGTTCAGTAGTTGGTGAACCTACTGACAGGAGCACTTGTGAATCAGCCGCAAGTGCAGGGCACGACGTTTAAAGAATTTAAGGCAGTAGGACCGACGGAAGTTCAAAGGATCAGTAAACCCGATAGATGCCCAGACGTGGGTAATGGAGATGGAGAAGTTCTTCGACGTGGCTAGGGTTAGCGAAGACTAGAAGACAGCTTTTGCGACTTTCATGTTAAAGTCGGATGCTAGCTTCTGGTGGCAAGCCAATAAGACCAGAGAGGGTGAAGGAGTGATACCGTGGTAACGTTTCAAAGAGATGTTCTTTGAAATGTACTTTCCCGTGAGCTCACATGACCAGATGGAGGTCCAATTTCTAGAGCAGAAGCAGGGAGGGATGACGGTGTCAGAATATGCCGCAAAATTCAACGAGTTGGCCAGGTTCGCTACATACCAAGTCAGCACTAATGCTAGGAAGGCGAGGAGGTTTGAGTGGGGACTGAAACCCTGGCTCTACAATAAGGTCTCCATGTTCCAGCTAAACACGTTTGCAGCTGTGCTAAAAAAGGCCATTCTCGCTGAAGGAGGGAGCGACGCCGTGACTAAATTCAATTAAGATAAGAAGATAAAGAACGAGACGGAGAACAAGGCTGGTGGTAGAGGGGCTATCAACCAGAAAAGGAAATGGAATGACAATACCTCTGTTGGGAGTCAGCAGGGAGGCCAGCAGAAGAGGAAGTTCGAAGTATGTGCTACATACGGGAAGAAGCACACTAGAGTGTGCATGAAGGTGAAGCGGGTGTGCAACAACTGTGGTCAGGAAGGCCATATTGCGCCAAATTACCCGAACCCAAAGAAAGGAGCTTGTTACACATATGGATCCAAGGATCACATGGCTTGTAATTGCCCGAAGAAGCCAGTGGCAGGCTAAACAGGGAATGGAGGAAATGGCAGCAGCAGCAGCACTCTGACTATCGTTGGACCACTGCAGGCCGTTAGACCCACTACCGGCACATTCAATATGACGGTGCATAACGCTGTGCAGTCAAAAGATGTGGTGGCAGGTATTATTCCAGTCAATAGAATAAATACATATTTATTATTTGATTTGGGTGCTACTTATTTATTCATATCTGATGATTTTGCTAAGACCTTATACGTACCTAAAGAGGAATTAGTTTACCCTTTGAACATAGAGATTGCGAATAGGGAGATTATTCCAGTTAGGCTTGTTTACAAGAACTGTAGATTGGACATTAAGGGTCAGGAATTAAGGGTAGATTTATTTCTGATAAAACTTGGGGAATTCGATGTCATACTGGGTATGGACTGGTTGTTCAACCATGGGGCGGTAATCAACTGTCAAAAGAAGTCGATAAACCTTAAGACTCCATCGAAGGTAGTGTTCTATGGTAGTAAATTACATAGACAAGCGAGTTGTCTGACGGTTATGCAAGCCAATAAACTTTTGACGCAAGGCTGTGTAGGATATCTAGCCTACATAGTAGATACGCGTAAGGAGAGCCCGAAGATAGAAGAAATATCGTTTGTTAGGGAGTTTGTGGATGTATTCCCAGAAGATTTACCAGGACTTCCGCAAAATAGGGAGATAGAGTTTGTGATCAACTTAGCGCCAGGAACTGCTCCAATTTCGAAAGCTCCATACCGAATGGCTCCGATCGAGATAAAGGAACTGATAGTTCAACTATAGGAATTACTGGACAAGAAGTATATTCAATCGAGTATTTCGCCGTGGGGAGCGCTCGTTTTATTCATGAAATAGAAGGATGGATCGATGAGGCTTTGCATTGATTATAGGGAGTTGAACAGAGTTACGATCAAGAATAGGTATCCTTTACCTAGGATCAATGACTTGCTTGATTAGTTGAAGGTTGATAGATACTTTTCAAAAATTGATTTGAGGAGTGGGTATCATCAGTTGAAGGTGAGAAGGGAAGATATATCGAAGACAGCTTTTAGGACTCGGTATGGTCATTACGAGTTCTTGGTGATATCATTTGGTCTAACTAATGCCCCAGCTGCATTTATGGACTTAAAGAATAGAGTGTTTAAGCCATTCCTAGATAAGTTTATGGTGGTGTTCGTAGACGACATCCTGGTTTATTCCAAAACTGAGGAGGAACACACTGAACACCTAAGGCTAACCTTAGAATCGCTAAGACGAGAGAAGCTTTATGCAAAATTCTCAAAGTGCGAATTTTGGTTAGAACGTGTTCCATTTCTTAGCCACGTGATTGACAAAGACAGGATTTCGGTAGATCCGTCGAAGGTTGAAGCCGTGATGAATTGGGATCAGCCGAAGATGCCGTCTGAAGTGAGGAGTTTCTTGGGATTGACGAGTTATTATCGGAGATTTATCTAAGAATTTTCTAGAATCACAACTCCGTTGACAAATTTGACTCGTAAAATAGTAAAGTTTGTTTAGACGAAAAAGTGTGAGGAAAGTTTTCAGGAGCTGAAGTAGAGGTTGAGTACTGCACCCGTATTGTCTTTATCAGATAGTACGGGAAATTTCGTAGTATATAGTGATGCCTCACATAAGGGATTAGGCTGCGTGCTAATGCATAGCGGCAAGGTCATTGCCTATGCATCAAGACAGCTGAAAGATTATGAGAAAGGGTATCCAACCCATGATTTTGAATTGGCGGCAGTAGTGTTTGCTCTAAAGATATGGAGACACTATTTATATGGAGAAAGGTATGAGATATACACAGATCATAAGAGTTTGAAGTATATCTTTACACAAAAGGATTTAAACATTCACCAAAGGAGATGGTTAGAACTGATCAAAGACTACGACTACGAGATTCTTTACCATCCGGTATAGCTAACGTCGTGGCCGACGCCTTGAGCAGAAATGGTCAGGAGAAGCTAAACATGTTAACTGATCAGGACCAGTTAATAGAACAGATGACTAGATTTGAACTGGAAGTGAAGTTTTCGAAGGAATAGGATGAGAAGTTGTTTCAAGTAACTACTTGTTCTACTCTGGTAGACAAAGTGAAAGAAGCACAACTTCACGATGAGGAGTGCGAGAAGATCAGGAAAAGAATAGACGATGGTGAAGAAATCAAGTTCAAGATCGATAATGAAGGTCTGCTATGATTTGAAGGAAGAATCTGGGTACCGCCAGTACCAAAAGTCAAAGAGGAGATTTTGAGCGAATCTCACAGCTCAAGATATTCTATTCACCCTGGAAGTACGAAGATGTACCAGGATCTCAAACACCATTTCTGGTGGCTAAATATAAAGAGGGACGTTGCTGAATGCGTTGCGAAATGCTAAACGTGCCAGAAAGTCAAAGCAGAACACCAGAGACCTAGAGGATTGCTACTACCGTTGGAAATTCCAGAGTGGAAGTGGGAGCATATCACGATGGATTTTGTAGTGGGTCTTCCAGCGACTCAGAAGGATTTCGACGCGATTTGGGTGACTGTGGATCGACTGACAAAGTCAGCCCACTTTTTATCGATCGGGATTAAGTACAACTTGGATCAGTTAGCGAAGCTGTACGTTAAGGAAATTATTTCTCAACACGGTGTTTCGGTGTCGATTGTGTCCGACAGAGATCTGCGTTTCACGTCAAATTTCTTGAAGCGATTACAAGAATGTCAGGGAACACAATTGTGAATGAGTACAGCATACCATCCTCAGACTGACGGCCAGAGCCAGAGAATAATTCAGACACTAAAGGATATGCTGAGAACTTACGTTATGGACTTCAAGGGAAGCTGGGATGATCATCTACCGTTGGTGGAGTTCGCCTACAATAATAGTTATCACGCGAGTATTGGCATGCCGCCTTACGAAGCGTTATACGGCAGGAAATGCAGAACGCCTTTGTGCTGGGATGAAGTTGGTGAACGTCAACTGTTCGGACCGGAACTGGTACAACAAACTACCGAAATTGTGAAGCTGATCAGAACAAGATTGGTTGCTGCTCAAGACAGACAAAAGAACTATACCGATCAACATCGACGAAATCGAGAATTCTTACCGGGAAGCTTCGTTTTCCTGAAGGTATCTCCTTGGAAGGGGAAGATTCGATTTGGAAAGAAGGGGAAGTTGAGCCCCCGATTTATTGGAGCTTTTGAGGTACTACGAAAAGTTGGTGAAGTGGCTTACGAGGCATTACCTCCAGATCTAGACAATATACACAACGTATTCCATATTTCCATGTTACGACCATACAAACACGACTACAAGCATGTAATAGAATACGAGCCTTTACAGTTTGATAAAGACTTAACTTATGAAGAGGTTCCTGTTCAAATAGTTGATAGGAAGGAACAAGTACTTAGAAATAAAGTGATACATTCTGTTATAGTAATCTGGAGGAACCACAGTGCTGAAGAAGCCACGTGGGAACTCAAAAATGTAATGAGGAAATCGTATCCTCAATTATTTGCTTAGCCTTTGTGTAACCCTTTATATATCGATTTTGGGGACAGAATCTTTTTAAGGGGGAAGAATGTAACAGATGAGATTTTTTTTATATGATTCTGGGGACAGAATCCTTTTAAGGAGGGAAGATTGCAACGAATAAGAATTTTATATATTAATTATAAATATTTATTGAATTAAATAAATATTTTATTTGATTTATTTATTGAGCTAAATAAATATATTGTGTGATTGTTGTGAAGTAATTTAATTAAGTGCAATAGAATTAATTAAATTGAGGTGTAAGTAATGGTGTAGCATAATTCTAATTTAATTGAGAATAATTAAATTTGAGCAATATTATGTGATAACTGTTTATAATAATTTATTAATTTATTACATGAATTATGATTAATAAGGGAATTACAATTGTGTAGCAATTTAGTATTATGTGCAATTTTAATTAATTAATAAATGTTAGCTTGTATTTAATTAAATTTGAAGGTTGAATTTTATTAAATAAAGTGTAGTATTTAAACTATGGGATTAAAGATTTATTAAAAGAAATGAAAAGGGTTTTAAATTGATTTTACCAAACAAGGCTCTTACTTTTGTTTTAAACTCGTTTTACCAAACATGGCCTTAGTTACTATTAATTTGTTTTAAAAATAATGTTGTTTTGCCAAACATGGCCTTAGGGCTTTTAAAATTCAAAATTTTGTAACTTATATAATTAAATAGTAGTTAGTATATGTAATTAGTATAATACTTATTAGCTATATTAATATTCTAAGTTACATATATGTTATATATGTTATATGTATATTATCTATCTATAATATACGTTAGTTTAGAAAAGTTAGTCTGTTAGAGAAAGAAAGAACAAAACAGAGAGAAAAGAAAGAACAGAGAAAAGAAAGAATAGAGAAAAGGAAGAAGAGAGAAGAAGAAGAAGGCTTTGAGAAAACCAAAGGAAGCTACACACCATCATCTTCATCTTTCCTTCTAATCCAAACTAGAAAGGGTATAATATCTATGTTAAATCTTTTCTATATTGTGTTTTACGTATTCCATGATATTCATAAAAGAACTTCTTTGTAATAATCTTATTTTTTATGTAAATTACTTGATCATGATGTATATATGTGATATATATATATATATATGCTTATATATGAGTTATATAGTTGTTTTAGCAATTCAATCCAAGTAATTACAATGATCATGAAGAAATCATGTTCATAGTAATTTACTATGAGCTTATTTTAAAAATGGTCTTTAAATCATCAAAATTGGTATGTGTTTGTCAATTGTTGTTTAAATTGATCATGGATTATGTTAATATGTTAAGAAATAGAGTTAACACAATTGGAATTTCATGATTTGATTTAAAAATGAATTCACAGTAGCAATTTTCGTCAAGAACGCTTAAAAATGTCATTTTTTTCAAAAAAAAAATCATGAAAACTATGTTTTGATTATGTGTTGTAATGATTTTGTATGTTATAATCATGTTAAGAGTCTAAAAAATTGTTTTCATTAAGTTTCATATACATAATGTTGAGAAAAAGCGGACTTTGGTGTGAATAAATAATCCAAATTGGCTTATTTCTCTGCCTTTCACGAGCTGGGGGAACCCACCAGTAGTGGGCCCCGCCCCAGCAGGGCTTTTAGCCTGAGAGGACCCGCCCCAGCGGGGCAACCTGCTATTCGGGTTTTTGTTTTGTGCTTCGTTGATTTTTTGTGTAGTGTTTATTTAGCTAACGTATATTAATGACTTGTTAAGTGTAATAGACAATGAGATAACATACTTTTGATATGTTTAAGATGACTTGAAGTCTTATATGAATATATTAGATGTGTACGTGTGTATTACTTTCATAATGTACGCCTGATAGTTTAAAGCGTTATAAGCTTGTGAAGTGTATGTTGTGAGTATAGACTCACGTATGTGGCTAGTTAGCAACTTATGTTGTAAACCACGTTGTGAGTTAAACTTAAGTAAGAAGTTCAACGATGTTGACGTAACAATTGTGTACTAATTGATATTCTAAAAACAATGTAATATGTAGGGTAATTGTGGAAGTGATTTATAATTATAAAGTGTAGGTTGCACTTGAGGCAAGTTTTCTAATTTTTATTCTTTTATGTTAAGCAAGTTTCCTAAGACCTTTCTTTTACGTTTATGCGAGCTTTCTCATTGAATCTTTTCATTGTGCAAGTTCTCTAACCCATGCTCATTATATCATGCAAGTTTATTTAATTCTTAACTTGTTATGTATTGTACAAGTTATGTTGTATTCTAATATTCATAATGCACAAGTATTGAAGTATTATTGAAGTATTGTAATCTTGACTTAATTGTTCAAGCAAGATCTACTTAATCTTTCAATTGCTTCAAGTTATTTCTAAAGCATGCCTACTTATTATGAAGTCTATTGTTATATCTTACAATTGGTTCATAGTTCTTATATTACCGAACTGATAAAGTATTGTGAGTCGATTCAACTACTCCTTAGTTGATGATAGTTGAAACTCCAAATTTCCTTTAAGCTTATCCAAACCAAATTTTCTTTGGTGCGGACTTGTATTCAAATACTGAGATGAACAACCCTATTTATTAGGAGAGGAGACTATACGAAAGCGTTGAATGTTTGTGCACAATATATGGTATGAAGGGCTGATCCCCCTAAGTACGAGTTAAAGGTCCATAGTCTCAATGACTGTTAAAGGTTTTAAATGGAAATATTTATAACCTAGGACATAGTTTAAGGTCGTATGACCCTCAGATAAATTCTATATTCAAATTTTAAATATGATGAAAGAATTATTATTCAATTCTTTATTTTGACGAAAGTAAACTTATTCAAACTTTTTTTGAAGTTATTCAATTATGTCATATCATTGTTATATTTCAAGTGAGCTTTTGTTTGCTCACTCTTGCACATTTTATAACCCCATGCAGTTAATACTGAGAATGTTGATGTACTGTCAACAAGTAAAGGAAAAAGAAAGATGAACAAGTGAAGACTTGTTATCTTCAATTTTGATTGTAATAAGACTTGGTTCATAATATTTTATTTCCGCACTTATTTGTTATGTTAAGGTTAGATAACCCTGGGATATATTTTGGATGAAGTTGTAATCCTTTTTATAAGGAAGATTTTATTTAATGATAAGGTTGTAATTTATTTTGCATTCCTTATTTTTGGGTAGATGTATATTTTATTTTGATAGTGAGCACCAAAACCAGTGGAATCGAAGTACCCGGATTTGGGGGTGTCACAGGAACGATCTGGTGGTATCAGCCGTTGAAGGCTACTTCAGCGAAGGTCAGAGAGTCTGACACTATTAGCCGTTGGCGACAACCCCAGTGAAGCATTGGGAACGATCCGATGGTGAAGCCGTTGAAGGCTACTTCAGCGAAGGTCAGAGAGTCTGACACTATCAGCCGTTGGCTACAATTCCAGCGAAGCATCAGAAATGGTCCGGTGATATAAGTCGTTTAAGGCTACTCCAACGAAGGTCAGAGGGTCTGACACTATCAGCCCTTGGCAACAACCCCAATGAAGCATCGGGAACGATCTGGTGGTATCAACCATTGAAGGCTACTTCAGCGAAGGTCAGAGGGTCTGACACTATCAGCCGTTGGTGACAAGTCCAGTGAAGCATCGGGAATGATCCGGTGATAAAGCTGTTGGAGGCTAATTCAACGAGGGTCAGATTGAATGACACTATCGACCGTTAGCGATCACTCCAGTGAAGCATCGGGAATGAACCGGTGATGAAAATAGTGTATAAATTTATCCCCATAGAGGACAGATGATGGAATCTCTTATACAAATACCTAGAGGGAACACCGAGAAGGATCGATAATTCGACAGACCGTTGCAAACTACTATTCGAGTAGGCACCTAGAAGGTAAGCATCGACTGAAATGTCAGCATCGGTCAAACATCAATTCAAACCATTGGCTATAACTCCAACGTAGCGTTGGGAAAGATCCTATGATGTAAACTAGTGAAAGCTATCATCAGGATAGGCATCGAAAATCTCCAAGGAGGTCAATCATCATAAATAGAAAATCCCCAGCGGAGAAAGGAGTCAGAAAGCTTATCTGAAGGTGAAGAGCGTTGGAAACAAACCCCAACGTCGGGTTTAGAAATGTCCAACGGCATCAGCTAAGAGAAAATTTTCCCCAAAAGGCTACCGTGGATAACGTCATCCCCAGCATAAAATGGCGTAAATAGACGACAATAGCCTAGCACCACAGAGATTATCAACTGACTTTGTAAACCATTCGTTTAAACCTAGTGTAGCATCGGGAAAGACTCAGTGATGGTTTAGACATCGTAAACTACCGATTGGGTAAGCGTCAAGAAAATATAGTGAAGGCTATCACATGAGACGTTGTACCCAATAGAAAATGACGAGAATAGCTGCTAATGGCCTACCAGATATAGCCTACCAGCAAAAAATAACGTAAACAACCAGTGATAGCCCTACCCCCTCGAAGGTATCTAAGATTCATAACATATCATGTCATGCATTGCATTACATTTGAATCTATCATATTTCCAGTGTCTAACAATTTTTATCATGTTCATTCCATTGCATTGCATAAATATAATAAAGAGGGGCCTCTGTAGACACTTGAAATTTCGCGTTCCTGTTACTAACCCTGTAGGAGGGTAAAATCATCTTTTTCCCCGGTAACACCGGGATGTCAAGTAAAGCCCCGGTGATAATATCGGGATGTCAGCAGCCCCGGCGACAACCACGGGATGTCCAGCTCAACTCCGATCACTATACTGGGATGTCAAGTAAAATCTCAACAACATCGGGATGTCAAGTGGAGCCCCGGTAACCATACCAGGATGTCAAGCAGCCCCGACGACAACCCTGGGATGTCAAGCTCAACCCCGGTCACTATACCGGGATGTCAAGTCAAACCCCAGCAACACCAAAATGTCAAGTGAAGCCCTGATAACTATACCGGGATGTCAAGCAGCCCCAGCGACAACCCCAGGATGTCAAGCTCAACCCCGGTCACTATACCGGGATGTCAAGTTAAACCCCGACAACACCGGGATGTCCATTAAAGTCCCGGTAACCATACCAGGATGTTAAGCAGCACCGATGACAACCCCGGGATGTCAAGCTTAACCCTAGTCACTATACTGGAATGTCAAGTCAAACCCCGGCAATAATGGGATGTCAAGTAAAGCCCCGATAACCATACTGGGATGTCAAGCAGCACCGTCGACAACCCCAGGATGTCAAACTCAACCCCGATCACTATACCGAGATGTCAAGTCAAACCCCGACAATACCGGGATGTCAAGTGAAGTCCTGGTACCATACTGGGAAGTTAAGCAGCACCGGCGACACCCCCAGGATGTCAAGCTCAACCGCGGTCACTATACCAGGATGTCAAGTAAAACCCTAGCCACACCGGGATGTCAAGTTAAGTCCCGGTGACCATACCGGATGTTAAGTAGCACCGGCAACAACCCCGGGAAGTCAAGCTCAACCCCGATCACTATACCAGGATGTCAAGTGAAGTCCTAGTGACCATACTGGGATGTCAAGCAGCCCCGACGACAACCACGGGATGTCAAACTCAACCCGATCACTATACCGGGATGTCAAGTAAAACCCCGGCAACACTGGGATTTCAAGTGAAGTCTCGGTTACAATATTGGAATGTTAAGCAGCCCTGGCGACAACCCCGGGATGTCTAGCTCAACCCCGGCCACTATACCGGGATATACAGCCACCCCGGCGACAACACCAGGAGATACAATTCAGCCCCGATCACAATTCGGGAGGTCTAATCACTATATAGACGACCCTGGAAAGCAAAATTCAACCTTCGGAGACAACCCCGAAGCATCACATCATCTCCAGAGACAACCCTGGGAAACCAAGTCAACTTTGGAGACAACCCTAAAGACAAACAGAGTCGACTGGGATCAAAACCTCGAAAACAACCCCGAGAAAATAGTCGAACACCGTGCCAGTACAGGAGACAACCCCGGGAGGAGTAAAATGGTCATTTTACCAACTTGAAGACAATCCGATCAAAATCAAGCCGAAGTGATGCCATCAAGGTCAGAAAGAACCATAACATTGATCCCGATTGAAAACAGCACAAGACAGCTCAACGGATAAACTGCGAAGAAACAAAGATCCGGTTATGAACTCGTCTTCTTGGACTCAAAAAATGTTTAGTCCCATGTCATTGTGACTCTCTTGACGAGGGCTTTCTAGAAAGGTATAGCACACCTCAAACGGAAGCTCCGATCAAAAGTTAGAAAGTTTCGAACCTGGCATCGCGTTGCTCGGAGTGCACGTACTTCAAGATAACTGGACCCACCATGTGGGCCCTATCACATGGAGGCGCAAGTAGACCCACGGCTACCGCAAGTAGGCCCGCTTCCATCGCGTCTTTAAATACAAGTGCCCCCTTGCTAAAAAAAGAGAAAAAAATAAAAAAAAACTCTGAAACTCCGCCTATTTCATTTTCTGGCCCGACTTCTAGTACTCCAAACCTAGATTTTATTATTCTAACATGTAGGTATACTCGTATACTACAACATACCACAAATTAACCTGTGGAAACGCCCGTTTGATGCCTACGAAGTGGTAAATAGCCCGTGTAGCAGTCCATTGTGAGTATTTTTATGTTCAGAACTCATTTCCTACTTCATTCCGTATTTATACACGTGCACGTAAAGTTTCATCTATTGGTTATGCCCGAAACTCAGTTCCGTGGCCATTTTTATTTTCTTTTTAGTACATTTTAGTACATTTATACGTTTTCTTCCATTTCCACAGCCCGGATCGACAATCCGCGGCTTTTACTCGCTTTTATATATATATATTAACTTTTTCAGCTTGGGTCACTGACTCGTGGTCGTTTTGGCTTTATTTTGTATATATTTAACTATATATATACTAACTTTTCAATTCTGTCAAGCCCGGATGTCAAATCCGTGGTAGTTACTTATTTTATATATATAACTATATATATATATATATAAATTATGACGTTATTTGGCCTAGACTACTAAATTCGTGGCCTTTATTGCTTTAATATATATATATACTAACTGTATATATTAACATTTATATTTCCGTTTGGTCTGGAATAATTCGTGGCCTTTTTAGTGCTTCTATACATACATATATATATATATATATTTCCATTCTGTTGAGCCTGGATGATTCCGTGGCTCTTTTACAGCTTTTATAATATATATATATATATATATATATATATATATATATATATATATATATTACATTCTGCCGAGCCTAGATTAATTCGTGGCTCATTTACAGCTTTTATATATATATGTATATCAATAATGTCAAGTCTGGATCATTCCGTGGCTCTTTTATTACTTTTATAAATATATATATATATATATATATATATTTACATTTTTGTATAGGCATAAGATGGCAAATCCGTCGCCCTTTACAGCTTTTATATATATATATTTACATTCCAGTACGGGGCTGAGAGTGGAAACCCATCGCTCTTTACATCTTTCGTATAAATATAATTATATATATACTCTTTATTCATTGTGATTAAATATCTGCTGAAAATATTCATTTGATATGAATTGGCACTGATATCCATTTGGGGAACTAGATTTCTTTAAATCTAGCCCTTTCTACCTTTCAAACGGTTCAAAATAGGTTCAACCGGAACCGGAAAGCTAGAATGTCTAAGATTTAGTTAAATATAGCTTTCTTTCTAGTTTTATTCATTTTAAAGCAACCTTGCGAACCTTATATCGCTATCTATTGCGAACGAGAAGCTTTGGCTACGCGTATGCCAAAATTTGACTGATGAATCCTTGGTTCTGCGACGTATGGATGTAAATATTCATTTTTCTGTGAATATTTGAACTATGCAGGTTTTCTTAGCTTCCCTCTGTGAGCCTAGGAATCGTTGGATTCATGATCAAACTGATCAGAATCTGATTCCTCCAATGGACAAACTCCACATTACAAATGTACCCTACCAGGTTTTCTGTTAAAATGTACATCCGAAAGACCTTAAAACGGTTATCCGGGTTTAAGGTCACAAACATAATAAAATAATGGTTTGTCGTGCTAGAGTCACTCCAATGGCTGCCATACCATGAGAAGACCAGCAGTTGAAAATATTCTGTTGTCGAGGATGCTTCGCAACCCGAAAATCACCATTCAAATGAAGCTAAAAGGCTAAAAAGATATAAAATGGAAGTATCAACATGCTTCAATTCTTACATGAGTGTAAAGATTTGAAAACCACCTTTCAAAACATCATTTTCATATTTTATCTAAAAGAATTTTTGCAAATCAAATCATACCCTTCGTATATAGGTTCAACGAAGAACGTCCATACTTTCAAATCAAACAAATGTAGGCCCAATTTCTTCCAGCATCCACACACACATTGCAAATAAAATGGAAAATATTGAAAAAATGAGGTACCGTGTTTCATGGGAGTTGGGGGGTGCCTAAAACCTTCCCCCCACTTAACCAATCCCCTCAACTTAGAACTTCGGTTTCAAAAATCAAGTTTCGACAGTGTCTAACAATTGGGCCTATTTTCAAACAAAACTCGGTTGAGTTGGTACAACCATTTCAAATCTACCAACTGGCGACTCTGTAAATCGTTCAAATCGTCGACATGATACATGTTGGCCTTTTCCTAAAAAACCTTTTCCCCCTTCATAAAACAGACAAGGTAATAAGGGTAGAAAACAAAAGGACTTATGAAGAGAGAAAGATTCGGTCCAATGCGACATGATTTTTTCCCGACGTCAACATAAAACATATAACTTAAGAACATGGAAGAATAATTTTTTAAGAATTATTTTGATTTGGTTGAAATCATGAGAAAATGAAGTAAGAAGAAATTGAAATTTAGTTATAAAAATTTCTTAAAAGCTTTCATAGGAACTATGATTTGCTTGATGAATTTGAACGATCCGAATGAATCATATGAATGATTCGGTGAAATAAGTAAGGGTTGGTGTTTTATAACACTAAAATTCATGAAAAAATAAAATTATAATCGAAATATCGATTTAAAACGAAGAACGTGAAGAACACGGTAAAAAGTTGTTGCTGGGCAAATTGAAAACTATCCTAATTAGAGCTTTTTATTGATGGACAAGTTTAAAATCATATATATATATATATATAATAAATCTGAACCAATTTTGAATCTTTCATTTGACAAACCACAAGAACGGTTCAGATTCATTCTTACTTAATCTAAAGGCTCATATTTCATCTCACACAAACAAAATCCCGCCCAAGTTTCCTCCTCCTTCTCTTTCTCTCTCCTCTACTCTTTCTCTTCTCTCTCTCTCTCTCTCTCTCCACTACTCCTTCTCCCTTTCTCTCTCTCTCCTCTCTCCTTTCCTCAGCCTTCTCTCTTTCTCTCTCCTCCTATTCCTCTCCTCATTTTCTTTCTCTCTCCTCTCTCATCTTTCTCTCTCTCCTCTGGCCGGGTTTCTGTCTTCCCCTCTTCCTCCATTTACTTAATTAATTGGTATTTTAATATTTTATTTTAAATTGTAATAATTTTTTAGAATATGCATACATTTAAACTGTATAATACATAAAAAATATTAATGGTAAGAAAACAAAATTAAAAACAAGATCATAATTTACTTATAAAAAAATTAATGTTAACAAATTAAAAAACTGGTTAATTGTTGGCATGATGTGATATCTAAAGTTAAAATACTAGATAAGATTTTTAATATTTTTTTATATGATATATAAGATTCGTTTCGTAATAATTTTTTCTAAGTTTGTTTTACGTAAATTTTAATTTTTAGAAAATAATATAATTTTTTGTGTTAATTTGCACTTTTTATGGGTATTTATTTTTACATTAGAAAAAATTATGTTTTAATGTAGATTACGAAAATTTTAATATTTTAATAAATATCTGTTATTTTTTAACATTTATCGCACAAGTTCATAATTTAATTAATTAGATCAAGTTACATGAAAATGATAATATACGTATTTATATTTAGTGGATATATAAATGAAAATGATAAAAGTTTGGAAAAACATTTGACTAACGAAAATTGACCAAAAATAGAGGATGAACACTTTTGTACAACTAATGCATATTTGAGGAATAGTTATGCCAAAAAAAGAATAAGGAACACTTTAGCAAAAACATGGCAAATATAAGGGTCAGATTTGCTAATTACTCTAAAGTAAGGGATCTTATGTTTCGGATTTACAAATTGTTTGATTATAATAGTACTAAAAATAATAATTATTATTATTATTATAATAGTAATAATTATAAGAATAGTAATAATTTTAATAATTTTAATATTAAAAATATTTAATAATAATAATAATAATAATAATAATAATAATAATAATAATAGTAATAATAATAATAATAACAATAATAATTATTATAGTAAAAATAATAATAATAATAATAAAAGTAATTATAATAATATTAACAATTATAATAATAAGAATAATAATAATAACTATTATTATTATTATTAGCACTATCATAATTATTATAATAATAGTAATAATTATAATAATAGTAATAATAATAGTAATAGTAATTATAATAATAATAACAATTAATAATAATAATAGTAATAATAATAATATAATTATAATAATAATTATAATAATAGTAATAATTATAATAATAATTATGATAATAGTAATAATAATAACAATAATAATAACAATAATAATAATAACTATAATAATAATAGTAATTATAATAATAATAATTAATAATAATAAAATAATAATAATTAATAATAATTATAAGAATAGTAATAATGATAATTATAATAATAATTATTATAATTATAATAATAATTATTATTATTATAATTATAATAATAATAATTATTATTATAATAGTAATAATAATTATAATATTATTATAATATTAATAGTAATATTAATAATAATAATAGTAATAAGTATAATAATAATTATGATAATAATAATAATAATAATAATAATAATAATAACAAAAACAATCATAATAATATTAATTATTATTATTATTATTATTATTATTATTATTCTTATTATTATTATTATTATTATTATTATTATTATAACTATAATAGCAATATTAATAATAGTAATAATTATGATGATAATAGTAATAATAATAATAGTAACAATAATAATAACAATAATAATAATAACAACAACAACAATAATAATAATAATAATAATAATAATAATAATAATAATAATAATAATAATAATGATGATGATAATAATAATAATAATAATAATAATAATAATAATAATAATAATAATAATTGTTATTGTGATTGTGTGGTGAATTATGAAAATTGTTATTGATGATTTATAAGTTTTGTAGACAAGTTTAAATTTTTCTGAATATCTATTTTTAAACGAAAATTAATTATTGTTGTGGTGTGGTGAATTATAATAATTGTTATGTGTGATTGTAAGTTATTTTAGGTTGCAAAAAGTCTTTAGATAATGTAGTATTTTTCGAATTTTAATCTAATTTTTTGTTACGTCTTGCCTTCAGGCACGGGAAATTACTAGTATATATATATATCTGTGATAGATGTTTGGTTAGGAATGATAGAAACGTTCATGAAGAACGGATTGAAATTAGCCGATAACGAAGTTATGACGAAATTTTGTAAAAGACAAAAGAATATATAAAGTAAGTTAAGGAATCTGAACGAGTAGGGTTTTATAAGAATGTAAGAACATGTAGAAAACATGATTCGTGGACTCAAGAACGAACGAATTACGGACGGACAAAAATTTAACATAAAGTTGAAAAACTTAACAGAGGAGGACTTTTGAGTCAAGATTAAGGCTTGTTAGAAACTCGGGAAAGTTATTCTACCTGGGGGAATTTGTAGAGGGTGTTGCATGCTTTCCAACGCCTTAAGAACGCATTAATTTCGAGTTAAAACGAAGAAGTTATGAGATTTCAAAGTAGGCGTCTCAAACATGTTCAACACTTGGAAAAAAAATTTAAGTTTTAAGACTTGCGCCGCAGCACTGCCCAACAAAGAGAATGGGGTGCCGCAGCACCGGGTCCGGGGCTTAGCTGCTGCAAAGGGGTGCTGCAGCGTCGGATTTATAAGGGGGAGATGCGCTGCAGCGCCCTTAACCCGAAAAATTTTGACTGGAGATTTTTATTGTCCAACTTTTTGGATGATAAATAAGGGGCAAGCATGAATGCAATGTTCATGGAAAGAAACATCTTGAATGATGAGTAAAACCTTGAGTTTGACGATTAAATGTCGAATAAAGGTTTTAAAAAGATAAATGCAAAATACGTAACCGATATCCGAGGATCGTATTCGGGTTAAAATGAACGTGTGGGATTGCTATGATTGTAATTCCTCGTACGTTGAAGGAAGATGGCGACTTATAACATTGCAATGTTATAATGTCATAATGAAAGTTAGATTTAAAGCATATAAATGCAAAATAATTGCGATAGACGATCGGTCTTAGTATACTGTGACACCCCCAAATTCGGGAACTTCATTCCCACAGGATTTAGTGTTCACTATCCAATTAAATCACACCTAACTACCCATGAATAAGGATATAAATAAAACTCATATCTGAAGTAGAAATCCTTCCATAAAAAGGTTACAACATCTTAAACAAATCAATCCTATGTAATCTAACCTTAAATACATCAATGAGGAAATATAACAAATTAAATGAGTTTTAACATCAACATTTGCAAATAACAAATAACAAGTCTTCATCACTTGTTTATCTTGCCCTTGCCTTTACTAGTGGAAGGCTCGTCAGTTCTTTCAACCTGAGCTGCAATGTTATTCTTCAAGAGTGAGCAAACGATTGCCCACAAGTATAACAATAAAATAATAATAGTAACATGCGAGTAATCAATGGATACTAGATAATTAAAAGTTTGGATTTTGAATCAAGATTAGAAAACGAGAATCAAAAGTACATCTGAGGGTTATAAGACCATAAACTATGTCCTAGGTTATCAAGTATTTCTACTTTAAACCTTTAACAGTCAAAAGACTATATGAACCTTACTTCTTTTACTTAGGGGGATCAACCCTTCGTACCATGTATGTGCACAAATAACTTAACGTTATCACGTAATATAATCTCTTATAATAGTGTTGTTCATCTCAGTTTGACATAAGAGTCCGCACCAAATAAAGTTTAGTTTGGATAAACTTCAACAGTAGTTCTAGAATTTAGAACGCTCATCAACTAAGGACTAGTTAAATCAAACAGGGTTTGCTAGCCATTCAAGGTTTCAATACAGTAATGTAAACAATATTTAAATCGAAAATTGAATCTCAAATGTATACAACTGAATAAACATTGAATAATAAACTTGAATAAACAAGAGTAATGAAACTTGCTCAATATAAGAATAGGATTTATGAACTTGCTCAATGAAAGTTTAGAGTTATAGAACTTCCGTAACGATAACAAGTCAGGGATAGAAAACTTGCCTCGTGCGTAGATTATACATTTACTATTCACGTTCCTCTATTAATCCTATATACCATTTAAAGTCATAATACCAATTAATTATAATACAACTAGCATCATGAGAATATTCTCTTTTAACTTAACTTAACTCTGATTATGATTACATTAATCACATTCACAACCCTTAACTCTTAAACACATTATTCGACTTCACGATTAACGAGTTTAAGTACGCATTCGACTCATCAAATAATCATGTAAAACCATCATTGGCATGTTACTAATCTGTTTTATCAACTCATTATATGATTAATACATTTTTCATGTTCATTAGATTAGGTTTAAATTATATTTTCTTGAACTTAACTACTTCAATAAACTTTTCTGGGCAAAACTGCCAAGTGGCGCTGCAGCGCTGGCCCATAGCAAATAATCAGGCGCTGCGACGCGGCTAAAAGGCCTGGCGACCAGCGCTGCGGCGCGCCGAATAGCCTGCTAAGAGGCACTGCAGTGCTGTATAGCAGTTTTAGTTCCTGAAGTTCGCGAAGAACACAGAACAGAGCCAAAATAGGCCCAAAAACATCGCTCAAACAACAAATTAATCCTTCCCATTGTTGGGTTTGTACGAAATTGTGGCGCAATCAAATTACACAAATTAACGGAAGCATGGTATATCGGAGTTTTAAAAATTTCTACAAAACCATTATCCGGATCATCTTTTATGCAAATTATTAATTTAAAACGATAAATAAGAAGTTATGGAATCATACTCTTGTAGAACGAAGCTTCCACATGTACGAGTTCAACTCTTTATTCTTCATGATCTCCTTGAATTTTCGGGTTAGATTCCTTCCTTTGATCAATATTAGCTACCCAAGTGTTTGGCCTCTAGAGGTGATCCACCAAAAAAGAGGAATTATTCAAGAAGGAGGGTGGTTGGGAAAATCCTAGTTTTCTATCCTCTATATAAAAGGAGTACTCTCCAACAATTGAAATTGCATCAACTGATATCTATTATAAGACTCCTCTTATATAGATATTGGTTAACTCTTATAATCTTATTAGAAATAGGTTTTTATTTAATTAATTAAACTCCTTTAATTAATTAGGCTTCCCAATCATATTGGAATTAATTAATTAAACTCCTTTAATTAATTTGCCTCCTAATCTTATTAGGAATAAATGAGAGTACTAATATTAAATTAATTCATAAACTCTTCTTGAAATTAAAATAATAATAATTGTAATAATATTAATAAGACTCCTCTTATTAATTATTATTTAATATTTCCAAAATATTAAATAATAAACATTAAGCTATTTAATTTATTCTATCATCATAGATTAAATTAATTACACTTAATGCATTATTACGATTATGTCATTACCTTCTTAAATAATTATTCTTCTGTTTATGGTGTGACCCTTTAGGTTCTCCATATTAAACCGGTTGTGAATAAATCAATTAGACCAATTTAATCTTATTTAAATAAATAAATTAAACTAATAATCTATTTAAATAAATAATATTTATTCTACCATAGGGATAAGCCTCTCTAACGATCAACGACTTTCCAAATAATATAGATTTCAACATTAATCATAAAAGAACCTGTGAGTAAATAGTTACCGTTCAATTCAATCCTTCCACCATACAATGTCCCAATTAAATATAAGACATGGAATTACTGTTAAGTCTTATTTTATTTAATTATATATATTTCGATTAGAAAATGCACAACTCCAAATAATGCAAATTAGAAACTCCTTTCTAATTTCATTATGCCTTGGCCAAGGACTACTGGGTTGTCATTTAACGAATCACATAGGACATATCTCTTCTTTTACTAGAAGTGGTAGATTCTTTATTGACCATTCATTATCTCCATATGTAATTTATTATACCCAAGCATACCCTTTGATATACCCTAAGGATTTTAAGGATTAAGTCAAAGTATAATTCCTTACACACAAGATACTATGATGATCTCAAGTTCAATGATCATTTGTACTACTATCACATTAGGAATTCCTATTGACAGACAAGTAAAACTCTATTAGGTATTTCATAGCGAGTCACTTTCAATGAACTTATTCTACAATAAGCACCTACATACTTGCTTTAGTGTCTCCACACAAATGATCATGAGATCAATAATCCTCATCCAATGAGCAAGCAACATATGTACCAATCTATCTAGATTTACTAATCCCCTTTTTAGTAATCCAACGATTGGGAACTATTTTAGTTTTAAGCTTTCTAAGAATTTAGATCTCATTAGCATGATCAACATCATGATTCTAAAAGCATTGCTTAAAACTATGGGTTATTTACATATTATAAAAAATAGCATCATGTAGATAATTAAATTCCTTTAATAAATGAATTCTTTTATTAATAAATAAATAAGATTGTTTACAAAGTATGTGCTTTATCATCATACATGATTGGCTTGTATGCACACTATTATCAATCTCCCCCTTGCACTAAAGTCAATCGTCATAGTATCTCATACCCATCTTCTCTAAATGATGATCAAACTGTTGTTATGTTAAAGCTTTAGTAAATGGATCTGCAATGTTGTCTTTATAGTTCACTATCTCTTCAGTGACTTCTCTTCTTTCAATGATTTCTTTAATCAAAGTGACACAACACATGTTTGGATTCAAGATAAGACGTAAGAACTATTCCTAGTTCTGTAATGAATTTTTCATCTGAAACATCAACTTACAGCTTCACTTATAGTTATATACTTTGTCTTTGTCAGTAAACCAGTAACCTTTTGCTGTTTGGAACCTTTTCAATTCATTGTACCACCTTTCAAGGTAACGACTTACCCTAAAGTGGATTTATTGTCGTCTTGGTCAGTCTTAAAACGTGAGTCTGTTTAGTCCTCTAGTTTAATTCAGACTCATCATGTGTCATGATGACATCCTTAGTGTCAGTTAAGTATTTTAAAATGTTCATCACTATCCTACAGTGATCATCTCAAGAATATAACTAATCAACACCAAGTCTCGTATATTTCACTGCATACTTGATAGTAACTTATGCAATCTCTCTTTTATTGAGGATAATTTTAGAGAGATTCACTTCATGGCTCATTATTATAAGACACCCTTTGGAGTTTGCCATGCTAAATGCCTTTAGCATCTAATGAATATAAGTTCCTTGGGTTAAGCCGAACATCCTTTTAAATCTATCTATACAGATTTATATCCCTAATGTAGGATGTTCTACCCAAATAATTCATGGAGGAATGTTTAGACAACTTTATTTTGATCGATTGTAGAATAGGAATGTCATGCCTTATCACTAATATATCAACATATATTACTTAGTAATGTCACAGCACTCCCACTGAACCTTTTGTACACACTAGGTTCATTCTCGTTTTTGATAAAATCAAACTCTTTTGATTGTCTCATCAAAATGAATGTTCCATCTACGAGAAGCTTGTTTGAATCCATAAATGGATTGTTGTAGCTCATATACATGATTTGCTTCAACCATTAAAACAAATTCATCTGGCTATATCATTCATACATTATCCTCTAATAATACATATTTGAGGAAGGGCGTCTCCACGTCCATTTGACAAATTTAGTAAAAATAAGCTACAATCGCAAGTAAAATCAAAATGGTCTTGTGCATTACATGAAAGATCCATTTTAGATTTTATGGTCATCTACCATTTCTCTGAGTCTTAATTACTTATAGTCTGTTCATAATTCAATGGATCATCATCATTCATGACGTGTACCTCATCGTCATTCTCTATTACGAATCCATACCTTTCAGGTATCTTCGGTACTATTTTAGATTTACGAATAGGGTGTTGTACAGAAGGTGTCTCTACTTGGACAAGTTCATCCACTTGATCTTTGTGGATTGTGGTTCTTGAATTTCTTCAAGATCTATTTTTCTCCAACTTCAAGAATAAACTCATTTTCTAAGAAGGCATCGTGTTTCGTAACAAGCACATTTTGCTTAATAGGATTGTAGAAATAGTATCCCAAACTTTCTTTAAGATATCCCACAAACGTGCACTTATTAGATCTAATCCCAAGCTTATCATTTTGAAACATTTTCACATAAGCTGGACATCCCCAAAGCTGAACATGCTTATAAGACAAGATTTCCTCCCTGACCACATCTCAAATGGAGTCTTGAGGACGAATTTTGAGGGGACCTTATTTAGTAGATATGCAGCCGCTTCTAGGGTATAAACCCAGAATGATACTATAAGAACGGTAAAACTCATCATGGAACGAACCATATCCAACAATGTTCGATTTCTCCTTTCAGATAATCCATTTAACTGTGGTATACCTGGTGGAGTCCATTATGATATTATATCATTTTCTTTGAGACAATTGAGAAACTCACCGCTTAAGTATTCACCACCTCGATCTGATCGAAGAATCTTGATACTTTTGCCAGTTTGTTTCTCTACTTTACTTCTGAACTCTTTGAACTTTTCAAATGATTCAGATTTTTATTTTATTAAATACACATCTAAATCTTGAGTGATCATCAATGAAAGTAATAAAATAAGAATAATCTCCCCGTGCATTCATTGTCATAGGTCCACAAACGTCTGTGTGAACCTGCGCTAACAACTTTATAACTTTTTCTCCTTTTCCACTAAAAGGAGATTTAGTCATTTTACCCATGAGACAAGATTCACAAGTTGGATATGATTCATAATTAGATAGCTCTAAGATTCCATCCTTATCAAACTTGGATGATCTTGTTTCATTGATATAACCGAGTCTACAGTGCCACATATATGTATAATTAACATCATCTCTTTTCCTTTTCTTAGTTTGTTCAATTTGAAATATTTTTCATGCAAGTATATAAAGTCCATTTTGCAAATTACCAACACCATATAAAACATTATTTTTATAAATAAAACAAATGTTGTTCTTTATTATAATGTCAAATCCATCCATATCTAATAAGGAAATAGAAATAATGTTTCTAATGATATTCACAACAAAATAATAATTATTTAAATAAATGGACTTGTCCGTAGGCAATGCTAAACAAAAAGTGCCTACAACTAATGCAGCAACCTTTGCTCCATTTCCCACTCGTAGGACAACCTCATCCTTGTTCAGCTTTCTACTTCTGACCAGTCCCTGCACAATATTATATATGTGAGAACCACAGCAGGTATCCAATACCCAAGTATAATTTTGACTTTTTGAGAAATTAATTTTAATCATGAACAAACTTTGATTTGAAGTCGAAGCTTCTCCAAGCTTCTTCTATGCCAGAAACTTCTTGCAGTTCTTCTTCCAATGACCCGGCTCATTGCAATGGAGGCACATTCCTTTGCTAGCTGGATCAAGTTTCTTTTGTTCTTTTGTGTTCACCTTGCCCTTAGCCTTCTTAGATTTCTTCTTTTCAGAAAATACCTTGGGCCTCTTCATTTTTTTGGAAGAATCCACCATTAAGATATGATTCTTCTTGGATGGGAAGTGACCTTCTGCAGTTTTCAACATGTTAAGTAATTCAGGCAAGCTAATATCTAACTTATTCATGTAGAAATTAACAACAAACTGCGAGAAGGTCTCAGGGAGTGACTGCAAGACGAGGTCTTGACTCAACTCCCCATCCATGACGAACCCAAGTTGTCCAAAACGTTCAATCAGATTGATCACCCTTAGAACATGAGTTTCAACGGCAGTGCCCTTGGTCATCTGAGATCGGAAGATCTCCTTAGATATCTCATATCTTGTTGTCCTACTTTGTTCACCATACAACTCCTTGAGGTAAAGCAAAACAGTAGGAGCATCTATGTTTTCATGCTGACGCTGAAGCTCGTTATTCATTGATGCGAACATGATGCATTGAGCCACAGATGCATCATCTTGCCACTTTGTTATGGTGGCAATCTCTTCCCCAGAGGCTATTTCTAGAATAGTTCCAGGGATAGATGAATTTAAGACATAAGAAATCTTTTCAGCAGTGAGAACTATTCTCAGATTCCTTAACTAGTCCGTGTAATTCGGTCTGGTTAGTTTATGTGACAACCCGAATTTTTAATAATTAATAAATGAGAATTTAATAAATAAAATTCTTATTTTGAGATGTTTCGAGTACGAATATGTGTATATGTGTTATATTCTGAAATGTGTGATTTGGTATGAAAAGAATTTTATTCATGTAATGGGGAAAAGAGGTTTAATATTTCATTAAACTATTAAAGAAATAAATGAAGTTGTTACGAAAAGGAAGAAACTGAGAATTATTAATTAATTTGATTGAGTTGAAAATTATATTATGAGACAACATAATTTGGTTATTTTGTCGTGTTGGCAATGGAATTGTTATGAATTAAGTTTCATAAACAAGGTGTGTAATTCACTTAACTAAATAGTGAATTAATGTGAATAGATTTGTTTTTAATAAAATCAGAGATTAATATATATATTACACAAAAAGGTAATGTGTTAATGTAGTAAGATTGTGATTTTCATAAATAGTTAAAATTATTTATGGAATTGAATAAAGGTTTTATATGGAATATTTATGGAATTAAATAAATGTTTGATGAAAATTATTGTGGAGATATTCTATTTTAATAATTAAATTAGAAAGGTAATGATTTGTTAAATAAAATTGGAGTTATATTTGTTAAATAATTTGATTAAACATGATTTAATTAAATTAGATGTGACATTTGTAAACTATGCTATAAGTAAATGATTAAAATAAATTAAAAAGGGTTATATAGTGTACTATCCAAACAAGGCCTTATGGCCCTTTGTGGGTTGTAACTGCTAAGACCCATATTTAATATAACGGAACCTCCATCAATTATTTTTCTTACGTATAATTTTTCCTAAGTATAATAAAGTAGAGAAAAATAAAGCAAAGAAGAGAGAAAATTGAGAGAGAAAGAGAAGAAAATTCTTTTTGTATTGAGAATGACTTCGTGAGAATTAAAGAAGGAAGAAAACAAAAAGATTGTTCAAGTTTTATAACGAATCAAAGGTAGTAATTTGGTTATAAAATCTATTTTGGTGTTCTTGATTTTTTTTATCTAAAGATGGATTTCTAAGGTTGATTTGTTCAAGTATTGGTTATATATATTTATGGGTTCATGTAATCCATTTTATATCAGTTAAAAGTGGTTTTAGGGTGATAAAATTCAGGAAAGTATGATTAAACAAGAAAAAATTGAGTTTTATTGTAATATATGTATTTTAGTCTAGTTTGAGACTAAAATTGGCTAAGAATTCATGTGTAGAACCTGAAATTGATAATAGGTGTTGTTAGTATGTTGAAAAACAAAAAAACGCAAGTTGAACGAACCAAAAGGGATCTAAAATGAAGTCCTAGTGTTCGGTCTGAAAGTAGTATGCATACAAGCCAATCATGTATGATGATAAAGCATATACTTTGGAGGCAATCTTATTTATTTATTAATAAAAATATTCATTTATTAAAGGCATTTAATTATCTACATGGTGCTGTTTTTATAATATGTAAATAACCCATAGTTTTAAGCAATGCTTTTAGAATCATGATGATGATCATGCCAATGAGATCTAAATTCTTAGAAAGCTCTAAAACTAAAATAGTTCCTAATCATGGGATTACTAAAAAGGGGATTAGTAAATTCGGATAGATTAGTACATATGTTGCTTGCTCATTAGATGAGGATGATTGATCTCATAATCATTTATGTGGAGACACTAAAGCAAGTATGTAGGTGCTTATTGCAGAATAAGTTCACTGAACGTGACTCGCTATGGAATACCTAATGGAGTTTTACTCGCCTGTCAATAGGAATTCCTAATGTGATAGTAGTACAAGTGATCCTTGGACTTGAGATCATCATAGTATCTTGTATGTAATGAATTATACTTTGACTTATTCCTTAAAGTCCTTTAGGGTATATAAAAGGGTATGCTTGGGTATAATGAGTTACATATGGAGACAATGAATGATTAATAAAGAATCTACCACCTCTAGTAAAGGAGGAGATATGTCCTATGTGATTCGTTAAATGACAACCCAGGAATCCTTGGCCAAGGTAAAATGAAATTAGAAAGGAGTTTCTAATTTACATTATTTGAGTTGTGCATTTTCTAATCGAAATACATATAATTAAATAAAATAAGACTTGACAGTAAATTCATGTCTTATATTCAATTGGGACATTGTATGGTGGAAGGATTGAATTGTATAGTAACTATTTACTCACAGGTTCTTTTATGATTAATGTTGAAATCTATATTATCTGGAAAGTCGTTGATCGCTAGGGAGACTTATCCCTATTGTAGAATAAATATTATTTATTTAAATAGATTATTAGTTTAATTTATTTATTTAAATAAGATTAGAATTGTTCTAATTGATTTATTCACAACCGGTTTAATATGGAGAACCTAAAGGGTCACACCATAAAAGGAAGAATAATTATTTAAGAAGGTAATGGCATAATCGTAATAATGCATTAAGTGAAATTAATTTAATCTATGGTGATAGAATAAATTAAATAGCTTAATATTTATTATTTAATATTTTGAAAATATTAAATATAAATTAATAAGAGGAGTCTTATTAATATTATTATAATTATTATTATTTTAATTTCTAAAGGAGTTTAGTGATTAATTTAATATTAGTACTCTCATTTATTCCTAATAAGATTAGGAGACAAATTAATTAAATGAATTTAATTAATTACTTCCCATGTGGTGGGAAGCCTAAATTAATTAAAGGAGTTTAATTAATTAAAAGAAATCCCATGTCTAGTAGGATTAGAAGGGTTGACCAATATCTATATAAGAGGATTCTTATAATAGATATTACTTGATGCAATTCCAATTTTGGAGAGTACTCCTTTTCTATAGAGGATAGAAAACTAAGCCAACCACCCTCCTTCTTGATAATTCATCTTCCTTGGTGGATCACCTCTAGAGGCCAAACACTTGGGTGGCTAACGTTGATCAAAGGAAGGAATCTAATCCGAAAATTCAAGGAGATCACGAAGAACAAGGAGTTGAACTAGTACCTGTGGAAGCTTTGTTCTACAAGGGTATGATTCCATAACTTCTTATTTATCGTTTTAAATTAATAATTTGCATAAAGGATGATCCGGGTAATGGTTTTGTAGAAATTTTTTTAAACTCTGATATACCATGCTTCCCCTAATTTTTGCAATTTGATTGCGTCACGATTTCGTACAAACCCAACAGTGGCATCAGAGCCAAACTTTTATGCAATTATTAATTTATTTTTGATTTCATATACATATGGGTATTTATTTAAAATAATTTATTGGGCATAATTTTATTGTATAAAATTATTTTTTTTTAAGAAAAAAAAATGATTTTTTTTTTTTTGGGTGCTAATCTTGAATTCTGCAAAGAAAATGTGTTGTCTCTTTCTTACTCCAAAAAGAATGTGACCCATCAGGAAAGGACTCTTTTAATAAACCTGCAGGACTCTTTTAATAAAAGAAGGTGACTTCTTTTTAAAAAAATAAATATGATATATTTATATATTATATTCTAAATAATTTTATAATTAAAATAAAGAGTTTATTTTAATCTTGAAATTGGATTTCATGCAATATAAAATTATCCATTAAATGATACTCATATATATGGAATGTTTTAATTCATGAGATGAATATTTATTTATTGATATATATGGTGATATATATGATAATAAATGGGAATTGATTATGGACTATTTGACCAATGTGATTGGATTTTATTTTAGTTGAATGCTTGAATGAATGGGTTTTATTAAATGGGGTCTGTGTACCTCGTCTTCTCTAAAAAAAAATTTCATGATGTAAAATTCTATCTCCGTCCTATGTACTTTCCCTTGACTGCTGATCAAGGTTTCTATTTAAATTAAATAGTTTAATGTAATAGAAATAGTTAGAATTATCTTGAAAAAATTGGAGACCAAGGAGCAAGGAGCGCGTGAAGACCCGTTTGTATGGAGCCCGGGTTTAAATGTAATAGTTATATTTAAATTTAAATTATTGCACTCCTAGGTTTGACATTTTGGTTCACTTGGTGGCTCTAGTGAACCAAACTAGAATAAAAGTCCATAATCAATCTGGGTAGAATATAGTATTCTATATTGCATGCTAAATATTATATATATTATATTTTATGCAAACATGCTTCGCATGTTTAATAAAATGACGCGTATTTTATATATATATGTGCATGCACGCTAAACAAGATAAGACAAATAATAACAAATCCCTCAAAGAAATAATATTAAGTCCGAAGCGTTCAAATGATATTTGGAATATCGAACGTCGCCTTCTAGTATGATAAATTAATAGAGTATTAAATATTTAATATGAGCTTGTTGTGCTATCCACAAGGCGAGTATTGCATATTTAAGATGTTAATTAATCACATTTGATGCTTATCAAGAAAATTGAACGATCTAGTCTTGTTGTGCTATCCACAAGGACGAACATTTTTCTTTTTTGAATTTATAGAAGTGCTAGGCTGGACTTAACTTAAATCGTTTTAGTTCGGATGTGCACACACTTGACCATTATGATTTAAGAGGCAAAATAAAAGGAGTTATATAGTGATGTAATTGACAAGAGTTGTCTACCTATTTTTTGTATATCGCTTGTTGTGCTATCCACAAGGTTATATACATTTGAAATGGGATCCTTATTCTCACTAGCAAATCTTTAATTAGATGTTGCCGAACTATATAAGTGAGGGTAATATAGTTTGATAAAAATAGTGGGAGATACCAATTTAAAATAAAGACCTAAATTTATTTTGGTATGCAAAATTAATAAAATGAATGTTTGCTAAAATGTTGTTTTTCACATGCAAAATTTTAAAAATGTCAAAATCACTAATTTCACTGCGAAGCATACTTGATGCTAATAAGCTTACCGGGCTGAATTATACGAACTGGCTAAGAAATCTGAGAATAGTTCTCACTGCTGAAAAGATTTCTTATGTCCTAAACTCACCTGTCCCTGGAACTGTTCCAGAAACAGCCTCTGAGGAAGAGATTGCCACCATTGTAAAGTGGCAAGATGATGCATCTGTGGCTCAATGCATCATGCTCGCATCCGTGAATAACGAGCTTCAGCGTCAGCACGAAAACATGGATGCTCCTACTATGTTGATTCACCTCAAGGAGTTGTATGGTGAACAAAGTAGGACTGCTAGATATGAGATATCTAAGGAGCTCTTCCGATCTCGGATGACCAAGGGCAAAGTGAACATAAAGGAACAAAAGAAATCTGATCCAGCTAGCAAAAGAATGTGCTTCCATTGCAACGAGCCGGGTCATTGGAAGAGGAATTGCAAGAAGTTTCTGGCAAAGAAGAAGCTTGGAGAAGCTTCGACTTCCAATCAAGGTTTGTTCATGATTGAAATTAATTTTTCAGAAAGTCAAAATTCTACTTGGGTATTGGATACCGGCTGTGGTTCTCACATATGTAATAATCTGAAGGGACTGGTCAGAAGTAGAAAGCTGAACAATGATGAGGTGATCCTACGAGTGGGGAATGGAGCAAAGGTTGCTGCATTAGCTGTATGAACTTATTATTTAGCAATGCCTTCGGGCAAGTCCATTTATCTTAATAATTGTTATTATGTTCCGAATATTATTAAAAATATTATTTCAATTTCTGTATTGGATATGGAAGGATTTAACGTTGTTATAAAGAACAATAGTTGTTCTATTTATAAAGACGATATTTTATATGGTGTTGGAAATTTGCGAAATGGACTTTATACACTTGACTTACAAGAAAATATTTTTCAAATTGAACAAACTAAGAAAAGGAAAAGAGATGATATTAATTATACCTACATGTGGCACTGTAGACTCGGTCATATCAATGAAACAAGATTATCCAAGTTGCATAAAGATGGGCTCTTTGAGTTATCTGATTATGAATCATATCCAACTTGTGAATCTTGTCTCATGGGTAAAATGACTAAATCTCCTTTTAGTGGAAAAGGAGAAAGAGTTACAGAGTTGTTGGCATTGATTCACACAGACGTTTGTGGACCTATACAACAAGTGGACGGGGTGGGTATTCTTATTTTATTACTTTCACTGATGATCACTCAAGATTTGGATATGTGTATTTAATGAAATACAAGTCAGAATCATTTGAAAAGTTCAAAGAGTTCATAAGTGAAGTAGAGAAACAAACGGGCAATAGTATAAAGATACTTCGATCAGATTGAGGTGGAGAATACTTAAGCGGTGAGTTTCTCAATTATCTCAAAGAAAATGGTATAATCTCACAATGGACTCCTCTAGGTACACCACAGTTAAATGGAGTATCTGAAAGGAGAAATCGAACACTGTTGGATATGGTTCGATCTATGATGAGTTTTACCGACCTTCCAATTTCCTTATGGGGATATGCCCTAGAAACGGCTGCATATCTACTTAACAAGGTACCTACCAAATCCGCCCCAAAGACTCCATATGAGATATGGAAGGGGAGGAAACCAAATCTTAAGCATGTTAAGACTTGGGGTTGTCCAGCTTATGTCAAAAAGTTTGAAAACGATAAGCTACAGACTAAATCCGATAAGTGTAGATTTGTGGGATACCCTAAAGAAACTTTAGGGTATTATTTCTATCATCCAACTGATCAAAAGGTGTTTGTTGCGAAACATACTGCCTTCTTGGAAAAGGATTTTATCCATGAAGGGGTCAGTGGGAGTAAGATATATCTTGAAGAAGTTCAAGACCCACAAATTACCACGGATCAAAATCAGGTACCTGACAAAGTAGAAGAACCTACTATACCACACCCTGTTCGTAAATCTGGAAGAGTACCGAAGATACCTGAGAGATATAGATTCGTTATAGAGGATGACGATGAGGTACACATCATGAATGATGATGATCCATTGAATTACGAACAGGCTATGAGTAATAAAGACTCAGGGAAATGGCTTGAAGCTATGAAATTCGAAATGGACTCCATGTATGAAAACAAAGTATGGACTTTGATTTCACCACCTGAAGGCATTAAGCCTATTGGGTGTAAATGGGTCTTTAAAAGAAAGACTGGAGCGGACGGCAAGGTAGAGACCTATAAGGCCCGACTGGTTGCAAAAGGTTTCAAACAAAGACAAGGAGTTGACTATGATGAAACCTTCTCACCAGTAGCTATGCTCAAGTCCATTCAGATTTTGCTTGCGATTGCAGCTTATAACGACTATGAGATCTGGCAGATGGACGTGAAAACGGCCTTCCTCAGTGGGAAACTTGAGGAGGATGTGTATATGACACAGCCAGAGGGATTTGTTTCAAAGGTTGGAACAAATCAAGTCTGTAAGCTGCAACGATCCATTTATGGATTGAAGCAAGCTTCTCGTAGATGGAACATTCGTTTTGATGAGACAATCAAAGATTTTGATTTTGTCAAAAACGACGATGAACCATGTGTGAACAAGAACGTTAGTGGGAGCGCAGTTTCATTCCTTGTATTATATGTTGATGATATATTACTGATAGGGAATGACATTCCTATGCTACAATCGATTAAAATCTGGTTATCTAAACACTTCTCCATGAAGGACTTGGGAGAAGCATCCTATATTTTGGGGATAAAGATCTATAGAGATAGATCTAAAAGGATGCTTGGTTTATCCCAAGGAACGTACATTGATGCAATGCTAAAGAGGTTTAGCATGGAAGATTCCAAAAGAGGTCTCATGCCGATGAGCCATGGAATACATCTCTCCAAGAAACAGGCCCAAAGACACCTGAGGAGAGAGACCGTATGAGTAAGATCCCTTATGCTTCTACAATAGGATCTATCATGTACGGTATGATATGTACTAGACCGGATGTTGCTCATGCACTTAGTGTAATGAGCAGATACCAGTCAAACCCTGGAGAAGAGCACTGGAAGGCAGTGAAGAATATCCTAAAGTACTTGAGAAGGACTAAAGATATTTTTCTTGTGTACGGTGGGTCTGAATTAAAACTCAAGGGATTCACAGACTCAAGTTTTCAAACAGACCAAGATGACAGTAAATCTATTTCAGGGTATGTGTTTACCTTGAAAGATGGTGCAGTGAATTGAAAAGGTTCCAAATAACAAAAGGTTGTTGGTTTAGTGACAAAGACAAAGTATATAACTGTAAGTGAAGCTACAAGTTGATGTTTTAGATGAAAAGTTCATTACAGAACTAGGAATAGGTCCTAAGTCTCATCTTGAATCTAAACATGTGTTGCGGCACTTTGATTAAAGAAATCATTGAAAGAGGAGAGTGTAGACTCTCAAGACAACATTGCAGATCCATTAACTAAAGCTTTAACACAACAGCAGTTTGATCGTCACTTAGAGAAGTTGGGTATGAGATACCATGGCGATTGACTTTAGTGCAAGTGGGAGATTGAAAGTAGTATGCATACAAGCCAATCATGTATGATGATAAAGCATATACTTTGGAGGCAATCTTATTTATTTATTAATAAAAATATTCATTTATTAAAGGCATTTATTTATCTACATGGTGCTGTTTTTATAATATATAAATAACCCATAGTTTTAAGCAATGCTTTTAGAATCATGATGATGATCATGCCAATGAGATCTAAATTCTTAGAAAGCTCTAAAATTAAAATAGTTCCTAATCATGGGATTACTAAAAAGGGGATTAGTAAATCCGGATAGATTAGTACATATGTTGCTTGCTCATTAGATGAGGATGATTGATCTCATAATCATTTGTGTGGAGACACTAAAGCAAGTATGTAGGTGCTTATTAGAGAATAAGTTCACTGAACGTGACTCGCTATGGAATACCTAATGGAGTTTTACTCGCCTGTCAATAGGAATTCCTAATGTGATAGTAGTACAAGTGATCCTTGGACTTGAGATCATCATAGTATCTTGTATGTAATGAATTATACTTTGACTTATTCCTTAAAGCCCTTTAGGGTATATAAAAGGGTATGCTTGGGTATAATGAGTTACATATGGAGACAATGAATGATTAATAAAGAATCTACCACCTCTAGTAAAGGAGGAGATATGTCCTATGTGATTCGTTAAATGACAACCCAGGAATCCTTGGCCAAGGTAAAATGAAATTAGAAAGGAGTTTCTAATTTACATTATTTGGAGTTGTGCATTTTCTAATCGAAATACATATAATTAAATAAAATAAGACTTGACAGTAAATTCATGTCTTATATTTAATTGGGACATTGTATGGTGGAAGGATTGAATTGTATGGTAACTATTTACTCACAGGTTCTTTTATGATTAATGTTGAAATCTATATTATCTGGAAAGTCGTTGATCGCTAGGGAGGCTTATCCCTACTGTAGAATAAATATTATTTATTTAAATAGATTATTAGTTTAATTTATTTATTTAAAAAAGATTAGAATTGTTCTAATTGATTTATTCACAACCGGTTTAATATGGAGAACCTAAAGGGTCACACCATAAAAGGAAGAATAATTATTTAAGAAGGTAATGGCATAATCGTAATAATGCATTAAGTGAAATTAATTTAATCTATGGTGATAGAATAAATTAAATAGCTTAATATTTATTATTTAATATTTTGAAAATATTAAATATAAATTAATAAGAGGAGTCTTATTAATATTATTATAATTATTATTATTTTAATTTCTAAAGGAATTTAGTGATTAATTTAATATTAGTACTCTCATTTATTCCTAATAAGATTAGGAGACAAATTAATTAAATGAATTTAATTAATTATTTCCCATGTAGTGGGAAGCCTAAATTAATTAAAGGAGTTTAATTAATTAAAAGAAATCCCATGTCTAATAGGATTAGAAGGGTTGACCAATATCTATATAAGAGGATTCTTATAATAGATATTACTTGATGCAATTCTAATTGTTGGAGAGTACTCCTTTTCTATAGAGGATAGAAAACTAAGCCAACCACCCTCCTTCTTGATAATTCATCTTCCTTGGTGGATCACCTCTAGAGGCCAAACACTTGGGTGGCTAACGTTGATCAAAGGAAGGAATCTAATCCGGAAATTCAAGGAGATCACGAAGAACAAGGAGTTGAACTAGTACCTGTGGAAGCTTCGTTCTACAAGGGTATGATTCCATAACTTCTTATTTATCGTTTTAAATTAATAATTTGCATAAAGGATGATCCGGGTAATGGTTTTGTAGAAATTTTTTTAAACTCTGATATACCATGCTTCCGCTAATTTTTGCAATTTGATTGCGTCACGATTTCGTACAAACCCAACACGGTCTCGCTAAATATGTTGAAATATGAAAATATAAAATGAACACTGAACTTGAACCCTTAAAATAATTTGTTAAAGTTTTTAAAATGTTATAATCATTCTGTAGATGAGTAGTTTAGTGTTTAACGAGTTCATAGAGTCAAAAACCAACTAAATCCGACTTAAAATGAAGTGCATCAAAAAATTGCGAAATCTAGAAATCTTGGCAAAGCCCGGCGAGAGCGCGTGGTTGGGAGTTGCTATTGGACGCGAGCGCGGGCACGCAGGAAATGGGCGCGGGGGCGCCAATGGTGTTGTCCGCGGGACTGTTTTGACATCATTTAGTAAAATGAGCATAACGTTTTTATACAAACTCCGATGGAGGTGATTCAAGATGATCCAGAATGAGGAAGAGTAGACCTACAACTTTCATTAGAAAAGTTTTTAAATTTGAGGTAGTTAAAAGTTTTGAAAAGGGACATCTTTGGGACTAATGTGTATTTGGAGGCAATCGGAGGGTGACGGACATACACTTATGCAAGTGAAGTGCTTCCAATGATAAAAGATGTTGTTCTAAGTTATAAAACATGAATATTATGAAACATAATGATTCTTAACATTAATCAATGATGTAATGACAACTATATCAACTTAACCAAACGTTAAGTGTCGATTAAAAGAGAAGTATAAAGAAATATGAAACGAAGGTTAACTTAATTAATGTTAACAAACATTATACATCTATTGTGATATAAAGACGAGGTTTAAGACTTAAATAAATATTAAGTGTATTAAAGTGGAACGTAATGAGAAGTAAAAGGAAGTTTAACGTAAATAAATTGAATTGACAATGAGGAGCCCTAACAGGACTTAACCACATAAATTGAACATTGTGTATCAAACCTAAAGAAGATGATAGTAGATCGTAAAGTAGAGTTACTTAAATGATTACTAAGCGTTGCTATGTGACTAATAAATGATGTGCATGATTATATAATTGTGTAGGATTCATGAAGTGCAGATAACTGTAAGCTATTTTCTGTAATTGGTAATCTACAAACTAGGCAAGTCTTTCAGTTCCTATTTGCTTTATGAATTTGGTAACTGATTGTTGTAATTCAGACTATTGAAGGTATGTAAAATTATAAATGATGCTTTATACTGTGAAAGTCAATTTATGACTAAACTGATTGGGTTATGGAACTTAATCTTAATTGAGATGTGAAGTACAACATGTATGATATGTTTAGTTAAACAATTATGAGGTATGATCTGAGAATGATATTGTGTGCTATGTGATGCATGAAAACTATTAGATTTACTGAGCTGTCGAGCTCATTCTTGCAAAATAACCATTTTTGCAGGTCAAGGATTCAAGATAATGATACTTGCTAATTGAATGTTATAGATCAATAGCGATTCAAGAAGATTATTTATTCTAGATGAGTAATGTATTTGATGCTTTGGATGTATCATAATTGTTGAGTTATAAGTTGAGTTATCCTATATACAGCAACCTTTGCTCCATTTCTCACTCGTAAGACAACCTCATCCTTGTTCAGCTTTCTACTTCTGACCAGTCCCAGCACAATATTACATATGTCAGAACCACAGCCGTTATCAAATACCCAAGTAGAATTTTGACATTCTGAAAAATTAATTTCAATCATAAATAAACCTTGATTTGAAGTCGAAGCTTCTCCAAGCTTCTTCTCTGCCAGAAACTTCTTGTATTTCCTCTTCCAATGACCTGGCTCGTTGCAATGGAAGCACATTCCTTTACTAGCTAGATCAGGTTTCTTTTGTTCCTTTATGTTTATATTGCCCTTAGTCTTATTAGATTTCTTCTTTTTAAAACATACCTTGGGCCTCTTCCTTTTCTTGGAAGAATCCACCATTAAGACATTGTTCTTCTTGGATGGGAAGTGACCTTCTGCCCTTTTCAACATGTTAAGTAATTCAGGCAAGCTGACATCTAACTTATTCATATGGAAATTTACGACAAACTGCGGGAAGGTCTCAAGGAGTTACTACAAGACCAAGTCTTGACTCAACTCATCATCCATGACGAACCCAAGCTGTCCAAGGCATTCAATCAGATTGATCACCCTTGGGGCATAAAATTCAAAGGTAGTACCCTCGGTCAACCGAGATCGGAAGAGCACCTTAGATATCTCAAATCTAGCAGTCCTATTTTGTTCACCATTCAACTCCTTGAGGTGAAGCAACATAGTAGGAGCATCAATATTTTTATGCTGACGCTGAAGCTCGTTATTCATGGATGCTATCATGATGCATTGAGCCACAGATGCATAATCTTGCCACTTTCTAATAGTGGCAATCTCTTCCTCGGAGGCTATTTCTGGAACAGTTCCAGGGACATGTGAAGTTAGGACATAAGAAATATTTTCAGCAGTAAGAACTATTCTTAGATTTCTTAACCAGTCCATGTAATTCGGCCCGGTTAGTTTATTAGCGTTAAGTATGATATGTGACACCCCCAAATTCGAGTATTTCAATTCCACGGGATTTGGTGCTCACTATCTAAATAAAATATAACTACCGCCCAATAATAAGGAATGCAAAATAAATTACAACCTTGAATAAATAATAAAATCTTCTTTAAAAAGGATTACAAGCTTTCCAAACATAATCCCAAGGTTATTTAACCTTGATATAAACAATTAATGCGGATAAATAAACATGATAAACATTTAAGTTCTATTACACATCATACTCAAAACAAGTCTTCACTTGTTCATTTTGCTCTTGCCCTTACTAGTTGATGGTTCATCAACTCTTTCGACTTTAGTTGCAAGGGTTATTTAATGCAAGAGTGAACAAACAAAAGCTCACTTTGGAATAATAACAATAATAGTGATGGCATAAACTGATTAACTTCAAAAGATTTGAATAACTTTTCCTTCATCAATAATAAAGAATTGAATAATAATTCTTTCATCAACATTTAGAATTCGAATAAAGAAATCATCTGAGGGTCATAAGACCTTGAACTATGTCCTAGGTTATAAACATTTCTATTTAAAACTTTTAACAGCCGTTTAGACTATATGGACTTTTACACATACTTAGGGAGATCAGCCCTTCATACTATGTATTGTGCGCAAACATCTTAATGCTTTTGCATGGTATTCCCCTATTAAATAGGGTTGTTCATCTCAGTATTTGATAACAAGTCCGCACTAAAGAAAGTTTGGTTTGGATAGCTTAAAAGGAAATTTGGAGTTCAACTATCATCAACTAAGGAATAGTTGAATCACTTACAATAAATAATAATTCAACAATAAAGAATTACAAATTAACTTATGCTTTAGAATTAAACTTAAAGAATTTGAAAGAAAATATAGACCTTGCTTGAACAATCAAGTCAAGATCACATCAACTCAAAAATAAACTTCAATAAGATATTTGCTCAATATGAAAATTATAGAGAATACAAATAACTCGCATAAATATGATTAAGAAAGGGTAAAACAACTTGCTCAAGTAAAGTTTGAGTTTAGAAAACTTGCAGAAACATAAAAGTAAGGTTTGAGATTAGAACACTTGCCTTAAGCGCAAGCTAACAATTACTATCATGTTCCTTAATTAATCCTACATACATGTAATTACAATAGTAACATAATTTAGTTACTATATAACTAATTCACATAACTAGTTAACCCATCAACACTAACTCATTATTCTTAAGTTTAATTATCAATTATCGTATAACAATCAAATCATACAATCTTAAAAATCAATCAAACTATTTGTTTATTCAAGTCATCATCAACTTATAAGATTAAGTCATACTTTCACATTATTTAAATTATAATTAATCAAATTATAATTTACCTTATACATTTCCTATTTATAAATTAATCATTTGAAATATATTAATAAATCACTTTAGCATCTTAATGTATGCCTAACATGTCATCAAGTTTATCACATCAGGTTAGCTTTTCATAATACGAACAAAACTACACAAAAACAACAAAATACTTCAATTCTGCGCCCTCCCACCCCCCCTACCCCGCGCCAGGGCGGGTGTTTTGCTCTTAGTGGGCCCGCTATGGCGGACACCCTACAGCGGGAGAAGTTTAGTTCGTGAACTGTGCAAAGAAAAAACCAATTTGGCTTATTTATTTGCACCAAATTCCGATTTTAACTAACATATTGCTTATAAAACTTTATAGAAAACATAATTTAAAGCTTCTAGCATGTTTTTAATATATTTAATCATCATAACACATAATCAAAACTTTAAATTTCATAATTTTTGAAGAAAAGTCGTTGATAAGTGTTCTTGATAAAATTAAACACTGAGAGTTTGTTTCTAAATCAATTCACACAATTCCAAGCCTATTGAATTCGTTTCTAAGCATGTTATCATAATCTATAATCGATTTATACAATATAATACTATCAAACATGAATTTGACAATCAAAGAACTATTTATTTCCAAAACAAGTTCACTGTAACTCATGATGAACATGATTTCTTTATGTTCTTCATGTTTACATGATTTAGACAACTTAATTTATCCTACTAAACATATATATACATCAAAATCATCAATTTCATGAAGACTCGTATTTACAGAGAACTAAAAGTTATGAAGAACATCAAACAAAATTCTAAAACTATAAGGTTAGAAATTATACCCTTTTTGGTTTGTGAGGCATAAGAAGATGATGATGGTGTTTTTTTTGGCTTAGCAAGGATTTCTCCTCCTTCTCCTTCTTCTTCTTCTCTCCTTTCTCTCTAACTTTCTCTATATATTTATTTGTTCTAACACTGACTAAACTAACGTAGTTTTACAAAATATAAACTGATATACATATATTAGATATACACATAAATAAAAAATATATAACTGACAACATTAATTCCCTCTACTAATTATATGTCAGTTATATGTTTTTTAAAAATCAAAAAAGCCTTAAGGCTTTGTTTGGCCAAAAACCCATATTTTTTAAAACTAGCTTTTTAATAGTTAAAGTCATTTTTGATAAAAACTCTTTAAAATAGGTGTAAGGGCCTTGTTTTGTAAAATTAATTTTAAAAAATCCCTTTTAATTTACTTAATAAATCCATTAACACATACTTTCAATGTTACACTTTAATTAATTAAATTCTAACATTACAATTTAATTAAATTAAAGCTAACATCAATTAATCTAATAGCATTTGCCACATAACAATTAAAATTACTCGCTAATCATAATCTCATGTAACAATTACCACATAATATTAATTTAATTTAATATATCGCACCAAATCTCATTCTTTAAATTCTTCCCTCCTTAAAAGGATTCCATTCCCAGAATCACTAAAAATAAATCTCATCTGTTACATTCTTCCCCTCTTAAAAAGATTTTGTTCTCATAATCGATATATAAGGAATTACACAAATAATTAAGCAAATAATTGGGGATAAGTTTTTTTCATTACATCTTCGAGTTCCTACGTAGCTTCTTCAGCACTGTGGTTCCTCCAAATTACCTTAACAGAAGGTATCACTTTATTTCTAAGTATTTGTTCTTTTCTATCAATTATCTGAACAGGAACCTTTTCATATATTAAGTCTTTATCGAATTGCAAAGGCTCGCATTCTATTATATGTTTATAGTCGTGTTTGTATGGTCGCAATACGGAAATATGAAACACGTTGTGTATATTATCTAGCTTCGGAGGTAGCGCGACCTCGTAAGCCACTTCACCCATTCTTCGTAGTATCTCGAAAGGTCCAATAAATAGGGGACTCAGCTTCCCTTTCTTGCTAAATCGAATCTTCTCCTTCGAAGGAGATACCTTCAGGGAAACGAAGCTTCTTGCTACAAATTCTTGATTCTGTCGATGTTGATCGGCATACTTCTTTTGTCTGTCTTGAGCAGCAACCAATCTCGTTTTGATCAGCTTCAGGATTTCAGCGGTTTGTTGCACCAACTCCGGTCCCAACAGTTGTCGTTCACCAACCTCATCCCAGCACAATGGAGTCCTGCATTTCCTGCCGTACAATGCTTCGTAAGGTGGCATGCCAACACTTGCATGGTAACTATTGTTGTAGGCAAACTCGACCAACGGTAGATGATCATCCCAGCTTCCTTTGAAGTCCATAACGCTGGTTCTCAGCATATCCTCTAGCGTCTAAATCGTTCTCTCGCTCTGGCCATCAGTCTAAGGGTGGTACGCCGTACTCATTCGTAATTGAGTTCCCAAACACTCTTGTAGTCGCTTCCAAAAATTTGACGTGAAACGCGGATCACTGTCAGACACAATCGACACCTGAACACCGTGTTGAGAAATAATTTCCTTCACGTACAGCTTTGCTAACTGATCTAAGTTAAACTTAATCTTAATCGGTAGGAAATATGCTGACTTCATCAGTCGATCCACTATAACCCATATCGCATCGAAACCTTTCTGAGTCGCTAGAAGACTAACCACGAAATCCATCGTGATATGCTCCCACTTCCATTCCGGAATATCTAGCGGTTGTAGTAATCCACTCGGTCGCTAGTGTTCTTCTTTGACTTTCTGGTACGTTAGACATCTCGCAACGCATTCAGCAACGTCTCTCTTCATATTCAGCCTACCAAAAATGGTGTCTGAGATCCCGATACATCTTCGTACTCCCAGGGTGAATCTAATATCTCAAACTGTGAGCTTCGCCCAAAATCTCTTCTTTGACATCTGGTACTAGCGTTACCTAGTTTCTTCCTTCAAATCGTACCAGTCCTTCATTATCAATCTTGAACTTAATTTCTTCACTATCGGTTATTCTTTTCCGGATCCTCTCGCACTCCTCGTCATAAAGTTGTGCCTCTTTCACCTTGTCCACCAGAGTTGAATCGGTAGCTATTTGAAACAGCTTCTCATCTGACTCCTTCGGTTACTTAACTTCCAGTTCTAACTTAGCCATATCTGCTATTAACTGATCCTGATCAGTTAACATATTTAACTGCTCTCGATCCTTCCTGCTTAAAGCGTCGGCAACAACGTTAGCTTTACCCGGATGATAAAAAATCTCACAGTCGTAGTCTTTGATTAGTTCCAACCATCTCTTTTGGCGCATATTTAAATCCTTTTGTGTAAAGATGTACTTCAAACTCTTGTGATCTGTATATATCTCACACTTTTCTTTATATAGGTAGTGTCTCTAAATCTTCAGAGCAAACACTACTGCTTCTGATTCCAAGTCGTGGGTCGGATACCCTTTCTCGTAGTCCTTCAGTTGACGTGATGCATAGGCAATAACCTTGCCGCTCTGCATCAGTACACAACCTAATCCCTTATGTGAAGCATCGCTGTATACCACGAAACTTCCTGTACTATCCGGCAATGACAACACTGGTGCAGTACTCAACCTCTTCTTTAGTTCTTGAAAACTTTCCTCACACTTCTCCGTCCAAACAAACTTAAATATTTTACGAGTCAAATTTGTCAGAAAAAGTCTTGAATAAATCTTCTGTAGTAACCTGCCAATTCCAAGAAACTCCTCACCTCTGACTGTGTTTTCGGCTGATCCCAATTCATCACGGCTTCAACCTTCGACGGATCCACTGAAATTCCATCTTTGTCAATCACGTGGCCAAGAAATTGCACACATTCTAACCAGAATTCGCACTTCGAGAACTTCACAGTATTGCTTCTCCCGTCTCAGCGATTCTAATGTCAGCCTTAAATGTTCAGTGTGTTCCTCCTCAGTTTTGGAATAAACCAAAATGTCATTTATGAACACCACTACAAACTTGTCCAAAAATGGCTTAAAAACCCTATTCATTAAGTCTATAAATGCCGCTGGTGCATTCGTTAGACCAAATGACATCACCAAGAACTCGTAATGTCCATACCGAGTTCTAAAAGCCATCTTCGGTATATCTTCCCTTCTCACCTTCAACTGATGATACCCACTTCTCAAATATATTTTTGAGAAGTATCAAGCACCCTTCAGTTGATCGAATAAGTCATCAATCCTAGGTAAAGGATATATATTCTTGATCGTAACTTTATTGAACTCCCTATAATCAATTTATAGCCTCATTGATCTATCCTTCTTCTTCACAAACAATACTGGCGCTCCCCACGGTGAAACGCTCGGTTGAATATACTTCTTGTCCAGTAATTCTTGCAGTTAAACCATCAGTTCCTTCATCTCAACCGGAGCCATTCTGTACGGAGCTTTCGAAATCAGAGCAGTCCCTGGCGCTAAGTCGATCACGAACTCTATCTTTCTATCTGGTGGAAGTCCTGACAAATTACTGGTAAATACGTCCACAAACTCCCTAACCACTGATATCTCTTCTATCTTTGGACTCTCCTTACGGGTATCTACTATGTAGGCTAAGTATCCTACATAGCCTTGGTTCAATAGCTTTTTGGCTTACATAATCGTCAGAAAACTCGCTTGTCTAGGCGATTTGCTACTATAAGATACTACCTTTGACGGATTCGTAAGGTTTACCGATTTCTTCTGGCAATCTATTACCGCCCCATGGTTAAACAACCAATCCATACCCAGTATTACGTCAAACTCCCCAAGTTTAATCAGAATCAAATCTACCCTCAATTCAATACCCTTAATGTCCAATCTACAATTCTTGTAAACAAACCTAATAGGAAGAACCTCTTTATTTGCAATCTTTATGTTCAAGGGGTAAACTAATTCTTCTTTAGGTAAGTCTAGGGTCTTAGAAAAGTCATCAGATATGAATGAGCAAGTAGCACCCGAATCAAATAATACATATGCATTTATACTATTGATCGGAATAATACCTGACACCATAGCTTTTGACTGCATAGCATCCTGCACCGTCATATTGAATGTCCTTGCAGTGGGTCGAATGACCTGCAGTGGTCCAGTGATAGTCAAAGTACTGCCGATGCCATTTCCTCCGTTTCCTGTTGAACCCCCCCCCCCCCCCCCCGGCTGGCTTCTTTGGGCAACTTCTAGCCATGTGATCCTTAGATCCACATGTGTAGCAAGCTCCCTTCTTTGGGTTTGGGCAATTCGACGCAATGTGGCCTTCCTGACCAAAGTTAAAGTATACTCGCTTCCCCCTCAGGCACACTCCAGTGTGATTCTTCCCGCATGTCACACATGCTTCGATTCTTCTCTTCTGCTAGCTTCCATGTTCACTCCCAGCAGAAGTGTTGTCGTTCCACTTCCTTTTCTAGTTAATAGCCCCGCTACCACCAGCCTTACTCTCTGTCTCATTCTTCTTCTTCTTCTTCTTCTTCTTCTTCTTCTGATCTTGATTATATTTAGTCATCGCATCACTTCGATCTTCAGTGAGGAAGGCCTTTTCCAGCACAACTACAAACGTCTTCAGCTGGAACATGGAGACATTGCTATAGAGCCAGGACTTCAGTCCCTGCTCGAACCTTCTCGCCTTCCTTTCGTCAGTACTAACCTGATATGTAGAAAACCTAGCCAGCTCGTTGAATTTTGCAGCGTATTCCGGCACTAACATCCCTCCCTATTTCAGCTCTAGGAATTGAACCTCCATCTGGTTCTGCGAGCTAATAGGAAAGTACATTTCAAAGAACATCTCTTTGAAATGATCCCAAGCTATTACTCCCTCCCAATCCCTCGTCTTGTTGGCCTGCCAGCCAGAAGCTAGCTTCCGACTTCAGCATGAACATCGTAAAAGCCATTTTTTGGTCTTGGTTAACTCTGGCCACATCTAAGACCTTCTCCATTTCCATTATCCATGTCTGGGCCTCTATCGAATTCACCGATCCCTGAAACTCCGGCGGTCCTACTGCCTTGAACTCTTTAAATGTTGTGTTCTGAACTTGCAGGCTGATTCACAAGCGCTCCCGTCAGTAAATTCATCAATTATTGGACCGAATTAGGATTCATCCCGTCATTGTTGTTGTCGTTGTTGTTATTGGTGGAACCCTCTCGGTTTTATCATGTAGGTCTTCTTCTAGGACGCATCTTTCTGATAAAACATACTCTTAATAGATCCTTTAGTTATTTCTTAAATATTCAAGTTCATACTTTAACATTTAAATTAATTAATTCACATTTGAACACATATCAGGTCAATAAACTTTGATATTTTATTCATTCAAAATTTAAAAACATAGAATAGATAGCATCTCTGCTATTTACATCATCTTTCCTCAACTAAAACAAGTTACAGGATTACATCATTATCTTATCTCATTATTAGCTCAAATTCTGGTATTTACATTTATTTATTATATAAAGAAACACATAATTAATGACTCTACTATCTAGGCATGTTAAGACGTCGTACAGCCTCTCTACGTTCTTCTTCCATCACCCGAAATACCGTTATGCGATCCACCATATACCACAATAAATCAATAAACTAAGTCGGATAATAAAAGACACGATCCTGGGCCCTATCTATAGCCGTATGGAAAGCATAGTCTGTCTCCTGCAGCTTAGCCTTCTTCATTTGAACCTCGTCCTCAGCTCGATCTGCAGGTTGAGTAGCCCTCAAGCTTGTTTCCTCCGCTCTGGCACGCTTGGCTGACTCCTCCTGGATATCGTTCTTTAGCTTCGCTATCTCAGCCATTGCATCATCTCTGTCACTCTTTGCGTGGACTAGATCCCACTTCGTGTTTCTAAGATCATCATCTAACTCTTGGATCATCTCATCTCTTTGTTTATGGTAGTCCGACTCTCGTCTACCAGCTCTTCCAGTTCTCCGACTCGACCATGAAGCTCCACGTTATAGTCGTAGATCTCCTCGTACATCTCTGCGCTAGTCGAGTGAGGTGGAAATTCCTCTTCAGGATCCTCCTCCTCTTCCTCTGACTCATCCTCATCATCTCGGTCAGATATTGTCTCATGCTCCTGACCAGCTACGGCGATCAATGGAAACGGCTCTCTCTGAACCAACTGCTCCCAGACAACCTGGATGTCTCGGGGCTGATCGTCCCTAGGTGTAAGACCCCGAATTTTATAAATAAAGATTTAATTTTCTTTATATATTATTTCAAAATGGTAAGGTGTTGATTTGATAAATGTGAAACATTATGGGTGAAATGTGAAAATATTTCAAAATGAGTAAGTGGTTATAAAATATTCATTGTTGTTGGAGAATATTCGTTTGGTCTTGGAATATTCTTATTGTCGTAGAATATTCGTACGACGACGCAGCTATTTGTGGGCCCCACAACGGAATAACTGTCGGATATAGAAAGCGACAAAAATAACCTTTTTATAAAATAACCGCGTAGTTGTTACCGTTAGTACTGTTGAAATACTCGGTGGTTAAAATACAGTAATACGCGGTGTTGCACAGTAGCACACGGTATTGCACAGTATTTTGAATTATTGATTCTTACGTAAGAAGTCACTACTAAATTATTGTTACAGTAATTACTGTTCAATATTTTATATTATTGATTCAATAATTGCATGATATTTTATTGATTCAATAATTGCTACGTTGATATTTTATATCAATAATTGCTACATTGCTATTTTATATGATTGCTTCAATAATTGCTACCGTTGATATTTTGTATTATTGATTCAATAATTGTCAATGCACAGTATTTCACATTATCAACTCAATAATTCATATTATATGAATAACATTATTAGATAGCGTTATTGACAATGTCTAAGGAAGTTCTGTCTAGGAGGGGTTATTTAATTGCGCGCCAGTAAGGAGAAGTCCTTATCGGAAGGCCCCCTCTTTCTTGGGAACGACCTGGTTGTCAATATTGTAGTTCTGTAATATTATTTGTGAATAATTAATTATTGATTTATATGATAAGAAAATATTTATTTTGTGGATATAAAAGAAGGAATTAGTGCTAATGTGTTTTTATCAGTATTTTGGTATGGAAAATCATCCGTTTATAAAATTCGGATAATTTATGTTTGGAATTTGGAAAAACTTCCTTCTACAAAGTTGTAGAGAATTAAATTTCCTATAAAAAGGACATATCATTTGTATTTTTCTGATAAAAGGGCTATTTATTATGAATTATTAAAGTTTTGAAAATAAATATTTTTTTAAATAAAATGGTGGGCCCCACTTTTGTCATTGCTTGGAAAATGCTGATTTTTCTCACGAGGTGTGCGACGGTTGAAGCCGCCAGTAGCAGGCAAGTCAGCTTTAGTGTTCTAGCATTTTCCTATAAATAGGGTGCTTAGGTTAGAATTGAAAATCACACCAGAATCAGAAGTTTTCTCTCTCTATAATATCGAGCGTATTTTTGTGAGTATTTAGATACTTTGAGTGTTACTATTCAGTGCAAGTTTCCTTCGGTATTATATCCGATATTTCAGTCAGAAGTACCATTCTTTTGAGCTAAGGAATGTTATTTTCTTTCATAAATGATGTTATTCTTTTCAATATCATTATACCAAAATATTATCATAGATTTTATTATGAAATTCTTACTTTTTTCGTCGGAGTTACTATTCAAGTATACGGCACTATTCACGAAAAAAATTAAATTTTCTTCTATATGTCCAAGTTACTTGTTAAAGTTCTTATCTTTAATTGGATCTAAGTTTTGAGCTTTATTCTTGAATTTTGCCCCACAAAGTATTATTATGGAGTACTCTTGAACTTGGATAAATTAGATTACGAATACTTAGTCTTTGTCTTTTATCACACTGGATTTGTTCTTTAAAATATTTTTCATCATTCTCAGTCCTAAAAGGTGATATAACTGAATATCTTTGGCTTGTAGAGCAAAGATGAATGATTACCTGATAAATATCTTTGGCCGTAGTGCAAAGATGGACAGGTGTTGAGATGAACATGACCACTGGCGATACAAATGAATATCTTTGGGCCGTAGTGCAAAGAAGAATATTTGATTTGAGATGTATATTGATTGATGTTACAGGGATAAAATATTGATGATGAACTTTTAAATCATAGAAGATAGTAGACTTCATTCTCTACTTAACTCTTCTAATGAATTGTTATTTCCGTTGCGAATATTGATCTAAAACTTGTTGTCAATAATATTTTATCTGAATTGTTGAAGACTAACGATAATTTATATTCTATTATCTTAGTCATAATATTCTTTACTAGGCTAGTTGAGCTCACCCTTTTCATCTATTGTCCTCTTCAGGAAATGAGAATGTCGCAGGAACTAATCGGGGAACAGAGTGATGGTCCGAGTTAGAGCAGTAGTAGTCCTCACTATTTCTGATAAATAGTGTGATAATAATTGTAATGAGGACTTAGTTTGAATATTAATATTTTTTACATATTTGTATTGACACTCAGAGTTTTGTGGTCGTATTTTGCACGACCGTGTGATATAAAGTTTGTATTTGAATTCTGTACCATGTATTTGGCTGACTCAGAATGGGTTGGGTTGACTGGACCTATTCTGGGGGGCGTCACAGTTGGTATTAGAGATTAGGGATATGGTCTCTGGTGGAGATCGGGGAATAGAACTAGGAGGGGAGGGACTAGTAAATCCTTCACTAGTATGTCCTACCTAAGCTTATGTGGTATTTAATTGGTCAGTCGGAGCATAGGGTTATTGTGTGATATGTTAATTTGTTTAATTAACCCTTGTTTTATGGCAGTATTTGAGAAAGGCAGCTGAAAATGTTAACAATGAAGTGAATGAGACCGTAGAGACACCTTTAATCACCAACCAGGAGAACGTGCAACAGGAAGGCAATGTTCATCTTGAAAACAACGCTGATCAGACGATAAACGATGAGATGTTTAGAAGTTTTTTGTAGATCATGCAAAACCAGACGAGGGAGACTCGTGTGCAAAATACAGGTGGAGATAATAACAACTCGCGGCTTGTCACTTCCAAGCAGTTCAAAGAATTGGGACCACCAGAGTTTTTGGGAAAGCCGGATCCAATCAAGGCGGAGACGTGGGTTAAGAAAATTACCAAGATAGTTGATGTCTTGGGATGCACAGAGGAACAGAAGGTTCCATTCGCCACGCTTATGTTCCGTGGAGAGCCATATTACTGGTGGGAGTCTATGAAGCGTACCCAGCCTGCCGCACTCAAGATGTCTTGGGAAGCGTTTCAAAAACTGTTCAATGACAAGTACTTTCCTAAAAGCATTCGTCATATGAAGGACGTGGAGTTTATCCGACTAGAACAAAACAACATGACGGTATCCCAGTACGAGGCTAAGTTCGCAGAGCTGTCCAGGTTTGCACCTCATTTGGTGGAGAATGAGGAACGTGTGACGCGGATGTTTCTGAGAGGTTTGAAACCCGAAATACATCAATACCTCATTTCTCACAAATTTTCTATATATTCGGATGTAGTAAATAGGGCCCAGTTGTTAGAACGAGATAGTGATTATATGCAACCAAGGGACAACAACCAAGGTCGTACCGGTGGCAGCAGTCATCAGAGCAATGACAACCAGCAGAGAGGAAACTATGACAGAAGCTGTAACCATTCCGGTGGTAATCGTGGCCATGATAGTAGAAAAAGAGAATCGGGAGGAGATTTTAAGAAGAGAAGGTACAATAATGAGAATGTGAAGACGTCAACATCAGCACCAGCATCAACTGTTTCTTGGGGAGGAGAACGACCACCGGTCGTATGCTATAAATGCGAAAAAAGAGGGACACATCAGCCCAAACTGCCCACAACAATTCAAAGCATGCTATAACTGTGGAAAAGAAGGACATATAGCTCGAGATTGTCCTGTTGCAAAACCAAGTCCAGCGGGGATAGGTGATTCCAAAGGCGATTTCGGATAAGTCAAAGTCGATGATTCCTGGAAGAGCGTTTGTTGTGACAGCTCAAAATGCGAGAAACCCGCACGAGGTGATTACGGGTAAGCTAATCATAAACTCTTGTGAAGTTTACACCTTGTTAGATACTGGTGCTACCCATTCCTTTATTTCACCTACTTGTGCTCAACGTTTGAACTTGACTTCTGATAAATTTGACTTTGACTTATCTGTTGAAACTCCGTTAGGAGAAACCTCTGTTACATCTACAGTTTACAAATCTTGTTTGGATTCAGATTGGTACCCTTACCTTACCTGTTGATCTTATATCTTTGAAAATACTTGCATTTGACGTGATTTTAGGAAATGACTGGTTAACCACTTACCATGCCAAACTTGATTGTTTTCGTAAGGTTGTTAGTTTTTATATTTCTAATCAATCTGTTGTGAGAATCCAAACTACCAAATCACTAAAATCAGTCAATATCATTTCAAATCATAAGGCTATTCGTTTATTAAAAAATAGATGTCAAGCTTTCTTTAGCTCATGTCACTGATCTAAACCAGAATACGTCAGATTTGAATGATATTTCCATTGTTAATGAGTTTCCTGATGTATTTTTTGAAGAACTTCCCGGTCTACCCCCAGAACGTGAAGTTGAATTCTTTATTGACCTTGAACCCGGTACAAAACACAATTCTAAAATCCCATATCGAATGGCTCCTATTGAACTTCAGGAGTTAAAGGTCCAATTACAGGAATTGTTAGACATCGGTTTTATACGTCCTAGTACGTCTCCTTGGGGTGTTGCTGTTTTATTCGTAAAGAAGAAAGACGGGAGTATGCAACTTTGTATTGACTATCGAGAATTGAACCATGTCACCATCAAGAATAGGTATCCGCTACCTCGTATCGATGACCTGTTCGACCAGTTGCAAGGAGCACAATTCTTTTCAAAGATTGATCTTCGTTCTGGATATCATCAGCTGAAGATTAAAATTGAGGATATTCCGAAGACTGCCTTCAGAACTCGGTACGGGCATTATGAGTTCTTAGTCATATCTTTGGGATTGGCTAATGCTCCTGCTGCTTTTATGGATATGATGAACCGTGTATTTAGGGAATATTTGGATCTGTTCGTTGTTGTCTTTATTGATGACATCCTCATCTATTCTAAAAGTCGTGAAGATCATGAGCACCATTTGAAGTTGGTACTTTAAAAGCTTCGTGAGAACAAGCTATATGCCAAGCTGAAGAAATGCAAGTTTTGGCTTGAGGAAGTAGCATTCCTTGGGCACGTAGTATCGAAACGTGGAGTATCTATTGACCCGACGAAGATTGAAGCAATACAAAGCTGGGAGCAACCTAAGTCGGTGACTGAAGTATGAAGCTTTCTGGGCTTAGCTGGTTATTATCGGAGGTTCGTAGAGGGATTTTCTCGAATCGATATTCCATTAACTCAGTTGACTCGAAAAGATACAAAATTCGTTTGGAGCGAGGAATGCGAGAAGAGCTTCTAAGAGCTCAAGAGAAGACTTATCTCGGCACCTGTTCTGACAATACCATCTGGTTCGGATGGATTTGTTATCTACAACGATGCTTCGGGCAAAGGGTTAGGATGTGTTCTCATGCAACATGGGAAAGTCATAGCCTATGCCTCGCGACAACTCAAAGAATATGAGAGGAATTATTCCTACTCATGATTTAAAGTTGGCAGCAATCGTTTTCGCGTTGAAGATCTGGAGACATTACCTATACGGGGAGAAAGTGGAGATTTATACGGATCATAAGAGCCTTAAATATTTCTTCACTCAGAAGGAACTCAACATGCGGCAACGGCGTTGGCTTGAGCTGTTGAAAGATTACGATCATACCATCCAATACCATCCTGGAAAAGTGAACGTGGTAGCTGACACGTTGAGTAGAAGATCATATACGGGAATAAGTGCGATGATGTCAAGTATACGCGTAGAACCAGCTTTGATTGATAAAGTTAAAGCTGCTCAAGCTACGGATCCGGAGCTGATGAAGATGAAGAAGAATGTGCAAGAAGGTGCCATTCCAGAAGCAAAAATCGATGAAGAGGGAATACTTCGAGTCAACTCCAGACTTTGTGTTCCTATCGATTCTGACTTGAAGCATAGAATCATGATGGAGGCACACAACACACCGTTTGCAGTCCATCCTGGGAGTACTAAAATGTATCGTGATCTTCGACATACATTTTGGTGGAGCAATATGAAAAGAGAGATCGCGGAGTTTATTTCGAGATGTTTAACTTGTCAACGTGTAAAGGCGGAGCATCAAGTGCCGAAGGGTCCATTGCAACCACTGGAAATTCTGAAATGGAAGTGGGAACACATTACGATGGATTTCATTACAGGTCTTCCCAAGGTTTCTCAAGGCATAGATGCAATTTGGTTATTATTGATAGATTAACCAAGTCTGCTTATTTCTTGCCGATACGAGAGACTTATTCCCTTGAACGTCTTGCTCATATGTATGTGAATAAGATTGTGAGATTGCATGGCATGCCAGTATCCATAGTTTCGGGTCATGACCCCAGATTTACTTCACGATTTTGGATAAGTTTGCAGAAAGCTATGGGCACGAATTTACGATTCAGTTAGGCTTATCATCCTCAAATAGACAGACAATCAGAAAGGACTATTCAAACTCTTGAAGATCTATTGAGACTCTGTGTTCTAGACTTCAAAGGGAGTTGGGATAAGTATTTACCATTGGTGGAATTCTCCTACAACAACAGTTATCAGGAAAGTATAGGTGTGGCTCCATTCGAAGCGTTGTATGGACGAAAGTGTTGCTCTCCAGTATGCTGGGATGAGGTGGGTGAAACAACATTGTTGGGACCGGAGTTGGTACGTATGACTACAGAAAAGATTCAAATAATCCGGCAACGTATACAAACCGCACAAGATCGACAAAAGAGTTATGCGGATCTTCATCGAAAGGACGTGGAATTTAATGTTGGGGACCATGTGTTATTACGTGTTGCTCCGTGGAAGGGAGTTACGAGGTTTGGCAAGAGAGGAAAGCTCAACCCACGATTCATTGGTCCATTTGAGATTCTTGATCGAGTAGGAATGTGGCCTATAGACTCGCTTTACCTCCAAGCATGTCTCGTGTTCATAATATTTTTCACATATCCATGCTTCGTAAATATGTGAAAGATCCAAACCGCATTATTGAGCTAGAACCAGACGAGATAGCCGAAGATTTAACGTATGAGGAGGTACCTGTCAAGATCTTGGATAGGAAAGAGCATGTCCTACGCTCGAAAATTATACCTCAAGTTAAAGTTTTGTGGAGAAACCATGCTATTGAGGAAATGACCTGGGAGTTGGAATCGGAAATAAAAGCGAGGTATCCTCACCTTTTTGACATACCAGGTACGTACGTCAATTTCGAGGACGAAATTTTATAAAGAGGGGAGGATGTAAGACCCCAAATTTTATAAATAAAGATTTAATTTTTTTTATATATTATTTCAAAATGGTAAGGTGTTGATTTGATAAATGTGAAAAATTATGGGTGAAATGTGCAAATATTTCAAAATGAGCAAATGGTTATAAAATATTCATTGTTGTCGGGGAATATTCATTTGGTCGTGGAATATTCTTGTTGTCGGGGAATATTCGTACGACGGCGCAGCTATTTGTGGGCCCCACAACAGAATAACTGTCAGATATAGAAAGCGACAGAAATAACTTTTTTATAAAATAACGGCGTAGTTGTTATCGTTAGTACTGTTGAAATACCCGGTGGTAAAAATACAGTAATACGTGGTGTTGCACAGTAGCACACGATATTGCACAGTATTTTGAATTATTGATTCTTACGTAAGAAGTCACTACTCAATTATTGTTACAGTAATTACTGTTTAATATTTTATATTATTGATTCAATAATTGTATGATATTTTATTGATTGAATAATTGCTACGTTGATATTTTATATCAATAATTGCTACGTTGCTATTTTATATGATTGATTCAATAATTGTTACCGTTGATATTTTGTATTATTGATTCAATAATTGTCACTGCACAGTTTTTCACATTATCAACTCAATAATTCATATTATTTGAATAATATTATTAGATAGCATTATTGACAATGTCTAAGAAAGTTCTGTCTAGGAGGGGTTATTTAATTGCGCGCCAGTAAGAAGAAGTCCTTATCGGAAGGCCCCCTCTTTTCTGGGAATGACCTGGTTGTCAATATTGTAGTTATGTAATATTATTTGTGAATAATTAATTATTGATTTATACAATAAGGAAATATTTATTTTGTGGATATAAAAGAAGGAATTAGTGCTGATGTGTTTTTATCAGTATTTTGGTGTGGAAAATCATCCGTTTATGAAATTTGAATAATTTATGTTTAGAATTTGGAAAAACTTCCTTCTACAAAGTTGTAGAGAATTAAATTTCCTATGAAAAAGACATATCATTTGTATTTTTCTGATAAAAGGGCTATTTATTATTAATTATTGAAGTTTCGAAAATAAATAGTTTTTAAAATAAAATGGTGGGCCCCACTTTTGTCATTGCTTGGAAAATGCTGATTTTTCTCACGAGGTGTGTGACGGTTGAAGCCGCCGGTAGCAGGTAAGTCAGCTTTGGTGTTTTAGCATTTTTCTTTAAATAGGGTGCTTCGGTTAGAATTGAAAATCACACCAGAATCAGAAGTTTTCTCTCTCTATAATATCGAGCGTATTTTTGTGAGTATTTAGATACTTTGAGTGTTACTATTCAGTGCAAGTTTTCTTCGGTATTATATCCGATATTCCCGTCAGAAGTACCATTCTTTTGAGGTAAGGGATGTTATTTTCTTTCATAAATGATGTTATTCTTTTCAATATCATTATACCAAAATATTATCATGGATTTTATTATGAAATTCTTACTTTTTTCGTCGGAGTTACTATTCACGTTTACGACACTATTCACGTATGTAGCACTATTCACGAAAAAATTAAATTTTCTTCTATATGTCCAAGTTGCTTGTTAAAGTTCTTATCATTGATTGGATCTAAGTTTTGAGCTTTATTCTTGAATTTTGCTCCACAAAGTATTATTATGGAGTACTCTTGAACTTGGATAAATTAGATTACGAATCCTTAGTCTTTGTCCTTTATCACACTGGATTTGTTCTTTAAAATATTTTTCATCATCCTCAGTCCTAAAAGGTGATATAACTGAATATCTTTGGCTTGTAGAGCAAAGATGAATGATTACCTGATAAATATCTTTGGTCGTAGTGCAAAGATGGACAGATGTTGAGATGAACATGACCACTGGCGATATAAATGAATATCTTTGGCCCGTAGTGCAAAGATGAATATTTGATTTGAGATGTATATTGATTGATGTTACAGGGATAAAATATTGATGATGGACTTTTAAATCATAGAAGATAGTAGACTTCATTCTCTACTTAACTCTTCTAATAAATTATTATTTTCGCTGCGAATATTGATCTAAAATTTGTTGTCAATAATGTTTTATCTGAATTGTTGAAGACTAACGATAATTTATATTCCATTATCTTAGTCAGAATATTCTTTACTAGGCTAGTTGAGCTCACCCTTTTTATCTATTGTCCTCTTCAGGAAATGAGAATGTCACAGGAACTAGTCGGGGGACAGAGTGATGGTCTGAGTTAGAGCAGTAGTAGTCCTCACTATTTCTGATAAATAGTGTGATAATAATTGTAATGAGGACTTAGTTTGAATATTAATATTTTCTACATATTTGTATTGACACTCACAGTTGTGTGGTCGTATTTTGCACGACCGTGTGATATAAAGTTTGTATTTGAATTCTGTACCATGTATTTGGCGACTCAGAATGGGTTGGGTTGACTGGACCTATTCTAGGGGGCGTCACACTAGGCATCTGGGGTAACTCCTCCCTAGCCTGACTGGACTTTCCAATGTTCATCATCTTGACAACAAAATTTTTAAAGTTTAATTATTACGTGATATCGATCAATACTCTTCGAATACTTAAATGTAAACACATAGCACATAAGATAGTTTATTATCTTTACTAACATCACTATCTTTTTGATCTCCTACAAGGCTACCACCTAAGGTTTCCCCCACCTAAGGTTCATAACCTAAAGCTTTGATACCATCCTGTGACACCCCCAAATCCGGGTACTTCAATTCCACGGGATTTGATGCTCACTATCTAAATAAAATATAACTACTACCCAATAATAAGGAATGCAAAATAAATTACAACCTTGAATAAATAATAAAATCTTCCTTAAAAAGGATTATAACCTTTCCAAACATAATCCCTGGGTTATCTAACCTTGACATAAACAATTAATGCGGAAAAATAAACATCATCAACATTTAAGTTCTATTACACATCATAATCAAAACAAGTCTTCACTTGTTCATCTTGCTCTTGCCCTTACTAGTTGATGGTTCATCAACTCTTTCGACTTTAGCTGCAAAGGTTATTTAATGCAAGAGTGAGCAAATAAAAGCTCACTTTGGAATAATAACAATAATAGTGATGACATAAACTGAATAACTTCAAAAGATTTTAATAACTTTTCCTTCATCAATAATAAAGAATTGAATAATAATTCTTTCATCAACATTTAGAATTCGAATAAAGAAATCATTTGCGGGTCATAAGACCTTGAACTATGTCCTAGGTTATAAATATTTCTATTAAAAACCTTTAACAGCTGTTTATACTATATGGACTCTTAACTCATACTTAGGGGGATCAGCTCTTCGTACCATGTATTGTGCACAAACATCTTAACGCTTTCGCATGGTATTCCCCCATTAAATAGGGTTGTTTATCTCAGTATTTGATAACAAGTCCGCACCAAAGAAAGTTTGGTTTGGATAGCTTAAAAGGAAATTTGGAGTTCAACTATCATCAACTAAGGAGTAGTTGAATCACTTACAATAAATAATAATTCAACAATAAAGAATTACTAATTAACTTATGCTTTAGAATTAAACTTAAAGCATTTGAAAAAAAATATAGACCTTGCTTGAACAATTAAGTCAAGGTCACATCAAATCAAAAATAAACTTCAATAAGATATTTTCTCAATATGGAAATTATAGAGAATACAAATAACTCGCATAAATATGATTAAGAAAGGATAGAACAACTTGCTCAAGTAAAGTTTGAGTTTAGAAAACTTGCATAAACGTAAAAGGAAGGTTTGAGATTTGAACACTTGCCTTGAGCGCAAGATAACAATTACTATCACGCTTCTTAATTAATCCTATATACATGTAATTACAATAGTAACATAAATTAGTTACTATATAACTAATTCACATAACTAGTTAACCCATCAACACTAACTCATTATTCTTAGGTTTAATTGTCAATTATCATATAACAATCAAATCATACAATCTTAAAAATCAATCAAACAATTTGTTTATTCAATTCATAATCAACTTATATGATTAAGTCATACTTTCACATTATTTAAATTATAATTAATCAAATTATAATTTACCTTATACATTTCCTATTTATAAATAAATCATTTAAAATATATTAATGAATGACTTTAGCATCTTAATGTAAGCCTAACATGTCATCAAGTTTATCACATCAGGTTAGCTTTTCATAATACGAACAAAACTATACAAAAACAACAAAATACTTCAATTCTGTAAACCCCCCCCCCCCTCGTCGGGAGGGTGTTTTGCTCTTGGTGGGCCCCCTGGGGTGGGCACTGTGACATCCCCAAATTCGGGTACTTCGTTTCCACATGATTTGGTGATCACTTTCTATTTAAAACATATATCTACCCAATAATAAAGAATAGCAAAATCAATTACAACCTTCATAAAACTTAAATAAAATCTTCCTTGAGAAAGGATTATAACTTGTCCAAATAAAATCCCAATGTTAACTAAACCTTAACATCAAACAAAGTAAATGCGGAAATAAAACATCGTCAACTAAATCTTATTACAATAGAAACTTGAAACCACAAGCCTTCACTTGCTCATCTTTCTTTTTCCTTTACTTGTTGACGGAACGTCAACATTCTTGGTTTCAACTGCAAGGGGTTGTAAAACATGCAAGAGTGAGCAAACAAAAGCTCACTTGAAATACAACAGTGATATGACATAGTGAATAGTTTCAAAAGAGTTTGAATAACTTTTCTTTCATCAAAATAAAGAATTTAATAATAATTCTTTCATCATCTTTAAAATTCGAATATAGAACTTATCCGAGGGTTATACGACCATGAACTATGTCCTAGGTTATAAATATTTCTATTTAAACCTTTAATAGTCATTAAGACTATAAACCTTCAACTCGTACTCAGGGGGATTAGCCCTTCGTACCATGTATTGTGCACAAATATTTATCGCTTTCGCATAAATATCCCCTAATAAATAGGTTTGTTCATTCTCAGTAATTGAATACAAGTTCGCACCAAAGAAAGTTTGGTTTGGATAGGTAAAGGAACTTCGGAGTTTCAACCATCATCAACTAGGAGTAGTTGAATTGACTCACAATGTTTTAACAGTTCGATAACACAAGAATATGAATCCAATGTAAGATACAATAATAGATTTCGTGATATCTAGGCATGCTTTGGAAATATCTTAAAGCATTCGATAGATTAAGTAGATCATGCTTGAACAACTAAGTCAAGATCATATTACTAAAATAACACTTCAATACTTATGCTTTATAAATATTGGAGTACAGTATAACCTGTACAATATATAACAAGTTAAAAAACATAAATAAACTTTCATGATATATTGAGCAAGGGTTAGGAAAGTTGTACAATGAAAAGATACAATGAATAGGCTTGCATAGCGTACAAGAATAGTTTAGAAAGCTTGTACAAAGTAAATAACAAGTTTAGAAATAGAAACTTGCTTAACGTAAGAGAATAAAGATTAGGGAACTTGCCTAGAGCGCAAACTACACTTTAACAATTACAATCACTTCACAGTTACCCTACACATGTACATTACATTTAAAACGTCTATTAGTACCCAACTACAACGTTTAAATCTTTGAACTTCTTACTCAAGTCCAACTCACAACGTTGTTTACAACATAGGTTGCTAACTAGCCACATACGTGAGTATACTCACGACATACATTCATAAGTTTATAACGTTTTAAATCGTGTTGTGTACCTTATGAAAGTAACACACTCATACACATGTAACACATTCATATAAAATTTCAATCTATCTTAAACACATCAAAAGCATGTTATCTTATTACCTATTACACTTATCAAGTCATAGAAATAAGTTAGCTAAACAAACGGGGCATGAAAACTCAATGAAGCAAAAATAATTTTCCCTGGCAGTTTGTTAACCAGCTGGGGCGGGTCCCCCAGGCACAAAAGCCCCGCTGGGGCGGGTAACTTCCGTATTGGAAATCCCAGTTCGCTAATTAGAAAAGAAATAAGCCAATTTGACTTATTTCTTCACACCGAATTCGATTTTTCCCAACATGATTAACATGAAACTTGATAACAACAATATTTTAAACTCTTTAACATAATTATAACATGTAATTGCTAGATTAATAATTACATAATATTTTATTGATTCAATAATTGTCATTGCACAGTATTTCAAATTATAAAATTAATAATTTATATTATTTGAATAATATTATTAGATAGCATTATTGGCAATGTCTAAGGAAGTTCTTTCTAGGAGTGGTTATTTAATTGCGCCCCAGTAAGGAGAAATCCTTATAGGAAAGCCCCCTATTTCCTAGGAACGACCTAGTTGTTAATATTGTGGTTCTGTAATAATATTTGTGAATAATTAATTATTGATAAAAATGATAAGGAAATATTTATTTAATGTGGATATAAATGGAGGAATTTTTAAAGAGACAATTATTGAGAGTTGATATTTTATCCTCTTTGATAATTCATTCAAATATATTATTATAATATTACATTATAAGTGTGATGTAATAATATAATAATATAATAATGGTGATATTTTTATAATAAATTAATGGTTTATGAATAAATGAGGTGGAAGAGAGAAAATAGAATTTGAATTTTTCAACAATTATAAATATTATATATATATATATATATATATATATATATACACACGTGTGTGTATATGTGTGTGTGTGTGTGTGGAAGAAATGGTGGGGATGAGAAAAGAAGAAAAGGGGAGAAAGAGAGAGAGAGAGTTAGTTGAAGAATATGGAAAAGGAGGAAAGAGAAAGAAAAAGAAGAAAAAAATTGAAAAACATCCGTATGTAAATTTCGGTCATTTTTCGTTCGAATTTTGGAAAAACTTTCTTCTACAAAGTTGTAGAGAATTAAATTTCCTATGGAATAAACATAAAAATTCATGTTTTTCTGATAAAAGGGCTATTTATTATGAATTATTGAAGTTTCAGAAATAAATATTTATATATATATATATATATATATATATATATATATATAACATGTGGGAAATTTTATTCAAAAGAGGAGGCTGCAAAGTTTCAAATCTAGTGGGCTGCTTTTTTTCGTGAATGTTATTTTGTCAACCATGGTATGCTAAGCCTTTTCTATAAATAGGGTGCTTAGTTAGAAATGAAAATCACACCAGAATCAGAAAATTTTCTATCTATAATATCGAGCGTATTTCTTGTGAGTATTCAGATACTTTGAGCGTTGATAACAGTGCAAATTTTAGTCCACATAATATCCGATATTCCGGTCAAAACTGACTCTCTTGTTAAGGTAAGGGATGTTATTTTCTTTCGTAAACGATGTTATTCTTTTCAATATCATTATACCAAAATATTGTCATGGATTTTATTATAAAATTCTTACTTTTTTCGTCGGGGTTACTATTCACGTATACGACAATATTCACGTATACGGCACTATTTGCGGAAAAATGAAGTTTTCTTCTATTTGTCCAAGTTGCTTGTTAAGGTTCCTATCTATGATTGGATCCAAGTTTTGATCTTCATTCTTGAATTTTGCTCTACAAAGTATTATTATAGAATATTCTTGAACTTGGATAAACTAAATTACGAATATCTAATCTTTGTCCTTTATCTCACTAGATTCGTTATTTATATTGTTTTTCATCATCCTCAGTCCAAATGGTAATATAACTAAATATCTTTGGCCTGTAGAGCAAAGATGAATGATTATCTGATGAATATCTTTGGCCCGTAGTGCAAAGATGAATATTTGATTCGAGATATATATATTGATTGATGTTAAAGGGATAAAATATTGATGATGGACTTTTAAATCATAGAAGATAGTAGACTTCATTCTCTACTTAACTCTTCTAATGAATTGTTATTTTCGCTGCGAATATTGATCTAAAACTTGTTGTCAATAATATTTTATCTGAATTATTGAAGACTAACGATAATTTATTTTCCATTATCTTAGTCATAATATTCTTTACTGGACTAGTTGAGATCACCTTTTTCATCTATTGTCCTTTTCAGGGAATGAGAATGTTGCGGGGACTAGTCGGGGAACAGTGTAATGGTCAGAGTTAGATCTGTAGAAGTCCCCACTATTCTATAAAATAGTGGGATAATAATTATAATGAATAAGAAATGAATTTGAATGTTTATATTTCGTATTATATACGATTTGCATTGAAATTCATAGTTGTATGGTCGTATTTCTCACGACCTTTTGTTATAAAAGATTTGTATTTGAAATTTTGTACCATGTATTTGGCGACTCAGAATGGGTTGGTATTGAACCTATTTTGGGGGCATCATAGTTAGTATCAGAGCTTAGGGATATGATCTCTGGCGGAGATCTGGGAATAGAACTAGGAGAGGAGAGACAAGTAAAATTTTCGTTAGTGTGTCCTACCTAAGCTTATTTGGTATTTAATTGGTCAGTCGGAGAATAGGGTTAATAAGTGATATGTTAATTTGTTTAATTAACCCTTGTTTTATGGCATTATTTGAGAATGGCACCTGAAAATCTAAACAATGGAGTGAATGAGACCGTTGAGGCACCGCTAATCACCAACTAGGATAATGTGATGTCGGGAGAAGAAGAAATCAAAAATATCCATGTGGTGAGTGAAGAATTAATAGTTACACCCGAGATAGTCGTAGAGGTAGCAGCTGAGAGTGAGGAAAAAGAGGAACCTGAGGAGGAGGATTTATTAGGAGAATTTTATGATCGAAATGTAGAACTGCAAGATCGTATTCATGAGTTAGAAGAAAAGGGTGAAGAACGACAGACAGCCGTGGAACAAAGGGATACAACAATTCAAGAAAGGGATACAGAAATTCAAGATTTTGCTACTCGATATGCAAGGCTTGAACAGAAGCTCTCTCCGGCAGAGCATATGATATTAGAGCTGGAATCTGAAAATGCAAATGTTAACGATCAGCTGAAAGAAAAAGCAATGGAACGAGTGAGAATTGAATTTGCATGGGTTAAAGCCGCACGACGCGTTGATATTTTAGAAAGAGACTGTCCGATCCAAGAAGGTCAAAATAGACGATATGGATTTCACTTTTTGGACAGCAATTGGAAGAATCCAACATCGAGTTTAGAATTACCCTGTGCATAGCGGTCAACCCCAATTCGATATGGATCGAAGAGTAATCATTCAAATCATGGATCAAGAGTGTGACGAAGCAGTTGAGGGTGGAATGAGCTTTATAGCAAAGTCAAGACCAGTTGGGATAGTGACACCAAAGACTGTCCCAGACAAATCAAAGTCGGTGGTTCCTGTAAGAGCGTTTGTCATGACTGCCCAAAATGCGAGGAACCCGAATGAATTTATCACGGGTTAGTTAATCATAAATTTTTGCGAAGTCTATACTTTATTAGATACCAGTTCTACCCATTCTGTTATTTCACCTACTTATGCTCAACGTTTGAACTTGACTTTTTGAGAAATTAGACTTTGACTTATCTGTTGAAACACTGTTGGGTGAAACCTTCGTTACATCTACAGTTTACAAATCTTGTTGATTCAAATTGGTGCCTTCACACTACCTGTGGATTTTATATCTTTGAAAATACTTGCATTTGACGTGATTTTAAGAATTGACTGATTAACCACTTATCATACCAAAATTGATTGTTTTCGTAAGGTTATTAGTTTTCATATTCCTAATCAACCAGTTGTGCGAATCCAAACCATCGAACCACTAAAATCAGACAATGTCATTTCAAGTCATACAACTATTCGTTTATTGAAAAACGGATGCCAAGTTTTCTTAGCCTATGTCACTGATTTAAACCAGAATACGTCAGATTTGAATGATATTTTTGTTGTTAATGAGTTTTCTGATGTATTTCCCAAAGAACTTCCCGGTCTACCCCCAGAACGTGAAGTTGAATTCTTTATTGACCTTGAACCCGGTACAAAACCAATTTTAAAAACCCTATATCGAATGACTCCTATTGAACTTCAGGAGTTAAAGGTCCAACTACAGGAGTTGTTAGACATCGGTTTTATTCGTTCTAGTACTTCTCATTGGGGTGCTTCTGTTTTATTCGTAAAAAAGAAAGACTGGAGTATACGACAGTTGTATTGACTATCGGGAGTTGAACCATGTCACCATCAAGAATAGGTATCTATTACCTCGTATTAATAACCTGTTGACCAATTGCGAGGTGTTATGGTTGAAGCACCATGAGGGTCATAGTTGGTATCAAATATTTGGATCATTTCGTGGTTGTCATTATTGATAACATTCTAATATACTCCAAAAGCCTCAAAATTTTTCTTAGAATGAACTCAATATGCGAAACCGACGTTGGTTGGAGCTGTTGAAAGATTACAATTATACCATCCAATACCATCCTGAAAAAAGCGAACGTGGTAGCTGACGCGTTGAGTAGAAGATCGTATACGGGTACAAGTGCGATATTGGCAACACGAAGCCTATTTTGAATGACGTACAAAGGATGAAGATAGAGTTAACGACTCCGGAGACCCACGTAATGATGTCAAATATACGCGTAGAACCAGCTTTAATGGATAGAGTTAAAGCTACTCAATCTACAGATTCGGAGCTGACGAATATGAAGAAGAAGGTGCAAGAAGATACTATTCCCGAAGCAAGAATAGATGAAGAAGGAATACTTTGAGTCAACTTCAGACTTTGTGTTCCTAACGATTCCGATTTGAAGTATAAAATTATGATGGAAACACAAAATACACCGTTTGCAATCCATCCTGAAAGTACCAAAATGTATCGTGATCGTCAACATACAATTTGGTGGAGCAATATGAAGAAAGAGATCGCAGAGTTTATCTCGAGGTGTTTAACGTGTAAACGTGTGAAGGCGGAGCCTCGAGTGCCAAAGGATCAGTTTGCAGAAAGTTATGGACACCAATTTATGATTTATTAGTCCATTTGAAATTCTTGACCGAGTAGAAAATGAGGCCTATAGACTCGCTTTACCTCTAAGCATGTCTCATATTTATAACATTTTTCATATATCTGTGCTACGAAAATACGTGAAAGACCCAAACAACATTATTGAGTTATAACCAAACGAGATAGCCGAAGATTTAACGTACGAGGAGGTACCTGTCAAGATCTTGGATAGGAAGGAGCATGTCCTACGCACAAAGATTATACCTCAAGTTAAAGTTTTGTGGAGGAACCATGATATCGACGAAATGACCTGGGAGTTAGAATCGGAAAATGAAAGCGAGGTATCCTCACCTTTTCGACATACCAGGTACGTACGTCAATTTCGAGGACAAAATTTCATAAGGAGGGGAGGTTGTAAGACCACAAATTTTATAAATAAAGATTTAATTTTCTTTATATACTATTTTTAAACAGTAAGGTGTTGATTGGATAAATGTGATAGTTATGGGTGAGCTGTGCAAATTTTTCAAAGTTAACAAGTGGTAATAAAATATTCATTGTTGTCGAAGAATATTCGTTTGGTAGTGGAATATTCTTGTTATCAGAGAATATTCGTACGACGGCGCAGACATTTATGGGCCCCACAACGAAATAATTGTCGGATGAAGAAAACGACAAGAATAAGTTTTTCTAAAAATAACGGCATAGTTGTTACCGTTAAAACTGTGAAAATACCCAGTGATAAAAATACAGTAATACGCGTTGTTGCACAGTAGCACACGGTATTGCACAGTATTTCTAATTATTGATTCTTACGTAAGAAGTCACTTACTCAATTATTATTACAGTAATTACTGTTCAATATTTTATATTATTGATTCAGTAATTACTACATTAATATTTGCATAATATTTTATTGATTCAATAATTATCATTGCACAGTATTTCAAATTATAAAATCAATAATTCATATTATTTGAATAATATTATTAGATAGCATTATTGGCAATGTCTAAGAAAGTTCTGTCTAGGAGTAGTTATTTAAATGCGCGCCAGTAAGGAAAAATCCTTATTGGAAAGCCCTCTCTTTCTTGGGAACGACCTGGTTGTCAATATTGTGGTTCTATAATATTATTTGTGAATAATTAATTATTGATAAAAATGATAAGGAAATATTTATTTAATGTTGATATAAATGGAGGAATTTTTAAAGAGACAATTATTGAGAGTTGATATTTTATCCTCTTTGATAATTTATTCAAATATATTATTATAATATTACATTATAAGTGTATGATGTAATAATATAATAATATAATAATGGTGATATTTTTATAATAAATTAATGGTTTATGAATAAATGAGGTGGAAGAGAGAAAATAGAATTTAATTTTTTTAATAATTATAAATATTTTATTATATATATATATATATATATATATATATATATATATACGTGTGTGTGTGTGTGTGTGTGTGGAAGAAATGGTGGGGATGAGAAAAGAAGAAAAGGGGAGAGAGAGAGTTAGTGGAAGAATATGAAAAAGGAGAAAAGAGAAAGAAAAAGAAAAAGGAAATTGAAAAACATCCGTATGTAAATTTTGAACATTTTTTCGTTTGGAATTTGGAAAAACTTTCTTCTACAAAGTTGTAGAGAATTAAATTTCTTATTGAACGAACATAAGATTCGTATTTTTCTGATAAAAGGGCTATTTATTATGAATTATTGAAGTTTCGGAAATAAATGTTTTAATATATATATATATATAAAATGTGGGAAATTTTATTCAAAAGAGGAGGCTGCAAAGTTTCAAATCTAGTGAGCTGTTTTTTTTTTCCGTGAATGTTATTTTGTCAACCATGGTATGCTAAGCCTTTTCTATAAATAGGGTGCTTAGTTAGAAATAAAAATCACACCAGAATCAGAAAGTTTTCTCTCTATAATATTGAGCGTATTTCTTGTAAGTATTTAGATACTTTGAGCGTTGATAACAGTGCAAATTTTCGTCCACATAATATCCGATATTCCGATCAAAACTACTCTCCTGTTAAGGTAAGGGATGTTATTTTCTTTCGTAAACGATGTTATTCTTTTCAATATCATATACCAAAATATTATCATGGATTTTATTATAAAATTCTTACTTTTTTCGTCGGGATTACTATTCACGTATACGGCACTATTCACGTATACGGCACTATTTGCGGAAAAATGAAGTTTTCTTCTATTTGTCTAAGTTGCTTGTTAAGGTTCATATCTTTGATTGGATCCAAGTTTTGATCTTCATTCTTGAATTTTGCTCCACAAAGTATTATTATGAAATATTCTTGAACTTGGATAAACTAAATTACGAATCCCTAATCTTTGTCCTTTATCTCACTAGATTCGTTATTTATATTGTTTTTCATCATCCTCAGTCCTAAATGGTGATATAACTGAATATCTTTGGCCTGTAGAGCAAAGATGAATGATTACCTGATGAATATCTTTGGCCCGTAGTGCAAAGTTGAACAGGTGTTGGGATGAACATGACAAACTGATGATACAAACGAATATCTTAGGCCCATAGTACAAAGATGAATATTTGATTCGAGATGTATATTGATTGATGTTACAGGGATAAAATATTGATGATGAACTTTTAAATCATAGAAGTTAGTAGACTTCATTCTCTACTTAACTCTTCTAATGAATTGTTATTTCCGCTGCGAATATTGATCTAAAACTTGTTGTCAATAATATTTTATCTGAATTGTTGAAGACTAATGATAATTTAATTTCCATTATCTTAGTCATAATATTCTTTACTGGGCTAGTTGAGCTCACCTTTTTTATCTATTGTCCTCTTCAGAGAATGAGAATGTTGCGTGGACTAGTCGGGGAACAGTGTGATGATCAGAGTTAGATCTGTAGAAGTCCCCACTATTCTATCAAATAGTGGGATAATAATTGTAATGAATAAAGAATGAATTTGAATGTTTATATTTCGTATTATATACGATTTGCATTGAAATTCATAGTTGTATGGTCGTATTTTTCACGACCTTTTGTTATAAAAGATTTGTATTTGGAATTCTGTACCATGTATTTGGCGTCTCAGAATGTGTTGGTATTGAACCTATTTTGGGGGCGTCACAATAACACATAATCAAAACTATAAATTTTATGATTTTTGAAGAAAAGACATTGATAAGTGTTCTTGATGAAATTAAACACTGCGAGTTTGTTTCTAAATCAGTTCACATAATTCCAAGCCTATTGAATTCGTTTATAAGCATGTTACCATAATCTATAATCGATTTATACAATATAATACTATCAAACATGAATTTGACAATTCCAAAACAAGTTCAATGTAACTTATGATGAACATGATTTCTTTATGTTCTTCATGTTTACATGATTTGGACAACTTAATTTATCCTACTAAACATATATATACATCAAAATCACCAATTTCATGAAGACTCATATTTACAGAGAATTAAGAGTTATAAAGAACATCAAATAAAACTCTTAAACTATAAGGTTAGAAATTATACCCTTTTTGGTTTGTGAGGAATAAGAAGATGATGATGGTGTTTGTTTTGGCTTAGCAAGGATTCCTCCTCCTTCTCCTTCTTCTTCTTCTCTCCTTTCTCTCTAACTTTATCTGTATATTTCTTTGTTCTAACACTGACTAAACTAACGTAGTTTTACAAAATATAAACTGATATACATATAATAGATATACACATAAATATAAAATATATAACTGACAACATTAATTTCCTCTACTAATTATATGTCAGTTACATGTTTTTTTAAAAATCAAAAAAGTCTTCAGGCTTTGTTTGGCCAACAACCCATATTTTTTAAAACTAGCTTTTTAATAGTTCAGGCCATTTTTGGTAAAAACTTTTTAAAATAGGTGTAAGGGCCTTGTTTGGTAAAATTAATTTTAAAAAATCCCTTTTAATTTACTTAATAAATCCATTAACACATACTTTCAATTTTACACTTTAATTAATTAAATCCTAACATTCCAATTTAATTAAATTAAAGCTAACATCAATTAATCTAATAACATTTGCCACATAACAATTAAAATTACTTGCTAATCATAATCTCATGTAACAATTACCACATAATATTCATTTAATTTAATATATTGCACTAAATCTCATTCGTTACATGCTATGCATAGAAATTAATGATTTTGATATTTTTAAATTTCTCCATGTGAAAAGACAACACTTTAGCAAACATACATTTAATTAATTTTATATACCAAAATAAATTAGATCTTATTTTAGATTGATATTTCCCACTATTTTCTTTAAACTATATTACCATCACTTATATAGTTCGACAACATCTAATTAAAGATTTGTTAGTGAGAATAAGGATCCCATTTCAAATGTATATAGCCTTGTGTGTGCACAAAAAATGATATATAAATAAATAGGTAGACAACTCTTGTCAATTACATCGACATGTAACTCCTTGTATTCTGTCTCTTAGATCATAATGGTCAAGTGTGCGCACATCTGAACTAAAATAATTTAAGTTAAGTCCAACCTAGCACTCTATATATTCAAAAAAGAAAAAATATTATCCTTATGTGTGCACAACAAAATAATATTGTTCAATTAACTTTATAAGCATAAAATGTGATTAAATTAATATCTTAAATACTTAATACTTTTTTTGTGTGTATACAACAAACTCATATTAAATATTTATTACTCTATTAATTTATCATGGTAGAAGGTGAAGTTCGATATTCTAAATATCATTGAACGCTTTAAACTTAATATGATTTCTTTGAGGGGTTTGTTATTATTTATCTCATCTTATTTAGCGCGCATGCACACATATATATAAAATAAGCGTCATTTTATTAAAACATGCGAAATATATTTCCATAAAATATAACATATATAATACTTAGCATACACATATAGAATACTATATTCTACCCAGATTGATTATGGATTTTTATTCTAGTTTGGTTCACTAGAACCACCAAGTGAACCAAAAGGTCAAACCTAGGAGTGCAAGAATTTAAATTTAAACGTAACTATTATATTTAAACCCGGGCTCTAAACAAACGGGTCTTCACGCGTTCCTTGCTCCTTGGTCTCCAATTTCTTCAAGATAATTTTAACTATTTCTATTACATAAACTATTTAAATTAAATAGAAACCTTGATCAGCAGTCAAGGGGAAGTACATAGGAGGGAGATAGAATTTTACGTCAAGAAAAAACTAGAGAAAACGAGGTACGCAGACCCCATTTAATAAAACTCATTCATTAAAGTATTCAACTAAAATAAAATCCAATAATATTGGTCAATAGTCCATAATCAACCTCATTTATTATCATACATATCACCATATGCATCAATAAATAAATATTCATCTCATGAATTAAAACATTCCATATATATATGAGTATCATTTAATGGGAAATTTTAAATTGCATGAAATCCAATTTCAAGATTAAAATAAACTCTTTATTTTAATTATAAAATTATTAAGAATAATATATATATATAATATTATATATATATATATATATATATATAATATAGCCGTAACTTTAACGTGTTAATATATATATATATATATATATATATATATATATATATATATATATATATTATTAAAGCCACTATTTTAGATTCCTTCTAAAAAACACATTATAAGAAGCCTTTTTGAATCCCTTATTCACCAGTAACGTGATACACTCCAAAAAAAGTGCTTTTCGTGATTCGTCCCAAAAAACAAAATTAGCGATTTGGCCCTTTTTTTTCTTTCCTTCCATAAAGTAATTCTATACAACTAATTATGCCCAATAAATTATTCTAAATACATACCCATACGTATATGAAATCAAAAACAATTAATAATTGCATAAAGGATGATCAGGGTAATGGTTTTGTAAAAATTTTGTAAACTCTTATATACCATACTTCTGCTTATTTTGCAATTTGATTACCCTCTAATTTAATTTAGACTCATCATGTAATATGATGACATCCTTAGTGTCAGTTAAGTACTTTAAGATGTTTATCACTGTCTTACAATAATCTTCTACAGAATATGACTGATCAATATCATGTCTCGTAAATTTCATTGCATACATAAAAGTAACTCATGCGATCTCTCTTTTATTGAGGATAATTTTAGAGAAATACACTTCGTGGCTCATCATCATGAGACACCTTTTTGGAGTTTGTCATCCTAAACGCCTTTAGCATTTAATGAATATACGTTCCTTGGGTTAAGCCAAACATCATTTTAAATCTATCTATACAGATTTATATCCCCAATATAGGATGTTCTACCTAAATCATTTATGGAGGAATGTTTAGACAACTTTATTTTGATCGATTGTAGCATAGGAATGTTATTCCTAATCAGTAATATATCATCAACATATAATACAAGGAATGAAACAGCGCTCCCACTAACCTTCTTGTACACATGGTTCATTCTCGGTTTTTATAAAATCAAACTCTTTGATTGTCTCATCAAAATGAATGTTTCATCTTTGAGAAGCTTGCTACACATAAATGAATTGTTGTAGCTCATATACATAATCTGCTTCAACCATTGAAACAAAACCATCTGGCTGTATTATACATACATTCTCCTCTATAAATGTATATTTGAGGAAGGGCGTCTCCACGTCCATTTTTCCATATCAAATAATAATAAGCTGCAATCGCAAGTAAAATCCAAATGGTCTTGTGCATTGCTTCAAAGATCCATTTCAAATTTTACGGTTATCTACCATTTCTCTGAGTCTTAATTACTCATAGCATGTCGTAATTCAATGGATCATCATTATTCATGACGTGTTCCTCATTGTCATCCATTATGACGAATCCATACCTCTCAGGTATCTTCGGTACTCTTCTAGATTTATGAATAGGGTGATGTACAGAAGGTGTCTCTACTTGGACATTTCATCCAATTGATCTGTAGTGGTTTGTGGTTCTTAAATTTCTTCAAGCTCTATTTCCTCCCACTAGCCCCTTCAAGGATAAACTCCTTTTCCAAGAAGGCAGCGTGTTGCAACAAACACCTTTTACTCAGTAAGATTGTAGAAATAGTATCCCAAACTTTCTTTAGGATATCCCACAAACGTGTACTTATCAGATCTTGTCCCAAGCTTATCATTTTGAAACCTTTTCACATAAGCTGGACATCCCCAAATCTTAACATGTTTAAAACCAGATTTTCTTCCTGTCCACATCTCATATGGAGTCTTGGGGACAGATTTTGAAAGGACCTTATTTAGTAGATTTGCAGCCGTTTCTAGGGCCTTACCCCATAATGATACTGGAAGATCGGTAAAACTCATCATGGAATGAACCATGTCCAACAATGTTCAATTTCTCCTCTCAGATACTCCATTTATGTAATAACCCAATATTTTTATACAATTAAATAAGAAATTTTACGTATAATTTTATATATATATATATATATATCAAAGATAATATGTGGGAATATGTGTAAGGTAACGAATATGTATTTATGTGATAAGTATATATTTATTTATTGCACGAATAATTTGAAATAATTTTTTTAATAAAGGAATTATAGATTACTATAAATTATATCCTTATAATAAACTAATTTTGATAGTAAAATATTTTATTATTTATTTTTTATGAAAATATGATTAATATATTATTTCAATGATATAAGAAAGGATTTTTAGAATTATTATAATAATTATTTTATTATAGGAATTTATCAAGATTAGTTAAGTTAATTATTTTAAATTAATTAGTAATGGTATATTAGGTAAAGTGAGATTATAGATCAGAAACCCTAATTTTTGATCTATATTATGAAATTTTATGAATTAGTACAATTATTATATAATTGTATTTAAAAAGAAAAGTATAATTATATCATGAATAATAAGAAATTATTTTCTTAAGGAATTTGAATATTAAATATGATTATTAACTATATTTATATTCAAATATATATAAGTATATTAATACAAGATATGATTATAAATTTTAGTTATAATTATGATACTTAACATAATTATATGAATATATGTTAAGAATTTAATTATTTATTGTATTTACATATTAACATAATAATTGATTATATTGGTATTTAAATGAAAGTGTGTATATTATGTGATTATGAATAATAATTAGGAAACCCTAATTTCTAATTTAGAAACCTTAATTTTTCTAATTAAAACCCTAATTGGAAATCCTAGAAATTAATTTGTAAACCCTAAGGGTTGGGATAAAATGACAAAAAGCCATTAAAATGGTAAGCAAATTGTCCAAAATACCCTTTTTGCATTTTTATAAGAAAGTGTTCAAATCTTGCCAAAATATTTGGTGGTTCACCAACTAAATATTTCACATGTGCTCTATATCTATTATATCAGCAAATCCTTGCCACCTAGCATCAATTGTGACCATGGATTAAAAATATCAAAGATTAAAAGTAAGAAAATGACTTACTTTAGTTTTTAAAAGCCAACAACTCTCTCTCTCTCTCTCTAACCTTCAAATTTTGAGAGTGAAAGGGAGTGATAATATAAGCTAATATCATATCTTAGCTCTCAAGGATCAGAATCAAAAGTCAGATCCAAAGATCAAAGCATAAAAAGGTATAAAACCCTAAATTTTGTAAATCCTTGTGATTCATGTTATATGTTGTGTTTAGATGTTTAAAGTTATATTATATGATGTTATTTAGTGATCTAAGATATTACATCAAGGATCCATAAACATCTAGATGCAAGAAATTAGAGTTTTAGAAACTGATCAAGAACCCTAAAATATTTGTCTGACAGCCTAATGTCAGGGCTCGTAGATCTGTGTGTTAGATGATATGTGTGTTTAATGTTTTAGATTTGTTCTCTGTCATGAGGAGAGTAGACTGGAAGTGGAATCAAGTCCATTCCATGTCCAGATCTGTAGATAATGATGGTAAACAGGGTTGACCGAGCACGAAATCTGTTTCTGGGCAACCTAGAAAATTCCCAGATTTCCAAGAATGTCTGACAAGCACTTTTAAGGCCTCTGATCTTGCTACTGATGAGTGATTAGGCCATGTTAGTGTAATGGATGTGTAGACTGACATGTAGACTACACATACATGCCCTTAGACCACTTAGATTAGCAACAGAATCAAAGTAGTGGATGGTCAAACAAGGGTTGACCAACTGCCTAGATGAATTTTTGGAAAACCCAGAATTCATCAAGAACAGATTTCTGACAAGGTTTGACCAGCCTTGATCTTTCATATGTGATGTTGTTAGGTTGATCAAATGAATGATACTTGTTCCTTAACATAAGGACAACAAGATTTGACCCTTTAAATGCTCTAAGTAAGCATGGAATGCAAACTATAGGGATCCAAAGTAGCACCCATGAACTGTTCTTCATTTATGGGTAACCCAGAAATGAAGAACAGCCACTGACAAGAACTTTGATGGCTTAAATCTCATTGTTACGATGTAATTTGGCCATGAAACTTGTTTGAGGTTGTAGTATTACATCAATACTATAACCTTAATGTTGGTCGGAAAACCGATCACTAAACACGCGCAAGTATACGCGGTCTAACAAGTAATACAGTGATAAGGAAAGTGTCGTGCCGACGAGGAACTATCACTAATATTTACCAAATACCAACTTTGTATCGCTTAAGTCTTATTCGAACAGTAAACTAATAGGAGTGTGGTTAAACTAGTTATAACTAATTATTAAAGCAAGTAAACGGATAACGAATGGTAATCGAAGGAATTACAAGCTAAGGTTACAACTTCACCCCACACAGGCATTCTGTCGAACACCTGGCGTGCTATGCTTCATCAAACTTCCTACCCTTCTCTCTTTGGTCTTAATGGTCACGACAGTTTGTCGACCGAGAACACACAGGTGCTCATACACCTTTGTCGTGGTATGCACAAACATATCCTCTCCAAATCCACCCGAAAGGGAATAGAACATAAAAGGACATCCAAGCTAAGTGATAATCCTACACATGTCTATGCGAATTAACTTAACAAGGATTTAAGCATAAGTTCTCAATTAGGTCACACGTGGCACAAAGATATATGTCTGTTCTACACACACTTATGCAGTCGAAACTCATAATCACATGCCAATATATTTAGGTGTAAATCTATAATCCTTCTTTCGATATCATATAGATTACCAAAATTATCACTAATGTCTTAGTGAGAATCATTAAGCATGAATATATTAAACCAAACCATATGGTGCCAACCAAAGAGATAAGACAGTCAATTTAACTAACAAAGGGTTCCGTTATAACCTTAGAGCCAAAACTTAGTTCATACCTATTGAACAAAATATAAGTAGCAATAAAGACAACATTTATGGATTACAAAATTAGAGGAAATAAATGGATAAGAATAAACTCTGTCAAGGCTCTTCAGTCTCCAAGCATTCCGCTCCTTTCAAGCTCTCCAATCCGTGTAGCTCACTGATCTTGTTGCTCCAAGAAAATCCCAGACTTTATCCTAATCTACCTAATCTATATTTACAAACATTACCTAATAATTAGAGAGAGAAAGTACAAAAGAGATCTAATCTATCCTAAGCTAAGCTAACCGATTCTATCCCAGTCTTCTTTCTCTCCTCCCTCTTTTTGCTCTCTTATTCCTCTCTTTTTCTACCTCCTTTTTCTGGCAGAGGCTCCCTTGATATATATATATATATCTATTTTTCTCCTTTTGCTAGGTCAAAAGCAAGCCTTTTCTGCCTGGGCACCGGAGGTCGCGCTGCGGCGCGGGCAATCAGCTTATAAGTGGCGCTGCGGCGCCATGTTAAAATCAAAAGACTGGAGGTCGCGCTGCAGCGCGAGTCCATAAAGGAAATGTGGCGCTGCAGCTCCAGGATGACATCAGCAAGGACCAGGGGCGGCGCCGCGACGCGAGAATGAGACTAGGCATTGGCGCTGCGGCGCGAGTATATGTAAATTATCCATTTTGTCCCCTGAAAGCTAGAAAAGTCCTATAAAGCCTGCAATACATCGGTTAAACATAATAATACTATAAACATATAAAACTATATAAAAACTACGATGATCAGGCAACTATTTAAGCCATAAAGTATCCGATTTGCGGGTATAAATCCCACTCATCAAATACCCCCAAACTTAAGTCTTTGCTTGTCCTCGAGCAAACTATCTAACACAAACTCACAATAGAAAACACACGCGAAATAAAAATATCACTGTATACTAGTATCATGGCTTCTAAGCTCGATCATGGCTACTCCCAAAAAACATGGCAAACACAGATATAAGTAAGAGTTCATTCAGTTTCAAGCATAAGACTGTATTCGATCCATTCTATGTCTGTGTGTGGGGACCAACCATCTTAACTAATCATCGCTCAAATAAGTTCGCACAGTCAATTGTTAATACCCATATGCACACTCCGTAACTTAAACATTCCACAAGCATTAAGAATAAGACACAAGTGCAGAGAAAGATCAAAAGACTATAGCATAAAGAAAGTAAAATCTGACTCGGACAGTACTTAATTACCTTAGGCTAATCAGAGCTACCCATTAACGAGCTTTTGATCAGTGACTCCCAAGTCAGATGACTTTAGGGCACTAGGTGTGGAACACCCCTATGAATCTAATAACTCGAGCAGCAAAGACCACGTAATCAACATAAGCCAAATTAGACTTTACGAAATCTGAAGATTATTAGGCGAGTGCATTTTATGCTCCATCTCAACATCGGTCCTGCTTTTATGGGTGAGTGCGTTTTACGCTCCATCTCGACCCACCACAAGACTTTCGATATTCAATCTTCTTTTCAAATATTTTTTTTTACAACATGCCAGAATCCAAGATCCAAAACTGTATATGCGTCGAAGTCTTTTATTACCTTGTAACAACGAAAGTTTATAAGAGTGAACATACTCCCAAAGCAATAAACAGGCGAACTAAATTTGAAAAATAACTAGTTAGCCCAGTTGGTCGATGCTTGCTAAAAAGGACGGATCAATAATAGTCTCAACTTATCGATTGAACAACCCCTAGCTCATACATGCTTGACACGACTCTAAGAGATAAGCATAATTACTTGACGCTTGTCATTAGCCACAATCAAAAATTAGTGAAAAATATACCACCCTTGCATAAAAGCAGCTCAAAATAGGGTAATAAAGCCATTAACATGGCACAAGCATATAAATCTGTAAAAGCCCAAAAAGATGGCTAAAAACCACAAACATGCTAATAATAACCAAAGCGTTAATAAATAACCAAAAACTGTTCATGGCATCCATCATAATAAACCCAAAACATAATACCGTAGTTCAAAATGACTGCACTACAATCCTGATAAAAACCTAAGCAAAGTACTAAAATAGCAACCTATCATGGCAATAGACAGAAATAAAACAGATAATAAACCATAACACCCCCAAACTGAAGGTGAGCAATGCCCTCATTGCTAAACATATATCAATCTAAACAAGAGGGCTTCCCTAAAGTCTGGTCACTCGGTAGCAGCAGCGTCCTCGTCAGCTTCGGCGGGTGGTGATGGTGGAAGGTATGGTGGGAAGACAGAAGGCTCTGGGAACTGGAATGGAGTGAACTCAGAATCCTCGCCACTATACACGGTGTATATGCTCTGCATCGTGTTGACCAGCTCAGCCTGATACTGCATCGCTATGTCTTGCCTCAAGGCCACCGCTGCTATGTGCCTCTGCTGCCTCTGAGCATTAGCATCCTGGTTCTGATGTAGCAGAGTGAGGGATGCCATGATTTCTGCCAGTAGTCCCTGTGAAGCTGGGCCTGCGTCTGGTGGCTGCGAAGGCTCTGCTGTAGGAGGTGGCTCGGTAGGTGGCCCGAATCCTTCGCCTCTAATATGAAAAATAGCCCCGTCCCACACATCGAAGCGTGAGATGGTCTGATGGTCAATGACTGACATGGGCGGCAAAGCTATCTCTTCTGGCCCCCAATGGATACCTGCCCTCTTGCACAGCCGGGTGATCAAGGATGGATGTGGAAGTCCCGTAGAGATATTCCTCTTGATTGCCTATATGATGGACTCATGGATGAGAACTCCGATGTCCACGTTCAGACCCGTGACAATGGCAAATAATAGGATCGCTCTATCCTTAGTCACGTTGCTCAAGTGACGAGTCGGGATCATGTTGGCACAAATAAAGCTGAACCATGCCTTCCCATAGCGACTGAGTGCAGCATGCGGGAAACTGGTCCTCTCACCCGTGAAGTCATTTGTCTTCCATGTAGTCTCGGGCTTGCAGAGCCTCCTAACAATATCCTCGAGGTCATAGCTGCGGACTCCCTGCTCCATATAGTCCTTACCCTCGAAACCGGGCGTCGCGAACAGTGCATTGATGGCTTGGCTTCCAAACGCCACTGACCGCCCCCTAACTTGAACAACAGCAGGACCTTCGGGACTAGCATTTGCATAGAACTCTCTAACTACAGATACAATGGCCGACTCAGGAGGTTTTGTGAAGTGCACCCACTGGCGACCCGCAATCATTGCTAACAACTCGCCATCCTTTGTTTTGTCAGGCCTCAAACCCCGTTTAGGAATCAAATTTCGTGTGGCAAAGGAGCTTTTGTATCGTTTCCATGCCTCTTCGTTAACAAATTTGGTGTTGTCCCATGCCGTTGGTGCTGCGGACGAGGAACCGCTGACGCTCAGGCGTTGCCTTTTTGAAGCCATGTCAGAATTTGCAGCAATTGGCTTGAACAGAAGCAGGACTCGATTCCCAACTTCGCCAAACTTAGGCTAGAGTAATTCCCAATGCAACTTCAATGTCAAACAACCCCAAACAGTTAAATTATCTCTCAGTCAATTTATCAAACACCTTGTGCGCGCTCTCAAAACCCAACTAGATAGCCCTTTGTTTGTGAATGCTTTAACCAGATTTCCGTCAGTGGAAATCACCCAAACAAACAACAAGAGATGGATAATCCTAATAATTCGATCCACATACGTTTCTAATACATAAAATCCAAAATTACCTCGAGTTGGAAACACTTGCTTGATTATGGTGTCCTCTTGATAGTCCTTAGTTGTGTAATCAATTAAGGCCAATTTGTATGTTGGTGGGTGTGGAGCAGGAAATGGGCTGGAGTATTGAGGAGTCAGTACTGGTAGATGTGGAGAAGAGGTAATGTTTGGGGTTTACCGAAACAGCCGAGAGAGAGGGGAGGTGAATGGCTAAACTGCTGGCCTCAATCTATTTTTGAAAACCAAAACTCACTATCGGCGCTGCGGCGCGGGTATTCCTTCTTTGCTTGGCGTCGCGGAGCGCCTTGGCAGTAGCTTGGTCTCGCCCTTGGCGCTGCGGCGCGAGTCCCCCTTTGTTTCTGGGCGCTGCGGCGCGATATAGGAAATTTGAATTATTACATGGCGCTGCGGCGCGAAGTTCAGTGCATATGCTGGCGCTGCGGCGCCAGCCTTTTATCTGAGTTTTTCCTGCACAAAAACCATGTATTAGACAACATATATTACACAGATAACATGCTAAGTAAACAACATGCTATATACAAAATTCTAACTAAGATATACACTAGCAACATACTAAATAACATGTTGCCTGCTATAATCACAAAAGCATACGCATTGGCAACGATGTTTACATGGTAAAAAGAAAAGACACAATATAAACTAGACATAAGTAAAGAAAACAGAGAAAATTGATACTGAGATGGGGTTGCCTCCCCACCAAGCGCTTGTTTTAAAGTCGTCGGCTTGACTATACCGATGCCGCTCAATCCGGCTCATAAGCAAAATTGACCTTTTCATGCCGCCTATTTTTCAATTCCTTAAAATTTGTGGCGGACATGGATGATTGATCATCCTCGTTTTCTTCACCCATCGGCACGAAGAATCTTTCACCACTGGAATTATCCACTAATTCGCCTTTTTCATCAAGTTGAAAGCGTTCTTTGTGCACTAGCGGGCCCTCCAGGATTTCCACAATCGTGAGCGTGGCTTCCGATTGTTGATTAGTCTTGACAATACAACCACTCTTTATCCTCTTCTCTCCAACTTCAGGCTCCACTTGTTGGACAATTTGCACCATGACATCTCCCTCAACAACTTTGTGAGACTCACCGCCTTCTCCTTGCGTATCCACCGTGCAATGCTCTACTGCTTCATCGTTGAGATCGGTTATGACCAGTAGATTGCCCTGCGATAGATTTATGATGGCATTGACGAGTTGTCCCAATTGATTTTCGAGGCTTTGCAATGCGGCGTCTTGGCTTGCCATTCGAACCTCATTTCTTTCTATAAAGTTGGTGAGGAGCTCTTCAAGCTTTTTCTCTTCTGTTAAGTCTGCCGAAAAGCTCTCATTGGGTTGGAATGTCACCTTATACTGCGAAGGAGATGGACATTCAAATTGATTCGGATAGGAGTAATTCGGATCATGATATTGCTCTTGACTATAGTCCCAAGAGTTTGGATAACCCTGACAGTTTGGATGATAGGAAATCTGTTCAATGTCAGCTCGTTCCTGACAGTAGGCAGTCTGAGTGGGCTCACACTCAAGATTATCAGAAAACCTCAAGACATTTGCAATTTGAGCTCGCAATTTCTCGAGTCCTTCTTCCGAGTTTGATTGTGTAGTCATCTCATAAGGCCATTGATAACATTGATCGTCCATAATCTGTAAACTTAAAAACACAAAGGAAGATCAAACAAATAAAAGAAATAAATACACATTCAAATTAAGACTAAATTGATTTAAATCAATATTGGACAATATTAGAATAATAGTTCCCCGGCAACGGCGCCAAAAACTTGTTGGTCGGAAAACTGATCACTAAACACGCGCAAGTATACGCGGTCTAACAAGTAATACAGTGATAAGGAAAGTGTCGTGCCCGACGAGGAACTATCACTAATATTTACCAAATACCAACTTTGTATCGCTTAAGTCTTATTCGAACAGTAAACTAATAGGAGTGTGGTTAAACTAGTTATAACTAATTATTAAAGCAAGTAAACGGATAACGAATGGTAATCGAAGGAATTACAAGCTAAGGTTACAACTTCACCCCACACAGGCATTCTGTCGAACACCTGGCGTGCTATGCTTCATCAAACTTCCTACCCTTCTCTCTTTGGTCTTAATGGTCACGACAGTTTGTCGACCGAGAACACACAGGTGCTCATACACCTTTGTCATGGTATGCACAAACATATCCTCTCCAGATCCACCCGAAAGGGAATAGAACAGAAAAGAACATCTAAGCTAAGTGATAATCCTACACATGTCTATGCGAATTAACCTAACAAAGATTTAAGCATAAGTTCTCAATTAGGTCACACGTGGCACACAGATATATGTCTGTTCTACGCACACTTATGCAGTCGAAACTCATAATAGCATGCCAATATATTTAGGTGTAAATCTATAATCCTTCTTTCGATATCATATAGATTACCAAAATTATCACTAATGTCTTAGTGAGAATCATTAAGCATGAACAAAATATAAGAGATAAGACAGTCAATTTAACTAACAAAGGGTTCCGTTATAACCTTAGAGCCAATACTTAGTTCATACCTATTGAACAAAATATAAGTAGCAATAAAGACAACATTTATGGATTACAAAATTAGAGGAAATAAATGGATAAGAATAAACTCTGTCAAGGCTCTTCAGTCTCCAAGCATTCCGCTCCTTTCAAGCTCTCCAATCCGTGTAGCTCACTGCTCTTGTTGCTCCAAGAAAATCCCAGACTTTATCCTAATCTACCTAATCTATATTTACAAACATTACCTAATAATTAGAGAGAGAAAGTACAAAAGAGATCTAATCTATCCTAAGCTAAGCTAACCGATTCTATCCCAGTCTTCTTTCTCTCCTCCCTCTTCTCGCTCTCCTATTCCTCTCTTTTTCGACCTCCTTTTTCTGGCAGAGGCTCCCTTGATATATATATATATATATATATATATATATATATATATATATATATATATATATATATCTGTTTTTCTCCTTTTGCTAGGTTAAAAGCAAGCCTTTTCTGCCTGGGCACCGGAGGTCGCGCTGCGGCGCGGGCAATCAGCTTATAAGTGGCGCTGCGGCGCCATGTTAAAATCAAAAGACTGGAGGTCGCGCTGCAGCGCGAGTCCATAAAGGAAATGTGGCGCTGCAGCTCCAGGATGACATCAGCAAGGACCAGGGGCGGCGCCGCGACGCGAGAATGAGACTAGGCATTGGCGCTGCGGCGCGAGTATATGTAAATTATCCGTTTTGTCCCGTGAAAGCTAGAAAAGTCCTGTAAAGCCTGCAATACATCGGTTAAACATAATAATACTATAAACATATAAAACTATATAAAAACTACGAAGATCAGGCAACTATTTAAGCCATAAAGTATCCGATTTGCGGGTATAAATCCCACTTATCACTTAACACCATTTCAAACCCAGAAACTTAAAGACCAAAGATCTAGCATTGGTCAAACTAGGTACCCGGTTAACAGTGTATGAATGTTCTTCATTGCTCAAGAACACCTATAGCGACAGTTTTTTGTTGCTATAGGCCTTCAGCGACGGTTTTAATAAAAATTAATTATATTAATTAAAATAAATATAAATTAATTATTAAAAATTCATAAAATTATTTTAAGTTATAAAATTTAACTTTTAATATTTTGACATAAATTTCATTAATATTTTAATTTAATTAAATATTAATGATATTTAATTTATTTAATGATTATATTAAATAAATTAGTTAAAAATGATTTTTATATATTAAAAATCATTTTAAATAATATTAAAGTATTATAAAATATTTTAAGTTATAATAAATAACTTTTAATATTTTAAGATAAATGTCATTAATAATTTAATATTAATGATATTTAATTTATTTAATAATTATAAATGATTTTAATATTTTAAAAATGATATTAAAGTTTTAAAAAGTATTTTAAGTTATAATAAATAACTTATAATATTTTGATAAGAATTTCATTAATATCTTAATATTAATGATAATGCACTTATTTAATAATTATATTAAATAAATTATTAAAAATAATTTAAAGGTTTTATAAATCATTTAAAGGTGAAATAAATGTAATAAAAATATTTTAAGTAACTTTTAATATTTTGATATGAATAACATTAATATTTTAATATTAATGGCAAGTACTTAAAAATGATTTTAGTACTTTAAAAATCATTTGAAAGTAATATTAATGTTTTAAAAATATTTTAAATTATAATAAATAACTTTTAATATTTGAAAATAAAATACATTAATATTTTAATATTAATGGTAATTATTTAAAAATGATTTTAATATCTTAAAAATTATTTAAAGGTAATATTAAGGTTTGAAAAATATTTTTAGGTTATAATAAATAACTTTTAAAGTGTTGACATGAACCTCATTAATATTTTAAATTATTTAAATATTAATGATAATGATATTAATTGATAAGTAAATCATTAAAAATGATATAAGTGTTTGAAAAATCATTATAAATGATTTTAATGTTTGGAAAAAATATTATAAATGATAATAAAATTATCTAATATAATATTTAAGTTCTTGAGCAAAGTTTCATTAAAAATAAATTCGTTAATTATCCATTAATGTAATCAAGATGCCGAAACGATACCGAACTCAAACGAAATAGACATAGTTTGACTAGGTATACGTTCTTATGTATTTTAATGACTGGCATGACTATGTGACAACATGTTTAAGCAGTATTGTAAGACCCCAACTTTTATGAATAAAGATATAATTTTCTTTATATATTATTTTGAAATAGTAAGGTGTTGATTTGATAAATGTGAAAAGTTATGGGTGAAATGTGCAAATATTTCAAAATAAGTAAGTGGTTATAAAATATTCATTGTTGTCGGAGAATATTCGTTTGGTCGTGAAATATTCTTGTTGTCGGGGAATATTCGTACGACGGTGCAGCCATTTGTGGGCCTCACAACGGAATAACTGTCGGATATATAAAGCGACAGAAATAACTTTTTTATAAATAACAGTAAAATTGTTACGGTTAAACTGTTGGAATACCCGGTGATAAAAATACAGTAATACGCGTTATTGCACAGTAGCACATGGTATTGCACAGTATTTCGAATTATTGATTCTTACGTAAGAAGTCACTACTCAATAATTGTTACAGTAATTACTGTTCAATATTTTATATTATTGACTCAATAATGTCTACATTGATAATTGCATAATATTTTATTGATTAAATAGTTGATACGTTGATATTTTGTATTATTGATTCAATAATTGTCACTGCACAGTATTTCACATTATCAAATCAATAATTCATATTATTTGAATAATATTATTAGATAGCATTATTGACAATGTCTAAGGAAGTTCTGTCTAAGAAAAGGGTTAGGAAATTGCGTGCCAATAAGGAGAAATTCTTATCAGAAGGCCCCATCTTTCCTAGGAACGACCTGGTTGTCAATATTGTAGTTCGGTAATATTATTTTTGAACAATTAACTTGTTGATAAATATGAAGAGGAAATATTTATTTTAATTTTGATATAAAAGGAAGAATTTTTAGTATAAGACATTTGTTGAAAAATTTACATTTTATCTTCTCCGATAAATTATTTATTCAAATATATTATTATAATACTACCTCCGTCCCACAATAAGTGCCTTTTTAGGCTTAATATTTTTTTCTAAAATAAGTGATGTGTTAGAATTCTAATGCAATTTTTATAATATCTTTCCATATGTGCCTTTATGCAACCAATGATATTTATTGCATATTTATTGGGAAGTTGAAAGGTTGAAGAAAGAGAAAGAAAGACCAAAAGACAATAAAAAAAGTCTCAAACAAAATAAAGAAAGTATATTAAGGGTATTTTTGCCATTTTAGCTTGTTTATTGGTATGCGTAATTTAAGCTAAAAAAACACTTATTATGGGACGGAGGTAGTATTATATTATAATTTTATAATGTGATAATATAATAGTACAATTTTATCATTTTGAGTGGTAATATTTTTGTAATAAATTCATGGTATAAAATAAAATGAGATGGAAGAGAAAAGAATTGAATTGAAATTCTTTTAATAATTATAAATATTATATATATATATATATATATATATTATATAAAGCATGTGGGATAATGTTTTTTTTCCTTCTTGGTATGCTCCCAAACTTGCCAAATTTTTCAAAGCTTGAGAAATTTCTCCGAAGGCTTAGTTTCTCAGCACTGGCATGCTAAGCTTTTCCTATAAATAGGGTGCTTAGTTAGAAATGAAAAACACACTAGAATCAGAAATTTTTCTCTCTATAATATCGAGTGTATTTCTTGTGAGTATTTAGATACTTTGAGCGTTGATAACAGTGCAAATTTTTGTCCACATAATATCCGATATTCCAGCCAAAACTACTCTCCGGTTAAGGTAAGGGATGTTATTTTATTTCGTAAACGATGTTATTCTTTTCAATATCATTATACCAAAATATTGTAATGGATTTTATTATGAAATTCTTACTTTTTCCGTCTGAGTTACTATTCACGTATACTGTGACACCCCCAAATCCGGGTACTTCGTTTCCACATGATTTGGTGTTCACTTTCTAACTATAACAAACATCTACCCAATATATCTTAAAATAAATTACAACCTTTATTCAACTATTAATAAAATCTCCCTTAAAACAAGGGTTACAACCTTCTCAAAATCAATCCTTACAACCTTCTCAAAATCAATCCCAGGGTTACTCTAACCTTGATATGAATATAATAAAGTGCAGAAATAAAACATAACATTCAATTATTACAATCATTCTCAATTAAATAAAAACAAGTCTTCACTTGCTTTGCTTTCCCATGCCCTTACTTGTAGACGGAGCATCAGCGTTATCAACCTTAACTGAAATTGTTATTTAATGCAAGAGTAGGCAAACCACAGCTCACTGGAGTTTAACAATAATATATACATGAAAGGAATTCTTTAAAAAGAATCTGAATAACTTAGCTTACTTCAACAATAAAGAATTGAATAATAATTCTCTATCAACATTAAAATTCGAATATATAATTTATCTGAGTGTCATAAGACCTTTGAACTCTTGTCCTAGGTTATAAATATTTCTATTTAAACCTTTAACAGTCAATAAGACTATGGACCTTAACTCGTACTTAGGAGGATCAGCCCTTCGTACCATGTATTGTGCACAAACATCTTAACGGTATGCGTAGTAACCTCCCCTAGTATATAGGGTTGTTCAACTCAGTAATTTGAATTCAAGTCCGCACCAAAGAAAATTTGGTTTGGATAAGCTTACAAGGGTAATTTAGAATTCACGTTCATCAACTAAGGATTAGTTGAATCAACTTCCAATAATTCATAAATAAAAGAATTATGAATTAACATATGCTTTACAATTAACTTAAAATATTTAAAATAATAACTGGATCTTACTTGAACAATAAGTTAAGATCATTTCAATTAAATAAACAATTGTCTAATACAGAAATAGAAAGGACATTCTCAACAATGAATATATGAATTCAAGAATTTGTATATAATCAACAAGTTTAGGGTACAGAAAACTTGTATAACATTAACGAGTTTAGGGTTTAGAAGACTTGCCTCAAGCGCAAGCTACTTAATTCAATTCACGTACTTTAATACTTCCTATACACATTCAATTATAATAATCTAAATCAGTTAACACATAACTACTTCTCATAAGTGGTTAACCCTCATGGTTAACTCACTCTAATTAAATAAACAATAATAATTAACTATCACATAGTTAATCACATCACACATATACTCACATAATTAAATTAATTATGTATTTAACTAAATTATAATTAAACAATTATAATTCAAACACTTAATCAAATTATAATTATTTAAATTATAATTATCATTTAAATTATAAATAATTATAATTTAAAATCAATTAAACTACATTCATGCATTTATAATTACACAATTTATAATTAATCATGTAATTATCAATTTAATTAATAATTACTTAAACTATAACATGCATTATAATTATATAATTTATAATTAATTATGTAATTATCAATTTAAAATTCACAATTAAACATGCATTTATTAAATTATAATTACATAAATTATAATTTAAATTAACTTCTAATAAATCAACCTTTATTCATTATAATTTAACAAAATTATAATTAAAAATAAACATTTACTTTTGATTATAATTATTTAAATTATAATCATATATCACATTTAAATAATAATTCAAATCATACTTTAAGGTTTTCAAACCTCTTTTCTTTTCTAAATATAAATTTGTCAAATTTATGTTAACAACATGTTGTAGCAACTAGATACATGCTCACTTTCATAGCATAATTAAACTAGGTTCAAAACCAACACTGCACAATTAGCTAACCTTCACTGCCTAAGCACTGTGCCCGGCGCAGCTGCGCAGCCAGCTGCCCTATAACTGGCGCAGCTGCGTAGGGAAGGATTCTGGGAAAGGCAGCCGGCGCAGCTGCACTGCTTCTGGCTGTGTTACCGGAGCAGCTGCGCAGGAACACGGACAGAGGCAGACAGCAACGGCACCCTGCTTCACTGATTAACCCATACAAGCCAACAATCGGCAATTCACAGTAACTTAAACATTGTAAATCATACCTATGCAATAATACATATATATAACATGCTTCTAAAACACAAAACCATCTAAACAATGATAATCACAAATTTTAAAATCCAATTTGGCCATTTCATGAAAACTCATATTTTTCATAAAATAATTCACTGTAACAACATATCTCCTCAAATTAAACTTATAACACATGTATTATATTCATGATTGAAGATTGCATCATAAACAATTCTAAACATGCATCTTACTACATAAAATTTTCATAAGTTTTCATTCTAAAACTCAACCAAAACATATGAACTCTCAACAACATCAATTTGCCATTAAGACATATTCTAGCAACCATTTGATTTTTAGAAAATCCTTTATAGCATACAATCACCAATAATAACACATGAACACAATACATATATATAAAATTTATGGTTACACACTTCCATGAAAACTCAACTTTTGACTGAGAATAAAATACAAGGAACATTTAGATTATGTTCTATAATAATTAGAGATTATAGATAATACCTTTTGTTAATAGATTGAACGAGAAGGTGATGTGAGTTCAATTTTAACAATTCTTCTTCCTCTGTTCTCTTCTCTGCTCTTCCTTTTCTCTGTTCTCTTTTCTTCTTAGTTCTTAGCTTTACAGACTTACTTTAATCTAATGTAGTATAGATATATTATAACTGATATAATATACGTATACTAATGATATATATGTAACTGCTAATTACTTAATATATATAATAAATACATTTATTATATAAGTTACAAAATTCAAAAATCACAATGCCTTGTTTGGCAAAACAAGGTTATTTTCAAAAACAGATTATTAATGCTAAGGCCATGTTTGGTAAACAGTTTATTTAAAAACAACTTTTTGATAGTTAGGGCCCTGTTTGGTAGAAATAGGTTTAAAACAAATACAAGGGCCTTGTTTGGTAAAAATTATTTAAAAATTCTTTTCCTTTTATTTTAATAAATCATTTTGACACATACTTTAATGTCATATTTTAATCAATTAAATATTAATCATCTAATTTAATCAATTAAAATCTAACATCCATTAATCACATAAAATTTGCCACATAATTATAATTACTCACTACTTATAATTCATGTAACACTTCATCACATAATTCGTCTAATTCAATTATCTCAATTAAATTAGAACTATAATATAACATTAATATTAATTAAATAAATATTACACATTCATTTAATTAGTATATAACACTTAATTAAATCACTCCATAAATCACATAATTTATTTGTTTAACTCAATAAATAAATCACATAAAATATTTATTTATCTCAATAAATATTAAAATTAATTACAAAATCTCAATCATTATAATCTTCCCTCTTTAAAAGGATTCTGTCCCCAGAATCACACAAAAAAAAATCTCGTCTATTACATTCTTCCCTCCTTAAAAGGATTCTGTCCCCAGAATCAGTATATAAGGGGTTACACATAACTAAGCAAATAAATGCGGATAAGACTTCATCATAACATCTTCGAGTTCCCACGTAGCTTCTTCAGCACTGTGGTTCCTCCAAATTACCTTAACAGAAGGTATCACTTTATTCCTATGTACTTGTTCCTTTCTATCAATTATTTGAACATGCACTTCTTCATATGTTAAGTCTTTATCAAACTGTAAAGGTTCATATTCTATTATATGTTTATAATCGTGCTTGTAAGGTCTTAACATAGAAATATGGAAGACATTATGTATATTCTCAAGCTCCGGAGGTAATGCAATCTCGTAAGCAACACCTTTCGTAGTACCTCAAAAGGTCCAATGAATCAGGGACTTAGCTTCCCCTTCTTACCGAATCGAATTTTCCCCTTCCAGGGAGATACTTTCAGGAGCACGAAACTTCCTGGTAAGAATTCTCGGTTCTGTCGATGTAAATCGACATACTTCTTCTGTCTGTCTTGAGCAGCAACTAATCTCGTTCTGATCAGCTTCACAATTTCGGCGGTTTGTTGTACCATTTCTAGTCCCAACAATTGACGTTCACCGACTTCATCCCACCAATGGTAGATGATCCTCCCAGCTTTCTTTGAAGTCCATCACACAAGCTCTCAGCATATCCTCAAGTGTTTGAATCGTTCTTTCGCTCTGGCCATCGGTCTGAGGATGATACGCTGTACTCATTCGCAATTGCGTTCCCAAACATTCTTGCAATCGTTTCTAGAAATTAGACGTAAAACGCGGATCTCTGTCGGACACAATCAACACTGGAACACCATGTCGAGAAATAATTTCCTTGAGGTATAGCTTCGCTAGCTTATCCAGGTTGTACTTAACCCTGATCGGCAGAAAGTGGGCTGACTTCGTCAGTCGATCCACTATAACCCATATCGCATCAAATCCCTTCTTAGTCGTTGGAAGTCCTACCACAAAATCCATCGTGATGTGCTCCCACTTCCACTCTGGAATTTCTAACGGTTGCAGCAAACCACTTGGTCTCTGGTGTTCTGCTTTAACTTTCTGGCACGTTAAGCACTTCGCAACACATTCAGCAACGTTCCCTCTTCATATTTGGCCACCAAAAATGATGCCTGAGATCCTAGTACATCTTCGTACTCCCAGGGTGAATAGAATATCTAGAACTATGAGCTTCGCTCAGAATCTTTTCTCTGACCTCTGGTACTGGCGGTACCCATATTCTACCTTCAAATCGTAACAGACCTTCATTATCGATCTTGAACTTGAACTCTTCGCCATCGGTTATCCTCTTCCGAACCTTTTCACTTTCTTCATCGTGAAGTTGTGCTTCTTTCACGTTGTCTACTAGAGTAGAACCAGCGGTTACTTGAAACAACATCTCATCCTATTCCTTCGGAAACTTCACCTCCAACTCCAATCTAGCCATCTGTTCTATTAACCGATCCTGATCAGTTAACACGTTCAGCTTCTCCCGACCTTTTCTGCTCAAAGCGTCGGCAACAACGTTATCTTTACCCGGATGGTAAAGTATCTCACAATCGTAGTCTTTAATCAGTTCCAACCATCTTCTTTGGCGCATGTTCAAATCCTTCTAGGTAAATATATACTTCAGACTCTTGTGATTTGTGTATATTTCACACTTCTCTCCATATAAGTAGTGCCTCCAAATCTTTAGGGCAAACACTACTGCCGCCAATTCTAGATCATTGGTCGAATACCCCTTCTCGTAATCCTTCAGCTGACGTGACGCATAGGCAATGACTTTGCCGCTCTGCATCAACACACAACCTAATCCTTTATGTAAGGCATCGCTATATACTACAAAATTTCCCAAACTATCCTCACACTTCTCCGTCCAAACAAACTTAACTATTTTACGAGTCAAATTCGTCAATGGAGTTGCGATTCTAGAAAAGTCTTGGATAAATCTTCGGTAATAACCAGCCAATCCCAAGAAACTCCTCACTTTAGACGGCGTCTTAGGCTGTTCCCAATTCACTACGGCCTCAACCTTCGACGGATCCACCGAAATACCATCCTTGTCAACCACGTGGCCAAGAAATTGCACACGTTCCAACCAGAATTCGCATTTTGAGAATTTAGCGTAAAGCTTCTCTCGTCTCAGGGCTTCTAAGGTTAGTCGTAAGTGTTCAGCATGCTCCTCCTCGATCTTGGAATAAACCAGGATGTCATCTATGAACACTACCACAAACTTGTCCAGAAATGGCTTGAACACCCTGTTTATTAGGTCCATAAATGCAGCTGGGGCAGTCGTGAGACCAAATAACATCACCAAGAACTCGTAATGACCATACCGAGTTCTAAAAGCTATTTTCGGTATATCTTCCTTCCTCACCTTCAACTGATGATACCCGCTTCTCAAATCGATTTTCGAGAAGTACCTCGCACCTTTCAGTTGATCAAACAAGTCATCTATCCTAGGTAAAGGATACCTATTCTTGATCATAACTTTATTCAACTCTCTATAATCAATGCAAAGACGCATCGACCCATCCTTCTTCTTCACGAATAAGACAGGCGCTCCCCACGATGAAATGCTCGGTTGAATATACTTCTTGTCCAGTAATTCTTGTAGTTGAACCATCAGTTCCTTCATCTCGACTGGAGCCGTTCGGTACGGAGCCTTCGAAATTGGAGCAGTTCCCGGCGCTAGATCGATCACGAACTCTGTCTCCCTATCTGGCAGAAGTCCTGGCAAATCGCTCGGAAAAATGACCACAAACTCCTTAACTACCGATATTTCCTCTACCTTCGGACTTTCCTTACGCGAATCTACTATGTAGGCTAGATATCCTACACAACCTTGTGTCAGAAGTTTCTTGGCTTGCATAACCGTCAGAAAACTTGCTTGTCTAGGCGATTTGCTACCATAGAACACTAACTTCGACGGAGTCATAAGGTTCACCGACTTCTTCTGACAGTCGATTACCGCCCCATGGTTGAACAACCAATCCATACCTAGTATGACGTCGAATTCCCCAAGTTTTATTGGAATCAAATCTACTCTAAGCTCCTGACCCTTAATGTCCAATCTATAGTTCTTATAAATGCTCCTAACAGGAATAACCTCCCTATTCGCAATCTCTATGTTCAAGGGATAAACTAACTCTTCTATAGGTAAGTCTAAGGTTTTAGCAAAATCATCAAATATGAATGAACAAGTAGCACCCGAATCAAATAATATATATGCATTTATACTATTGACCGGAATAATACCTGACACCACGTCTTTTGATTGCACAGCATCCTGCACCGTCATATTTAATGTCCGTGCAGTGGGTCAAACAGCTTGCAATGGTGCAGCGATAGTCACGGAACTGCCGCTTCCATTCTCTCCGTTCCCTGTTGACCCTGCCGTCAGCTTTTTAGGGCAGTTGCGAGCCATGTGATCCTTGGATCCACATGTAAAGCAAGCTCCCTTCTTTGGGTTTGGACAATTAGGCGCGATGTGGCCTTCTTGACCACAGTTGAAGCACACCCGCTTCCCCTTCATACACACGCCAGTGTGATTCTTACCGCATGTAGCACATGCTTCGAACTTCCTCTTCTGCTGGATTCCTTGCTGACTCCCAACAGAGGTATTATCGGACCACTTCCTCTTCTGGTTCACAGCGCTGCTGAATAGTCTCCTCGAGATCTCCTATTCTTCCATGAAGTTCCACATTGCTATCGTAGACTGCCTCGTACATCTCAGCACTAGTAGAGTGACGTGGGAATTCCTCTTCAGGATCCTCTTCCTCCTCTTCCTCCTCTTCAGACTCGTCCTCGTTCTCATCCTCTGGAATAGGTGTCAGCTCACGCTCCCGACCAGCTACGGTGATCACTGGAGATGGCTCTCTCCTAACCAGCTGCTCCCAGACAACATGTATGTCACGGGGCTCTTCCTCTCTAGGCACCTGAGGTACATCCTCTCTAGCCTGACTAGGTTCTCCCACGTTCAACATCCTGACAAAAGAATTTTAAAGTTCATTATTACGTGATAACGAATCGTCACTCTTCGAATACTATAATGTAAACACATAGGCACATAAGGTAGTTTATTATCTTTACCTAACATCACTATCTTTTCGATCTTACCATAAGGCTACTACCTAAGGTTTTTCCCCACCTAAGGTTTCATAACCTACAGTTTTGATACCAACCTGTGACACCCCCAAATCCGGGTACTTCGTTTCCACATGATTTGGTGTTCACTTTCTAACTATAACAAACATCTACTCAATATATCTTAAAATAAATTACAACCTTTATTCAACTATTAATAAAATCTCCCTTAAAACAAGGGTTACAACCTTCTCAAAATCAATCCTTACAACCTTCTCAAAATCAATCCCAGGGTTACTCTAACCTTGATATGAATATAATAAAGTGCAGAAATAAAACATAACATTCAATTATTACAATCATTCTCAATTAAATAAAAAAACAAGTCTTCACTTGCTTTGCTTTCCCATGCCCTTACTTGTAGACGGAGCATCAGCGTTATCAACCTTAATTGAAATTGTTATTTAATGCAAGAGTGAGCAAACCACAACTCACTGGAGTTTAACAATAATATATACATGAAAGGAATTCTTTAAAAAGAATCTGAATAACTTAGCTTACTTCAACAATAAAGAATTGAATAATAATTCTCTATCAACATTAAAATTCAAATATAGAATTTATCTGAGTGTCATAAGACCTTTGAACTCTTGTCCTACGTTATAAATATTTCTATTTAAACCTTTAACAGTCAATAAGACTATGGACCTTAACTCGTACTTAGGAGGATCAACCCTTCGTACCATGTATTGTGCACAAACATCTTAACGCTATGCGTAGTAACCTCCCCTAGTAAATAGGGTTGTTCAACTCAGTAATTTGAATTCAAGTCCGCACCAAAGAAAGTTTGGTTTGGATAAGCTTACAAGGGTAATTTAGAATTCACGTTCATCAACTAAGGATTAGTTGAATCAACTTCCAATAATTCATAAATAAAAGAATTATGAATTAACATATACTTTACAATTAACTTAAAACATTTAAAATAATAACTGGATCTTACTTGAACAATAAGTTAAGATCATTTCAATTAAATAAACAATTGTCTAATACAGAAATAGAAAGGACATTCTCAACAATGAATATATGAATTCAAGAATTTGTATATTATCAACAAGTTTAGGGTACATAAAACTTGCATAAAATTAACGAGTTTAGGGTTTAGAAGACTTGCCTCAAGCGCAAGCTACTTAATTCAATTCACATACTTCAATACTTCCTATACACATTCAATTATAATAATCTAAATCAGTTAACACATAACTACTTCTCATAAGTGGTTAACCCTCATGGTTAACTCACTCTAAGTAAATAAACAATAATAATTAACTATCACACAGTTAATCATATCACACATATACTCACATAATTAAATTAATTATGTATTTAACTAAATTATAATTAAACAATTATAATTCAAACACTTAATCAAATTATAATTACCATTTAAATTATAAATAATTATAATTTAAAATTAATTAAACTACATTCATGCATTTATAATTACACAATTTATAATTAATCATGTAATTATCAATTTAATTAATAATTACTTAAACTATAACATGCATTATAATTACACAATTTATAATTAATTATGTAATTATCAATTTAAAATCCATAATTAAACATGCATTTATTAAATTATAATTACATAAATTATAATTTAAATTAACATCTAATAAATTAACCTTTATTCATTATAATTTAACAAAATTATAATTTAAAATAAACATTTACTTTTGATTATAATTATTTAAATTATAATCATATATCACATTTAAATAATAATGCAAATCATACTTTAAGGTTTTCAAACCTTTTTTATTTTCTAAATATAAATTTATCAAATTTATGTTAATAACATGTTGTAGCAACTAGATACATGCTCACTGTCATAGCATAATTAAACTAGGTTCAAAATCAACACTGCATAATTAGCTAACCTTCACTGCCTAAGCACTGTGCCCGGCGCAGCTGCGCAGCCAGCTGCCCTATAACCGGCGCAGCTGCGCAGGGAAGGATTCTGGGAAAGGCAGCCGGCGCAGCTGCGCTGCTTCTGGCTGGGTTACCGGCGCAGCTGCGCAGGAACACGGACAGAGGCAGACAGCAACGGCACCCTGCTTCACTGATTAACCCATACAAGCCAACAATCGGCAATTCACAGTAACTTAAACATTGTAAATCATACCTATACAATAATATATATATATATATATATATATATATATATATATATATATATATATATATATATATATATATATAACATGCTTCTAAAACACAAAACCATCTAAACAATGATAATCACAAATTTTAAAATCCAATTTGACCATTTTCATGAAAACTCATATTTTTCATAAAATAATTCACTGTAACAACATATCTCCTCCAATTAAACTTATAACACATGCATTATTTTCATGATTGAAGATAGCATCATAAACAATTCTAAACATGCATCTTACTACATAAAATTTTCATAAGTTTTCATTCTAAAACTCAACCAAAACATATGAACTCTCAAGAACATCAATTTTCCATTAAGACCTATTCTAGCAACCATTTGATTTTCTGAAAATCCTTTATAGCATACAATCACCAATAATAACACATGAACACAATACATATATATAAAATTTATGGTTACACACTTCCATGAAAACTCAACTTTTGACTGAGAATAAAATACAAGGAACATGTAGATTGGGTTCTATAATAATTAGAGATTATAGATAATACCTTTTGTTAATAGATTGAACGAGAAGGTGATGTGAGTTCAATTCTAGCAATTCTTCTTCCTCTTTTCTCTTCTCTGCTCTTCCTTTTCTCTGTTCTCTTTTCTTCTTAGTTCTTAGCTTTACAGACTTACTCTAATCTAACGTAGTATAGATATATTATAACTGATATAATATACGTATACTAATAATATATATGTAACTGCTAATTACTTAATATATATAATAAATACATTTATTATATAAGTTACAAAATTCAAAAATCACAATGCCTTTTTTGGCAAAACAAGGTTATTTTCAAAAACAGATTATTAATGCTAAGGCCATGTTTGGTAAACAGTTTATTTAAAAACAACTTTTTGATAGTTAGGGCCCTGTTTGGTAGAAATAGGTTTAAAACAAATACAAGGGCCTTGTTTGGTAAAAATTATTTAAAAATTCTTTTCCTTTTATTTTAATAAATTATTTTGACACATACTTTAATGTCATATTTTAATCAATTAAATATTAATCATCTAATTTAATCAATTAAAATCTAACATCCATTAATCACATAAAATTTGCCACATAATTATAATTACTCACTACTTATAATTCATGTAACACTTCATCACATAATTCGTCTAATTCAATTATCTCAATTAAATTAGAACTATAATATAACATTAATATTAATTAAATAAATATTACACATTCATTTAATTAGTATATAACACTTAATTAAATCACTCCATAAATTACATAATTTATTTATTTAACTCAATAAATAAATTACATAAAAAATTTATTTATCTCAATAAATATTAAAATTAATTACAAAATCTCAATCATTACAATCTTCCCTCCTTAAAAGGATTATGTCCCCAGAATCACACAAAAAAAAAATCTCGTCTATTACATATACGGCACTATTCACGAAAAAAATTAAATTTTCTTCTATTTGTCCAAGTTGCTTGTTAAGGTTCCTATCTTTGATTGAATCCAAGTTTTGATCTTTATTCTTGAATTTTGCTCCACAAAGTATTATTATGAAATATTCTTAAACTTGGATAAACTAAATTACGAATCCCTAATCTTTGTCCATTATCTCACTGGATTCGTTATTTATATTATTTTTCATCATCCTCAGTCCTAAATTATGATAGAACAGAATATCTTTGGCCTGTAGAGCAAAGATGAATGATTACCTGATGAATATCTTTGGCCCGTAGTGCAAAGTTGAACAGGTGTTGAGATGAACATGACCAACTGATGATACAAATGAATATCTTTGGCCCGTAGTGCAAAGATGAATATTTGTTTCGAGATGTATATTGACTGATGTTAAAGGGATAAAATATTGATGATGGACTTTTAAATCATAGAAGATAGTAGACTTTATTCTCTACTTAACTCTTCTAATTAATTGTTATTTTCGCTGCGAATATTGATCTAAAATTTATTGTCAATAATGTTTTATCTGAATTGTTGAATACTAATGATAATTTATTTTCCATTATCTTAGTCATAATATTCTTTACTGGGCTAGTTGAGCTCACCCTTTTCATCTATTGTCCTCTTCAGGGAATGAGAATATTGCGGGCACTAGTCGGGAAACAGTGTGATGATCAGAGTTATATCTGTAGAAGTCCTCACTATTCTATAAAATGGTGGGATAATAATTGTAATGAATAAGGAATGAATTTGAATATTTATATTTCGTATTATTTACGATTTACATTGAAATTCATAGTTGTATGGTCGTATTTCTCACGACCTTTTGTTATAAAAGATCTGTATTTGGAATTCTGTACCATGTATTTGGCGACTCAGAATGAGTTGGTATTGAACCTATTTTGGGAGCGTCACAGTTGGTATCAGAGCTTAGGGATATGATCTCTGGCGGAGATCTTGGAATAGAACTAGAAGGGAAGAGACAAGTAAAACCTTCGCTAGTGTGTCCTACCTAAGCTTATTTGATATTTAATTGGTCGGTTGGAACATAGGATTATTATGTGATATGTTAATTTGTTTAATTAACCCTTGTTTTATGTTAGTAATTGAGAATGGTAGCTGAAAATCTAAACAATAGAGTGAATGAGACTGTTGAGGCACCTTATTTCACCAACCAGGAGAACGTGCAACAGGAAGGCTATATTCCTCCTGTAAACAACCCTATCAAAGAAACGATGAATGATGGGATGTTTAGGAGCTTTTTACAGTTCATGCAAAGCCAGACGAGGAAGACTAGTGTTCATAATGCAGGTGGAAATAACAACTCGCGACTTGTCACTGCCAAACAGTTTAAAGAGTTGGGACCACTAGAGTTTCAGGGAAAGTCAGATCCAATCAAGGTAGAAAATTGGATTAAGTAAATTACCAAGATATTTGATGTCTTGGGATTCACGGAGGAACAGAAGGTTCCATTTGCCACGTTTATGTTTCGTGAAAAGGCAGATTACTGGTGGAAATCTATGAAGTGTACCCAGCCTGCCGCACTCAAGATGTCTTAGGAGGCATTCTAGAAACTGTTCAATGACAAATACTTTCCAAAAAGTATTCGTCACATGAAAGAGGTAGAGTTTATCAGAGTGGAACAGAACAACATGACAGTGTCCCAATACGAGACTAAGTTCGCGGAGTTATCCCGGTTTGCACCTCATTTGGTCGAGAATGAGGAACGTATGACGCAGATGTTTCTGAGAGGTTTGAAACCATAAATTCTTCAATACCTCATTTCTCACAAATTTTCTCTATATTCGGATGTAGTGAACAGGGCCCAGTTATTAGAACGAGATAATGATTATGTTCAACCAAGGGACAACAACCAAGGTCGTACCGGTGGCAGCAGTCATCAGAACAATGACAACCAGCAGGGAGGAAAGTATCATGACAGAAGCGGTAATCACTCCGGCGGTAAGCATGGCTATGATAATAGAAGAAGTGAGTCGGGGGGAGATTTCAAGAAGAGAAGGTACAACAATGAGAACGTGAAAACATCGACAGCAGCACCAACATTAACTATTTCTAGGGGAGGAGAACGACCGCCGATCGTATGCTATAAATGCGGGCAAGAGGGACACATCAGTCCCAACTGCACACAGCAACCCAAGGTGTGCTATAACTATGGAAAGGAAGGATATATAGCTCGAGTGTGTCCTGTAGCGAAACCAAGTCCAGCGGGGGTGGTGATTCCTAAAACTGTTACGGACAAGTCGAAGTCAGTGGTTCTGGGAAGGGCTTTTGTCCTAACTGCCCAACAAGCAAGGAACCCAAATGAGGTTATTATGTGAAAGCTAATCATAAACTCTTGTGAAGTTTACACTTTATTAGATACCGGTGCTACTCATTCTTTTATTTCACCTGCTTGTGCTCAACGTTTGAACTTGACTTCTGAGAAATTAGACTTTGACTTATCTGTTGAAACTCCGTTGGGAGAAACCTTTGTTACATCTACAGTTTACAAATCTTGCTTGATTCAAATTGGTACCCTCACCCTACCTGTTGATATTATATCTTTGATAATACTTGCATTTGATGTGATTTTAGGAATTGACTGATTAATCACTTATCATGCCAAAATTAATTATTTTCGTAAGGTTGTTAGTTTTCATATTCCTAACCAACCTGTTGTGCGAATTCAAACCACCAAACCACTAAAATCAGTTAATGTCATTTCAAGTCATAAAGCTATTCGTTTATTTAAAAACGGATGTTAAGCTTTCTTAGCACATATCACTGATCTAAACCAGAATACGTTAGGTTTGAATGATATTTCTATTGTTAATGAGTTTCCAGATGTATTTCCCGAAGAACTTTTCGGTCTACCCCCAGAACGTGAAGTTGAATTCTTTATTGACCTTGAACTCGGTACAAAACCCATTTCTAAAACCCCATATCGAATGGCTCCTATTGAACTTCAGGAGTTAAAGGTCCAATTACAGGAATTGTTTGACATCGGTTTTATTCTTCCTAATACGTCTCCTTGGGGTGCTCCTGTTTTATTCGTAAAGAAGAAAGACGAGAGTATGCGACTTTGTATTGACTATCGGGAGTTGAACCATGTCACCATCAAGAATAGGTATCCGCTACCTCGTATTGATAACCTGTTCAACCAGTTGCAAGGTGCACAATTCTTTTCAAAGATCCATCTTCGTTCTGGATATCATCAGCTGAAGATTAAAACTGAGGATACTCCAAAAATTACCTTCAGAACTCAGTACGGATATTATGAATTCTTAGTCATGTCTTTTGGATTGACTAATGCTTCTACTTCTTTCATGGATATAATGAACCGTGTATTCAAGGAATATTTGGATCAGTTCGTGGTTGTCTTTATTGATAACATCCTCATCTATTCCAAAAGTCGTGAAGATCATGAGCACCACTTGAAGCTAGTACTTCAAAGGCTTCGTGAAAACAAACTAAAATGCTAGTTCTGGCTAGAGGAGGTAGCATTCCTTGGACATGTGGTATCAAAACGTGGAGTATCTGTTGACTCGGCGAAGATTGAAGCAATACAAAGTTGGGAGCAACCGAAGTCGCTGACCGAAGTACGTAGCTTTCTGGGCTTAGCTGGTTATTATCAGAGATTCGTGGAAGGATTTTCTCGAATTGCTACTCCATTAACTCAGCTGACTCGAAAAGATACAAAATTTGTAAGGAATGAGGAATGTGAGAAGAGCTTTCAAGAGCTCAAGAGGAGACTCATTTCGGCACCTGTTCTGACGATACCGTCTGGTTTGGATGGATTTGTCATTTACAGCGATGCATCAGGCAAAGGGTTAGGATGTGTTCTCATGCAACATGGGAAAGTCATAGCCTATGCTTCGCGACAACTCAAAGAATATGAGCGGAACTATCCTACTCATGATCTAGAGTTGGCAGCTGTCGTTTTCGCATTAAAGATTTAGAGACACTACCTGTATGGAGAGAAAGTGGAGATCTATACGGATTATAAGAGCCTTAAATATTTCTTCACTCAAAAGGAACTCAACATGCGGCAACGGCGTTGGCTTGAGTTGTTAAAAGATTACGATCATACCATCCAATACCATCCTGGAAAAGCGAACGTGGTAGCTGACGCGTTGAGTAGAAGATCATATGCGGGAACGAGTGCAATGATGTCAAGTATACGTGTAGAACCAGCTTTAATTGATAAATTTAAAGCTACTCAATCTACAGTCCCAGAGCTGATGAAGATGAAGAAGAAAGTGCAAGAAGGTGATATTCCAGAAGCAAGAATCGATGAAGAATGAATACTTCGAGTCAACTCCAGACTTTGTGTTCCTAACGATTATGATTTGAAGTATAAAATCATGATGGAAGCACACAACACACCGTTTGTAATCCATCCTGAGAGTACCAAAATGTATCGTGATCTTCGACATACATTTTGGTGGAGCAATATGAAGAGAGAGATCGCGGAGTTTATCTCGAGGTGTTTAACGTGTCAACGTGTCAAGGCAGAGCATCAAGTGCCAAAGGGTCCATTGCAACCACTTGAGATTCCAAAATGGAAGTGGGAACATATTACCATGGATTTTGTTACGGGTCTTCCCAAGGTCTCTCAAGGCATAGATGCGATTTGGGTGATTGTTGATAGATTAACCAAGTCTGCTCATTTCTTGCCTATACGAGAAACTTATTCACTAGAACGTCTTGCTCGTATATACATAAATGAGATTGTGAGATTGCATGGCATGCCAGTATCCATAGTTTCTGATCGTGACCCAAGATTTACTTCACGATTTTGGATCAGTTTGCAGAAAGCTATGGGCACGGATTTACGATTCAGTTCGGCATATCATCTTCAAACAGACGGACAATCAGAAAGAACTATTCAAACTCTTGAAGATCTATTGAGACTCTGTGTTCTAGACTTCAAAGGGAGTTGGGATAATTATCTACCATTGGTGGAATTCTCCTACAACAACAGTTATCAGGTAAGTATAGGCGTGGCTCCATTCGAAGCGTTGTATGGACGAAAGTGTCGCTCTCTGGTATGCTGGGACGAGGTGGGTGAAGCAACATTGTTGGGATCGAAATTAGTACGTATGACTACAAAAAAGATTCAAAAGATCTGGCAACGTATACAGACCGCACAAGATCGACAAAAGAGTTATGCAGATCTTCATCGAAAGGACGTGGAATTTAATATTGGAGATCATGTGTTGTTATGTGTTGCTCCATGGAAAGGAGTTACGAGATTCGGGAAAAGAGAAAAGCTTAATCCACGATTCATTGGTCCATTTGAGATCCTTGACCGAATAGGAAAGGTGTCCTATAGACTCGCTTTACCTCCAAGCATGTCTCGTGTTCATAAAGTTTTTCACATATCCGTGCTTCGTAAATATGTGAAAGACCCAAACCACATTATTGAGTTAGAACCAGACGAGATAGCTGAAGATTTAACGTACGAGGAGGTACATATCAAGATCTTGGATATGAAGGAGAATGTCCTACGCTCAAAGGTTATACCACAAGTCAAGGTTTTGTGGAGGAACCGTGATATTGAGAAAATGACTTGGGAATTGGAATCGAAAATGAAAGCGAGGTTTCCTCACCTCTTCGACATACCAGGTACGTACGTCAATTTCGAGGATGAAATTTCATAAGGAGGGGAGGTTGTAAGACCCCTAACTTTTATGAATAAAGATTTAACTTTCTTTATATATTATTTTGAAATAGTAAGGTGTTGATTTGATAAATGTGAAAAGTTATGGGTGAAATGTGCAAATATTTCAAAATAAGCAAGTGGTTATAAAATATTCATTGTTGTCGGGGAATATTCGTTTGATCGTGGAATATTCTTGTTGTCAGGGAATATTCGTACGACGGCGCAACCATTTATGGACCCCACCACAGAACAACTGTCGGATATAGAAAGCGACAGAAATAACCTTTTTATAAATAACAGTAAAACTGTTACGGTTAAACTGTTGGAATACCCGGTGATAAAAATACAGTAATACACGTTGTTGCACAGTAGCACACGGTATTGCACAGTATTTTGAATTATTGATTCTTACGTAAGAAGTCACTACTCAATAATTGGTACAGTAATTACTATTCAATATTTTATATTATTGACTCAATAATGTCTATATTGATAATTGTATAATATTTTATTGATTAAATAGTTGTACGTTAATATTTTGTATTATTGATTCAATAATTGTCAATGCACAGTATTTCACATTATCAAATTAATAATTCATATTATTTGAATAATATTATTAGATAACATTATTGACAATGTCTAAGGAAGTTCTGTCTAGAAAAGGGGTTAGGTAATTGCGCGCCAGTAAGGAGAAATCCAAGGCCCCCTCTTTCCTAGGAACGACCTGGTTGTCAATATTGTAGTTCGGTAATATTATTTATGAATAATTAAATTGTTGATAAATATGATGAGAAAATATTTATTTCAATTTTGATATAAAAGGAAGAATTTTTAGTATGAGACATTTGTTGAAAAATTTACATTTTATCTTCTCCGATAAATTATTTATTCAAATATATTATTATATTATTACATTATAATTTTATAATATGATAATATAATAGTACAATTTTAACATTTTGAGTGGTAATATTTTTGTAATAAATTCATGGTATAAAATAAAATGAGATGGAAGAGAAAAGAATTGAATTAAAATTCTTTTAATAATTATAAATGTTATATATATATATATATATATATATATATATATATATATATTATATAAAGCATGTGGGATAATATTTTATTTCCTCCTTGGTATGCTGCCAAACTTGCCAAATTTTTCAAAGCTTGAGAAATTTCTCCGAAGGCTTAGTTTGTTAGCATTGACATGCTAAGCTTTTTCTATAAATAGGGTGCTTAGTTAGAAATAAAAAATACACCAGAATCAGAAAATTTTCTCTCTATAATATCGAGCGTATTTCTTGTGAGTATTTAGATATTTTGAGTGTTGATAACAGTGTAAGTTTTCGTCCACATAATATCCGATATTCTAGCAAAAACTACTCTCCGGTTAAGGTAAGGGATGTTATTTTCTTTCGTAAATGATGTTATTCTTTTCAATATCATTATACCAAAATATTGTCATAGATTTTATTATGAAATTCTTACTTTTTTTGTCGGGATTACTATTCACGTATACGACACTATTCACATATATGACACTATTTACGGAAAAATTAAATTTTCTTCTATTTGTCCAAGTTGCTTGTTAAGGTTCCTATCTTTGATTGGATCCAAGTTTTGATCTTCATTCTTGAATTTTTTTCCACAAAGTATTATTATGGAATATTCTTGAACTTGGATAAACTAAATTACGAATATCTAATCTTTGTCCTTTATCTCACTGGATTAGTTATTTATATTGTTTTTCATCATTCTCAGTCCTAAATGGTGATATAATTGAATATCTTTGGCCTGTAGAGCAAAGATGAATGATTACCTGATGAATATCTTTGGCCCGTAGTGCAAAGATGAACATGTGTTGAGATGAACATGACCAACTGATGATACAAATGAATATCTTTGGCCCATAGTGCAAAGATTAATATTTGATTCGAGATGTATATTGATTTATGTTATAGAGATAAAATATTGATGATGGACTTTTAAATCATAGAAGATAGTAGACTTCATTCTCTACTTAACTCTTCTAATGAATTGTTATTTTCGCTGCGAATATTGATCTAAAATTTGTTGTCAATAAAATCTTATCTGAATTGTTGAAGACTAATGATAATTTATTTTCCATTATATTAGTCATAATATTCTTTACTGGGCTAGTTGAGCTTACCCTTTTCATCTATTGTCCTCTTCAGGGAATGAGAATGTTGCGGGGACTAGTCGGGGAACAGTGTGATGATCAAAGTTAGATTTGTAAAAGTCCCCACTATTCTATAAAATAGTGGGATAATAATTGTAATGAATAAGAAATGAATTTGAATGTTTATATTTCGTATTATATACGATTTGCATTGAAATTCATAGTTGTATAGTCGTATTTCTCAAGACATTTTGTTATAAAATATTTGTGTTTGGAATTCTGTACCATGTATTTGGCGACTCAGAATGGGTTGGTATTGAACCTATTTTGGGGGCATCACAATAACACATAATCAAAACTCTAAATTTCATGATTTTTGAAGAAAAGCCATTGATAAGTGTTCTTTATGAAATTAAATACTGCGAGTTTGTTTCTAAATCAGTTCACATAATTCCAAGCCCATTGAATTCATTTTTAAGCATGTTATCATAATCTATAATCAATTTATACAATATAATACTATCAAACATGAATTTGACAATCAAAGAACTATTTATTTCCAAAACAAGTTCAATGTAACTTATGATGAACATGATTTCTTCATGTTCTTCATGTTTACATGATTTAGACAACTTAATTTGCATTGAAATTCATAGTGTTATGGTCGTATTTCTCACGACCTTTTGTTATAAAAGATTTGTATTTGGAATTCTGTACCATGTATTTGGCGACTCAGAATGGGTTGGTATTGAACCTATTTTGGGAGTGTCACAAGTATTATGTGTTAATTTAAATTATTCTAATTAAAAGAATAATTCTATTAATGATAGGACTTTGTATTAAAGATAACAGCTTAAGCTATACTAAGTAGCAGTAATCAGCTATCAAGGGAAGTACTCTAACCTTACTCAAAATTTTATATTGAGCAAGTATTCAATACAAGGCATGTTCATGAATAATTATTGTAAATTATTCATATCCTTAATGATAATTCATGATTCGTTTATTAAATTATTCTTATATTGTGAAATTTTATTCAATTCGGTTATTATTTATTAATATCTCATTATTATCTTTTATTATACAAGTGTCCTCACTTGTATAAACTATTATATTCAAACAAGAACCCTTGAACTTGAAATTCTTTGATAAGACAAATCTTGTTACAAACTACTAAACTTCGGTATGTATTTATGGTTTAAAGACTGTCTAAGCTAATTGACTCAGCTAGACATAGTTTGAATTTTTTAGGACTCAAGACTAAGTATGAACAACCCGTAATAGGGAAATTGTTTATGTTCCCAAGGCGAATAGAGTGAACGAATTTATCATTCAAACAGATAGTATTGATCAATACAAGACATAATGGGGCTGATCACCCTACATGTCCGTAAGACCAGAGCGGTTTGCAGATGAATTTTTGTTTAAACTTTTTCGAAAATGAAAAAAAATAAAATAAAAGTTCATGGTCCATTGACCGCTCAGCATTTATAGTCACTACGTCGTTTCAAAATTTTTAAATGATTTGATATGTTATTAAGATACGTTTCGAAAGACTTCACAACTATTAATTCGTTGTAGAAGTATACCTCAAAGAAAATATTTAATTCTTTCAGCTAAAGTTTATTAACTGCTATTACTTGCTGAGCAATTGAATGCTCATTCTTGCTTTAAATTAAATGTTTTCAGCTAAGCGTGATCAACCAGAAGGCTCTGGCAAAAACAAAGGGAAAGGAAAGCTGCAAGAATAAGATTTATGGTATCTTATGTAATATTTAGACTTTATTAGGACAATAATATTTACTATCTATCATGTAATGAATGTTTTGAAGGTCGTGTACCTGGGATTAGACAACTCTGATATGTAAATTAAGTTTGTTTATCTATTTTATAATATTATTTTGCTCAAAGAAATGTTATCGTGTAGCCCCAAGTTCGAGTTTCAAGTACCTGAATTTGGGGGCGTTATAATTTAATTGTGGTGTACCTGGTGGAATCCGTTGTGAGATTATACCATTAACTTTGAGACAATTGAGAAACTTACCGCTTAAGTATTATCCACCTCGATCTGATTGAAGAGTCTTAATACTCTTGCCCGTTTGTTTCTCTACTTCACTTCTGAACTCTTTGAACTTTTCAAATGATTCAGATTTGTATTTCATTAAATACACATATCCAAATCTTGAGTGATTATCAGTAAAATAAGAATACCCTCCCCGTGCATTCGTTGTTATAGGTCCACAAACGTTTGTGTGAATCAACGCTAACAACTCTGCAACTCTTTCTCCTTTTCCATTAAAAGGAGATTTAGTCATTTTACCCATGAGACAAGATTCACAAGTTAGATATGATTCATAATCTGATAGCTCTAAGAGCCCATCTTTATGCAACTTGGATAATCTTGTTTCATTGATATGACCGTGTCTACAGTGCCACATATAGGTATAATTAACATCATCTCTTTTCCTTTTCTTAGTTTGTTATATTTGAAGTATATCTTTATGCAAGTCAAGTATATAAAGTTCATTTTGCTGATTACCAACACAATATAAAACATTGTCTTTATAAATAGAACAACTGTTGTTCTTTATTATAATGTCAAATCCATCCATATATAATACGGAAATAGAAATAATATTTTTAAAGATATTCAGAATAAAATAACAGTTATTTAAATAAATGGACTTTCCTGTAGGCAGTGCTAAACAATAAGTTCCTACAGCTAATGCAATAACCTTTGCTCTATTTCCTACTCATAGGACGACCTCATCCTTGTTCACCTTTCTACTTCTGATCAGTCCCTGCACAGTATTACATATGTGACAACCACAGCCGATATCCAATACCTAAGTAGAATTTTAACTTTCTAAAAAATTTATTTCAATCATGAACAAACCTTAATTGAAAGTCGAAGCTTTTCCAAGCTTTTTCTCTGCCAGAAACTTCTTGCAGTGCCTTTTCCAATGACCCGGCTCGTTGCAATGAAAGCACATTCCTTTGCTAGCTGAATCAGGTTTCTTTTGTTCTTTCATGTTGAAATCTATATTATCTGAAAAGTCATTGATCGCTAGAGAGGCTTATCCCTATTGTAGAATAAATATTATTTATTTAAATAGATTATTAGTTTAATTTATTTATTTAAATAAGATGTGAATTGTTCTAATTGATTTATTCACAACCGGTTTAATATGGAGAACCTAAAGTGTCACACCATAAAAGGAAGAGTAATTATTTAATAAGGTAATGGCATAATCGTAATAATGTATTAAGTGTAATTAATTTAATATTTTATAAATATTCAATATAAATTAATAAGAGGAGTCCTATTAATATTATTACAATTATTATTATTTTAAATTCTAAAGGAGTTTAGGAATTAATTTAATATTAGTACTTTTATTTATTTCTAATAAGATTAGGTGGCAAATTAATTAATAGAGTTTAATTAATTAATCCCAATATGTTGGGAAGCCTAATTAATTAAAGAAGTTTAATTAATTTAATGAAACCTTATGTCTAATAGGATTAGAAGGGTTGACCAATATCTATATAAGAAGAGTTTTATGTTAGATGTAAGTTGATGCAATTCCAATTGTTGGAGAGTACTCATTTTCTATAGAGGATAGAAAACTAGGGTTTAGCCAACCACCCTCTTTCTTGAATATTTCCTTTTCCTTGTTGGATCGCCTCTAGAGGCCAAATACTTGGGTGACTAACGTTGATCAAAGGAAGGAATCTACCTCATATATTCAAGGAGATCGCGAAGAACAAGGAGTTGAACTTGTACATTTAGAAGCTTCGTTCTACAAGGGTATGAATTTCATTACTTATTATTTATCGTTTTATATTAAATTCTTTTAGTTGAAAAGGGGAAAGAGTTACAGAGTTGTTAGCGTTGGTTCACACAGACGTTTATGGACACATGACAACGAATTCACGGGGATGGTATTCTTATTTTATTACTTTCACTGATGATCACTCAAAATTTGGATATGTGTATTTAATGAAATACAAATCTGAATCATTTGAAAAGTTCAAAGAGTTCATAAGAGAAGTAGAGAAACAAACTGGCAAAAGTATCAAGATTCTTCGATTAGATTGAGGTGGTGAATATTTAAGCGGTGAGTTTCTCAATTGTGTTAAAGAAAATAGTATAATTTCATAATGGACTCCACCAGGTACACCACAGTTAAATGGAGTACCTGAAAGGAGAAATAAAATATTGTTGGACATGGTTCGTTCCATGATGAGTTTTACGGTTCTTCCAATATAATTTTGGGGGTTATACCCTAGAAGCAGCTGCATATCTACTAAATAAGGTCCCCTTGAAATTCGTCTGCAAGACTCCATATGAGTTGTTGACAGGGAGGAAATCTGGTCTTAATCATATTAAGATTTGGGGATGTCCAGCTTATGTGAAAAGGTTTTAAAATGATAAGGTTGGGACAAGATTTGATAAGTGCACGTTTATGGGATATCCTAAAGAGAGTTTGGGATACTATTTCTACAATCCCACTGAGCAAAATTTGTTTGTTGCGAAACACGCTGCCTTCTTAGAAAAGGGATTTATCCTTGAAGGGGCTAGTGGGAGGAAAATAGATCTTGAAGAAATTCAAGAACCACAAACCACTACAGATCAATTGGATGAACCTGTCCAAGTAGAAACACCTACTATACAACACCCTATTCGTAAATCTAGAAGAGTACCGAAGATACCTAAAAAGTATGGATTCATCATAGAGGATGACGATGAGGTATATATCATGAATGATGATGATCCATTAATTTACGAACAGGCTATGAGTAATAAAGACTCAGAGAAATGATAGATGACCATAAAATCTAAAATGGATCTTTGAAGCAATGCTCAAGACCATTCGAATTTTACTTGTGATTGTAACTTATTATTACTAAATTTGGCTAATGGACGTGGAGATGCCCTTCCTCAAATATATATTATTAGAGGAGAATGTATGTATGATACAACCAGATGAATTTGTTTCAAAGGTTGAAGCAAATCATGTATATGAGCTACAACGATCCATTTATGGTTTGAAGCAAGCTTCTCGTAGATGGAACATCCGTATTGATGAGACAATTGAAGAGTTTGATTTTATCACAAACGAGGATGAACCATGTGTGTACAAGAAGGTTAGTGGGAGCGCTGTTTCATTCCTTGTATTATATGTTGATGATATATTACTAATAGGGAATGACATTCCTATGCTACAATCGATCAAAATAAAGTTGTCTAAACATTCCATAATTAATTATTTAGGTAGAACATCCTACATTGGGGATATAAATCTGTATAAATAGATTTAAAAGTATGTTCAACTTAACCCAAGGAACGTATATTCATTAGATGCTAAAGGCGTTTAGCATGGCAAGCTCCAAAAAGGTGTCTCATGATGATGAGCTATGGAGTGTATCTCTTTAAAATTATCCTCAATAAAAGAGAGATCGCATAAGTTACTATCATGTATGCAACGAAATATACGAGACTTGATGTTGATCAATTAGATTCTGGGGCGCAATTAAATTGCAAAATTAGTGGAAGCATGGTATATCAAAGTTTAAAAAATTTCTACAATACCATTACCCGGATAATCCTTTATGAAAATTATTAATTTAAAACGATAAATAAGAAGTTATGGAATTCATACCCTTGTAGAACGAAGCTTCCACATATACAAGTTCAACTCTTTGTTCTTCGTTATCTCCTTGAATTTCCAGGTTAGATTCCTTCCTTTGATCAACGTTAGCCACCCAAGTGATTGGCCTGTAGAGATTATCCACCAAAGAAGAAGAATTATCAAGAAGGGGGTGGTTGGCTAAACCCTAGGTTTCTATCCATTATAGAAAAAGAGTACTCTCCAACAATTGGAATTGCATCAACTGATATCTAATATAAGACTCCTCTTAAATAGATATTGGTCAACCCTTCAAATCCTATTAGATATATGGTTTCATTTAATTAATTAAACCTCTTTAATTAATTAGGCTTCCCAATATATTGGGATTAATTAATTAAAACTCCTTTAATTAATTTTCCTCTTAATCTTATTAGGAATAAATGAGAGTACTAATATTAAATTAATTATTAAACTCATTTAGAAATTAAAATAATAATAATTGTAATAATATTAATAAGACTCCTCTTATTAATTTATATTTAATATTTCCATAATATTAAATAATAAATATTTAGCTATTTAATTCATTATATTACCATAGATTAAATTAATTACACTTAAATAATTATTCTTCCTTTTATGGTGTGACCCTTTAGGTTCTCTATATTAAACCAGTTATGAATAAATTAATTAAAAAAATTATAATCTTATTTAAATAAATAAATTAAATTAATAATCTATTTAAATAAATAATATTTATTCTACAATAGGGATAAGCCTCCCTAGCGATCAACGACTTTCTAGACAATATAGATTCAACATTAATCATAAAAGAACCTGTGAGTAAATAGTTACCGTACAATTCAATCCTTCCACCATACAATGTCCCAATTAAATATAAGACAAGGAATTACTGTCAAGTTTTATTTTACTTAATTATATGTATTTCGATTAGAAAATGCACAACTCCAAATAATGCAAATTAAAAATTTCTTTCTAATTTCATTCTGCCTTGGCCAAGGACTATTGGGTTGTCATTTAACGAATTACATATGACATATCTCTTCTTTTACTAGAAGTGGTAGATTCTTTATTGACTAATCATTATCTCCATATGTAACTTATTACACCTAAGCATACCCTTTGATATACCCTAAGGGTCTTAAGGAATAAGTTAAAGTATAATTCATTACACACAAGATATTATGATAATCTCAAGTCCAAGGATCACTTGTACTACTATCACATTAGGAATTCCTATTGACAAGCAAGTAAAACTCCATTAGGTATTCCATAGCGAGTCACGTTAAGTGAACTTATTCTCCAATAAGCACCTACATACTTGCTTTAGTGTCTCCACACAAATAATCATGAGATCAATCATCATCATCCAATAAGCTAGCAACATATGTACCAATCTATCTGGATTTACTAATCCCCTTTTTAGTAATCCCACGATTGGGAACTATTTTAGTTTTAAGCTTTCTAAGAATTTAGATCTCATTAGCATGATCAACATCATGATTCTAAAAGCATTGCTTAAAACTATGAGTTATTTACATATTATAAAAAAAGCATCATGTAGATAAGTGCCTTTAATAAATTAATACTTTTATTAATAAATAAATAAGATCGTCTCCAAAGTAGATGCTTTATCATCATACATGATTGGCTTGTATGCATACTAATTTCAATCTCTCACTTGCACTAAAGGAAATCGCCATGGTATCTTATACCATCTTCTCTAAGTGACAATCAAACTGTTGTTGTGTTAAAGCTTTAGTAAATAGATTTGTAATGTTGTCTTGAGAGTCTACACGCTCTAAGGTGACTTAACTTCTTTCAATTATTTCTTTAATCAAAGTGTCACAACACATGTTTAGATTCAAGAAGAGACTTAGGAACTATTCCTAATTTTGTAATGAATTTTTCATCTGAAACATCAAATTGCAACTTCACTTACAGTTATATACTTTGTCTTTGTCACTAAACCAACAATCTTTTGCTGTTTGGAACCTTTCTAATTCACTGCACCACCTTTCAAGGTAATGACTTACCCTAAAGTGGATTTGTTGTCGTCTTGGTCAGTTTGAAAACTTGAGTCTATTTATGTCCTCTAGTTTAATTTAGGCCCATCATGCGTTATGATGACGTCCTTAGTGTCAGTTAAGTACTTTAAGATGTTTATCACTGTCTGATAAGTACACAATATTCATGATTTTTTATTCCTTTACGTTTGGTTTCATTGCATGTTTCATGTGTATATGAGCTTAATAAGTTGTTTATTATTTTCAGGTGAATTAAAACTAAAAGGATGTAAATAAGTTGATTTGGAGTTGAATTGAAAAGAAAAAGAAAATTTGGAAATCTTGGATTTTTGGAAAGTTTCTAAAAGCAGATTTTGGTATCTTTCTACATAGAATTGGATTAATTTTACTATTAGAATTAGGATTTCTTTGGACTGAGATTTTATTTCCTTGTTAGATTCTATTTCTGTATGGAAACTAGTTATGATTTGTAATTCCTTTTAGGATTTAGATTTCTAGTTCTCATAGGATTTAAGACTTGTTTAGCACTATAAATAGATGTAATAGTCAGGGTATAATTCATTCTATCATCTACAATATTGAAGACATGGGCTAACACTTTCAATTCAATTCTTAAAGGATGTTGAACCTTGTTCGTAATTAATGATTTGATAAGTTTACTTTATTTATTCCTTCATATGTGAGATTTATTCTGATTATCTACAAAAACTTCTTGTATGCTATTAAATTTACTAACGTGATTCTGCGACATTAAATTAGTAAATTGATATTATCTGCTAGAATAAGATATATATTAAGCAAATGATGTATATCTGATTATAAGTAGCAATTAATGATATTTAATTGTGGTTAAGCTTTTGAATATTATTAAGGTTTTCAGAAGACAAGTTAAATAATTTCTGATTGTGTAATTATTGCTTGGGACAATCTAATTCTCATTCTTCATGCTTCTATTGTATTAAATCTAGACTGATAGTTTTATATTATATGATAGTTAGGATCTTTTGTTGACGATCGTTGCATTAGATTTACACTTAAGGAGAATTTTGGGTAATTAGCGATTGCAGTTATCTAGGGATTATGAAACTTGATTATTCCATAATTGTGAAAAGACGATACTGAACTGAAGAACTAAAGCTTTTTATTCATTGTTAATTCTTATTAGTTTATTCTTGTTAATTTAGTTTAATCAATTCAAAACCCCCTTCTTATTGGAAATAATTGAATAAATATAAAATAAATCACTTTTCTTGCTTACTAATGTGCTAATTGTTTGAATTTGTAATGTGAAAGTGAGGTTAATTTAGGAGTGTAAACGACAACTCCCAAATTTTGGCGTCGTTGCCAGGGAGTGTTAATTATTTTTATTTATTCTGCGTTTTCATTTATTTTTATTATTTTCATTTTATTTATTTTTTGTTTTATGACTCAAACCTCTCACTCTATTGACTTAAATTTTGATCAAGAGATAGAGAAAACTGCAGATACAAAAGAAGCTCTTGTTTCAACACTTAAAAAAGAAAAGATAGCGGTGCCGAACAACAACCGAACTTTAAAAGAATTGGCTACTCCTGATCTTGATCAATCATCTTTGTGTATTGAATATCCTACATTAGATGTTGTTTTTGAACTTAACTCCAGACTAATTCGTCTTTTGCCTATTTTTCGTGCTCTTACAGGTGAAAATCCATATAAGCATCTAAAAGAGTTCCATGTGGTATGTTCCACGATGAAATCACAAGGAGTGACAGAGGAGCAGATCAAGCTTAGACTTTTTCCATTCTGCTTAGAAGCTTTGGCTAAAGACTAGTTATACTATCTACCTTCAGGATCAATACGTTCATGGACTGATATGCAAAGGTTATTCTTGGAGAGGTATTTCCCTGCAACAAGAGTTGCCGATACAAGGAAGGAGATATGTGGAATCAGATAGTTCAATGGAGAAACTCTCTATGAGTATTGGGAAAGGTTCAAGAAATTGTGTTCCAGCTGTCCATCTCACGTGATTGATGATCATCACTTGATCCAGTACTTTTATGAGTGGTTGATACCAATGGATAAAAGCATGATTGATTCAGCAAGTGGAGGAGCACTGGTAGACAAGACTCCAGAAGCTACAAGGAACTTAATTGCAAACATGGCAGCTAATTCACAGCAGTATGGAACTAGGATGGATCACACACCACAAAGGGTAAATGGGGTAAGCACGAGAGACTTGGAGCAGTAGATTTCTTATTTAACTGTTTTGATTTGACAAATGGCTGCAAGGAATATTCAAGTTGCAAAAGTATGTGAAATTTGTTTGAAATTAAGGTGTAGACACTCGAAATTTTGCTTTTGTCGTACTATCCCTGCAGGAGGGTAAAAGCGTCATTTTACTTCGAAGACAACCCCGGGAATGATGAGAAGGACCAATGAAGTCCGAACATACCGCGACCCGATCGAAGATCGATGAGATGAGACAGTGATCATCGAAAACCACCTCAACAAATCTCGAACGACGTGCCAACAAAAGATAAGCCTACGAACTGATATCTGGACCGGGAAGATATCTTGGCTATGAGTATCGATTTCCCAAATCCTAATTCAGTCAGACTCGATCTTATTTAGCTGCGTTCGTCAAAGACGGTCCGAAAGATCAAGCAGTGGACGTCAACTTCTGTCGAACCGAGATCGAAGGACCAATAGTCGAGCCGGGGGGGCCACTTGGGTAGCCTCTACCATGTATATGTGATAAGTACATAATATTCGATGATTATTATTCTTTTATATTTAGTTTATTACATGTTTTATAGTGTATATGGACTTATTAAGATATTTATTGTTTTCAGGTGGAATTAGAGCTAAAGGGCTGAAGGGATGAGAAAAAGAATAAGTTTGTGGACTTTTTAAACCTAATTGGAAAATTGCAATGCAAATATGGGCTGACCCAATACGTCAATTGGTCACACAAGTTGAGCAGCTTACGGATTCAGTAACATAATATCACAAGTCAAGTAGCAGCTCACGTGGGGGAAGGAGATTAGCCAATTAAAGGTTTGTTAGCCCACATGATTTTGGGTAATTCCAATTGGAAAAGAGAAAAGCAAGCAGCTCATATACAAAGGGACTAAAGCAGGTCACGTCCGGAATTACACTAACAACCAATTAAATATTGCATGTGGGCCACGGTTTCAAGCACCTCACAAGGCCAAGCACGTCCAATTGAATTAGCAGCAATCATCTTATTAAACAAGTGGGCCACACTAGCAAGAAGATAATTTATCAAGTGGGTTCATTCTCTTATTTCCAATTGGAGGTTGGGTTTAGGCAGCAACGGTTCAGCCCACACGAGATAGCTTAAGGATTCCATTGAAGCAGCTCACGGTTTTAAGGCCAAATTGGAAAAGGAATGCAACAAGGATTCAATGCAATAAAAGGAATTAGCAGCTCACTAAAGGAGTCACAAAGTCCTAGCAGGTAACGAAATTAGCAGCTTGCAATTTAATGTTAGGCCCACGGATTTGATAATTAGAAGCAGCTCATGTCCTAGTGGGTCATTGCAATTAACGAAATTGCTAGCAGCTTATGGATTCAAATGGGCCCACGAAATACAAGCACCACACGGATTGGATAAGTCTAATTGCAGAAGTCTTTGGATATATTAATAATTGGAAAAAGAAGCTTATCATGTGGGGGCCACGCACATGCTTGCAAAAGGAGAGCATATGTTGATCTTAGTAGGCCCACGGTTTTAACATGTTCACTTGCAATTACAAATTGGAAGGAGTCACGAAATTAGCATGGGCCAGGGATTGATGAATGGGCAGCTCACGAATATGCATGTAAAATAGAACACATGGACATGCAAAGGGATTTTAGCCGGTTGGGCAGTAGGTGGTCCTGCTGGGGCAGGGATTCATTAAGGACTCCTCCCGCTGGGGCGGGGCGCTATGCGGGTCAGCTGCTGATTCTTTTCCTACACGGATTTGGATGCTAGTGAAGGGAAGATTATGGCTGCAATCTTAATATTATAAAAGGAGATCCATTCCCTTATATTTTAATTTTCTTAATTTTTCTTTCATATTAGAGTTAGGTTTATTTGGAGTCATGAGATAATTCTTTCAATTCAGTTCAGAAGGGATGTTGAACCTTATTCATAATTAATGGTTTGATCAAGTTTATTTTATTTATTCCTTCTTGCATGAGATTTATTCTGATAATCTACTTTAACTTCTTGTATGCTATTCAATTTACTAACGTGATTCTGCAGGATTAAATTAGTGAATTGGTGTCATATGCTAGATCAAGGAATAGTATTACGTGTAATTGATATTGTTCCTAATCACAAGTAGCAATTAGTAATACCTGATTGTGGACAAGCTTTTGAGTATTGCTATGATTATCAGAAGACAAGTTAAACAATCCGAGCTTATGTGTTTGTTGCTTGGAATAGTCTAATTCCCTAGTTCTTAATGCTGCTGTTATATTAAATCTAGAGAGCTTGTTCTAGGTTATATAATGGTTAGAATCTTGTGAAGAGCTTGTTTCATTGAGTGACAATCTAAGGGGAGTTTCGGGTTGCAGAGCTTGTTGTTACCTAGGGCTATTAATTTCATTGAAGGATAAATAATGTTAAACTTGATTACTCCATAATTATGAAAAGGTGATACTGAACTGAAGAACTGAAGCTTTTTATTAATTGTTAATTCTTATTAGTTTATTCTTGTTAATTTAGTTAATCAATTCAAAACCCCTTTTTATTAGAAATCATAGGATAAATATAAAATAAATCACTCTCTGTGGGATAGATCCTTGCTTACTACTGTGCTAATTATTTAAATTTGAGAAGTGAAAGTGAGGTTAATTTAGGAGTGTAAACGACAGCTCCCAATATGGCTAGCCGCGTATATGTGTGCAGCCCGGGACAGATAATAATCCCCCACTTAGTTTATTTTAGAAAAAAAGAGAGAGACATTGAGGGAGAGAAATATATTTCTAGAGAGAGAAGAGCTCGGGTGGAACATAAACCAAGCAACTTGAAGCTCAAATCTTCCATCTAGCATCTACTTGAAGCCATCTTAGTATTCTTAGTTCATCCCGGGAGTAAAAACGCTTGTTTACGCGTCCCCTAAGGTGAAATAATGCACTTTTAGCTTCGTTTCGTTTGTAAACTTGGTTCAAATGATAGATTGATGAAGTATCTTGTTTGAATATAGTTAAAATTGTTGTATTTTAAGCATATTGTGTAATAGTTGATAGATTTTATGTTTTTATCGGTTATATTGTGCTTAATACGTTGTATATTGACTTCAGAGGATAGATATACCTAGATTTAAGCCTAATCTAGTCCCCGAGAGGTTATTAAGCATGAAGCTTTAACCCGGGGGCTAAAACGGCTTAGATTCATGGTATATCTATGGATTTATTGCTTTGGAAGGTCCCGGTTAACCCATACAGCCCTAAATCTATATTTAGAGGCGAAAGGTGGGCTGAATCGGCACGAACGGTGATTTCAAATGATGAAATCGCTTAGTATCGAGGCTGTGGACATTATGTATATGTTATTTTGTTCAAATCATGTGAACCTAGGAATCCCGATGTCGAGATTCCCGAATGGATCCGACTTGATTCCCATGATGGATCGGTTTTTATGTTGTAAATGTTTTAAATAACGTAAATATCGATGTACATATAATATTTGGATCTTGAAAACGAACTCGAGGGGTTAGTCTCGAGAGCTCGGGTTCAAGATCCCGTGCTAGTGAAAGCTTTAATTGCGGGAGCTTAGTTCATCGAGATGGCTTTCATGCCCGATGATGACCCAAACCTTCTTAATGCTTTAGCAAGCATATCAACAAAATGATTTCTCAAAGAAAAACCACAAAGAGCTTTTGATAAAATAAAGCGATTCGGGGTAGATCACGTAATTAACGTAAAGAATAAAAGGAAGTATCGAAGTCCTCGATTCCTAGTCGGGCAAAGGATTTAACAACCTTACTTTCTAAAACCTCATTTCAATTTGCATATCTTGTTAAAAATAAACTTTTGATTAAATCAAATCCTTCGTACCTAGGAGCAAAAGAGGTACATCACTACTTTCAAGTCACCAAAAAGACTTAGAAACTAACTAATAAAGCTTTCAAAATTAAAAAAACACACACACACACCTACACACTTTTTGCATAGAAAATCAATAAGATGTGGTACCGTACTTGCGCGGGAGTCGGGGGGTGCCTAACACCTTCCCCGCCGCTTAACCTAGCCCCCGGATTCCACGAATCTCGGATTTCAAGACCAATCAAAGAGTCACGCATTGGACCATCTTGCGAAAAACTATTAAAATCCGAATGAGTTGGTACATCCATTTCCAAAATACCAACTGGCGACTCTGTCTCAATCAGTCTAATCAATAAAATTAAACTTTTCAAAATCGTCGACACATATGTCGGTACCGGTTTCCTACAAAATTCACCCTTTAAAACGGAACCCCAAAGACAAAGCAAATACGAAAGGGAAAAGAATAAAATTAGAAAATCGGGGCACTCCTCTCTCGTCCCGCGGATAAGAGACGATGGCAAACAACCAAAGAAGAAATAAACCCCCCCCCCCTTTTTCAACTAAAGGGAGGGCACGAAGGGGGATTATTTATTTATTTTTTTCCCGCCCAGCATCGATAGGTGGAGACTCTGCTGGGGATCAAAGAGGGCTTAAGCCGCGATCAAACTTTTTGATTTTCATTCTGCATATGCATATGTGTGTGAAAATTGTTGCAATCTTTTAGTATTTTATTAGTGCCTCGCACAATCTTAGGGCTTCACACAATGTCATCATATTATATGCGGTGAGGATGTGAATTTATGTGAATGTATGTTGTGTGGTGCCTCCATTTGGGGGGCAATCCCGTCGGTTGTTTATTACTGGACTCCTATGGATGTTTCCATTGTGAGGCTCATGAAAGGTACCACTCAGATCCGCTCCAATAAAAATATGGATGTTTTCATCAAGTAGATTGCGAAGATCTGGGAACCAATTTCAAACAGCCCGTGAGAGTAACCCTAAGATAGGTCAGCCTCTGATAAACCAACCGCGTGGTGTGCTTCTTCATGCCCTACTTAATCTTCAGTGTATGTAAATAACCGTTAGTTTGAACTGTCACACACCTATCTTTCACATCCTGTCATCAATTCGACTAACCCGTTGTGTTGCAGGAAAAGAAAAAAAATCATTAAACCGATGCATAACATATCATGCATCCCTATCCACCAATATCCGGTTTAAACTAGATATCGGTTGTTATATCTTTCACATCCTGTCACCAATTCGACTAACCCATTGCGTTGCAGGAAAAGATTAAAAAACTATTAAACTGATGCATAGTATATCATGCATCCCTTTCCACCAATATCCAGTCTAAACTAGATATCAGTTGTTGTGCAGATTGGTCCTAAAACCCAATCTCAAGCCAAAAAGGCCCTTTCACCAGTCCAAATGGCTGAAGGAAGTTCATCAGAACCCATCCCAGTATCTCGAGATGAATTTGAGGAGTTCAAGAAACAAATGGCTGAGATGACGACTCTGTTAAAAGAACAGTGCAAAGTATCTCAGGACTCCAAGCATAAGATTTCGACTGAATCCTCTGTGCAAGGAGACATGAAAGTATCCGAGAAGGACGGTGATACCCATATGTCCACACCTATTTCTCCCCTCGATGTTGAAATACCCAAGGAGGCCCAGATCCAGAAGATGACACGAGAAATCATAGACCTCCGGGAGGACAGAAACACTAGAGACATTAGGAAGAAAGTTAGACAAATGGAAGACGCTATCTGGTTTATGAAGGGGACAGGATCCCACGGGAGCGTAAATTACTCGGATCTGTGTATTTGAATTCCCTAAGGCGAGATACCCGGATAAATTTCAAATCCCTGAGTTTGAGAAATACAACGGACTGGGAGACCCATACACTCATTTGAAAGTCTACATAGGTGAACTTGGAATGTACGCTGAGGATGAAAACCTCTGGATGCAACTGTTTTAGAAGAGCCTTACCGGTGAAGCTCGAACGTGGTACGCATGGATAGAAAACTCTAAAGTCAGAGGTTGGGAAGATCTGGCCCATGCTTTCCTCAACCAATACAGTTTTCAATCCCAGATGGCACCTGATCGTTATCAAGTTACCAAAGTTAAGAAACTGGGTAATGAATCATTCAGAGAATACGCGCAGTGGTGGAGGCGAATGGCGGCCCAAGTCAACCCACCAATGGATGAGGGTGAGATGGTGACCACCTTTATTGATATACAAGAAGCCCCTTTCTACATGAGAGTCCTCGCCGGGTTAGGAAAATCCTTTTCTGAAATGATCAAACACGGGGAAATGGCAGAAATGGGTTTGAAGTCTAGAAAAATAAAGACCTCATTGCTCTGGAAGCCGTAGTTGAGCACATGCAGTCGGGAAATTCTGCAAGCGCTCCCAAAACAGGATCAAATAGAAAGGAAGAAGATGTCTCGTTAGTATTGCAAGGACAATCTGCTAACAAGAGCCCTAACTCACCTATCTAGAGGCAGGACCCTCATCCCACAAATTTTCAAAATCCTACAGCAATGAAAGTTGGGGAAAACAAGAGAAGAAGGATATTTACTCCTTTGGGAGACTCCTTGGAAAATATATTAGCCCTGCTGATCGCCCAGAAAATGACCGTTGAGCTTGATCCACCTTCCGATCCAAATGGAAGGCAATTCGATTCCAGCAAGAAATGCGCCTACCATTCCAACTCACCGGGGCATGGTACTCAGGTGTGTTGCACTTTGAAGCACAAAATTCAAAACTTGATTGACAGCGGGGAGATTATAGTCAAAAGCCCTGAGCAGCCGAATGTCAACAACAACCCTTTGTCTCAGCATGCGAAGGAAGGAGTCAACATGATCAGTGCCAGAAGCAGGGAAAACCGTAAATACCTGAGGAAGATGGGAGAGTTACCCTCGGCACATGACCTTGCAATAGGGGGATACCCTGAAGAAAAGTACGGGGTAGAGCAAGAATTAGCTTCAATCAGAGCGCAGGTGGATCAGCTAGCTGAATTGGTGGTATCCAGTTAACCCGACAGCTCATCGACCAGGTCTTATCAAAGCCAAATGACCCCATATATGTCCAAGATGTTTCCACCTCCAGAAGGGATCGAATACGTTGCCCAGAGCAGAACAATGGACTGAAAAGAGACCTGTCGTTTACACTCCTAAATTTACCTCACTTTCACTTCACAAATTTAACTAATTAGCACAGCAGTAAGCAATGGTCGATCCCACAGAGAGTGATTTATTTTATATTTATCCTATATTTTTAATGAAAAGGGGGTTTTGAATTGATTAAACTAAATTAATAAGATTAAAGTAATAAGAATTAACAATGAATAAAAAGCTTCAGTTCAGTATCACATTTTCACAACAATAGATTAATCAAGTGTAACATTATTTACCCTTCAATGAAACTAATAGCCCTAAGTAACAACAAGCTCTGCTACCCGAAACTCTCCTTAGATTGTCACTCAATGAAACATGCTCTTCACGAGATTCTACCCATTATATAACCTAGAACAAGCTCTCTAGATTTAATATAACAACAGCATTACGAACTAGGAAATTAGACTATTCCAAGCAACAAACACATAAGCTCGGATTATTTAACTTGTCTTCTGATAATCATAGCAATACTTAAAAGCTTATCCACAATTAGGTATTACTAATTACTACTTGTGATTAGGAACAATATCAGTTACACGTAATACTATTCCTTGATCTAGCATATGATATATGTTAACCAACTCAATCCTGCAGAAATCAAATCAGTTAAGCCAAATAGCATTCAGAGATTAAATCAGACTATCAAGAATGAATTTTATGTGAGAATGAATAAATAATGAATACTCAATTAACCATTAATTATAAATAAGATTCAACATCCCTTAGAACTGAATAAAGAAAACTAGCCTGACATGCTCCAAGTCTGCACTTCAATGAGGTATGATAGTTAGTAGAAGATTGAATGAAATAAACCTTAACTATCATCCTCTATTTATAGTGATAGACAAAGACCTAAATCCTATGAAAACTAGGAATCCAAATCCTAATAGGAATTACAAAACATAACTAGTTTTCATAAAGAAATAGAATCTAATAAGAAAATAAAATCTCAGTCCAAAGAAGTCCTAATTCTAATAGTAATATCAATCCAATTCCATGTAGGAATCTCCAAATATTGAGAAAGTCAATTGCTGGTCAAACTCCTCTTCAATTCAACTCCAAATCAACTTGTTTCCATCCTTTTAGCTTTAAATCACCTGAAAATAATAAACAACTTATGAAGCTCATATACACATAAAACATGTAATAAAACCAATTGTAAAGGAATAAAAAACCATGAATATTGTGTACTTATCAAATTCTCCCACACTTAGTCTTTTACACGTCCTCATGTAAACCAGAAGTTTGATTTCCAAAAATTCTACTCAACCATAACGTCAAAAGGATTTCAAGACCAAATCATGATTATCAATACTAAACCCACAAAAGCATGATCAATGTTCATCAATTAACTCAAGATAACCGCCTTGCCACTTCACCAATGAATTTTATTAAATCAAATAGTATCCACATAAACACTCTTCTAAAATCCACACACTTACTCAACATAGTTACCATGGAGCAAAAATCGTGTACAACACTCAAAAACTAAAAATATATTTTTTCTGCTTTATTTTTTTAATTTTTCTTCACTAGGACTTTCATTTTTCTTCTTTGTTTCTGGTGAATGCATTTTATGCTCCGTTTCACCTTCCTCAATCATTTTTTTGTAAGTGAGTGCATTTTATGCTCTATCTCACTTATTCGCACGTGTTTATGGGAGAGTACATTTTACGCTCCATCTCATCCCACCACACGACTTCTCTTTTATGTCTTTTTCAATAATTTCATTAGTTTTCAACTTTGAAATTTCTTTTCTTTTTCACATGGTTCTGCAAAAAGCATAAGCAGTTCAATAGTTCTAGAGCATGAGATTAGTGCACATAGACAACTCCACAAATAACTTAGCCAACTAAGTATATATCACATGTTCAAGTACTCAAGCAACACAAATTCAATTCAAATCAATTACTTTGGATCATGACTTAGTTTTCCTCAATCATTAACCAATTAAGCATCAAACAGATTTTGAAATTTAGCATTGATTTTCAATTTTTTGACTTTAACCTTCGAACACATAGGCAAATACAATCATAGAATCCAAAATTTTCAAAAAAATTCACAAGGCATCCACTTTCCAAATTCCCTATCAAAATCAGAGATCAATAATAAAATAAAAACCTAAATCTCTCCCCCCACACTCAAACTTGACATTGTCCCCAATGTAAGAAAATCATGCAAAGAAGAAATAACTACATGAAAAAAAAAAACTAATAAGTAAAGGGATAGAAAAATCAAATCTGATTTCTTGGGTTGCCTCCCAAGCAGCTACCCTTGTTTATTGTCATTGGCTTGACATCTTTCCTCTTGTTTTACGTAATTGGACTTGTGAACTTTAAGTGGACTGGTAGCAGTTCCATCCTTAATTGAGGAACATTGTATACTTCATGATCCTGCTCCTTTCCAGCCACTAAATTCTCCATGTATAATTGTATTCGATCAAATGATTCATGCGTTGAAGAATCCACAATATCAATAGCAAAAGTAGATTTAAAATTACCAAGATACCTTTTAGCCTCATTTGCGTTGAACTGGAACTTTGCATTGTCCACTCCCATGGTAAAGGTTTGATGGTGTGTATCACTCATTGCTTCTATTGGTGGTATTGATTGAGATGATACCTTGTCTTCCTTTTAGAGATCTGCAGAATTTCTCAAATTATTCTCTTCTTCCTCTTGTTCATCCTTTTCAGACTTTGAATACCTGATTTCTTTTTCAAATTCAGTAGTAGCCTCAAGTACTTCCAACTGATTTACACTCGTAAACTCCTCATCATCTTCAATTTCTTGTACCCAATATAACATTTCTTCCATAAATTCTTCATTTGTATATATCTCTGATTTTTTTTCAAATTTCCAATTCGAATTCCTTCTTAGAACTTGGGGAAAAGGTAGTATCTGTTCATAATCTGAAAGAGGTGGAAATCTATGCTTGAGTACAAAACTTCTGCTTATTTCACTATTGTCTGACTTGTTTTGTTCTGAGAGCATTGATTTTCCTTGCTGCCAATCCTTTGCACCACATCTCAATGTTATTGCCCTTACATCCTCAACAGTTGGAGAAATTGACCTCCCTGAGCCTTGAGATTCCAACCGCCCTACTGTGGTTGTAAGTTAACCAACTTGATCCTTCAAACTTTGAACAGAAGTTCTTGTCTCCTGCTGGAACTGCTGTGTCTGACTTATGAACTGTAGGGTTTTGCTCATGAATACCTTGAGCATATCCTCCATAGATGTCCCAGAATTGACAGGTACTTCTTTGTTTGCTGTGTGGTACTGAGGTTGAGCTTGTTGAAAACCTTGCTGCATACTTGAAAAGATCGGTTGTAATGGTGGCCTAGTACCTTCATAGCTCAAGTCGGCATGATCTCTTTATCCGGAATTATGAGTGTCTGCCCAAGGATCACATTGATGTGGATTTTGTCCGGAGAATGTCCCCACAGTATTAACTTGATGAACAATTACATCCTCTTGCACTATGGGACAATCATTTGTCGTATGTCCTAATTTTGAGCAAATTCCACATACTTTTACAACTTACATATTCCCTATTGTTAATTGTTAAACCACAATAGTTAAGTTAAAAATCTGTTGTACCAATTCACTCGTGCTTACCTCACTTATCCTTTGTGGAGCATGATCATTCCTTGTTCCGTCTTGTTGTGAGTTAGCAGCCATGTTCGCAATCAGATTTCTTGCATCCTCTGGTGTCTTGTCTACTAATGCTCCTCCACTAGTCGCATCGATCATACTTCTTTCCATTGGTATCAGTCCCTCGTAGAAGTACTGAATCAAGTGTTGCTCATCAATTTGGTGGGGAGGGCAGTTGTAGCACAATTTCTTGAATCTCTTCCAGTACTCGTACAGTGTCTCTCTACTAAATTGTCGGATCCCACAGATCTCCTTCCTTATGTTAGCCACTCTTGAAGGGGGAAAATACTTCTCTAAGAATAGCCCTTTCATGTCACTCCATTACTTTATTGATCCGGATGGGAGATAGTACAACAAATCCTTTGCTAAATCTGCTAGGGAGAATGGGAAGGCTCTTAATTCAATTTGCTCCTCTGAAATTCGGTGTGGTTTCATGGTAGAGCACACCACATGGAACTCCTTCAAATGCTTGTATGGATCTTCACCTGTATGACCACGGAAAGTAGGTAAAAGATGAATTAGTCCGGAGTTTAGTTCAAAAGAAACATCTAAAGTAGGATACTCAATACAAAAAAATGGTTGATCAAGATCAGGAGTAGCCAGTTCTTTTAACATTGGGTTGTTGTTTGGCACCACCATCTCTTCCTTTTTAAGTATTGGAACAAGAGCTTCTTTTGAATCTGCAGCTTTCTCTATCTCTTGATCAAATTTTAAGTTAATAGAGTGAGACGATTGAGTCATAAAAAAAATAAAATAAAAAAATAAAAAGAAAATAATAAAAATAAATGAAAACAAAGAATAAACAAAAACAAATAACACTCCCCGGCAACGGCGCCAAAATTTGGGAGCTGTCGTTTACACTCCTAAATTTACCTCACTTTCACTTCACGAATTTAACTAATTAGCACAGTAGTAAGCAAGGATCGATCCCACAGAGAGTGATTTATTTTATATTTATCCTATGATTTCTAATGAAAAGGGGGTTTTGAATTGATTAAACTAAATTAACAAGATTAAAGTAATAAGAATTAACAATGAATAAAAAGCTTCAGTTCTTCAGTTCAGTATCACATTTTCACAACAATAGATTAATCAAGTGTAACATTATTTACCCTTCAATGAAACTAATAGCCCTAAGTAACAACAAGCTATGCTACCCGAAACTCCCCTTAGATTGTCACTCAATGAAACAAGCTCTTCACAAGATTCTAACCATTATATAACCTAGAACAAGCTCTCTAGATTTAATATAACAACAACATTAAGAACTAGGAAATTAGACTATTCCAAGCAACAAACACATAAGCTCGGATTGTTTAACTTGTCTTCTGATAATAATAGCAATACTCAAAAGCTTGTCCACAATCAGGTATTACTAATTACTACTTGTGATTAGGAACAATATCAATTACATGTAATACTATTCCTTGTTCTAGCATATGATATCTGTTAACCAACTCAATCCTGCAGAAATCAAATCAGTTAAGCCAAATAGCATTCAGAAATTAAATCAGATTATCAAGAATGAATTTATGTGAGAATGAATAAATAATGAATATTCAATTAACCATTAATTATAAATAAGATTCAACATCCCTTAGAACTGAATAAAGAAAACTAGCCTGACATGCTCCAAGTCTGCACTTTAATGAGGTATGATAGTTGGTAGAAGATTGAATGAAATAAACCTTGACTATCATCCTCTATTTATAGTGCTAGACAAAGACCTAAATCCTATGAGAACTAGGAATCCAAATCCTAATAGGAATTACAAAACATAACTAGTTTCCATAAAGAAATAGAATCTAATAAGAAAATAAAATCTCAGTCCAACTAAGTCCTAATTATAATAGTAATATCAATCCAATTCCATGCAGGAATCTCTAAATATTGAGAAAGTCAATTGCTGGTCAAACCCCTCTTCAATTCAACTCCAAATCAACTTGTTTCCATCCTTTTAGCTTTAATTCACCTGAAAATAATAAACAACTTATTAAGCTCATATACACATGAAACATGTAATAAAACCAAATGTAAAGGAATAAAAAATCATGAATATTGTGTACTTATCAAAACAAGGCTCGAGAAGCTAGATTGCAGAGCCGTAGAGATTTTGCCGCCAAATGAAAATTCACCCCGTTTAGGCAATCCAGGGAGGAGATTATTTGTACCTTGATCGAGGAGGGGAAGATTACAAAATTTATGCCACCACCAGATACAAGACCAAAGTGTTTCGATCCTTCCAGATCCTGCCTTTACCATTCAAATGCCCCTGGACATGCCACGAAAGAATGTTGGGCCCTGCGACATCTAATCCAGAACTTGATTGAATAAAGGTAACTGGATTCAATGAACAAAGCTGAGATCTTCTCTGAGGAAGAGATATACTACCCTCGGGGACCGAGGAATTTAGAAGGTATGATAGCCGTTATCCTTTGCATGGAAGGAATATCCGGCGGACCCATAACCATCCAATGAGTATCTGAGTAGAGAAACAAAGCCACTCTCAAGATACCAGCGCCTAAACCATTGATGTTGGCCCTTGACCACAACTTCCAATTCTCAGCCTGAAGAAGGTACCGTGGAATTACAGAGAATGTATAAAATTGGCACCTGACTATACTGCCATCATAGTTAGGGAGAATACATGTTACCTCCCAGGGCGTTTGGAGAAACTGGTAACCAAGGTATTGGGGAAGGTATCTACTAGAAAGATCACAGAGTTCCTCCATAAGATGGGACACGGTGAAGCCAGGACGGTGAGGCAATTGGAGGCTGAACCCCATCAAATCTCCATATTGGATTTGGTTTTAGATTTTGACGACCATCGTCAAATCCTGATCCAAGTATTGGAGGAAGCACACTTACCCAAGAATATCGATACAGAGAAATTCCAGCACTTGATCATCCATGTACTGGAAAGTAATATGATATCCTTCACTGACGACGATATACCCGCCGAAGGAACTAGGCATCACAAACAATTGCATATCGCTATTGTTTCATTAGGATATGTGGTAGGTGGCGTGCTAATCGATGGAGGGTCATCTTTAAACATATGTCTACAAGATACTCTGGAGAAGATGAAGATCAACCCGAACCAAATTCGGGAAAGCCATATCGTGGTACGGGCTTTCGCTGGATCAAGAAGGAATACCGTGGGGGAGATTGAGCTTCCTATGGAGATTGGCCCTTTCGTTTTCAACATACCTTTTCAGATCCTGAAGATCACTGCCGGGTATAATCTGTTGTTAGGACGACCATGGATCCATATGGCTGGCACCGTTCCTACAACTCTTTATCAACAACTGAAATATATCGTCAATGGAAATCTGGTGACTGTCTGTGCAGAACCTGATTATCCTGTTCATGAACTGGTAGATATTCCCCTGATCGGTGTGAATGAAGGTGCCGAGCCTGTCAGTTTTCAAGCCTTCGAAATCAGCAATCCGCGATATAACTCCATGGGGGACCCGGTCTTAGCCCAGATATCTCCAGAGGTGTTGGCAGTTGGCCAAGAGATGCTGTCCCGAGGACATCGACTAGGCTGGGGATTGGGGAAGAATGGCCAAGGAATCAGGAACCCAATCCGTATTGTGATGACCCCAGAACATGTCTAATCCAACTAACCCATTCTGAGTCGCCAAACACATGGTACAGAATTCAAATACAAACTTTTATATCACACGGTCATGCAAAATACGACCACACAGCTGTGAGTGTCAATACAAATATGTAGAAAATATAAACATTCAAACTAAGTCCTCATTATAATTATTATCACACTACTTTATAAAAATAGTGAAGACTACAACTACTCTAACTTGGACCATCACTCTGTCCCCCGACTAGTCCCTGCGACATTCTCATTTCCTGAAGAGGAAAATAGATGAAAAGGGTGAGCTCAACTAGCCCAGTAAAGAATATTATGACTAAGATAATGAAAAATAAATTATCGTTAGTCTTCAATAAATCAGATAAAATATTATGGACAACAAGTTTTAGATCAACAACCGCAACGAAAATAACAATGCATCAGAAGAATTAAGTAGAAAATAATGTCTACTATCTTCTATGATTTGAAAGTCCATAATCAATATTTTATTCCTGTAACATCAATCAATATATATCTTCAATCAAATACTCATCTATGCAATACAGGCCAAATATATTCATTTATATCATCAGTTGGTCATGTTCATCTCAACACCTGTCCATCTTTTTACTACGGGCCAAAGATATTATTTTGTATCACCATTTAAGACTGAAGATGATGAAAAATATTTTAAAGAACGAATTCAGTGAGATAAAGTACAAAAATTAGGGATTCATAATTTAGTTTATCCAAGTTCAAGAATACTCCATAATAATCAATTGTGGAGCAAAATTCAAGAATGAAGATAAAAACTTGGATCCAATCAAAGATATGAACCATAATAGACAACTTGGACAAAGAAAATAAAATTTAATTTTTCTGTGAATAGTATCGTATTCATAAATAGTGCCATATACGTGAATAGTGTTGTATACGTGAATAGTAACCCCAATATAAAAAGGTAAAAATTTCACAATAAAATTCATACCAATATTTCGGTGTCATGATATTGAAAGAAATAACATCATTTTTGAAAAAAAATAACATCCCTTACGTCAAAGGAACAGTAGTTCTGACTAGAATTTCGGATATAATACTGAAGGAAACTTGCACTGAATAGTAACACTCAAGGTATCTAAATACTCAAAAAAATACACTCGATATTATAAAGAGAGAAAACTTCTCATTCTAGTTTGATTTTCAAATTCTAACTAAGCACCCTATTTATAAAAAAATGCTTAGAACGTCAAAGCAAAAAATTTAATAAAATAATATTTTATTTATAAAAAATTTCACGCCCACCTCTTGACCAAAATCATCAGATCACCACTAATAGGGCCCACCCATAAAAAAATGTTCTTATTAATAAAAATATGTATAACCCCAAAAATCAATTCAGACCCAATATTCCGGAACTGCCATAATTCATAAAAAATAGCCCTTTTATCATAAAAATACGAATTCTATGTCATTCCTATAGGAAATTTAATTCTGTACAACTTTGTAGAAGGAAGTTTTTCCAAATTCCAAACAAAAAATGATCGAAATTCACAAACGGATGATTTTCCACACCAAAATACTGATAAAAACACCTAAATACTAATTCCTTCTTTTATATCCACAAAAATAAATATTTTCTTATCATATAAATCAATAATTAATTATTCACAAATAATATTACAGAACTACAATATTGACAACCAGGTCGTTCCTAGGAAAGAGGGGGTCTTCCGATAAGGATTTCTCCTTACTTGGCGCGCAATTAAATAACCCCTCCTAGACAGAACTTCCTTAGACATTGCCAATAATATTATCTAATAATATTATTCAAATAATATGAATTATTGATCTGATAATGGAAAATATTGTGCAGTGACAATTATTGAATTAACAATAATATAAAAATACTGTGCAATAACGTGTGCTACTGTGCAACAACGCGTGCTACTGTGCAACAACGCGTATTACTTTACTTTATCCACCTGGTATTCTAACAGTGTTAACTGTAACAACTACCCCGTTATTTATAAAAAACTTATTTTTGTCGTTTTATTCATACGATAGTTTTTCGTTATGGGGCACACAAATGGCTGCGCCGTCGTACGAATATTCCCCGACAGTAAGAATATTCCACGAGCAAACGAATATTCCCCGACAGCAAGAATATTCCACGACCAAACGAATATTCGCCGACAACAATAAATATTTTATAATCACTTGCTTATTTAAAATATTTGCGCATTTTACCCATAACTTCCCACATTAATCAAATCAACCCCTTACTATTTCAAAATAATAAATAGAGAAAATTCAATTTTATTCATAAAAAAGTTGGGGCCTTACAACCTCCCCTCCTTATGAAATTTCGTCCTCGAAATTGACGTACGTACCTGGTGTTTCAAAAAGGTGAGGATACCTAGCTTTAATTTCCGATTCCAACTCCTAGGTCATTTCCTCAATAGCATGGTTCCTCCACAAAACTTTGACTTGTGGTATAACCTTTGTGCGTAGGACATGCTTCTTCCTATTCAAAATCTTGACAGGTACCTCCTCATACATTAAATCTTCGGCTATCTCGTCTGGTTCTAACTCAATAATGTGGTTTGGGTCTTTCACGTATTTACGAAGCACGGATATGTAAAAAACGTTATGAACACGAGACATGCTTGGAGGTAATGTGAGTCTATAGGCCACATTTCCTACTCGGTCAAGAATCTCAAATGGACCAATGAATCGTGGGTTGAGCTTTCCTCTCTTCCCAAACCTCGTAACCCCTTTCCACGGTGCAACACGTAACAATACATGATCCCGAACATTAAATTCCACGTCCTTTCGATGAAGATCTGCATAACTCTTTTGTCGATCCTGTGCCATTTGTATACGTTGTCGGATCATTTGGATCTTTTTTGTAGTCATACGTACCAACTCTGGTCCCAACAACGTTGCTTCACCCACCTCATCCCAACATACTGGAGAACGACACTTTCTTCCATACAACGCTTTGAATGAAGCCATGCCTATACTTGCCTGATAACTGTTGCTATAGGAGAATTCCACCAATAGTAGTTACTTATCCCAACTCCCTTTGAAGTCTAGAACACAGAGTCTCAATAGATCTTTGTTGGTCAGATTTAGATGACACAATTAACGCGCAAGTATACGCGGCCAACGAGTAATAAAGAATAAGTAAAGATCGTTCCCACGGAGAATTAACGGATAATAGGTCGCCAAACCACTAGCACATAATCGCCTCAATCTTATTTAAACGGGCGAGAAGGAGAATGAAAGCTAAGTTAAACTAGGCAAGAATTAAAACATGCAATAACTAATCCTATGGTAAATTCAGATAATGAAGACATGGGATTACAATTTCCCCCAACACTTAGTTCGAATCTCTTAACTCTCTCACTTAGAATAATAAGCACCTAGAATTGACAACCGAGAAATCACGATTACATAATAGCCTCTTTCGATGGACAACTATGAATCTTCCTAATGCGGCGTGTAGGTATATGTCTATCCTACACACTATCAAGCAACTAATATCCAGAACAATTAACAAGACACATGTCACGGGAAATCTCGTTAACTACTCCATCAATTACCAACTTTCGCATAGGAAGTCATTAAGATTAGATTCTCAAATGGTTACATACGGCATTTAGGTATATGTCTAACCTAAACACTAACAAATTATCAACTCTTTAGGACAATGAATGAGACACACGTCACATAATCTCATAGATTACCCACAAGAATCTTTAACTTTCGCATGATATCATAACTAGGTCTAAACCTAAAATCCATTTGTTAATTTCATATAGGTTTACAATAAATCAATCTAAACGCACAAGTTATGATAACTAATTCGCAATAATAGCAAAGAGAGAGAGAGCAATCAATACAACTATGTGTTGGGTTCCATTGAAATCCCAAAATATAAACTAAGTCATAAATACTTGAATATATTATCCACAAGGTTTATAAACATCATCCAAATATACATGAATACAAGGAGAATTAAGAGATAGAAATTGCAAATCTTGAGTCTTTCTCCAAGTGTGGATCTTTGTTGTTTATCCCTTGCTTCAATCTTCAAGTCCAAAAGAAACCCTAGAATCTAACTAAACTAATTAAACCTAATCTACTCTCTAATCTACTCCTAATCTAGATTAAATAAGAAATGAAAAGAGAAGAAAAATGGGAAACTAGGGCATGAACTCCCTAGTGGAGATACTGAGCAAATGGGGCTGAACCCCCTTATATTAGCCTTCTCCCGTTCATTTTAAGCAAAAGTTAAACTCTTGGTCAAAATTGGGCTGGCGCGGTCGCGCGGCTGTTTGCCTTAGACCTGGCGCGGTCGCGCGGGTCCCCAGTCAAATCCTTTGATTCCTGCATATCGGCGTAGGCGCGCGGGCTGGCCTTGCAATGCTAGCGCGGCCGCACGGGCTGTGAACTTGCTGTATTGCTTCTTTTTCTGCTGCAATTATCTTTGACACACTTATGCCTTGCAAGCAAACTCCCTTCTTGCCTCTTTATAGCAACACATCCCCATTTAGCTGTTTCACTTCATGCTTTGCCCTATCATGCCATCATCATGCTTTTAGCCTATTTCAGTGCGATGCCCCATTTAAGCGTTCTTTTGCCCTTTTAAGCTCAATTTGCACCTGGAGAGTTTCTAAACCTGAAAATCACAAAACAAAGCAAAAACACATAAAACGCACAACGATACTTGAGTTTAAGCAACAGAATGAGTTGGTTACTATCCGAATAAGTGGTCATACAATCCACTTATCAACTACCCCCAAACTTAAACGTTGCTTGCCCTCAAGCAACCAAAACAAAACTAAACAAAAGATGCAATGTCGTATCTACAATGTATGCAACCTACGCTATCATGAATGCGAATCCAAGTTCCCATCCAGTATTGAACTTTCAAAGCAATGCCTCAGAAAACCACGAGATAGTCGAATAGATAAGCTACCCAAAACAAGACCATAAGGCATATTCTGCAAATCCAAAACTGTCAGCACTGATGTATTATGCGTTGTGTGCTTAGCAACCATTAGATATGCATTCATATAAATAACTCACCTACTATGCTTCTTAGGGGAAAAACAAGCTTTAACTTAAGAAAAATAGTAACTCATATAAGTTCTAACTAAGACCGTACATTACTAGAGTTAAGAGTCAATAGGGGGTTTTCATTAAGCTTTTATTATTCACGAGGGCGTATTCGCACTTTCCCGTGTACACAATCGACTGTGCCATGCCTAGTCCTCTTAGGCTTTTCAATGATATTTATGTAGCGAGCTTTCAACCAACGACTCCCAGACCAGACGGCCTTAGGGCGCTGGGTGTAGAGACACCCCGAGGGCTTACTTACTCTAATATCAAAGGCCACAGAACTCGACGTAGCTTAAGTGTTTATTCTATTTTTTTCTTTTTCAATGCATTTTCTTTTGTTTTCTTTTTCTTTTTCTTTTTCTGCAAGGGAGTGCGTCTTACGCTCCATCTCCCCGCATATATCATGCATGTCCCCTATTTCCCCCAAACTTAAGCTTTTAACAGTCTAGTTATTATTATATGCGAACTGAAACTCTTTTATTAAAACATAGTTTTTCCACCAGAAGACAAGTATGTAAACATTTAAACTTAGCATATCACGGTGTTTACTCTATCGTGCTTACTGGTTACACAGTATCTGACAGATAAGGATTTACATATATGACCATGAAATCAGGCTTAAGTCTCAAATCAGTTCAACAATCAAGTGATTTCAGTTTCTTCACAGGCAACATACATAACTAACCAACTAAAAATTGGATTCATGCAGTATGCTCTAACACAGAATGCAAAAACAAACGAATTTTTTTAAAATTTTCACAAATTTTAACTATTTACAACCTACATGCACTATATGAACTAACTTACATGCAATGAACTATTTACATGCAAAATATGAAATGAATTACCTATATGCAAAATAAACACCAATACCCCCAAACTTAAACTGTTCAATGTCCTCATTGAAGGTAAAGGTAAAATGAAAGAAACTCCCCTATTTGGCTTCTTATGCTGTATGAAATGAAGTGGCGCCCTCTCAGAAGTTTCCCCGTCTCATCTCTGCTCTTGGTAAAATAAACTCCGCTCAACACTATACTCAACGAACCAACCCAGCTCCATATCAATCTTGCTCTGCTAGAGATTCCACACTCACTATCCCAGTTGATCAGGTTAAGAGGATGAGGCGAATGAGAATTGGTACCTTGGTTTGAGGAGGTAGGAGGTTTTAAAAACTAAGGCTTGTAGTGGAGGGGATTGCATGAAGTGGAAGAGATGGGGGATTGCATGAAGGAACTTGAGGGTTTGAGATTAGAGGGGCTAAGGCTTGGGTGCTGTTGATAATTGATATGAATTGGTGCCCCCCAAAATCTGCAAGATTTTTCCCAAGTCAGGCCCAGTCTGCATGTGGCGCGGCCGCGCGGGCCATCAAATTTTTCTGCTGCTGATTTTTGCTAGACAATGAGGTTGGCTTTGAGCTTGCATTCTATCCAGCAACTTTGACCTGAGAGAAAGCATCACATCTTTATTAAGCCCTCTTATACTAACAAAAGTATATTAACTATTTACATCAAGAGAATTAAACATGGAAAGATATATGCGTTTAAATTCCCAAAAAATTCTCTAAGTGCGTATACAAAATGTGCAAGTGTATCAAAATATGTGTCATAAGCTTCATGGTCCCAAAAAAGATATGCACTAATGCCTAAGTTCAAAAATGTAGGCATGGAACTCCTAATCTACGAGCATTCAAAAATTTTAAACTAAATACTAAACTAATAAGAATTAAACAAGGGGGAGGGAAGTATGATAAAAAGCAGGAAATGGAGAATTAAATAAGGAGGGAGAAAGAGAAATGATGGGGTGCCTCCCATCGAGCGCTTGATTTATAGTCCTCTAGCTGGACTGTGTCTGACTACTGCTATCCAACTCCCCGACGGTATTGGAGAACCCCTCCATCCATCAGAACAGTTGTGTGACTTTGGTGGCTTCCCAATAGGAGAGGATGCAGATTTAAACTACCTAGCACATGATATGTATATGAATTCCCTGGACAAAAGTTTGAGGAGCCAGGCACGGGTTCCGTTGTATAGGTGAAATGATCGGGGCATGGAGGTATAGACCACACAACAGACTCTTCTTCTATTCTCTTCTCTTCTGACCACCATGGTTTTTAGCTCACGGACTCTCTCATGTCATAGAGATCCGTATCTATAATATGGCTACCAAGGGGGCAAGGGTGTGCAAACTTGACTGGCTTATTCCACTCAGGCGGAGGAAGCTCTTGGGGGATTGTCACTGTTGGTTCACATTCATACTCCACAACCCCAATTGGCTCCTCGATTTCCATTGCCTTTCGCTCGTCCAGTTGCAAGTGCACCTCAGGCTCTTCATCAGTCTCTGCATCCATCTCATAGCACCAATCCTTTTGAGGGTCATAACTTACGGCTTCGATCATTGGAGGCACAAAATCTTGCACTGTTCTCTCTTTTTCACATACCTCCTTCCTTCTTTAATGTCGTGCTAATCTGCTCCACCCAAATCTGAAGATCCTCAATCGATTGCTCTTGCTTAATCAAGGTCTCCTGTGTTGATGCTAATGAGTTCCCCCACACACTATCCAATCCTTCCTTTTCTGTTTCAGCAACGGGCTCCCTGTATTGAGGCTCACTGGTAGAAATATAGTTGATTGGGGCCATCTGATATTAAAAATTTTGGTTTGATGGTTCCTGGCTCCCAAACAACTCCTCTTGGTATTCTAAGCTTGCATACATGAAGTCCATTGTTGACTGTTCTCCCTATAACATGGGGATTGATAAGTGGGTTCGGGTGCACAATTTGGACTTGGCTTGCATTATTCTTGATAGCTCACAGTATGGTTCTGCCCTTGCTCATCCTCTATCATCAAGGCCCTACTAATCTTCTATGCCCAGTTCTGAATACTCTTGAATGACTTCTGTTGCTCATTCAAGATGTCCTTTAGAGATTCTATGCCACTTCCTTCCTCCAAGCTTGCATTTTCTGTGTCACCCTCAAAATTGTGTTGAGGCTCGTAAACTGGAGTCTGGAATGTGCATTCTGGGGCGTATGCGGGATTTGGATCCCAGTGTTGGTCTTGATAGTAGTCTGATGAAGGGTATGGGTGATACCCCCAATCTTGTTGATAAGTGGGATAAGGTTTGGTGTAGGAATAACCACCCCCATACTGCTCCTGTCCATAACTGATAGGCTCCTGATGGCTCGTGTAGCTTCCAGCACCATAGTCATAGGTCACTGCCGTCTCTCGATTCTGCTGAGCTAAGACAGTATCCAGCTTCCTCGAGAGAACCTCTAGCTGTGCTGAAAGTGTTGCAATTGGGTTGAAGCCATCAGTATATGCTTCCCTTGGTTGCTCTTGTCTTGTACCATTCCATGGAAAGAAATTTAAGTGCATTGTACCTCAGAAGAGAACAAATGAAAAGAATTTAAAAAAAATAAAAAGTTTAAATTAAGAATAATTTGATTTAAACTAATGTTGGCAAACAGTTATCCAAATAATTCCCCGGCAACGGTGCCAAAAACTTGTTGTCCGTTTTATATAACGACAATTAACGTGCAAGTATACGCGGCCAACGAGTAATAAAGAGTAAGTAAAGATCGTTCCCACGGAGAATTAACGGATAATAGGTCGCCAAACCACTAGCACATAATCGCCTCATTCTTATTTAAACGGGCGAGAAAGAGAATGAATTATTAAAGCTAAGTTAAACTAGGCAAGAATTAAAACATGCAATAACTAATCCTAGGGTAAATTCAGATAATGAAGACATGGGATTACAATTTCCCCCAACACTTCGTTCGAATCTCTTAACTCTCTCACTTAGAATAATAAGCACCTATAATTGACAACCTAGAAATCACGATTACATAATAGCCTCTTTCGATGGACAACTATGAATCTTCCTAATGCGGCGTGTAGGTATATGTCTATCCTACACACTATCAAGCAACTAATATCCAGAACAATTAACAAGACACATGTCATGGGAAATCTCGTTAACTACTCCATCAATTACCAACTTTCGCATAGGAAGTTATTAAGATTAGATTCTCAAATGGCTACATACGGCATTTAGGTATATTTCTATCCTAAACACTAACAAATTATCAACTCTTTAGGACAATGAATGAGACACACGTCACATAATCTCATAGATTACCCGCAAGAATCTTTAACTTTCGCATGATATCATAACTAGGTCTAAACCTAAAATCCATTTGTTAATTTCATATAGGTTTACAATAAATCAATCTAAACGCACAAGTTACGATAACTAATTCGCAATAATAGCAAAGAGAGAGAGAGCAATCAATACAACTATGTGTTGGGTTCCATTGAAATCCCAAAATATAAACTAAGTCATAAATACTTGAATATATTATCCACAAGGTTTATAAACATCATCCAAATATACATGAATACAAGGAGAATTAAGAGATAGAAATTGCAAATCTTGAGTCTTTCTCCAAGTATGGATCTTTGTTGTTTATCCCTTGCTTCAATCTACAAGTCCAAAAGAAACCCTAGAATCTAACTAAACTAATTAAACCTAATCTACTCTCTAATCTACTCCTAATCTAGATTAAATAAGAAATGAAAAGAGAAGGAAAATGGGAAACTAGGGCATGAACTCCCTAGTGGAGATACTAAGCAAATGTGGCTGAACCCCCTTATATTAGCCTTCTCCCGTTCATTTTAAGCAAAAGTCAAACTCTGGGTCAAAATTAGGCTTGCGCGGCCGCGCGGCTGTTTGCCTTAGACCTGGCGCGGCTGCGCGGGTCCCCAGTCAAATCCTTTGATTCCTGCATATCTGCGTAGGCGCGCGGGCTGGCCTTGCAATGCTGGCGCGGCCGCGCGGGCTATGAACTTGCTGCATTGCTTCTTTTTCTACTGCAATTATCTTTGACACACTTATGCCTTGCATGCAAACTCCCTTCTTGCCTCTTTATAGCAACACATCCCCATTTAGCTGTTTGACTTCATGCTTTGCCCTATCATGCCATCATCATGCTTTTAGCCTATTTCAGTGCGATGCCCCATTTAAGCGTTCTTTTGCCCTTTTAAGCTCAATTTGCACCTGGAGAGTTTCTAAACCTGAAAATCACAAAAAAAGCAAAAACACATAAAACGCACAACGATACTTGAGTTTAAGCAACAGAATGAGTTGGTTACTATTCGAATAAGTGGTCATACAATCCACTTATCAATCTTCAAGAGTTTGAATAGTTTTTTTCGATTGCCCGCCCATTTATGGATGATATGCCGAACTAAATCGTAACTTCGTGCCCATAGCTTTCTGCAAACTAACCCAAAATCGTGAAGTGAATCTTGGGTCACGATCCAAACCTATGGATACTGGCATGCCATACAATCTCACAATCTCATTCACGTTCATACGAGCAAGACGTTCAAGGGAATAATTCTCCCGTATCGACAAGAAATGAGCAGACTTGGTTAATCTATCAATAATAACCCAAATCGCATCTATGCCTTGAGAAACCTTGGGAAGACCAGTAACAAAATCCATGGTAATGTGTTCCCAGTTCCATTTCGGAATCTCCAGTGGTTGCAATGGACCCTTTGGTACTTGATGCTCCGCCTTTACACGTGGACAAGTTAAACACCTCGAAATAAACTCCGCGATCTCTCTCTTCATATTATTCCACCAAAATGTATGTCAAAGATCACGATACATTTTGGTACTCCTAGGATGGATTGCAAACGGTGTGTTATGTGCCTCCATCATGATTCTATACTTCAAATCAGAATCGTTAGGAACACAAAGTCTGTAGTTGACTCGAAGTATTCCTTCTTCATCGATTCTGGCTTCTGGAACCGCACCTTCTTGCACCTTCTTCTTCATCTTCATCAGCTCCGGGACTGTAGCTTGAGCAACTTTAACTTTATCAATCAAAGCTTGTTTTACGCGTATACTTGACATCATCGTATGGGTCCCCAGAGTCTTGAACTCTATCTCTATCTTTTGTAAGTCACATAGAATAGGCCTTTGTGTTGATAGCATCGCACTCGTTCTCGCATATAATCTTCTACTCAACGCGTCAACTACCACGTTCGCTTTACCAGTATGGTATTGGATGGTATGATCGTAATCTTTCAACAACTTAAGGCTATATCGCATGTTGAGTTCCTTTTAAGTGAAGAAATATTTAAGGCTCTTATGATCCGTATAGATCTCCACTTTCTCCCTGTACAGGTAGTGTCTCCAAATCTTCAACGCGAAAACGACTGCTGCCAACTCTAGATCATGAGTAGGATAATTCCTCTCATATTCCTTGAGTTATCGCGAGGTATAGGCTATGACTTTCCCATGTTGCATGAGAACACATCCTAACCCTTTGCCCGAAGCATCGCTGTAGATGACAAATCCATCTGAACCAAATTGAATCGTCAGAACAGGTGCCGAAATGAGCCTCCTCTTGAGCTCTTAGAAGCTCTTCTCGCATTCCTCGCTCCATACGAACTTTGTATCTTTTCGATTTAGCTGAGTTAACGGAGTAGCAATTCGAGAAAATTCTTCCACGAATCTCCGATAATAACCAGCTAAACCCAGAAAGCTACGTACTTCGGTCACCGACTTTGGTTGTTCCCAACTCTTTGAACTGCTTGGCAGTGACAATTCGCGTGTTGTTATTATTTCCACTTGTATTTTGCACACGAGTCTCCCTCGTCTGGTTTTGCATGAAATGCAAAAAGCTTCTAAACATCTCATCGTTTATCATCTGATCAGTGTTGTTTTCTGGAGGAACATTGCCTTCCTGTTGCACGTTCTCCTGGTTGGTGATTAAAGGTGTCTCCACGGACTCATTCACTCTATTATTAACATTCTCAGCTGCCATTCTCAAATACTGCCATAAAACAAGGGTCAATTAAACAAATTAACATATCATATGCTAACCCTATGCTGCAACTGACAAATTAAATATCAAATAAGCTTAGGTAGGACACACTTGCGAAGGATTTATTCGTCTCTCCCCTCCTAGTTCTATTCCCGATCTCTGCCAGAGATCATATCCCTAAGCTCTGATACCAACTGTGACGACCCCAGAATAGGTCTAATCCAACCAACCCATTCTGAGTCGCCAAACACATGGTTTAGAATTCAAATACAAACTTTTATATCACACGATCGTGAAAAATATGACCACACAGCTGTGGGTGTCAATACAAATATGTAGAAAATATAAACATTCAAACTAAGTCCTCAGTACAATTATTATCACACAATTTTATAAAAAAAGTGAGGACTACTACTGCTCTAACTCGGACCATCACTCTGTCCCCCGACTAGTCCCTACGACATTCACATTTCCTGAAGAGGACAATAGATGAAAAGGGTGAGCTCAACTAGCCTAGCAAAGAATATTATGACTAAGATAATGAAAAATAAATTATTGTTAGTCTTCAACAAATCAGATAAAATATTATGAACAACAAGTTTTAGACCAACAACCGCAACGAAAATAACAATGCATCAGAAGAATTAAGTAGAAAATAATGTCTACTATCTTCTATGATTTGAAAGTCCATAATCAATATTTTATCCCTGTAACATCAATCGATATATATCTTGAATCAAATATTCATCTTTGCATTACATGCCAAATATATTCATTTATATCATCAGTTGGTCATGTTCATCTCAACACCTGTCCATCTTTGCACTATGGGCCAAAGATATTCTTTTGTATCACCATTTAAGACTGAAGATGATGAAAAATATTTTAAAGAACGAATTCAGTGAGATAAAGTACAAAAATTAGGGATTCGTAATTTAGTTTATCCAAGTTCAAAAATACTCCATAATAATCAATTGTAATACCCGAGAATTTTCATATATTATTAAATGAATATATTAATGAAAATGAATAATTATTGAATATAAATATTTATGTGTTATGGGATGAGTTAACTCAATTACTTCAAATTGAATATTTAGAATAATTGAGAAGGATTGTGGAGTTATTATAAACTCGTTGAATGGCTTGTGTGGCATAGTGATGAGAAATATTAATGATTATATTAATTAATAAAAGAATTATTAAGTGAACAATTAATTGTTAATTATTATTGCAGGATATTATTTAATTGTTATAGAATATTAATGGTGATTAATTAATAATATGTGATTATTATTATTGCATGAAAAATAATAATAATAAGTGACGTGTCTATAAATATAATAAGATTTATACTTATTTACTGTGATAAATAATCAATTGTTGTGAAAAATTAATGATTACATTAATTGACGAGGAATGGATTAATTAATATTAATTAGTCGATAAGATGAATAATTTATTTATTTGACATTATGAGTAATAAAGCAAATAAATAAGTTATTAATATAATAAGATTATATTGATTGTTATGTACAAGCATGCAATAATTAATAATATAAAGTATATGGAATACAACCATAGTATATAGTGTAGAGAAACACTTATGTGTGACCATATAAGTATATTTAAACCATATTGTATGATTGTACATATTGAAACTATATGTTATAAATACATCATGATGCTTATGTGGCAATGATGTGTGAATATACATTAAAGTGAAACATCATGGATTATATGTGGAGGTGTATATATGAACCTCAAATTGCTATATTTTAATATCATTTCTTCATTTAAAACTATATTGTGAGACTAATGGAATTTATAGCCTAAGGGTATATAATATATTTGTGATAAAACTAAGTATGCAGTATGTTATTTTGCCTATTGCTGAGAATGAGTTGTCCCTAAATGTATGGCTCATTCTCTCCACACGTGAACAAATCAAAGCCTAAGCCTATTACTTGCATAAATAAATCCTCAGCATTCTAGCAAATCATGATATGGGGAGTGGGCACAACAGTGTTCTTCAACTACACTACCAACCCCCTTATAACCTCCCTGCAATTCAAATTTCCGTTGGTTTGAAATGGTAGGCAATTGCATTGTATGTATAATGGGAGTTCTATAAATATATTCTCATCTCTTCATATTTTTCTTTGCTGAGAATTGGTTAAGTTTAAAATTGAGAGCATATATACTTTAGCAATATCATTCTAGCAGAGGGAGATTTCAGTATCAACAAGCTTAATTCATAGAAGAGGTATAAATCCTTCGTTCTTGGTTCATCATTTGGTTTTCTGTCAAAGATTCCAATTGTTGATTATAGTTGCCATTTACGCTAAAGTTGATTTGGACATGTTTCTTAGTTGCTATATAGCCTTATAAGCATGTTTAAACTGAAATGTAGTTGAGTAGAAATGAATTGGTTGTGGAATTCAAAAATTGGCCTAGTATTCTACCGTAGTAGACTGCTGTCTGGGTTGAACCAGTGGTGGCGCAGCTGCGCCGGTTTAACCCAGGGATGCTGGGCAGCTGCGCCAGCAGACTGCTGCAGATTTTGCATCCTGCTTGATTTCTGCTATACATATATTATGTGGTTTGGTTTAAACAAGCATACTAACTTGTGTAACATATATATATGAATAAAATGAGGCAAGGTAAGCATGTTTTCTTGTACTAGCATACATGATTAACAAAAAGGGTATGGTTTCCGAGATAAACTTAGTATTCTAAAAATAAACTTTGAAGTAATACTTGTTCTACAAGTTCTGAACTTAGTGATTCATACACATGATTGATTTCAAATATAAAGGAGCATGATATAGTGTTTATAGTGTCCTTGTTCATGACCAAACTTGTTAGACCTTGTGTTAGAGAAATTATTAAGAAAAAAGCTTGTTATGTTAAAGCTAATATGCATGAATACTACATGATATACACGCTGATCTTGCGAAAGTGTTAATATGACTTAACTACATACGATAAGAGCTTTGAAGTTGCCTTGTATGTGTTAAATTGCGTTGTTCAAGTTTAAAATGGATTCAAAAGCAAACTTGGATATGTTTTCAAACCAAGTGCATTAAGTATGAGTAGTTAAGTTCTTAGAATGTAAAATGACATGTTTACATTCATTATGTCTCTAAGCATGACTCTTATATGTTTGATATAACGGTAGTAAACCAAGCATGAGTATAGGTATGTTTTAAAGTAATAAACAATGCTAGTTAAGAATAAATGATGTGGACAATCGTAAGTATCTATGATTAAATTGTATGTGTTGTGGTTGCATGACCGTATTTGGCCTTAAATTGTCTAAAGGAGTAAAGCTAGAACCTATATCATACGAAATTGAATGTGAAGAGGTTAAACAAGCATGGAAGGACCCCCTTAAACAAGTATACATGCTAGGTGATATCATATGAATCCGATTTGACGGTTATCTTATAGTAATGCAATAACTCGCTAAATAGAGTATGTTTGCTATTTGTGGTAGTCTCACATGATAGTAATGATGTATAAAGATAATTAACTTGAGAGAAGAGGAACGATAAGGATAAAAGTTATATTATTATGATACTATATAACTGTGTAGCTAGATTAAGATTTAGTTTATGTGTTAATCGTATATAAGAGATGAGATATAATGTTAAGCTATATGACTAATGGATATCATATATACGTAACTGTATTACGAAAGGAATTCGAAAGTGTTGATTTGCTTTTCGTAGATAAACTACGCTAAAGGCAAGTTCTCTAACTTAAACTCTTTTAAAGTGCAAGTTTCCTTACTTACACTCATTTATAGTGCAAGTATCCTAGACCTTCGTATTTACTTTATTCAAGGAACATTGTAAGCAAGTTCCTAACTCTACTCTTTAATGAACATTCAATTAGCTTATGCAATTATTATTATATGAGTAAACTCTTGAGATTAAATTCAGATATTATGAACCATATACTTCAAGAATAGGATAAAAGTCTTACTATATTCTTCGAACTTGAGATCTTGAAATTGAATTTATAGTTGTTGAGATCTATGCCATTTGATTCGGCTAGACTTATATTATTGAAAGGCGGCCCAAACCGATTGATTGGTGCGGGATGTTGTATTTGACTGAGAAGAACAAAATATATCTATCGGAGAACCGACGTGCGCACATTAGTATGATTGAGTGTTATGCATAACATAGGGTACTTTAGGCTGATCACCTGTTGTACTTGCTTTTGTTGGATTTTCAGTTTATTACTGTCAATTCCTGTGGAAGTTCATAGTCCTTAGTGACTGCTCAGTATTCAGTTATCTTAAAATCTTGAATTAATTTATTTTTGAATCACATTGATATTATTATGTCCTTAGCGACTATTATTGAGAACTGTTGATATTCTTGTTATCCTTGAACTATCAAACCTTGCTATACCTTTTTGAGAATTGAGAATTATATTACTCACCCTTATTGTATATTACTTGCTGGGCAAATTGTGCTCATTCTTGCTTTTCCCTAAAAATATTTCAGTTAAGACAGAGCAGTACGGACTTTCAGGCACAGATAAGGGCAAGGGAAAGGCTACTGAGTAGCTTTAATTATGTAGGACTTATGATTGTAATAAAGAACTTATGATATTATGTACTAGTTAAGGTTATTTATGCTTAAGATATGTCTAAGCTATGTAATCACTGTTTAAGTTATGAGACCTTGGGACGTGAATAATTATATTATTTAAATATAATTTATTCGGTATTAGTTGTGTATTATTCCGCTGTGTGATGCGACATTTAGTCGTATTATTATTGTGATGTATTACCATGAGCACGTGACGAACCGAATTCGAGCGACCCCGTGACGGTCCTGGAATTTGGGGGCGTCACAGGTCGGTATCAAAGCTGTAGTTATAAACCTTAGGAGAGAGTGTCCTTAAATTATAACTTAGGAGAACTTAGAAGTTGGAAAGGAGATAAAACTCACATAGAGTTTTCCCTAGAGCGAGACTTAACGTGTTATGAAATGTAACTTCATTCTATACAATGAACTTATGTTTTATTTAACATTCTAATGGAGTTGCTGTTTGTTTGTCTTGTGTTTGTGATTGTAGGATGACAGACACAGGTGTACCTAGTAGAGTGGCAGAGGAGGAACCCAGGGATATACATGTAGTATACGAGGCACCTCTAGAGGCTACACCAGTGCAGGCTATTGCACCGTTCGAGTCTGATGACAAGTATGAGATTGAGATAGAGTCTGATCCAGAGGAGGAGCTGATGGAGGACGAGCCGATGGAGGATGATCCAGTGGAGGACTCTGATGAGGCTACTATAGAGGAACAGATGCTAGGAGAGTATGAGGAGCGTATCCTAGAGTTAGACTGCAGAGTCCAGGAGCTGGAGGCAGAGGCCCATGAGAGAGAGTCTGAGTTCTAGAAGCTGAGGGACAAAGACCATCACAGGAAGCTGGCCATGTAGGAGTTAGAGGTAGAGATTGCATATCGTAGGGAGGCAGGGATCCAGATGGGAACCTTATTCCACAAGTCGGTGGCGAGAAATGTAGATATAGCAGGGAAGCTGGAAGAAGTATAACAGAGAGAACTGAGTGAGAAGACTGAGAAAGAGGCACTTCGTACTCAGCTAGAGTTGGAGGTGATGGATAAGATACACTTCGAGGAGAAGTGGGAAGTGGCCAATGAGAGAGCTGACGACCTAGAGGACGAGGTCAGATGCAAGCAGAGGAAGATGAATAAGATGGGGTATGTGTTTCGTTCAGCTTTTGAGAGGGTGATTGATGGTGTGTACCACTACCCAGCGGAGCAGGGACAGACTCTACACACTATGTGTCGAGAGCTGGTAGCTTATATAGCACAGTTAGAGTACAAGAGCGCCGTGGAGCGTGGCATGATGTGATGATATTTCCTTAAATGGTCTAGTGGTAGTTTAGTAGAATTTATCTTTATGTGTTGTACATTCTATGTTGTAATCCCTATCTTTTGTGTAAGATGTGGGATAGTGATGTAAACCCCGTGTAAGCTTTTGTTAGAGGGGTAGTATGGTAGTAGGTTGGTATATTCCCTATCTTTTGTGATATTAAGGAGTGTATGTGATAACATTTATAGCAGTATGCTAGGATAATCATGTAATGAAACGACTTGGCATATGAATATAAATGAAGTTTATTTTAGAGACGTGTTATAAATTTATTCTTTTAGTATTAAAAGAAATACTTAAGTAATATACTTGAATAATAATAAAATGAAAATTTGTGATGCAGATAATGCCGCCCAGACGTAGATTGACTGCACCCGAAGAATCTGTTAATAACGAGAGGGAACAAGTTGACCCGATCCAAAAACTGGTAGACCTGTTAGGAGAGGCATTAAGGGGAAGGAACAATGAACCCGTTCGCCCAAACCCTCAGGCTGTGCCAGTAACAACCTTTAAAGACTTTAAGAGTGTAGGACCCCCGGAGTTCGAGGGAACTACCAACCCAATCGTCGCACAAATGTGGATCAAGGAGATCGAGAAGGCTTTCACTATAGCTCGTGTGGGCGAAGATCAGAAGACAGTGTTTGCTACGTACCTAATGAGGGGCGAAGCAAACTATTGGTGGCAGGCGAATCAGCAGAGAGCTGGAGAAGGGACGATAACATGGGATAAGTTTAAAACGCTGTTCTTCGAGAATTACTTCCCAAAGGGTATGAAGAATCGGATGGAGGTTAAATTCTTAGAGTTAAAACAAGGTGAGATGACGGTGGCGCAATACACAGCTAAATTTAACGAACTAGCGCGATTTGCAGAGCACCAAGTTGGTGATGAAGAGAGGAAGGCTAGACGATTTGAACAAGGACTGAAGCCTTGGCTATTCAATAAGGTGTCAGTTCTTCAGATCGATTCTTTCAACACTGCTGAAAAAGGCTATTATTGTCGAGGGAGGAAGTGAAGCTTTGAGCTTGTACAACAAAGAGAAGAAAGGAAAGAATACTGGAGGAGAGAACCGTACCGGAGGAAGCTGTAGCAGAGGAAGTAATTTGGGAAAGATAAAATGGGAGAATAACAACAACAACAAAAACAACAATAATCAATCAGGGAATTTTCGTGGAGGTTTCAAGAAGAAGGCTGAAGGATGCCCACAGTGTGGGAAGAATCACCAGGGCGAGTGCTGGAAGGGACGTGGCACTTGCTACAACTGCGGACAGGAACGGCACATCTCGCCCAACTGCCCGAAACCAAAGAAGATACAAGGATGCTTTGCTGTGTGGCTCGACGGAGCACCGAATTAAGGACTGCCCAAAGAAGGGAAGTGGCGGGGGTAGCAATCAGCAAGGAGGCAATAAGCTGATGATCAGCGGGCCGACACAATCTAACCACCCAACCGCCAGAACTTTTAACATGATCGTCCAGGACGCCGTGGCTGCGAAGGACATAGTGTCAGGTATAATCCCAATCAATGATATAAATGTTTATGTATTATTTGATTCGGGTGCCACCTATTCTTTTATATCTGAAGAATTTGCTAGTAAACTTATTACACCCCGAGAATGATTAGAAAATCCTTTGAACATAGAAGTTGCGACTTAGGAAGTAATCCCTATAGAATACGTTTATCGAGATTATCGCGCAAACATTAGAAAACATGAATTGAGCGTAGACTTGATTCCTATTAGATTGGGAGAATTTGACGTAATATTGGGAATGGATTGGTTATATAACCATGCAGCGATAATTGATTGTCAAAATAAATGTGTGAACCTTCAGACTCCGAGTAAGTCTAAGGTAGTGTTTTATGGTAGTTCATCGCTTAAGCAATCGTGTTGCGTTACGTTGATGCAGGCCAAGACATTGTTAAGGAAAGGATGTGTAGGTTATTTAACTTACATCATTGATACTCGAAAAAAAGAAGAAGTAGAAATTAAGGATATATCCGTAGTTAATGAATTTCAAGATGTGTTTCCGGACGATCTGCCTGGTCTTCCGCCAGACAGAGAAATTGAATTCGTAATAGACTTAGCACCGGGAACGACACCGATTTCGAAAGCTCCATATCGTATGGCGCCAGTAGAAATGAAGGAATTGATGATACAATTGCAAGAATTATTGGATAAGGGTTACATACGACTGAGTGTGTCTCCTTGGGGAGCACAAGTGTTATTCGTTAAGAAAAAGGACGAATCGATGAGGACTCTGTATCGATTATCGAGAATTGAACAGAGTAACGATCAAGAACTGATATCCGCTACCAAGGATAGACGACTTATTTGATCAACTGAAGGGAGCAAAGTGTTTCTCAAAAATCGACCTACGAACAGGATATCATCAACTAAAAATGAGGGATGAGGACATACCAAAGACTGCGTTTCGAACCTGTTATAGACACTACGAGTTTTTGGTAATGTCATTTGGATTGACTAATGCTCCGGCAGCATTTATGGACTTGATGAACCAAGTTTTCAAGCCATACTTGGATAAATTTATAGTGGTTTTTATCGACGACATTTTGATGAACTCGAAGATAGAGGAAGAACACGCCGAACATCTGAAGATTGTTTTGGAGGCACTAAGGAAAGAGAAGATGTATGCGAAATTTTCAAAGTGCAAATTTTGGATGGAGAAGGTTCAATTCTTAGGCCACATGGTGGATAGGAATGGAATCTCTATAGACCCTGCGAAGGTAGAAGCAGTAAGTAATTGGGAACAACCGAAAACACCGACCGAGGTAAGAAGTTTTTTAGGGTTAGCTGGGTAACTATCAAAGATTCATCCAAGATTTTTCTAAGATAGCAACCCCGTTGACCAATTTGAGTAGAAAGACGGTGAAATTTGTATGGACCGACAAATGCGAAGAAAGTTTTCAAGAACTGAAAAAGAGATTGAGCGAAGCACCTGTGTTATCATTACCAGATGATGTGGGAAATTTTGTGGTATATAGTGATGCATCGCACAAGGGACTTGGCTGTGTGCTTATGCAGCACGACAAGGTCATTGCGTATGCATCACGACAATTAAAGGATTACAAAAAATGATACCCTACTCACGACTTAGAGTTAGCGGCAGTAGTTTTTGCGTTAAAAATATGGAGGCATTATTTGTACGGGGAAAAATGTGAGATATACACGGACCACAAAAGTCTGAAATATATCTTCACACAGAAGGAGTTGAATATGCGACAGAGGAGGTGGTTAGAATTAATCAAAGACTATGACTGCGATATTCTTTATCACCCGGGAAAGGCAAACATGGTTGCCGACGCTCTGAGCAGAAAAGGAAGGGAGAAATTGTTTAATTTAACGACTCAGGAAGAGTTGATAAGAGAGAAGGAGAAATTGGAGATAGAAGTGAAAGAACCAGGAAGGTCTAAAGAGAATTTTTTTATAATGGAAGCTCATCCGACATTGTTGGATAGAGCAAAGGAAGCCCAGGAAAAAGATGAAGAGTGTGAGAAAATCCGAAAGAGGATCACCGAAAATGAAGAAGAGAAATTCTGAATGGATAAAGACGGTATCTTAAGATTCAAAGGAAGAGTGTGGGTACCAGCAGTAACCGAGTTAAGGGAAGAGATTTTGCATGAGGCACACAATACGACATATTTCGTTCATCCGGGAGGCACAAAGATGTACCGAGATCTAAGGCAACATTTTTGGTGGCCCAATTTGAAACGGGAAGTGGCAGAGTACGTCAGTAGATGTTTGACTTGCCAACGCGTTAAACCAGAACATCAACGGTCGAGTGGTTTACTACAACCGTTAGAAATACCAGAGTAGAAATGGGAGCATATTACGATGGACTTCGTGGTAGGACTTCCAGTTACGCAGAAAGGTTATGATGCCATATGGGTTATCATGGATCGACTAACGAAGACCGCACATTTTCTACCAATCAAGATCCGCTACAGTTTGAACCAATTAGTGAGTCTGTACGTAAAGGAGATTGTCTCACGACATGGAGTGCCGGTATCTATTGTCTCTGATCGAGATTCGTGCTTCATGTCAAATTTTTGGAAGAGTTTGCAAGAGAGAATGGGAACGCAGTTGAGGTTGAGTACCGCTTATCATCCTCAGACAGACGGACAAAGTGAGCGAACTACATAAACGCTGGACAACATGCTTAGGACTTGCATGATGGATTTTAAGGGAAATTGGGACGACCACCTACCCTTAGTCGAATTTGCGTATAATAATAGTTACCATGCGAGTATCGGCATGCCACCGTACGAAGCTCTTTACAGAAGAAAGTGCAGAATGCCATTATGTTGGGACGAAGTCGGAGAGCGACGAATACTCGGACCAGAGCTAGTACAACAAACCGCAGACGTGGTGACAATGATAAGAGCCAGATTAGTAGCAGCTCAAGACCGCCAAAAAAAATATGCAGATTTGCATCGGCAGGACCGAGACTTCAAAGTCGGTAGTTTCGTATTCTTGAAGGTATCTCCATGGAAGGAAAAAACCCTTTCGATAGGAAAGGAAAATTGAGTCCAAGATTCAAAGGACCGTTCGAGATACTGAAGCGAGTGGGCGAAGTGGCATACAAAGTTGCCTTACCACCCGAGTTGGAGAACATCCACAACGTGTTCCACATTTCCGTGTTACGACCATACAAGGCCGACTACAAGCACGTGATTTCTTATGAACCCATTCAAGTGGAGAAGAACTTGGCGTATGAAGAAATTCCTGTCCAAATATTATATAGGAAAGAACAAACTTTGAGAAATAAAATTATATCTTCTATAAAAGTACTTTGGCGTAACCACGATGTTGAGGAGGCTACTTTTGAATTAGAAGATTGGATGATGAGGGATTATCCCCATCTATTTGTGTAACCTTGTAACAATTCCAGGACGGAATTTTTATAAGTGGGGGAGGATGTAATACCCGAGAATTTCCATATATTATTAAATGAATATATTAATGGAAATGAATAATTATTGAATATAAATATTTATGTGTTATGGGATGAGTTAACTCAATTACTTCAAATTAAATATTTAGAATAATTGAGAAGGATTGTGGAGTTATTATAAACTCGTTGAATGCCTTGTGTGGCACAGTGATGCGAAATATTAATGATTATATTAATTAGTAAAGGAATTATTAACTGAATAATTAATTGTTAATTATTATTGTAGGATATTATTTAATTGTTATAGAATATTAATGGTGATTAATTAATAATATGTGATTATTATTATTGCAAGAATAATAATAATAATAATAAGTGACGTGTCTATAAATATAATAAGATTTATACTTATTTACTGTGATAAATCAGTTGTTGTGAAAAATTAATGATTACATTAATTGACGAGGAATGGATTAATTAATATTAATTAGTCGATAAGATGAATAATTTATTTATTTGACATTATGAGTAATAAAGCAAATAAGTAAGTTATTAATATAATAAGATTATATTGATTGTTATGTACAAGCATGCAATAATTAATAATATAAAGTATATGGAATACAACCATAGTATATAGTGTAGAGAAACACTTATTTGTGACCATGCAAGTATATTTAAACCACATTGTACGATTATACATATTGAAACTATATGTTATGAATACATCATGATGCTTATATGGCAATAATGTGTGAATATACATTAATGTGAAACATCATGGATTATATGTGGAGGTGTATATATGAACCTCAAATTACTATATTGTAATATCATTTCTTCATTTAAAACTATATTTTTAGACTAATGGAATTTATAGCCTAAGGGTATATAATATATATGTGATAAAACTAAGTATGCAGTATGTTATTTTGCCATGTTACTGAGAATGAGTTGTCCCTAAATGTATGGCTCATTCTCTCCACACGTGAACAAATCAAAGCCTAAGCCTATTACTTGCATAAATCAATCCTCAGCAATCTAGCAAATCATGATATGGGGAGTGGGCACAACAGTGTTCTTCAACTACTCTACCAACCCCCTAATAACCTCCATGTAATTCAAATTTCCGTTAGTTTGAAATGGTAGGCAATTGCATTGTATGTATAATGGGAGTTCTATAAATATAGCCTCATCTCTTCATATTTTTCTTTGCTGAGAATTGGTGAAGTTTAAAATTGAGAGCATGTATACTTTAGCAATATCATTCTAGCAGAGGGAGATTTCAGTACCAACAAGCTTAATTCATAGAAAAGGTATAAATCCTTCAGTTCTTGGTTCATCATTTGGTTTTCTTTCAAAGATTCCAATTGTTGATTATAGTTTCCATTTATGCTAAAGTTGATTAGGACATGTGTCTTAGTTGCTATATAGCCTTATAAGTATGTTTAAACTGAAATGTAGTTGAGTAGAAACGAATTGGTTGTGGAATTCAAAAATTGGCCTAGTATTCTGCCGTAGTAGACTGCTGTCTGGGTTGAACCAGTGGTGGCGCAGCTACGCCGGTTTAACCCAGGGATGCTGCGCAGCTGCGCCAGCAGACTGCTGTAGATTCTGCATCCTGTTTGATTTCTGTTATGCATATATTATGTGGTTTGGTTTAAACAAGCATACTAACTTGTGTAACATATATATATGAATAAAATGAGGCAAGGTAAGCATATTTTCTTGTACTAGCATACATGATTAACAAAAAGGGTATGGTTTTCGAGATAAACTTAGTATTCTAAAAATAGACTTTGAAGTAATACTTGTTCTACAAGTTCTGAACCTAGTGATTCATACACAAAATTGATTTCAAATATAAAGGAGCATGATATAGTGTTTATGGTGTCCTTGTTCATGACCAAACTTGTTAGACTTTGTGTTAGAGAAATTATTAAGAAAAAGCTTGTTATGTTAAAGCTAATATGCATGAATACTACATGATATACACGCTGATCTTGCGAAAGTGTTAATATGACTTGACTACATACGATAAGAGCTTTGAAGTTGCCTTGTATGTGTTAAATTGCGTTGTTCAAGTTTAAAATGGATTCAGAAGTAAACTTGGATATGTTTTCGAACCAAGTGCATTAAGTATGAGTAGTTAAGTTCTTAGAATGTAAAATGACATGTTTACATTCATTATGTCTCTAAGCATGAATCTTATATGTTTGATATAACGGTAGTAAACCAAGCATGAGTATAGGTATGTTTTAAAGTAATAAACAATGCTAGTTAAGAATAAATGATGTGGACAATCGCAAGCATGTATATTACAATTGATATAACCTTCTCGCAAGTATCTATGATTAAATTGTATGCGTTGTGGTTGCATGACCGTATTTGGCCTTAAATTGTCTAAAGGAGTAAAGTTAGAACCTATATCATATAAAATTGAATGTGAAGAGGTTAAACAAACATGGAAGGACCCCCTTAAACAAGTATACATACTAGGTGATGTCATATGAATCCGATTTGACGGTTAGCTTATAGTAATGCAATAACTCGCTAAATAGAGTATGTTTGCTATTTGTGGTAGTCTCACATGATAGTAATGATGTATAAAGATAATTAACTTGAGAGAAGAGGAACGATAAGGATAAAAGTTATATTATTATGATACTATATAACTGTGTAGCTAGATTAAGATTTAGCTTATGTTTTAATCGTATATACAAGATGAGATATAATGTTAAGCTATATGACTAATGGATATCATATATACGTAACTGTATTACGATAGGAATTCAAAAGTGTTGATTTGCTTTTCGTGGATAAACTACGCTACAGGCAAGCTCTCTAACTTACACTCTTTTAAAGTGCAAGTTTCCTTACTTACACTCATTTATAGTGCAAGTAACCTAGACCTTCATATTTACTTTATTCAAGGAACATTGTAAACAAGTTCCTAACTCTACTCTTTATTGAACATTCAATTGGCTTATGCAATTATTGTCATACGAGTAAACTATTGAGATTAAATTCAGATATTATGAACCATATACTTCATGAATAGGATAAAAGTCGAACTATATTCTTCGGACTTTAAATCTTGAAATTGAATTTATAGTTGTTGAGATCTATGCCATTTGATTCGGCTAGACTTATATTATTGAAAGGCGACCCAAACCGATTGATTGGTGCGGGATCTTGTATTTGACTAAGAAGAACAAAATATAACTGTCGGAGAACCAACGCGCGCACATTAGTATGATTGAGTGTTATGCATAACATAGGGTACTTTAGGCTGATCACCTGTTGTACTTGTTTTGTTGGATTTTCAGTTTATTACTGTCAATTCCTGTGGAAGTTCATAGTCCTTAGTGACTGCTCAGTATTCAGTTATCTTGAAATCTTAAATTGATTTATTTTTGAATTACATTGATATTATTCTGTCCTTAGCGACTATTATTGAGAACTGTTGATATTCTTGTTATCCTTGAACTATCAAACCTTGCTATACCTTTTCGAGAATTGAGAATTATATTACTCACCCTTATTGTATATTACTTGCTGGGCAAATTGTGCTCATTCTTGTTTTCCCTTAAAATATTTAGTTAAGGCAGAGCAGTGCGGACCTTCAGGCACAGATAAGGGCAAGGGAAAGGCTACTGAGTAGCTTTAATTATGTAGGACTTATGATTGTAATAAAGAACTTATGATATTATGTACTAGTTAAGGTTATTTATGCTCAAGATATGTTTATGCTATGTAATAACTATTTAAATTACGAGACCTTGGGACGTGAATAATTATATTATTTAAATGTAATTTATTCGGTATTAGTTGTGCATTATTCCGCTATGCGATGCGATATTTAGTCATATTATTATTGTGATGTATTACCATGAGCACGTGACGAACCGAATTCGAGCGACCCCGTGACGGTCCTGGAATTTGGGGGTCTCACATCAATTGTGGAGCAAAATTCAATTATGAAGAAAAAAAACTTGGATCCAATCAAAGATAGGAACCATAATAGACAACTTGGACAAAGAAAAGAAAATTTAATTTTTCTGTGAATAGTACCGTATTCGTGAATAAGGCCGTATACGTGAATAGTAATCCCAATATGAAATGGTAAAAATTTCACAATAAAATTTATACCAATATTTCGGTGTCATGATATTGAAAGAAATAGCATCATTTTTGGAAAAAAAAACATCCCTTACCTCAAAGGAACAGTAGTTCTGACTGGAATATCGGATATAATACTGAAGGAAACTTGCACTGAATTGTAACACTCAAAGTATCTAAATACTCATAAAAATACGCTCGATATTATAGAGAGAGAAAACTTATGATTCTGGTTTGATTTTCAAGTTCTAACTAAGCACCCTATTTATAGAAAAATGCTTAGAACGGCAAAGCAGAGAATTTAATAAAATAATATTTTATTTAAAAAAAAATTCACGCCCACCACTTGACCAAAATCATCAGCTCACCACCAGTGGGGCCCACCCATTAATAAAAGGTTTTTATTAATAAAAATATTTATAACCCCAAAAATTAATTCGGACCCAATATTTCGAAACTTTCATAATTCATAAAAAATAGCCCCTTTATCAGAAAATTACAAATTCTAAGTCTCTTCCATAGGAAATTTAATTCTCTACAATTTTGTAAAAGGAAATTTATCCAAATTCCAAACGAAAAATTGCCGAAATTCACAAACGGATGATTTTCCAAACCAAAATACTGATAAAAACATCTCAACACTAATTCCTTCTTTTATATCCACAAAAATAAATATTTTTCTTATCATATAAATTAATAATTAATTATTCATAAATAATATTATAGAACTGCAATATTGACAACCCGGTCGTTCCTGGGAAACAGGGGGCCTTTCGATAAAGATTTCTCCTTACTGGCGCGCAATTAAATAACCTCTCCTAGACAAAACTTCCTTAGACATTGCCAATAATGTTATCTAATAATATTATTCAAATAATATGAAGTATTGATCTGATAATGGAAAATACTGCGTAGTGACAATTATTGAATTAATAATAATATAAAAATACTGTGTAATACCGTGTGCTACTGTGCAACAACGCGTATTACTTTACTTTACCCACCGGGTATTCCAACAGTGTTAACGGTAACAACTACGCCGTTATTTATAAAAAACTTATTCTTGTCGTTTTCTTCATCCGATAATTTTTCGTTATGGGGCCCACAAATGGCTGCGCCGTCGTACGAATATTCCCTGACAGCAAGAATATTCCACGACTAAACGAATATTCCCCGACAACAATGAATATTTTATAACCACTTGCTTATTTAAAATATTTGCTTATTTTACCCATAACTTCCCACATTAATCAAATCAACCCCTTACTATTTCAAAATAATAAATAGAGAAAATTCAATTTTATTCATAAAAAAGTTGGGGTCTTACACGTATACCCACGCAGTTGGGAAAGGCTGGACTCGGATATTCTGGTGGATCCAAGCATCAGAATCATCACAAGCATAAACCAGTTAATCATCTGATTCACCTCAAGCCAAACTTTGGTGAAGCTGGATTTAAAGAGCCACTCAAGAAGATCCCCCTCATTACTTCAAACCTTCTGATTCCTAAAGTCAATCAAAGAGGACATCAGATAGACGGGGATGAAAAGCCTATCCAGGAGTTGGCCCGGAAGGCCAAAGACAAGAAGTTTCTGGAAGAAATTTAGTTGCAATTCCTGAGCAGTTTTTGCCACTCTGAAGAGGACCTGAAGAAGCCCGATGGGCCAGATCTGTCAAGTGATCAACCTATTCTTCCAGTCCTTAACTGGGGAAATGTAAACATCCCGAGCGAGGATCCAAGGACCAGTTCCAAACCAGTTATGGCCATCTTGGAAGACTGCGACTCCAATAATGTGTCTATCTCAGCGATTCCCCAGGAGCTCATGACCAGCAATTGGACGATCACCCCACAGATCATCTGTAAAGGGTAAAAACCAAGAAGCGACCGTTGATAGGGAGCTTTACCTTTATCTATATTTATGTCTATTTTATGTCATCTGTAGCTTGTTATTGCTTGTTGTCATATTAACTGATGAATCCTTTTGTAATTGACAACTACTTGTATATATTTAGCAATCAAGTTTTTGTATCAGGTTTCCCAATTTGCATATTTCTAGCCACGTCCATGGTTTGCCGAATTTGAGTAATGATTACGATTTCGACATAGAATTAGACTTTGACTTGATGGAAATTGAGAAGGAGGAAGGGGATGATGATGTGGTGCCCGAGGAAATCAAAGCATGGGTCGAAGATAAACCTAAACCCAACTTCGATCAAACCACCGCCATAAATATCGAAACCCCCGACGATCCCAAAGAAATACAGATCGGAACCAACCTTCCCTCTAACCAAGAAAAAGAACTAATCTAACTCTTAACCAAATTCAAGGATGTTTTTTCCTGGTCTCATGAAGACATGATAGGTCTATCCACTGACATCGTCGTCCATCGACTACCAATTAAAGAAGGGTTCAAACCAGTCAAGCAGAAACTGAGACGGTTGAAACCAGAATGGAGATTGAAGGTCAAAGAGGAAATTATCAAACAGTTCAAAGCGGGAATCATTATGGTGTCAACGTACCCTGAATGGTTGTCCAACGTAGTCCCAGTGTTGAAATCTGGAGAAAAGGTGCGAGTTTGTGTAGATTATCGAGATCTTAACAAAGCCAACCTTAAGGATGACTTCCCAGTGCCGTTCATCCACGTATTAATCGACAACACTGCACAGTTTGAGATGTATTCTTTCGCTGATAGCTTTGCTAGATATCACCAGATCATGGTTGCTGAAGAAGACAGGGAAAAGACAGCCTTCATTACCCCGTGGGGAACCTTTTGTTATCGAAGACTAGCATTTGGCCTTACCAATGCTAGCATTACTTATCAAAGAGCTATGATAACCTTATTCCACGATATGATGCACAAAGAAGTTGAGGTGTCTGTGGATGATATCATCATAAAGTTCCGACAGGCTGATGATCATTGCACCCATCTCCGAAAGTTGTTTGAACGACTCTGTAAATTTAATCTGAAGTTGAACCCAGCAAAATGTGCTTTTGGTGTGAAATCTGGCAAACTACTGGGATTTCTCGTGAGCAACCAGGGCATTGAATTAGATCCTGCCAAAATCAAAGCCATCATGGAAATACCTAAACCAAAGACAGAAGGAAATTCGAGGTTTCCTGGGAAGAATAAACTTCATCAGCCGGTTTATATCGCATTTGACAGCAACCTGTGAACCCATTTTCAAACTATTAAGGAAGAATTCTTTGGGAAAATGGAATGAAGACTGCCGGAAATCTTTCCACATCATCCAGAAGAGGTTGATTGAAGCACCTATTTTGGTATCCCCATAGGATGGGATTCCGTTATTCATGTATATCTCAGTCAACTCCAATGCTATGGGTTGTCTACTGGGGCAGAAGGATGACATGGGGAAAGAAAGAGCTACCTATTATCTCAGTAAGCGCTTCAGCAGCGGAGAACAGAAATATACTCTGATAGAAAGAGCCTACTGTGCATTAGCTTGGGCAACCACGAGGTTACAACATTATCTACACGGCCATACCACTTATCTCATATCAAGGATGGATCCTTTGAAATACATTTTCAGCAAGCCAATTTTGAACTGCCGTCTATCTAAGTGGCAATTAATTCTTTAACAGTTCGACATCATATATGTCACTCAAAAGTCCATCAAAGGGTAAGGGATTGCGGATCACCTGTCGGCTGCACCAACAGGGGATTTTGAACCTCTGGAAACGTATTTCCCCGTGGAGGAAGTGTTGACTGTTCAACTGATCGATAAGGAGGATCAAGGTCAATTCAGGAAAATGTATTTTGACGGCGTATCAAACACTGAGGGTGCCGAAGCCAGGGCATTCATGGTATCTATCACTGGAGATCAATACCTCATGGCAACCAAGTTGCATTTCAACAACTCCAACAATACCGCAGAATATGAACGGTGCATTATGGGGTTGAAGCTGGCTCAGTCCATGGGAGTAAAACGCTTAGCGGTGTTTGGAGATTCAGAGCTAGTCATCAGACAGTCTACCGGGGCATACACCACCAAAGAGCTACATCTACTGTCGTATCATCGACATGCTCTCAAACTGGCAGGGGAGTTTGAAGACATTGCCTTCATGCATATTCCCCAGAACCGAAATGATTTCGCTGATGCGTTAGACACATTAGCCTCACTGGTGAGCCTGTCAGCAAGAAAGGGAATGCATTTCATCACTTTCTCTGTGCAGAATACACCATCATATGGAAACAATGTAGGGGAGATATCAAATAAGATACCACCTGCAGGACCACCTTGGTACCACCATATCAAAGAATATTTGCGAGATCAATCAACCCCGGAAGGGATAAGTCAAGCCGCGAAGAAGTGAATACAGAAAATGGCCATGAATTTCTACCTAAGTGGAGATGCTCTCTATAAGAGAGATCTAGGTGTAGGACTTCTGAGATGTCTAGACCGGGAGCAAGCCCGATGACTTATAAATGAAGTACATGGTGGAGTATACGGAGCACATATGAGTGGACCTCTGCTTGCCAAAAAGATTCTGAGGACAGGACATTATTGGTTATCCCTCAAAGCGAATTGCGATGATCATGTTAAGCGTTGCTATCAATACCAGATCCACGCTAACATTATTCATGCGCCTCCGAATCAACTACATTTCATGACATCACCATGGCCTTTTTCTATGTGGAGAATGGACGTGATAGAACAAGTTAAGCCTAAAGCCACTAACGGTCATCGATTCATCTTCACTATGATTGACTACTTTACCAAATGGGTGGAAGCAACTTCTTTCCCCAGGGTCACCAAGGAGGTCATCGTTGGTTTCATTAGAAACAACGCCATCTGTCGATATGGACAACCTGGGGTTATCATATCAGACAACGCAAAGAACCTAAATAACGAGATGATGAGGGAACTGTGCAGTAAGTTCAATATCAAACACCTCAATTCGATTTTTTATAGTCCAAAAATGAACGGCGCGGTGGAAGCCGCTAATAAGAACATCAAGAAGATCATGATGAAGATGTCAGCAAATCACCAGGGATGGCCTGAGCTATTGCCGTTAACCCTACTTACATACCGGACGTCGACTCAAACCTTGACTGGGGCAACACCCTACTCACTAGTATATGGTATGGAGGCTGTACTTCCTGTCAAAGTGGAGATGGAATCACTAAGAGTGCTCCTAGATGCCCAGATAGAGGAGAGCCAATGGATATAAGATCGATACGATCAGTTATCCCTTATAGATAAAAGAAGAGCTGCTTCTATATTCCACAGTCAACTCTATCAACAGCGAATGTCCTGATCTTATAATAAGAAGGTGCGACCTCGGGAATTCAAGGAGCATGATTTGTTACTGAAGAAGATCATTCCGGGCCAGGATGCAGCTAAGGGAAAATTTTCCCCAAACTGGGAAGGACCCTTTCTTGTCAAAGCAGTCCTATCGGGCAGAGCTTTGAAATTGGAAGAGATGGACGGTGACGAATTCCCGCAACTGATCAATTCTGACTCGGTGAAACGGTATTATATCTGAGACCCTTTTTGCTTTCAAACTGGACTACTATGTCTTGATAAAAAAAAGAAAAAAAAAAGAAAAAAAGAAAAATATATCAAGTCTAGTTTTTCAGGTCTGAGCCTGAACTACGAAAGACCTGATCTCCTATCTGTAGGAGTACGTAGGCAGCCATTTTTGGTGCAGTCTAACCCTTGAAAAACATCAAAATCCTATCAAATCTTACCTTTGAAAAACATCAAAAATCCCATCAAATCAAACTGAAAAACATCAAAATCCTATCAAATCAAACTCAAACCCAGATAAACCCTTTTCAAGCTTTTCAGGTCTGAGCCTGAGCTACGAACGACCTGATCTCCTATCTGTGGGAGGCAGCCATTTATAGTGCAGTCTTACCTTAAGAAAAATCCAAACACTTTCCTAACCTATACAAAAATCCAAAACCTATCCATCAAGCCCAAACCAATCGACGGCTCATGCAGAGGGGACCTAGCAACACCTCAGCATCACTCTTGCCGAATCTAATGCTACATGACGAGACTAGGGTTATGTCGACATAATAAGTCATGAAGCGAAAATGGTAACCGTGGACATAGTTAGACATGTGCGAACCAGGGAAGTAAACTGAACTTGCTTATTTTTAATATATACAACTGTTAGGAATACAAAAGTTGATTCTAATCTATGATAAGTGATAATAACAAAGTCTCTACAGGGAAATAAAATAGAGCTATAAATTAGTGGTGAGACGAGCCAACATCGCCAAATATCCAGCAGTCTCTGTAGTCGGGGGAGCAGCTCCGAACTCATGCTCCAACATATCAACCCGCCTCAGCATTTCTGCGGCCATGCGTAAAACCTCCTCTCGACTCTGTACTACACCCTGTACGTGATCGATGAGTCCATCTGAAAAAGTCTCGGCTGCATTTCTATAAATGATGGCCTGATCTCTGGAAGCACGGGTTGTATCTCTCTCAGTGATGGCAGTATCCCGACTGGCTACAGTGGTCAACAACAGAGCCTGAGCCTGATCTCTCTCAAAGGACACCAGCTGAAGCTGTCTATCCATTGCCTCTATGTAAACTGAGGCCAAACGCGAGACAGTGCTCACTAGAGAAGCTGTCAACTCTGCAAATAAAGCATCCTCAATCGGAGATATAGGATCCTCCATTGGTTTTGCTGCATCCGTGGACCAACCATCGTCATAAGATAAAGATCCTATACCAACCTGATCTGCGGTCTCTGGTGCCAAATCCGACTCAAGCCAAGATGAATACTCTGCAGAGCGGCCAGGATGTCCATCTCTAAACTCTGCTGTCTATCAATGAGACCAGAACCCATAAACCCGAGCCAAATCAGCCTCTGTAACTGAGCAGATGGGGAAGCGATAATCCTCAATCCCCTTAAATGCATAGACCTCCTGGTGTTGATCAAACTGACCCATCACCGCCAGAGGATGATAGGTCATCACACGCCTCAAACCGGCGAAGGGGAGGAAATCCAGGTCAGCGACATAGGTGGTGAAACTCATAAAGGAGCAGTACCCAGAATACATGACTATAGCAAAAGGCTCCTCCATGGCACCCAGAAATAAAGTCCAGAACGCTTCATCGACGCAAGAAGTCGGGCGATATGAATAAACTTGAGACAAGCTATTTCCAAAATAGAAACTAGTAACGGCGAAGTTGCCCTATCGGTCGGAGGTGCGTCATCAACCAGTTGTATAAAAGCACTGGACTACCTCTGAACTCTTGATCACTAGCGTCATGGAAGATAGAGGCTGAAATCAATGTCTCTGACAGGATAAGGGGCAATATAGTGAAGTCCTCTCGAAGAGCCCTAACAACCATCGACATCACCACAACCGGATGATCGGTATAAAATGGCATGTACAGATAGGCTACGAGGCACATAACCAAGGCATCCACGCAGACAACGTACCAGCGCTTCTCTGAAATGGCGAAGTCTCCGTGATAAACAGCGAAGCTATCTGCCGAAGCAAAATGCCTAAACATAAAGTCCATGGAGATGATGTGGCTACCACCCACCACAGCCATCACAACTGCTCTCCTTAATCCATTCACCGTCATAAACTGGCGGCGCATATGGCGCAAAGCCATTCGAGCACATGGCCCCTCTATCGACAGTCCTTAAATGCGACTATACTACTCCAATGTAGGAGTCAACTCGGCTGTGCCGAACCAGAAGACGTGACGCTCAGAAATTCAGTACCTGAGTATCTTGACAATAAATCCCTTCAGAATCTGGAAGGACAGTAAAGACATGGAGTGGCCCAGCATGCGGTTAACATCAATACGATCGGTGGATGGCAGCTGGTCATACCAAACCCTCAAGCTGGTAGCTACATGGCTAGGAGGAAGGTGGTCCAAACGTACCACAGCAGAGGACGACATCTGTATAACCTATGTCAATAAGACCATACATGGGTCAATCTCTATCCAATCATTCAAATATATCTAAACCATGCATCATACCAATGATAAAATAGCATGTGTCATGAATAAATAAAAAGCATCATATATAGATATCTGCCAAGTACATTAGTTTCATCAACATCACTGTCATACTTATGATACATATGAAAACTAAAAATAAAAAGTACAGGATATTGGGGCACAAATGCCCAATGACTAACAAATGACCTATGGGCTCGCCACCTCATCAAAATCACCCAAGAAGGTGGTGGTATCATCAAACTAATCAACCTGAGGTTGTCTATCGGAAGTGGGCACATCCTGCTGATCCGGGCGATAAGGTGTCTCCTGCATATCTGGGGGAGCGGTAAAGGGAACATCTCTATCCTGGAAGCCACGAAAACCTGAGGGTCCAGCACCATGAGAGCCACCACCGCCTGACGGTCCAGCCTCATGACCTCGAGAAGCAAAAGTGTGAGCCAAGGACGGGTCCAAGCTATTGTAACTACAATAGGCCGACAGCTCCTCCAACTGAAGTCTCAAGTCAGCAATCTGATCCTGATGAGACGGCTCCTAAAAACACAATATCCAGTCCCTCATTATAAGGGATCCTGGAACCATGTCGCCCAAGAACTGGGTAGCCCAGGTCTGAGCTCCTATAGTGCACCGGACCCACCAAGTGATAAAGTCTGCCTAAGAGATTGGACCCTCAGACAGGAGGAAACCATCAAACCCCAAGGTGGGAATCGATGCATCCGACGAAGTCAAAGGCCAAAAGCGCTGGGCTGGAGGAAGATACGGCAGGCGAATCTCCCCAGTAATGCATTGAATAGAGCGCTCTCTAAGGTAGGGCTCCCAACCTCCATAAAAAAGGAATGGAATCTGATGAGTCAATAAATAGAACTCTGGCCCTGTCGGCACGCCATCCTCAAATCCCTCAGCCAAGTGCTCTCCAAAATATGGGATCCACACTATGTCTCGAGCTATCAACGTCTCCAACTGAAGACGGGCATGGGCGAAGTCCTCCGCGATCGGCACCTCAGACAAAGTAGACTGATGCCATCTACATCCCCGGGGATAAGTGTCCAAGCCTAAGACAGAGGTAGGGTGAAGACAGGGAAGCCTCTATAAGCCTAGAGTTGTCAATTCAAGAAAACCCTCCATTAGTTATGGGAAAGGATAAATCAATCAAAAGGCAAATAAATAAAATTCGGTCAAAAAGACTTACCAGAAGAAATGGGGAAAATCTGACCCAGACGTCGATAACTCCCTCAGATCGCAGTCGCATCCCATGCAGAAAAAGAGCGAATGTGAACAATCCCCAATCGTAGTCCCCAATACGGTCTACATCTTGAACAGCCCCTACCATGCTAAAGGGCACAGTGGAAGAGTTGTTCTCTATGAAACAACCCCTCATGATGGTCAGGAACAGACGCCGCAAGATGCGATCCCTCTCCGCCAAATCAACAGGCAACTCCTACAGCAAGGTGCCTCCAGCTGAATCGACGCCCAGACATCCTGATCGAACACTACGAGCCACGAAGGCTCACTTCTGAGGAGAAGGAGGGTACGTACAGTAGCCCCAATGATGATCGGCTCCAAGGGCACCCAATCCCCGGTAAACTCCAAAGCCAGTGATATACCTCCAATCAAAGGGAGTCATCATCACCTCGCAGTCTAGTAGATGCAGCGACTGACTCTGGTGAAACCATCTCTCACCCAAAGCCTGTAAATAGTCCCTAGGGGAACGACGGGGAACAATGGTAAAGAAGGCCCCAAAACCCCCAAGAATCTACGATCGCCCTGTACTCGGGGTGTAATGACTGATACAGAGCGTAGACACTGAACTAGTTACCCCTAAGCTGGGTAAACTCTGGCACCTAGACGACGTCAAGGTTAAGAAAACCCGTTTATGTTAGAAAGGAGAAAAGAAAACAAATCAATCATATACCTCATTCGCCTGCAAGTGAATGGAGGGATGGTGGCTCAAATTCGTGCCCAGCAAATTTGAAACCCTTACCTCAATGCCCGGAAGAAATCTAGGTGCAGTTGGGAGCGAAGGCGGAACCTCAGGCTCGGGAATGTCCTCGTCCGGGAATGGTTGATCATCCACAGCCGGTAAACGAGCGGGCTTGGTCAATCGCTTCACCCGTCGGCTAATACGTGTAACTGAAACCTCAGATGGGGTCCTACGCCGGCGAACTCCCGATGAAATCGACCGTCCTGTGGAACGACTAAGTTCCTCAAAGTCCATATCAGAACAATGAGTTTGTAAAAGTCAAAGCCAGGTCAGGTATATTCTTACCATTTGCAAATTTCAAATTAAATCCATAAAATCCATCATCACATCATGCATGTCCTACATGTGTCATTAAATGTGTATGTTATTTGCATCTTAGTACATCTATAATGTATCTGGGATCCAGACATTTGGCTCATGAAAAATTTCACCAGAGTATTCTTTATAAAACGGACTATCCACATGCCCGAAGCATGTATTAAATCACCCTATGAGGGTACATCATCATAACCAAGCATTTAAACATCAATTTCAACTATTCTTCTAACACATATATACAATGTATGTCTAGATTAGCTGATAAATGACAATATCTCGCATTCATATGGTCCATAAGATGATTTGTTCACATGAATTACATCATAAACACATTTATCTATCTATACATGCATACATGTTAGATATATTTCCTTTAAGAAAGGAAACACGTGTTTTCACCAATGAAAACACGAAAACAACAGAGTCTAGACGCTACTCGTAGTCCGAAGAAAGAATGTACGGTGGCAGATCGCTCCAAATCAACCCGGAATCGAGTATAAGTGAAGAAGAACTCAGTTTTTTAGAGAGAAATGACAAGAAATCCGAATGGAATGGGTGAAAATGAGGCCTCCTGAGGGTATAAGCTCGATCACGGGTAGCCTTGACCATGGTTGCTCTAGCCGCAACCATGTATGCGGCTACCATAAGTGGGTCCTGCTGCATTCTGTTTGGTAACACGACGTCCAGAACGTGTTCTTTTGGGTTCAAAATGGTCACATTAGGAAAAATGATGCCTTTCTGGGATAGTTTGAACCCCCAAAATCCCTAAAAAATCCTCCGAAATAGCAGAAGTTCGACGAAGATCAGACAACCTGATGTTAAACTAAGGAAAATAAGAAAGTCAGTCGGCTCGACCCCCGATAATGTAATCCATCGATAACGAATCAGTGAAGGCGTCGGCTCGACCCCCGACGATGAAATCCATCGACAACGAATCAGTGAAGGCGTCGGCTAGGCCCCCGACAATGTAATCCACCGAAAACGAATTAGTGAAGGCATCGGCTCGACCCTCGACAATGAAATCCACCGACAACGAATCAGTGAAGGCGTCGGCTCGACCCCCGACGATGAAATCCACTAACAACGAATCAGTGAAGGCGTCAATTCGACCCCAGACGATATAATCCACCGACAACGAATCAGTGAAGGCGTCGGCTCGACCCCCGACAATGTAATCCACCAACAACGAATCAGTGAAGGCGTCGGCTCGACCCCCGACGATGAAATCCACCGACAATGAATCAGTGAAGGTGTCGGCTTGACCCCCTGACAATGTAATCCACCGACAATGAATTAGTGAAGGCATCGGCTCGACCCTCGACGATATAATCCACCGACAATGAATCAGTGAAGGCGTCGGCTCGACCCCTGACGATGTAATCCACCGATAACGAACCAGTAAAGATCGGCAAATCCCCAATGATGTAATCTGTTGGCTACAAACCAGTGAAGGTCGGCAAATCCCTGATGATATAATCCGTTGGCTACAACCCTACGTAGGTCGGCAAATCTTCGATGATGTAATCCGTTGGCTACAACCCTATGCAGGTCGGCAAATCCTCAATGAGGTAATCCGTTGGCTACAACCCTACACAGATCGGCAAATCCCCGATGAATGTAATCTGTTGGCAATAACCCTATGCAGATCGGCCAATCCCCGCTGATGTAATCCATTAGCAACAACCCTACGCAGATCGACGAATCCCCGATGATGTAATCCGTTGGCAATAACCCTACGCAGGTCGGCAAATCCCCAATGATGTAATCCGTTGGCTACAACCCCACCCAAATCGGTAAATCCCCGATGATGTAATTCGTTGGCCACAACCTAGTGAAGGAATCAGCTCAACCCTGATAATGAAATCCGTCGGTCACAAACCAATGAAGGTATCGGCATGATCCTGATGGTGCAATCCGTTGACTATAATTCAACGTAGGTCGACTCAACCCCGACAAAGTAATCCTTAACTTCCCTAGCCGAGGAAGTAATCCTCTTATACATATCACACATCATTTCATCGATTATACATGACATTGCATCATCAGATATACCTTGTCATGCATTCTCCGTGTCTATTAAATCTTTGTCGTGTTCATTCCATTACATTGCATAAACATGACAAAGAGGGGCATCTGTAGACACTCAAAATTTTGCTTTTATCGTACTAACCCCGCATGAGGGTAAAAGCATCAATTTACTTCGGAGACAACTCAAAGTAGGGCAAAAGATCTCGATCATCTCGGAGACAACCCCAGGAATGATGACGAGGACTAATGAATTTCGAACATAGCGCGACCTGATCGATGATCGACGAGCTGAGACAGTGATCATCAGAAATCACCTCAGTAAATCTCGAACGACGTGCCATCAAAAGATAAGCCTACGAACTGATATCTGGATCGGGAAGATATATCGGCTATGAGTATCGATTTCCCGAATTATAATTCAGTTAGACTCCATCTTATCTCGCTGCGTTCGTCAAAGACAGTCCAAAAGATCAAGCTGCTGACGTCAACTTCTGTCGATTCGAGACCGAAAGACCAATAATCGAGCCAGGGGGGCCACTTCGGTAGCCTCAACCATGTATGTGGCTGGCCATATACATGTGTGCGGCTACAGGGATAGATTATAATCCCCCACTTAGTTCATTTTAGAAAAAAAGAGAGAGACATTGAGAGAGAAATACATTTTTAGAGAGAGAAGAGCTCGGGTGGAACATAAACCAAGCAACTTGAAGCTCAAATCTTCCATCTAGCATCTACTTGAAGCCATCTTAGTGTTCTTAGTTCATCTCGGGAGTCAAAACGCTTGTTCACGCGTCCCCCAAGGTGAAATAACGCACTTTTAGCTTCGTTTCCTTTGTAAACTTGGCTCCTACGATAGATTGATGAAGTATCTTGTTGAATATAGTTAAACTTGTTGTATTTTAAGCATATTGTGTAATAGTTATAGATTTTACATTTTTATCTGTTATATTGTGCTTAATACGTTGTATATTAACTTCGGAGGCTAGATATACCTATATCTAAGCCTAATCTAGTCCCCGAGAGGTTATTAAGCATGAAGCTTTAACCCAGGAGCTATAACGGCTTAGATTCATGGTATATCTATGGATTTATTGCTCTGGAAGGTCCCGATTAACCCGTATAGCCCTAAATCTATATTTAAAGGCGAAAGGGGGGCCGAATCGGCACGAACGGTGATTTTAAACTATAAAATTGCTTCGTATCGAGGCCGTGGACATTATGTATATGTTATTTTGTTCAAATCATGTGAGCCTAGGAATCCCGATGTCGAGATCCGTTAATGGACCCGACTTGATTCCCACGATGGACCAGTTTTTATGTTCTAAATGCTTTAAATAACGTAAATATCGATGTACATGTAATATTTGGATCATGAAAATGAACTCGAGAGTTAGTCTCGAGAGCTCGGGTTCAAGATCCCGTGATAGTGAAAACTTTAATTACAGGAGCTCGGTTCATCGAGATGGCTTTCATGCCCGATGATGACCCGAACCTTCTTAACGCTTTAGCAAGCATATCATCAAAATAATTTCTCAAAGAAAAACCACAAAAAGCTTTTGATAAAATAAAGCAATTCGGGGTAGATCACGTAATTAATGTAAAGAATAAAAGGAAGTATCAAAGTCCTTGATTCCTGGTCGGGCAAAGGATTTGAAAACCTTACTTTCTAAAACCTCATTTCAATTTGCATATCTTGTTAAAAATGAACTTTTGATTAAATCAAATCCTTCGTACCTAGGCACAAAAGAGGTACAGCACTACTTTCAAGTCACCAAAAAGACTTAGAAACTAACTAATAAAGCTTTCAAAATCAAAAACACACACACACACACCTACACACGTTTTGCATAAAAAATTAATAAGATGCGGTACCGTGCTTGCACGGGAGTCAGGGGGTGCCTAACACCTTCCCCCCGCTTAACCTAGCCCCTGAATTCCACGAATCTCAGATTTTAAGACCAATCAAAGAGTCACGCATTGGACCATCTTGCAAAAAACTATTAAAACCCAGATGAGGTTGTACATCCATTTCCAAAATACCAACTGGCAACTCTGTCTCAATCGGTCCAATTAATAAAATCAAACTTTTCAAAATCGTCGACACATATGTCGGTACCGGTTTCCTACGAAATTCACCCTTTAAAACGGAACCCCAAAGATAAAGCGAAAGCGAAAGGGAAAAGAATAAAATTAGGAAATCTGGGCACTCCTCTCTCGTCCCACGGATAAGAGACGATGCAAATAACCAAAATAGAAATAAACCCCCCCCCCTTTTCAACGAAAGGGAGGGCACGAAGGGGGATTATTTAATTTTTTTCCCCACCCGGCATCGACATAGGGCATGAGACAAATGATTGTCCAATGATACAAGAGGATGTAAAAGTTCATCAAGTCAATGCTGTGGGGACATTCTCAGGATAAAATCCATATCACTATGATCCTTATCCTGACACGTACAATCCAAGATGGAAAGATCATTCTAACTTGAGTTATGAGGAAAATAGGCAGCAAGGTCTTCAACAAGCTCAACCTCAATACCACACAGAAAACCAAGAAGTACCTATCAATTCTGGGACATCTATGGAGGATATGTTCAAGGCATTCTTGAGCCAAACACTACAGTTCATGAATCAGACACATCAATTCCAACAGGAGACAAAAACTTCTATTCAAGATCTGAGGGACCAAGTTGGTCAGCTTGCAATCACAGTAGGAAGGTCACTTTCTCAAACTGTTGAAAATGTAAGTGCCTAACATTGAGATGTGGTGCAGATGATCAGCAACAAGGAAAGTCAATACAAAGCAAGTCTGACAATAGTGAAACAGTTAGCAGTGATGTACTCAAGCATAAATTTCCACCTCTTTCAGCTTATGTACCAATACTTCCTTTTCCCCAAGTTCTAAGAAGGAATTAGAAAGTTGGAAAAAATTCAGAGTTATATACAGAATCGTATGAAAAATTTCTAGAAGAAGTGATGAATAAAAAAAATAACTTAAAGATGATGAGGAGTTCACTAGTGGAAACCAGTTGGAAGTGCTTGAGCCTACTACTAAATTTTAAGAAAAAATCAGGTATTCAAAGTCTGAAAAGGATGAACAAGAGGAAGAGGAGAACAATCTGATAAGTTTTGTAGATCTTTCAAAGAGGATATAGATGATACATCGGTGCAAATAACAAAAACACACCATGCTACATACCATGGGACCTTAACTATGGAATTGGATGAGGCACATGTCCAGTTCAATGTATGAGAGGTTGAAAGGTATCTTGGTAATATTAATTCTATTTTTTCTACTGATGTTGTTGACTCTATAGTGCAGGAATCTCTTGAGAAAATATACAAGAGGTTTTGAGGGCTGGAATGGAGTAAAATCAAGATCTGAATGATGTCCCTAATGAATTGAAACCGTTACCAGTCCACTTAAAGTTCACAACTCTGATTACATAGAATGAGAAGGATGATGTCAAGCCAGTGATAATAAACAAGGGCAGCTGCTTGGGAGGCAACCCAAAATCTTAGATTTGATTTTTCTATCCCTTTACTTATTAGTTTTTTTATTTACATGTAGTTCTTTCTTTTTTGCATAATTTTTTTACATTAGAGACAATGTAAGGTTTGAGTATGGGGGGGGGGAAAGATTTAAGTTTTTAATTTATTTAGGGATATTGATCCAATTTTGATAAGAAATTTGAAAAATTGATGCCTTTTGAAATTTTTTAAAAAAATTGGGTTCTATGATTCTATTTGCCTATGTGTTCGAAGGTCAAAGTCAAAAATTAAAAATCAATGCAAAATTTCAAAATCTGTTTGATGTTTAATTGGTTAATGGTTGAGAAAAACTAAGTCATGATCCATAGTAATTGATTTTGAATTGAATTTGTGTCGCACGAGTACTTGAACATGTAATATATGCTCATTTAGCTTAGTTGTCTGTGGATTTGTCTATGTGCACTAATCTCATGCTTTAGAACTATTGAACTGCTTATGCTTTTTGCAGGACCATGTGAAAAAAAAAATCAAAAATATTGAAAATCAAAGAAATTGTAGAAAAAGAGAAAAAGAAGCAAAAAAAACCATGTTGTGGGATGAGATGGAGCGTAAAACGCACTCTTCCATAAACACGTGCGAATAAGTGAGATGGAGCATAAAATGCACTCACTTATAAAAGAAAGATTGAGGAAGGTGAAACGAAGCATAAAATGCATTCACCGAAAATAAAGAGGAAAATGTAGGGTTCTTGTAAAAAAAATAAAGTAGAAAAAGTATATATTGAGTCTTGAGTGGTGTACATGATTTTTACTCCATGGTAACTAAGTTGAGTCAGTGTGTGGATCATAGAAGAGTGCTTATGTGGATACAATTTGACTTAATGAAATTCAATGGTGAAAAGACATGGTTTTTTTTTGAGTTAATTAATGAAGAATTGATTATGTTTTTGTGGGTTTAGTGTTTATAATCATGATTTGATCTTGAAATCTTTTGACATTATGGTTGAGTAGAGTTTTTTTTCGAAATCAAACTTTGGGTTTACAAGAGGACGTGTAAAAGACCAAGTGTGAGGGAATTTGATAATCACACAATATTCATGATTTTTTATTCCTTTACGTTTGGTTTTATTGCATGTTTCATGTGGATATGAGCTTAATAAGTTTTATTTATTTATTTTCAGGTGAATTAAAGCTAAAAGGATGGAAACAAGTTGATTTGGAGCTGAATTGAAGAGAAAAAGAAAATTTGGAAATCTTGGATTTTTAGAATGTTTCTAAAAGCAGATTTTGGCATCTTTCTATATGGAATTGGATAGATATTGCTATTAGAATTAGGATTTCTTTGGACTGAGATTTTATTTTCTTATTAGACTCTATTTCTTTATGGAAACTAGTTATGATTTGTAATTCATTTTAGGGTTTGGATTTTTTGTTCTTATAGGATTTAGGACTTTGTCTAACACTATAAATAGATGTAATAGTCAAGGTATAATTCATTCTATCATCTACAATATTGAAGACATGGGCTAACACTTTCAATTTAATTCTGAAGGGATGTTGAACCTTGTTCGTAATTAATGGTTTGAGTAAGCTTACTTTATTTATTCCTTCATATGTGAGATTTATTCTGATTATCTACATAAACTTCATGTATTATATTCAATTTACTAACGTGATTCTGCAGGATTAAATTAGTAAATTGATATCATCTGCTAGATTAAGATATATATTAAGCAAATGATGTATATCTGATCATAAGTAGCAACTAATGATATTTGATTGTGGTCAAGCTTTTGAATATTATAAAGGTTTTCAGAAGACAAGTTAAATAATGCCTTATTGTGTAATTATTGCTTGGAATAATCTAATTCTCATTCTTCATTCTTCTATTATATTAAATCTAGAAAGATAGTTCTACGTTATATGATAGTTAGGATCTTTTATTGGCGATCGTGGCATTAGATTTACACTTAAGGAGAATTTCGGGTAATTAGCAATTGCGGTTATCTAGGGTTGTTAATCTCATGGAAGGATAAATATTGTGAAACTTGATTATTCCATAATTGTGAAAAGGCGATACTGAACTGAAGAACTAAAGCTTTTTATACATTGTTAATTCTTATTAGTTTAGTTTAATCAATTCAAAAACCCCTTCTTATTGGAAAGAATTGAATAAATATAAAATAAATCACTCTTTGTGGGATCGATCCTTGCATACTACTGTGCTAATTGTTTGAATTTGTAAAGTGAAAGTGAGGTTAATTTAGGAGTGTAAATGACAGCTCACATTGTCTTACAGTGATCTTCTCCAGAATATGACTGATCAACATCACGTCTCGTATATTTCATTGCATACATGATAGTACCTCATGCGATCTTTCTTTTATTGAGGACAATTTTAGAGAGATACACTCCATGGATTATCATCATGAGACACTTTTTGGAGTTTGCCATGCTAAACGCCTTTAGCATCTAATGAATATACGTTCCTTGGGTTAAGCCAAACATTCTTTTAAATCTATCTATACAGATTTATATCCTCAATGTAGGATGTTCTACCCAAATCATTCATGGAGGATTATTTAGACAATCAGATTTTAATTGATTGTAACATAGGAATGCCATTCTCTATCAGTAATATATCATCAACATATACTACAATGAATGAAACAGCGCCCCCACTAACCTTCTTGTACACACATGGTTCATCCTCGTTTTTGATAAAATCAAACTCTTTGATTGTCTCATTAAAATGGATGTTCCATCTACCAGAAGCTTGCTTCAATCCATAAAAAGATTGTTGTAGCTCATATACATGAATTTCTCCAACCATTAAAACAAATCCATCTAGTTGTAACATATATACATTCTCCTCTAATAATGTATATTTGAGGAAGGGCGTCTCCACGTCCATTTTGCCAAATTTAGTAATAATAAGCTGCAATCGCAAGTAAAATTCAAATGGACTTGAGTACTGTTTCAAAAATCCATTTTAGATTTTATGGTCATCTACTATTTCTCTGAGTCTTAATTACTCATAGTCTGTTTGTAATTCAATGGATCATCATCATTCATGACGTGTAGCTTATCGTCATCTTATATGAAGAATCCATATATTTCAGTTATCTTCGATACTCGTCCATATTTACGAATGGGGTATTGTACAGAAGGTGTCTCTACTTGGATAGGTTCATCCACTTGATCTGTATTAGTTTTTGGTTCTTGAATTTCTTCAAGATCTATTTTCCTCACACTAGCCCCTTCAGGGATAAACTCTTTTTCCAAGAAGGCAGCGTGTTTTGCAACAAACACCTTTTGCTTAATAGGATTGTAGAAATAGTATCCCAAACTCTCTTTAAGATATCCTACAAACGTGCACTAGATCTTGTCCCAAGCTTATCATTTTGAAACCTTTTCACATAAGCTGGACATCCCCAAATCTTAATATGCTGAAGACCAGATTTCCTCCCTGTCCACATCTTATATGGAGTCTTGCGGATGAATTTTAAGGGGACCTTATTTAGTAGATATGCAGCCGCTTCTAGGGTATAACCCCAGAATAATATTGAAAGATCGGTAAAACTCTTCATGGAATAAAGCATGTCCAATAATTTTCGACTTCTCCGTTCAGATACTCCATTTAACTATGGTGTACCTAGTGGAGTTTATTTTGAGATTGTACCATTATTTTTGAGACAATTGAGAAACTCATCGCTTAAGTATTCTCCACCTCGATCTGATCTAAGAATCTTAATACTCTTTCCCGTTTGTTACTCTACTTCATTTCTGAACTCTTTGAACTTTTCAAATGATTCAAATTTGTATTTCATTAAATACACATATCCAAATCTTTAGTGATCATCAGTAAAATAAGAATACCCTTCCCGCGCATTCGTTGTCATTGGACCACAGACGTCTGTGTGAACTAATGCTAACAACTATGTCACTCTTTCTCCTTTTCCACTAAAAGGATATTTAGTCATTTTACTTATGAGATAAGATTCACAAGTTAGATATGATTTATAATCTGATAGCTCTAAGATCCCATCTTTATGCAACTTGGATAATATTGTTTCATTGATATGACCGAGTCTACAGTGCCACATATTGGTATAATTATCATCATCTCTTTTTCTATTCTTAGTTTGTTCTATTTGAAGTATATTTTTATGCAAGTCAAGCATATAAAATCCATTTCGCTGATTACGAACACCATATAAAACATCGTCTTTATAAATAGAACAATTGTTGTTCTTTATTATAATGTCAAATCCATCCATATCTAATACGGAAATAGAAATAATGTTTCTAATGATATTAAGAACAAAATAATAGTTATTTAAATAAATGGACTTGCCCGTAGGCAGTGCTAAACAATAAGTTCCTTCAACTAATGCAGCAACCTTTACTCCATTTCCCACTCGTAGGAAGACCTCATCCTTGTTCTGCTTTCTACTTCTGACCAGTCCCTGCACAGTATTATATATGTGAGAACCACAACCGGTATCCAATATCCAAGTAGAATTTTAACTTTCTAAAAAATTAATTACAATCATGAATAAACCTTGATTGGAAGTCGAAGCTTCTCCAAGCTTATTCTCTGCCAGAAACTTCTTACAATTTCTCTTCCAGTGACCCGGCTCGTTGCAATGGAAGCACATTTCTTTGTTAGCTGGATCAGGTTTCTTTTGTTCCTTCGTGTTCACCTTGCCCTTAGCCTTCTTGGATTTTTTTTTCCAGAAGATACCTTGGGCCACTTCCTTTTCTTGGAAGAATCCACCATTAAGACATGGTTCTTCTTAGATGGGAAGTGACCTTCTACAGTTTTCAGCATGTTAAGTAATTCAGGCATGCTGACATCTAACTTATTCATGTGGAAATTAACAACGAACTGAGAGAAGGTCTCAGGGAGTGACTGTGACCAAGTCTTGACTCAACTCCCCATCCATGATGAACCCAAGTTGTCCAAGGCGTTCAATCAGATTGATCACCATTAGGAAATGAGTCTCAACGGCGATGCCCTTGGTCATCCAAGGTCGGAAGAGCTCCTTATATATCTCATATCTAGCAGTCCTACTTTGTTCACCATACAACTCCTTGAGGTCAACCAACATAGTAGGAGCATCCATGTTTTTATACTAACGCTGAAGCTCGTTATTCATGGATGCGTGCATGATACATTGAGTAACAGATGCATCATCTTGCCATTTTACAATGGTGGCAATCTCTTCCTTAGAGGATGATTCTGGAACAGTTCTAGGGACAGGTGAATTTAGGACATAAGAAATTTTTTCAGCAGTGAGAACTATTCTTAGATTCCTTAACCAGTCCGTGTAATTCGGTCCGGTTAATTTATTAGCATCAAGTATGCTACACAGTGAAATTAGTGATTTCGACATTTTTTTAAATTTTTGTATGTGAAAAGATAATATTTTAGCAAACATTCATTTAATTAATTTTATATGCCAAAATAAATTATGTCTTATTTTAAATTGGTATCTCCCACTATTTTCTTCAAACTATATTACCCTCACTTATATAGTTGGCAACATCTAATTAAAAATTTGTTAGTGAGAATAAGGATACCATTTCAAATATATATAGCCTTGTGGATAGCACAACAAACGATATATAAATAAATAAGTAGACAACTCTTTGTCAATTACATCAATATGTAACTCTTTTTTATTTTGCCTCTTAAATCATAATGGTCAAGTGTGTGCACATTCGAAATAAAATGATTTAAGTTAAGTCCAACCTAACACTTTCATAAATTCAAAAAAGAAAAATATTATCATTGTGGATAGCACAACAAAATAATATTATTCAATTTTATTGATAAGCATCAAATGTGATTAAATTATTATCTTAAATACACAATGCTTGCCTTGTGGATAGCATAACAAATTCGTATTAAATATTTAATACTCTATTAATTTATCATGCTAGAAAACGACGTTCAATATTCCAAATATCTCTGAACGTTTTAGACTTAATATAATTTCTTTGAGAGGTTTGTTATTATTTGTCTCATTTTGTTTAGCGCACATGCACACACACACACACACACACACACACACACACACACACACACACACACACATATATATATATATATATATATATAATACGTGTCATTTTATTAAAATATATGAAGCATGTTTGCATAAAATATAATATATATATATATATATATATATATATAATACTTAGCATGCACATATAGAATACAATATTCTACCCGAATTGATTATGGACTTTTATTCTAGTTTGGTTCACTCGAGCCACCAAGTGAACCAAAAGGTCAAACCTAAGGGTGCAAGAAATAAAATTTAAATATAACAATTACATTTAAACCCGGGCTCCATTACAAATGGGTCTTCACGCGTTCCTTGATCATTGGTCTCCAATTTCTTCAAGATAATTCTAATTATCTCTATTACATAAACTATTTAAATTAAATAGAAACCTTGATCAGCAGTCAAGGAGAAGTACATAGGAGGGAGATAGAATTTTCCATCGAGAAAAATCAGAGAAGACGAGGTACGCATACCCCTGTTAATAAAACTCATTCAATCATTCAACTAAAATAAATCCAATCACATTGTTCAATAGTCTATAATCAACCCCATTTATTTTTATATATATCACCATATGTATCAATAAATAAATATTTATCTCATTAATTAAAATATTCCATATATATATGAGTATCATTTAACGGACAATTTTAAATTGCATGAAATCCAATTTCAAGATTAAAATAAACTATTTACTTTAATTATAAAATTATTAAGAATATTATATATATATATATATATATATATATATATATATTAACATCTTGATTACTTTTGAATCAAGTTGCATCACGTTTTATATATCTACCAAAAAATGAATCTTGCTTTTGAAAAAGTGACTACAGCCACGGATTAGAAATAAAAAAAATCAAATCTCACTTTTGGCTTAATTCGACAACAGTGGTTCGCCCAAAAAAATAAATTATTATGCGATTCATTTTTTTTTCTTTTATAAAAAATAAATTTATACAATCAAATTATAAAATTAGCAGAAGCATGATATATCAGAGTTTTAAAAAAATTCTACAAAATCATTACCCGGATCAACCTTTATGCAAATTATTAATTTAAAACGATAAATAAGAAGTTATGGAATCATGCCCTTGTATAACGAAGCTTCCACAGGTACAAGTTCAACTCCTTGTTCTTCGTGATCTCTTTGAATTTTTGGGTTAGATTCCATCCTTTGATCAACATTAGCCACCCAAGTGTTTGGCCTCTAGAGGTGATCCACCAAGGAATAAGAATTATTCAAGAAGGAGGGTGGTTGGCTAAACCCTATTTTTCGATCCTCTATAGAAAAGGAGTACTCTATAACAATTGGAATTGCATCAACTGATATCTATTATAAGACTCCTCTTATATAGTTATTGGTCAACCATTCTAATCCTATTAGACATCGATTTTTATTTAATTAATTAAATTCCTTTAATTAATTTGGCTTCCCATTTAATTAATTAAAATCATTTAATTAATTTGTCTCCTAATCTTATTAGGAATAAATGAGCGTACTAATGTTAAATTAATTCCTAAACTCCTTTAGAAATTAAAATAATAATAATTGTAATAATATTAATAAGACTCCTCTTATTAATTTATATTTAATATTTCCAAAATATTAAATAATAAATATTAAGCTATTTAATTTATTCTATCACCATAGATTAAATTAATTATACTTAATGCATTATTACAATTACGTCATTACTTTCTTAAATAATTATTCTTCCATTTATGGCGTGATCCTTTAGGTTCTCCATATGAAACAGGTTGTGAATAAATCAATTAAAAAAATTCTAATCTTATTTAAATAAATAAATTAAACTAATAAGCTATTTAAATCAATAATATTTATTCTACAATAAGGAAAAGCCTCTCTAGCGGTCAACGACTTTTCAGATAATATAAATTTTAACATTAATCATAAAAGAACTTGTGAGTAAATAGTTATCGTACAATTCAATCCTTCCACCATACAATGTCCCAATTAAATATAAGATATGGAATTACTGTCAAGTCTTATTTTATTTAATTATATGTCTGCCTTGGCCAAGGACTACTGGGTTGTCATTTAACGAATCATATAGGACATATCTCTTCTTTTACTAGAAGTGGTAGATTTTTTATTGACCATTCGTTATCTCCATATGTAATTTATTATACCCAAGCATACCCTTTGATATACCCTAAGAGTCTTAAGGAATAAGTCAAAGTATAATTCATTACATAGAAGATACTATGATGATCTCAAGTCCAAGGAACACTTGTACTACTATTGTAAGACCCCAACTTTTATGAATAAAGATTTAATTTTCTTTATATATTATTTCGAAATAGTAAGGTGTTAATTGATAAATGTGAAAGTTATGAGTGAAATGTGCAAATATTTTAAAATGAGTAAGTGGTTATAAATTATTCTTGTTGTCAGAGAATATTCGTTTGGTCGTGGAATATTCTTGTTGTCGGAGAATATTCGTACGACGGCGCAGCTATTTGTGGACCCCACAACGGAATAACTGTCGGATATAGAAAGCGACAGAAATAACCTTTTTATAAAATAACGGCGTAGTTGTTACCGTTAGTACTGTTGAAATACCCGGTGGTTAAAATACAGTGATACGCGGTGTTGCACAGTAGCACACGGTATCGCACAGTATTTCGAATTATTGAGTCTTACGTGAGAAGGCACTCACTTAATTATTGTTATAGTAATTACTGTTCAATAGTTTATATTATTGACTCAATAATTGCTACGTTGATATTTTATATTATTGACTCAATAATTGTTACATTGATATTTTATTGACTCAATAATTGCTACGTTGCTATTTTATATGATTGATTCAATAATGGCTACAGTTGATAGTTTGTATTATTGATTCAATAATTGTCATTGCACAGTATTTCACATTATCAACTCAATAATTCATATTATTTGAATAATATTATTAGATAGCATTATTGACAATGTCTAAGGAAGTTCTGTCTAGGAGTGGTTATTTAATTGCGCGCCAGTAAGGAGAAGTCCTTATCAGAAGGCCCCCTCTTTCCTGGGAACGACCTGGTTGTCAATATTGTAGTTCTGTAATATTATTTGTGAATAATTAATTATTAATTTATATGATAAGGAAATATTTATTTTGTGGATATAAAAGAAGGAATTAGCGCTGATGTGTTTTTATCAGTATTTTGGTATGAAAAATCATCTGTTTATGGATTTTGGATAATTTATGTTTGGAATTTGGAAAAACTTCCTTCTACAAAGTTGTAGAGAATTAAATTTCCTAGGGAAGGACATAGAATTTGTATTTTTCTGACAAAGGGGCTATTTATTATGAATTATTGAAGTTTCAAAAAATAAATATTTTTTTAATGGGTGGGCCCCACTTTTGTTGAAAATTTGATTTTTGGGAGCAGCCAGCGGCTGGAGATTTTTTTTAAAAATAATATTTTATTATTTAGTCTCCTTTGGCATCCTAAGTTTTTCTTATAAATAGGGTGCTTAGGTTAGAATTGAAAATCACACCAGAATCAGAAGTTTTCTCTCTCTATAATATCGAGCGTATTTTTGTGAGTATTTCAATACTTTAAGTATTAGTATTCAGTGCAAGTTTCCTTCGGTATTATATCCGATATTCCAGTCAGAGGTACTATTCTTTTGAGGTAAGTGATGTTATTTTCTTTCGTAAATGATGTTATTCTTTTCAATATCATTATACCAAAATATTGGCATGGATTTTATTATGAAATTCTTACTTTTTCCGTCAAAGTTACTATTCACGTATACGACACTATTCACGTATACGGCACTATTCACGAAAAATTAAATTTTCTTCTATTTGTCCAAATTGTCTGTTATGGTTACTATCTTTGGTCGGATCTAAGTTTTGTGCTTTATTCTTGAATTTTGCTCCACAATTGATTATTACAAAGTATTTTTGAATTAGATAAACTAAAATACGAATCCTTAATCTTTGTCTTTTATCCCACTGGATTCGTTCTTTAAAATGTTTTTCCTCATCCTCAGTATTAAGTGGTGATATAACTGAATATCTTTGGCCTGTAGTGCAAAGATGACAGGTGTTGAGATGAACATGACCACTGATGATACAAATGAATATCTTTGGCCTGTAGTGCAAAGATGAATATTTGATTCGAGATGTATATTGATTGATGTTACAGGGATAGAATATTGATGATGGACTTTTAAATCATAGAAGATAGTAGACTTCATTCTCTGCTTAACTCTTCTAATGAATTGTTATTTCCGCTGTGAATATTGATCTAAAGTTGGTTGTCCATTATATTTTATCTGATTTGTTGAAGACTAACGATAATTTATTTTTCATTATCTTAGTCATAATATTCTTTACTGAGCTAGTTGAGCTCACTCTTTTCATCTGTTGTCCTCTTTAGGAAATGAGAATGTCGCAAGGACAAGTCGGGGGACAGAGTGATGGTCCGAGTTAGAGCAGTAGTAGTCCTCACTATTTCTGATAAATAGTGTAATAATAATTGTAATGAGGACTTAGTTTGAATATTAATATTTTCTACATATTTGTATTGACACTCACAGTTGTGTGGTCGTATTTTGCACAACCGTATGATATAAAGTTTGTATTTGAATTCTGTACCATGTATTTGGCGACTCAGAATGGGTTGGGTTGACTGGACCTATTCTGGGGGCGTCACAAGTATCACATTATGAATTCCTATTGACAGGCCAGTAAAACTCCATTAGGTATTCCATAGCGAGTCACGTTCAGTAAACTTATTCTCCAATAAGCACCTATATACTTGCTTTAGTGTATCTACATAAATGATCATGAGATCAATCATCCTCATCTAATGAGCAAGCAACATATGTACCAATCTATACTGATTTGCTAATCCCTTATTTAGTAATCCATCGATTGGGAACTATTTTAGTTTTAAGCTTTCAAAGAATTTAGATCTCATTAGAATGATCGGCATAATGGTTCTAAAAGCATTACTTAAAACTACGGGTTATTTACATATTATAAAAATAGCATCGTGTAGATAATTAAATGCCTTTAATAGGTGAATGCTTTTATTAATAAATAAATAAGATCTTCTCCAAAGTATATGTTTTATCATCATACATGATTGGCTTGTATGCATACTACTTTCAATCTCCCACTTGCACTAAAGCCAATCTCCATGGTATCTCATACCCATCTTCTCTAAGTGACGATCAAACTACTGTTGTGTTAAAGCTTTAGTAAATGGATCTGCAATGTTGTCTAGAGAGTTCACTATCTTTAGTGACTTCTCATTTTTTAATGATTTCTTTAATCAAACTGCCGCAACACATATTTAAATTCAAGATTAGACTTAGGAACTATTCCTAGTTCTATAATGAACTTTTCATCTGAAACATCAATTTACAGCTTTACTTACAGTTTATATACATTGTCTTTGTCACTAAACTAGCAACATTTTGCTGTTTGGAACCATTCCAATTCACTGCATCACCTTTCAAGTTAACGACTTACCCTAAAGTGGATTTGCTGTCGTCTTGGTCAGTCTGAAAACTTGAGTCTGTTTAGTCCTCTAGTTTAATTCAGACCCATCATGCGTCATGATGACATCCTTAGTGTCAATTAAGTACTTTAGGATGTTTATCATTGTCCTATAGTGATCTTCTCCAGAATATGACTAATTAACATCAAGTCTCATATATTTCATTGCATACATGATAGTAAATCATGCAATCTCTCTTTTATTGAGGACACCTTTAGAGAGATTATGTGACGCCCCCAAATCCGGGTTACCTGACCCCCAAGTTTGCTGCTCACGATCCAACATTTAAATATCATCTAACTACCCATTTATGGATGAATATAAACATACATCTCATTAACTGATATCGTTAATACATTGTCCCAGGTTTTCTAACCTTAACATAACAAACATACCCTTAGATATACAAAAATGGTTTACAAATACAACATAATAAGTAATGTTCATTATAACTACTCCAGCAAAACACCTTTGTCCTTGTCCTTCTCAGCCCCGCCGGCCATCTCGTTCCTAGCTAAAATATTATATTTAAGCAAGGGTGAGCAAGAAATTTACTCCGCAAGTTAAATCATACAATGAATGTATAAGAATCAAGAATAGAAGACTATCAATTCGATAGAATAACACCAAAGTTCGAAGAACTTTGAAATAGCTGAACAAATCGTTAATCAATAACAAGTCTTCTCGCATCCTATGCAAAATAATAATTCGATAGTGAAAGAGTACAACGCTTTCAAAGTTTCTACGATATTCAATTGAATAACAAAATGGAAATATTTCCAGAATTTATACTAGGCGATCCATTGGATCAAGAACTTATCTTCTTGAGTAACTATCAAAGATTTGACTTTGATATACCCAAGTGTATCAAATAATCATAAAAATTAAATCATACCCCTCAGCAACTCCTTGTACCCTATATTATGCATAATACTCAATAATAGTACACAGGTCAATTTACGACAATAAAGTTTGTTCATCTCAGTCTTACATCACGAGTCTGTACTATAACAATATGGTTTAAATTTGCTTTTAAAGAAATACTATGATTTCAATATCTAACCGCTTTCTCGATCTAGCCAGAATAATTGGCATTGACCTGTCAATAATAATTGAGTTCTCTTCTTGAACCTATAAGTTTCAACAAATGTTTGTCTAGCCAAAACAATTAGCTACGACATATCTCAACATGATTCAATAATAGACAGAAATTAACTGTACTATTTGCAATCAATAATTACTTCTACGGGTGTGAATAACCAATAACAGTTATTCCCCAAGCATATTCTCAAAATTAATAATTCAATTTGAATTAATAAACATGCACTAACTGCGAATAATCAACAATAATGCTCAGACGTGGTATAATCAGCAATAATTAACCACCACTATATTTGAAAAGTAATAACTCGAGATTGAGTTAAGGAACTTTTCCTTCTTCGTTGATTACTGCTACACAATATATTCTATATGCGTTTGAAAGACCTATAATTAACAATATCGGTCTCACAATAGCACAACAATTCACAACACATAACACTGAAATTTATAGTTAATATATCTCCTAGACACATCATCACGTAGTCACATTAGTGTTTATAACTTATATAAACACTTATCAAGTCTAACTATTTTGGTCTAGTTGGACTTCGGTCTCAATTCGGTGTCCTGGTCACTTTATCCGACAATTAACACATTTATTGTCAATTAAACTCGGTTTCAACGCTTCAATATAATTTTAGATAAGTCATATATCATTTCAGTTTCTCATTTCAGTAAGTTAAAACAAAGCTGAATTCTCTTTCTGACCTTTTCAGTTTCTCATTTCATTAACCTGAAATGTTCATTTCAGGAAGCTGAAATACACTATTCACGAAAAATACAAAATTAGCCTATTATTTTTCAATCTTTTGGCCAATCATATATACATATATTCCATACACAAAAAGTATTTTTCTGGAATTTTTCAACTTACTTAAGTATTTTCCAAAAATTTATTTCTAGTTAATTCCTTAAGAAAATAACGACCTCACGCTTAATTCCAAAAATTTCCAACTCTTGACGGGATCTTATACACGTTAACGTGAGTCTCCAGTTTAAATTTCAAGGCCATCGGAGTTATACAACTCCGGTTATAGCATTTTTTGTCGGGAAATCCCAAATATTGAAATAGTCATAACTTGCTCATTTTAAGTCGGAATAAGCTGATTTTCGGACACAAGCTACTTCACTCCATATATGTTCATCCCCCAAAAGTCCTGATTTTATTTCACAAGTTAAGTGGCCGAAACAGCCCTTACAAAATCCTGACAGCCTACTTTTAAGCATTTTAAGATTTCGCGCCTTTTGCTAAAAACTGTCCAGACGGAAATCTACAACTCCTTTTTCAGTGATTCCACTTGAAAAAGTTAGAAGACTTATAGATCTAAGTTCAAAAATAACCACACTCATAAATTCAAAGTAGAATGAGAGATATGGTCATTTCCATATCATACTTCGTTTTTTCCAAAAATCTGTTTTTCAACTTTTGGTGATTTTTAAGAAAACTTCTATATTTTCATATAAAACCAACATAGCTCATCATAATACTTAAAATAACTCATATACTCATGGATATACCATGATCCATTATCTATATCATCAAATAATCAACAAACCCAAAATCAAACACAACAAAAGCTAAGAAAATTTGATTTTCTTACTTTTGAAAAACAAACTTCATATTTCTCACTTTAAATCTAACTTTTGATCCACAAAAGGATTTAATCTATACATGAAACACTTTTAAACATATGAATCTAAGATTTTTAACCTCAAGATCAAAACTTCATACTATCAATAATCAAATCAAAACAAAACGGAATTTAATCTCTATACAAATAGAAATCCTTATACCTTCTCTTGAATCCTCTTTTTCTTCTTTCAAATACTTAGATTAGGGAAATAAGAAACTTGAAAGAATTCTCTCTCTCTCTTTCCTTCTTCTAGTGAACGAACCCCCCCCCCCCCCCCTTGCTCTCTTTCTCTCTCTTGCTTTGTTAATTAAGGAAATGAGATGAAAGAGAAATGAGTTTGTTTGTTAAAGTGTGTAGGATTCTTACCCTTCTTCTTTATCTCTTCCCCACCGAATTTCTCTCTTCTTTCTCTCATAAAATCCGGCCAAGTGGCCTCTCCAATATTATGAGATTACTTGCAAGAATGAATATAACAAGTGGGTGAATACACAAATGACACATAAGTGGTTAGGTGGGAGTTGGTTTACCAACTAAAGCAAAATAATTATCACATTCATTCCCCCTCTTTCTCTCCTCTACAAGTGACCGGCCATGAGCCACATATTTGTCCCAATATCTTGACATATCTCTACATATCTAAGCATATCTTGGCATATCTTACAATATCTTCCATATCTTATCTATATCTATCCAAATCTTATCAAATCTAAGCATAATATTTGATCACATGCTTCTCTCTTATCTCTTCTCCTAATGGGCCGTCCCAATGGCCTTGTCTTGGCCCAATTTATTTTCTTTTAATGCTTACTTAAGCTTAACTAAAGTCCAACAAATTCCCTCCCAATTGGGCTAAGAGTCTTGGGCTCCAAATTAAAACATTTGGGTCATTACTTTCAATTCCTTTGGCTACTAATTACAATAAACTTGGGCTCTCTTAAATCACTAATTAATTGGGTAACTTGAATACTTGCCCTTTTTATCAAATATTGGGCTAACTCAATAATTTAATTGTTATAAAATCAAATTAGCTACAAGCCTCATGCTCAAAAAAATTCTTGGGCTACAATTTAATTCTTTGGGCCCTAAAATCAACTTAGTCCCACACTCATTGATTTTTATTTTATCCCTAATAATTTAATTAGAGTTTCTCAATCACAGATTAGGGTTTCTAATCCCTCATTAGGATTTACTAAGTTTATACCCTACCCGATCAATCATTGATCAAAAATTCTATACAACACAAACACATATTCATTAATACAATTATTATAACTGTATCTTCTACCGAATTCCTATCCATAACTAGGGTTAGGGTTTTTATTCTCCGTTAAACAAAATTGTACTCATATTTCTCAGTCAATACATAGTTTGACCACTTTGCTAAACTCGTATCATAGATACTTAGCACAATATTGATAATCAATATCAATATTAAATACGAAGAAAAAAAAATTCGTAAAATTTTGAATTATTCAAAATTTTGGGTCCTCACATTCTCCCCTCCTTATTAGGATTCCGTCCTCGGAATCACTGCTTTCTTATTCTCTACAATCTTTTAAAGTTGTATCATTAATTTATTCTTATCAACACAATATTCATTTGTGTTGCATATACTAACCTGTGACTTGAATCTATAAAAGAAACAATTCACAGTGATATCTATCCCATATTTTCCACGTAATTTAATTATTCAATTAAATTGTTACCTGTTGCCACCTCCCGGGCAGCTACTGCATCTGGCACCGTCATGTTGAATGTACGAGCCTTTGGTCTTCCTGGCTGTGCAGGTCCTCTAATCTTCAGGGTTCCGCCACCGGGTCCCTTGTTGGTACTTCCCTTCTCCACATTCTTCTTCGGATAATTTCGAACCAGATGATCTGTCGATCCACACGTAAAACAACCTTGTATTTTCTTCTAACTGGGACAATTGGGTGACATGTGTCCTTCTTGACCACAGTTATAACTGACTCCCTTCCACTTCAGACAAATTCCTGGATGATTCTTCCCACAAGTTGCACAAGGCTCACCTCCCTTCCTATTCTCTTCTGACTTATTACCCGATTGGGTATTCTCACTCCATTTCCGCTTATTCAGATTACTACCACCACTACTACCTCCTTCATTTGTTTTCTTCTTCTTCTCCTAATGATATCGGGATGCAGCTTCGCTTCCCCCTTCAGCAATTATCGCTTTCTCTAACAAAGCCGCAAATGTATTAATCTGCAATACAGCTACCTTGTTGTATATCCCTGCTTCAATCCATTCTCAAATCTTCTCGCCTTTCTTGCCTCCGTGTCCACCTGATGAGGTGCAAATCTCGCTAACTCATTAAACTTAGCAGCATATTCTGATACCGACATATTCTCTTGCTTTAGTTCTAGAAACTTGACTTCCATCCTGGCTTACATACTCGGTGAAAAATAGTTCTCAAAGAACAACTCTTTAAACTTTGTCCAAGTCACTACAGCTATCCCAACTCTAGCTTGATTGGTTTCCCATCAATAATTGGCTTCTCCCTTCATCAAATAGGTGGCAAAAGCTGTCTTTTGCTCTTCTGCCACTCTCGCAATAATAAATGCTTTCTCTATCTCCTTTATCCAAGTTTGGGCTTCAATAGGATCCGTAGTTCCCTTGAATTCTGGCGGTCCTACAGCTTTAAAATCTTTAAAGTTTGCCAATCTATTAGCTGGCTGTTCTCTTGCTCTTACTCTTGCTGTTGGTGCCCTATGTTGCATAGCTTGGGCTAACATATCCATAAAATTCTGTATCGGGTTTGCTTGACCTCCTTCATTATTCACTGATTGCTCTTCTCTTTGATTTCGATTCTGTCATCTAGGCGGCATTATCTGATTTAAATGAAAATCTTACATTAATCCTTTTTCTCTACACAAATTCTTATTAGTAACATAAGAATTTAACACAAATTTCTCATATAATCACATATTTATTCAAATAGCACATAGTACTTTTAGTACTTTAACACCTACTGTTATAATCAGCCACTATCCCTTTTTGATAAATATCGGGATTAACAACACAACCTTACACAAAAAGTTGCAATTACCACAACTTTACACAAAAAGTTGCAATTCTCCAAAATCATCTTATTATTCACATTGAAAATAAAGATTACAATCATACAAACAGATATATTACATATGCTCACTCATTATTCTCGATATTACAATCTTTAAATTACACCTTGTTACCAAAAGGTACTACTGCTTATACTTAAGATGTCTACAGTCTATTCCCTTCTCTTGCCTTCTTACTGGGACACTTGTTAAATCCGTGACCCATTCCTCCACATGAAAAACATTTTCTCATATTCGGCTTAGGACAATTTGGAGAAATATGTTCTTCCTGTTTACAATTGAAACACATGTTCTTCCACATCATACATTCTCCCAAGTGAGTCTTTCCTACACTTTCCACAGACTTTCTTCTTTTTTGGGTTTGAGTTCTCTGAGTTATTATCACTGTCGTTGTCCCTTTTTCGCTTATTGCTTCTCTTCTTCTGCTTGACTACTCCCTTAGATGATCCATCACCTTCAGCGTTCATTCTTTCTACTTGTGTCTTCAGTTCGTTTCGTTATTCAGTCATCTAGCGTAATGCTCGCTCCGTCTTCCACAACTCCTCCAAGAGAAATACTTTACTCCGGAGTTCTTGAACTTCTGCAGATACTTGATCTTTTTCTCCCACTTTGGTCTTAATCTATGTCTCCATCTTAACTTCTTCGGACTCTGCCTCCTCATCTTCATTCAGATACATTTCGGGATACTCATCATGATCACTCCCCAGATTCACCATGGGTTCATCTTTTCCAACTTCCTCAACTGACTCGCTCTGCGCTGGCACCTTGGCTACTGGCATTGGCACAATAGCTGCTAACACTTCTGTACTCATTTCATCTTCCCCTGACATCCTATAATCAGTTTAAACAACTTGATTAATACTTTACTAGTATGAATTTCATACTCACTATGTGTCCACAAATCTTTCTATTGATGTACTTGGGCAATTCCTCACTTATTACTCTAAATGAGTTTTCTCTATCTCGCTTATGGTTATAATCCTAGGGTTTTTCCCCCCACTTAAGGTTTATAACCTATAGCTCTGATACCAACTTGTGACGCCCCCAAATCCGGGTTACCTGACCCTCGAGTTTGGTGCTCACGATCCAAAATTTAAATATCATCTAACTACCCATTTATGGATGAATATAAACATACATCTCATTAACTAATATCGTTAATACATTGTCCCAGATTTTCTAACCTTAACATAACAAACATACCCTTAGATATACAAAAAGGGTTTACAAATACAATATAATAAGTAATGTTCATTATAACTACTCCAGCAAAACACCTTTGCCCTTGTGCTTCTCAGCCCCGCCGGCCACCTCGTTCCTAGCTGAAATATTATACTTAAGCAAGGGTGAGCAACAAATTTGCTCCTCAAGTTAAATCATACAATGAATGTATAAGAATCAAGAATAGCAGACTATCAATTCAATAGAATAACACCAAAGTTCGAAGAACTTTGAAATAGCTGAACAAATCGTTAATCAATAACAAGTCTTCTCGCATCCTATGCAAAATAATAATTCGATAGTGAAAGAGTACAACGCTTTCAAAGTTTCTACGATATTTAATTGAATAACAAAATGGAAATATTTTCCAGAATTTATACTGAGCGATCCATTGGATCAAGAACTTCTCTTCTTGAGTAACTATTAATGATTTGACTTTGATATACCCAGGTGTATCAGATAACCATAAAGATTAAATCATACCCCTCAGCAAGTACTTAGAGTGGCCAACTCCTTGTACCCTATATTATGCATAATACTCAATAATAGTGCACAAGTCGATTTACGACAATAAAGTTTGTTCATCTCAGTCTTACATCACGAGTCTGTACCATACCAATATGGTTTAGATTTGCTTTTAAAGAAATACTATGATTTCAATATCTAACCGCTTTCTCGATCTAGCCAGAATAATTGGCATTGACCTGTCTATAATAATTGAGTTCTCTTCTCGAACCTATCAAGTGTCAACAAATATTTGTCTAGCCAAAACAATTAGCTACGACATATCTCAACACGATTCAATAATAGACAGAAATTAACTGTACTATTTGCAATCAATAATAACTTCTACGGATGTGAATAACCAACAACAGTTATTTCCCAAGCATATTCTCAAAATCAATAATTTAATTTGAATTAATAAGCATGCACTAACTGCGAATAATCAACAATAATGCTCAGACGTGGTATAATCAGCAATAATTAACTACCACTATATTAGAAAAGTAATAACTCGAGATTAAGTTAAGGAAACTTTCCTTCTTCGTTGATTACTGCTACACAATATATTCTATATGCGTTTGAAAGACCTATAATTAACAATATCGGTCTCACAATTAGCACAACAATTCACAACACATAGCACTAAAATTTACAGTTAATATATTTCCCAGAGACATCATCACGTAGTTACATTAGTGTTTATAACTTGTATAAACACTTATCAAGTCTAACTATTTTGGTCTAGTTGGACTTCGGTCTCAATTCGGTGTCCTGGTCACTTTATCCGACAATTAACACATTTATTGTCAATTAAACTCGGTTTCAACGCTTCAATATAATTTTAGATAAGTCATATATCATTTCAGTTTCTCATTTCAGTAAGTTAAAACAAAGTTGAATTCTCTTTCTGACCTTTTCAGTTTCTCATTTCAGTAACCTGAAATGTTCATTTCAGGAAGCTAAAATACACTATTCACGAAAAATACAAAATTAGCCTATTATTTTTCAATCTTTTGGCCAATCATATATACATATATTTCATACACAAAAAGTATTTTTCTGGAATTTTTCAACTTACTTAAGTATTTTCTAAAAATCCATTTCTAGTTAATTCCTTAAGAAAATAACTACCTCACGCTTAATTCCAAAAATTTCCAACTCTTGGCGGGATCTTATACACATTAATGTGAGTCTCCAGTTTAAATTTCAAGGCCATCGGAGTTACCCAACTTCGGTTATAGCATTTTTCGTCGAAAAATCCCAAAAATTGAAATAGTCATAACTTGCTCATTTTAAGTCGGAATAAGCTCATTTTCGGACACAAGCTACTTCATTCCATATATTTTCATACCCCAAAAGGCATGATTTGTTTTCACAAGTTAAGTGGCCGAAACAGCCATTACAAAATCCTGACAGCCTACTTTTAAGCATTTTCAGATTTCGCGCCCTTTGCTAAAAACTGTCCAGACGGAAATCTACAACTCTTTTTTCAGTGATTCCACTTGAAAAAGTTAGAAGACTTATAGATCTAAGTCCAAAAATTAACCACACTCAAAAATTCAAAGTAGAATGAGAGATATGGTCATTTCCATATCATACTTCATTTTTTCCAAAAATCTGTTTTTTAATTTTTGGTGATTTTTAAGAAAACTTCTATATTTTCACATAAAACCAACATATCTCATCATAATACTTAAAATAACTCATATACTCATGGATATACCATGATCCATTATCTATATTATCAAATAATCAACAAACCCAAAATCAAACACAACAAAAGCTAAGAAAATTTGAATTTCTTACTTTTGAAAAACAAACATCATATTTCTCACTTTAAATCTAACTTTTGATCCACAAAAGGGTTTAATCTATACATGAAATACTTTTAAACATATGAATCTAAGGTTTTTAACCTCAAGATCAAAAATTCATACTATCAATAATCAAATCAGAACAAAAAGGAATTTAATCTATATATAAATAGAAATCCTTATACCTTCTCTTGAATCCTCTTTTTCTTCTTTCAAATACTTAGATTAGGGAAATAAGAAACTTGAAAGAATTCTCTCTCTCTCTCTTTCCTTCTTCTAGTGACCGAACCCCCCTTGCTATTTTTCTCTCTCTTGCTTTGTTAATTAAGGAAATGAGATGAAAGAGAAATGGGTTTGTTTGTTAAAGTGTGTAGGATTCTTACTCTTCTTCCTTGTCTCTTCCCCATCGAATTTCTCTCTTCTCTCTCATAAAATCCATCCAAGTGGCCTCTCCAATATTATGAGATTACTTGCAATAATGAATATAACAAGTCGGTGAATACACAAATGACACATAAGTGGTTAGGTGGGAGTTGGTTTACCAACTACAGCAAAATAATTATCACATTCATTCCCCCTCTTTCTCTCCTCTACAAGTGACCGGCCATGAGCCACATATTTGTCCCAATATCTTGACATATCTCTACATATCTAAGCATATCTTGGCATATCTTACAATATTTCCATATCTTTCCATATCTTATTTATATCAATCCAAATCTTATCAAATCTAAGCATAGTATTTGATCACATGCTTATCTCTTATCTCTTCTCCTAATGGGCAGGCCCAATGGCCTTGTCTTGGCCCAATTTATTTTCTTTTAATGCTTACTTAAGCTTAACTAAAGTCCAACAAATTCTCTCCCAATTGGGCTAAGAGTCTTGGGCTCCAAATTAAAACATTTGGGCCATTCTTGTCAATTCCTTTGGCTACTAATTACAATAAACTTGGGCTCCCTTACATCACTAATTAATTGGGTCACTTGAATACTTGCCCTTTATATCAAATATTGGGCTAGCTCAACAATTTAATTGTTATAAAATCAAATTAGCTACAAGCCTCATGCTCAAAAAAATTCTTGGGCTACAATTTAATTCTTTGGGCCCTAAAATCAACTTAGTCCCACACTCATTAATTTTTATTTATCCTAATAATTTAATTAGGGTTTCTCAATCACAGATTAGGGTTTCTAATCCCTCATTAGGGTTTACTAAGTTTATACACTATTCGATCAATCATTGATCAAAAATTCTATACAACACAAACACATGTTCATTAATACAATTATTATAACTGTATCTTCTACCGAATCCCTATCCATAACTAGGGTTAGGTTTTTTATTCTCTGTTAAACAAAATTGTACTCATATTTCTCATTCAATACATAGTTTGACCACTTTGCTAAACTCGTATCACAGATACTTAGCACAATATTGATAATCAATATCAATATTAAATACGAAAAAAAAATTTATTCGTAAAATTTTGAATTATTCAAAATTCTGGGTCCTCACAGATTCACTCTATGGCTCATCATCATGAGACATCTTTTGGAGTTTGCCATGCTAAACACCTTTAGTATCTAATGAATATACGTTCCTTGGGTTAAGCCGAATATCTTGTTAAATCTATCTATACAGATTTATATCCCCAATATAGGATGTTCTGCCCAAATCATTCATGGAGGAATGTTTAGATAAGTTTAATTTGATTGATTGTACCATAGGAATGTTATTCCCTATCAGTAATATATCACCAACATATAATACAAGAAATGAAATAGCACTCCCACTAACCTTCTTGTACACACATGGTTCATCCTCGTTTTTGATAAAATCAAACTCTTTGATTACCTCATCAATACGGATGTTCTATCTACAAGAAGTTTGCTTCAATCCAGAAATGGATCATTATAACTCATATACATGATTTGCTTCAACCATTGAAACAAATCCATCTAGTTGTATCATACATACATTCTCCTCTAATACTGTATATTTGAGGAAGGGCGTCTCCACTTCCATTTTGCCAGATTTAGTAATATTAAGCTACAATCGCAATTAAAATCCAAATGGACATGAGCATTGCTTCAAAATACCATTTTAGATTTTATGGTCATTTACCATTTCTCAAAGTCTTAATTACTCATAGTCTGTTTGTAATTCAATGCATTATCATCATTTATGACGTGTAGCTTATCGTCATCCTATATGAAGAATCCATATCTTTCAGGTATCTTCGATACTCTTCCAGATTTACGAATGGGGTGTTGTACAGAATGTGTCTCTACTTGGATAGGTTCATCCACTTGATCTGTAGTGGTTTTTGGTTCTTGAATTTCTTCAAGATCTATTTTCCTCCCACTAGCCCTTTCAAGGGTTAACTTATGTTCCAAGAAGGCAGCATGTTTCGCAACAAACACCTTTTGCTCAGTAGGATTATAGAAATAGTATCTCAAACTCTCTTTAGGATATCCCACAAACGTGCACTTATCAGATATTATATCAAGCTTATCATTTTGAAACGTTTTCATATAAGCTGGATATCCCCAAATCTTAACATGCTGAAGACCATATTTCCTCCCTATCCACATTTCATATGGAGTCTTGGGGACGAATTTTGAGGGGACCTTATTTAATAGATTTGCAGCCGCTTCTAGGGTATAACCCAAAAATGTTACTAAAAGAACGGTAAAAATCATCATGGAACGAACCAAATCCAACAATGTTCGATTTCTCCTTTCAGAGACTCCATTTAATTGTGGTGTACCTAGTGGAGTCCATTGTGAGATTATACCATTTTCTTTGAGACAATTGAGAAACTCACCGCTTAAGTATTTACCACCTCGATCAGATCGAAGAATCTTAATACTTTTGCCAGTTTGTTTCTCTACTTCACTTCTGAACTCTTTGAACTTTTTAAATGATTCATATTTGTATTTTATTAAATACACATATGCAAATCTTGAGTGATCATCAGTGAAAGTAATAAGAATACCCTCCCCGTGTATTCGTTGTCATAGGTCCACAATCATCTATGTGAACCAGCGCTAACAACTCTGTAACTCTTTCTCATTTTCCACTAAAAGGAGATTTAGTCATTTTACCCATGAGACAAGATTCACAAGTTGGATATAATTCATAATCAGATAGCTCTAAGAGCCCATCCTTATGCAACTTGGAAAATCTTGTTTCATTGATATGACAGAGTCTACAGTGCCACATATAGATATAATTAACATCATCTCTTTTGCCTTTTCTTAGTTTGTTCTATTTAAAATATATTTTCATGCAAATCAAGTATGTAACGTCCATTTCGCAAATTACCAATAACATATAAAATATTGCTTTTATAAATAGAACAACTGTTGTTCTTTATTATAATGCCAAATCCATCCATATTTAATACAGAAATAGAAATAATGTTTCTAAAGATATTCGGAACAAAATAACAGTTATTTAAATAAATGGACTTGCCCGTAGGCAGTGCTAAACAATAAGTGTCTACAGCTAATGCAGCAACATTTGCTCCATTTTCCACTCGTAGGACAACCTCATCTTTGTTCAGCTTTCTACTTCAGACCAGTCCCTGCACAGTATTACATATGTGAGAACCACTGCCGGTATCCAATACCCAAGTAGAATTTTGACTTTCTGAAAAATTAATTTCAATCATGAACAAACCTTGAATGGAAGTCAAAGCTTCTTCAAGCTTCTTCTCTGCCAGAAACTTCTTGCGGTTCCTTTTCCAATTACCCGGCTCATTGCAATGGAAGCATATTCCTTTGCTAGCTGGATTAAAATTTTTTTGATCCTTCATATTCACTTTGCCCTTAGCCTTCATAGATTTATTCTTTTTTAGAAGATACCTTGGGCCTCTTCCTTTTCTTGGAAGAATCCACCATTAAGACATGGTTCTTCTTGGATGGGAAGTGACCTTCTACACTTTTGAACATATTAAATTATTCAGGCAAGCTGACATCTAACTTATTCATGTGGAAATTTATGATGAAATGCAAGAAGGTCTCAGGGAGTGACTTCAAGACCAAGTCTTGACCCAACTCCCCATCTATGACGAACCCAAGCTGTTCTAGGCGTTCAATCAGATTAATCACCATTAGGACATGAGTCTCTACGGTAGTGCCGTCGGTCATCCGAGATCGGAAGAGCTCCTTAGATATCTCATATGTAGCAGTTCTACTTTGTTCACCACACAACTCCTTGAGGTGAAGCAATATAGTAGGAGCATCCATGTTTTTATGCTGACGCTGAAGCTCGTTATTCATGGATGCGAGCATAATGCAATGAGCCCAAGATGCATCATTTTGTTATTTTACAAAGGTCACAATCTCTTCCTCAGAGACTGTTTCTGGAACAGTTCCAGGGACAGGTGAATTTAGGACATTAGAAATCTTTTCAGCAGTGAGAATTATTTTTAGATTCCTTAACCAGTCCGTGTAATTATGTTCGGTCAGTTTGTTAGCATCAAGTATATTACGCAGTGAAATTAGTGATTTCGACACTTTTAAATTTCTGTATGTGAAAAGACAACATTTTAGAAAATATTCATTTAATTAATTTTATATACCAAAATAAATTAAGTCTTATTTTAAATTGGTATCTCCCACTATTTTCTTCAAACTATATTATCCTCACTTATATAGTTCGACAATATCTAATTAAAGATTTTCTAGTAAGAATAATGATATCATTTCAAATGTATATAGCCTTGTAGATAGCACAACAAATGTAACGAATGAGAATTTTATATATTAATAGTAAATATTTATTAAATTAAATAAATATTTTATTAAATTTATTTATTGAGCTAAATAAATAAATTATGTAATTTATAAACTGTGTGATTGTTGTGGATAATTTAATTAAGTGCAATAGAATTTATTAAATTGATATGAAAGAAATGGTGTTGCATAATTCTAATTTAAATAAGAATAGTTAAATTAGAATAATATTATGTGCTAAGTGTGTATAGTAAATTACTAATTGTTACATGAATTATGTTTAATAAGAGAATTGCAAATATGATAATTGAGTATTATATGTAGTTTTAATTAATTAATGAATGTTAGTTTATATTTAATTAAATTAAAAGGTTGCAATTTAATTAAATAAGTGTAGCATTTAATCTATGGATTAAAGATTTGTTAAAAGAATTGAAAAAGAGTTTTAATTGATTTTACCAAACAAGGCCTTACTTTTGTTTTAAACTTATTTTACCAAACATGGCCTTAGTTAATAAAAGAATATGTTTTTAAAATAATTTTGTTTTACCAAATATGGCCTTAGACTTTTCAAATTCTTGTAACCTATATATTAAATAGTAGTTAGTGTATATAATTATTATATAGGAGTTATATGTTTTATATAGTTATATGTATAATATATGTATACCAGATATATATGTTATACAAAAGATACGTTAGTTTTAGAAAACAAAGAAAGAAAGAAAACAGAGAAAGTTACAGAGAATACTAGAGAAGAAGAAGAGGAAGAAGAGAGAGAAGAAGAAGCTTTGAGAAAGCAAGAGAAGAATAATATACCATCATTATCTCAATCTCTTCTCCTATCCAAGCTAGAAAAGGGTATAATCTCCACGCTTAAATCTTCTCTATTTTGTGTTTTACATATTCCATGTTTCTTCATAAAAGAACTTCTTTGTAAAAGCCTTTTGTGTAAATTATGTGATCATGATATATATATGTGATGTATATATATATATATATATATATATATATATATATATATTGATGTTATAATATGAGTTATATGGTTGTTTTAACAATTCAATCCATGTAATTTTGATAAACAAGAAGAAATTATGTTCATAATGATTTATTATAAACTAATTTTGAAAGAATAGTCTTTGAACTATCAAATTGGTGTTTGGTTATGGGTTATTGTTTAAATTGATCATGAATTATGTTAATATGTTAAGAATTAGAGTTATTGCAATTGGAATTACATGAATTGATTGAAAAAACGAATTTGTAATAGCAAATTTTGCAAAGAACGCTTGATATTGTAGTTTTCTTCAAAAATCATGAAAACTTGGTTTTGATTATGTGTTGTAAGGATTTTATATGTTATAATCATGTTAAAGAGTCCAAAATTTTGTTGTTATCAAGTTTCATATTCATTATATTGAGAAAAATTCGGTGTGAAGAAATAAGTCAAATTGGCTTATTTCTCTGCCGTTCGCGAGTTGAGGTGTTCCCACCTGTAGTGGGCCTCGACCCAGCGGGGCTTTTAGCCTTGGGGGACCTGCCTCAGCGGGTTAACTTGCTGTCCAGGAAATGTGGTTTTGCTTTGTTGAGTTTTTATGTCGCGTTTGTTTAGCTAACTTATTTTTATGACTTGATAAGTGTAATAGGTAATGAGATAACATACTTTTGATGTGTTTAAGATAGATTGAAGTCTTATATTAATGTATTATATGTGTATGGGTGTATTACTTTCATAAGGTACACATAATGATTTAAAGCGTTATAAGCTTGTGGAATGTATGTCGTGAGTATAAACTCAAGTATGTGGCTAGTTAGCAACCTATGTTGCAAACAACGTTGTGAGTTGGACTTGAGTATGAAGTTCGACGGTATAAATGTTATAGTTAAGTACTAATAGAAGTTTTAAACATAATGTAATGTGTAGGATAATTGTGAAAGTGATTGTAATTATTAAAGTGTAGCTTGCGCTTGAGGCAAGTTCTCTACTCCTTATCTTTTACTTGAGCAAATTTTCTAATCCTTATTCTTTTACGTTACGCAAGTTTCCTATCTTTAAACTTGTTGTTTATATTGTGCAAGATTTCTAAACCATTCTTGTACGCTATGCAAGCTTTATCATTGTATCTTTTCATTGTGCAAGTTCTCTAACCATTGCTCAATATATCATGAAAGTTTATTTTCTATCCTTAACTTGTTATGTATTGTACAGGTTATATTGTATTTTAATGTTCATAATGCGTTATTGTCATAATGTTGTGATCTTGACTAAATTGTTCAAGCAAGATTTACTTACTCTTTCAATTCGCTTTAAGTTATTTCCAAAGCTTACTAAGAAGTCTATTGGTTCTTAATTCCTATATAATCGAACTGTTGAAAGTAATGTGAGTCAATTCAACTACTCCTTGGTTGATGATAGTTGAAACTCCAAAGTTTCTTTGTCTATCTGAAATTTAAGTAGGAACACTTAGAAGGGGGGTTGAATAAGTGTGGGAACAAACGATGTCAAACTTTTGAACAAATAAATTTTTTTTCGTTTATTCAATGTAAGATGCTGGATTGAATATCTATGCTTCCTAGATTATCAATAAAGGATTCTGGATTAAATATCTAAGCTTGCAAAGTGATCAGAGTATAATGCAGGATGTTGGATTAACAATCCTTGTATACCAAATTATTAAAACAGGATGTTAAATTGATTTTGTAAGTTTGCAAAATGCTCAAAATACTGGATATAATAATTTATGTGAATGCAGGTTGCTGGATTACTTTGCAAAATAGATTCTGAATTCAGGCTGCTGGATTGATGATTAGCTAAATGAAGAGAGAATTCAGCACAGTAAGCAATCACACGAACACAAGGATTTTTACGTGATTCAACTACTACCCTCTATAATAGTAGCCTAATCCACGTCCAATACCAACTAGTATTGGAGACTCTTTTTATTAATCAACTTGGTTTAATTAAACCCCTTTACAAGACAAGTTTCATAACCTTTGAGTACTTCTACTCTTCGAGCACCTTTGCTCCTCGTGCACCTATGCACTCTTAAGCACCTATGCTTTCTTGAACTTGCTTGCAACAATACCGTAACCCAAACTGGATTACCACACAGATTTAGATATTATCAATTTAAAATACAAGTAGAGGTCTATTGATCAAAGCAATTAATCACTTAACAATGCAAGGCTCAACTAGAATGCAATGATCAAAATATGAAAGATAAAGATATCACCAAGTTAAATAGCCTGTCTCTGAAATCTGGAATATAATCCGTGTAGCACAACGACCTTTTTAAACTTCACAATTGGAAAACATGAATATCGTTTATGAGTTTGTATATGAAGAAGAGGAGATATCAGAGTGGAACTTTTTAATATATTGCTTGGTGTATTATCTTTTTTTTTCAAACCCGCGGCTAAAGCATATATATATATATAGATAGGAAAAACTTTTTGCCCGTTGCTAATTTATTTCAATTACATATCCTTTGCCAAACATATCTTTGTGTCATTGATATGATTATCTTAGAATAAGGCATGATCACTGAATATTTAATATCTTCTTTTTATGCACTATAGAGTTCAATATCTAAAGTCCATGATATAATCAATTACTAATTTCTAGATTCCCACTAAAGATAATCACGTGACATGATTTCAAAGATCACTGGGCAGAATCTATTTATTTAATCCATTAAAGTATGTTCCATGATATATGCATATTACCAAAACGTTATTAACAATTAAAAAATCCCAGCATTCAAAATCTTTCTATTTAAAAACCAAATTAATTTATTCCATAATTAATTAATTACTTTCACGATTATGGAAAACCCTAATAATGAAAAAACCATATCCCAAAAATTATGGAAACAATCTTGATTAGAGATATGAAAGATAATGATCTTTTTAAAACTCATTTACTAACCAACTCCATCAATTATGGGAAGTATCAATATTTATAAAATATTTCCATATTTATTTTTATGCAATTCAAAATTATTTCCATAGTTATGAAAAACCTAATAATGAAAAACCTATATCTCAAAATTTATGGAAACAATATAACATTCAAATCTTATTCCAAATTGATTTTTCCCAAAAAAAATAATGGAAACATATTGCTTATTTGAGGAAGGATTTAAATAATGGAAAGCTTCGGTTACTAACATATTCAATCAATAGCATCTTTAATATGGAATCAATTGAATCAATTAGATTTTAGCATGATTTTAGCCATGGTACTTGATTGGTTTAATTCATGCTCCGCTCAAGATATGATCAGATCATATATGTATATTCCCAATTTCCTACAACATAAACCACTAGGCTTGATATTGATTTATGCCATTACGTGATCTGATCAAAGACTTTTTATGGGAATAATAAGATATGCCCAAATAATTAATTACCCATCACATATACCCATCACCAAATAATTAGATATGCATGCTTAATTCAAATAGAGATTGACACGTTAATTGCCCTTTTTTTTATTGATTTTGAAATCCCAAATTAATTAAATTTACCCTTACTAATTAGCTTTTTAAAAATTACTCCAATTATTTGATCCATGCTAATTGATTCTAAAGATATGAAAATTTATTTGCTTAATCAGTTTTATTGAAAGCTCAATCAATTAATAGATCATGGAAAAATAATGAATAATTAAATCCCAAGATATATGGTATAAAGAACCAAAATCTATTTTAAATTAATTCCTTTAATTATGGGAAGGCTTCAAAAGTTACCTTCAATTAATTTTGATCCTTATTAACTTTGAAAGCTTAATTAAATATTTTCATAATTAATCTTTAATTAATCATTTTAATTTATTCCACAATTAATTAATGATGCAATGCAATGCAAATTCTAGAGCTTTGGTTGAGAAATAATTAAAGCTAGGATCTTACATTTATTTCCTAATGACTCAAGCAATTCTTCAAGCCTTCATGTCTTCAATCCATTAACTAAATCAAAGCTTCAAGAATTATTTTAATATCCTGTAAATGCATGAGTAAATATTTTAGTACAATAGGAAAGTCATTATCAAAACCTAAGGTTGGAATATGACCAAGTCAACACTATCCAACCCAAACTTTCTTTGGTGCGGACTTGTATTCAAATATTGAGATGAACAACCCTATTTATTAGGGGAGGTTACTACGCGGAAGCGTTGAATGTTTGTGCACAATACATGGTACGAAGGGCTGATCCCCCTAAGTATGAGTTAAAGGTCTATAGTCTTAATGACCGTTAAAGGTTTTAAACAGAAATATTTATAACCTAGGACATAGTTCAAGGTCGTATGACCCTCATATAAAATCTATATTCGAACTTTAGAAATAATGAAAGAATTATTATTCAATTCTTTATTCTTGATGAAAGTAAAGTCATTCAAACCTTTCGAAGTTATTTAGTTATGTCATATCACTATTGTATTTCAAGTGAGCTTTTGTTTGCTCACTCTTGCATATTTTACAATCTCTCGCAGTTGAAGCCAAGAATGTTGACGTACCGTCAACAAGTAAAGGAAAAGGAAATATGAGCAAGTGAAGACTTGTTGTCTTCAATATCTGATTGTAACAAGACTTAGTTAATGATGTTTTATTTTCGCACTTATTTGATTGATGTCAAGGTTTAGATAACCCTGAAATTTTATTTTGGATAAGTTATAATTTTTTAGGAAGATTTTATTTAAGTATTTATGAAGGTTGTAATTTACTTTGCAATTATTTATTATTGGGTAGATGTATGATTTATTTAGAAAGTGAACACCAAATCTTGTGGAAACGAAATACCCGAATTTAGGGGTGTCATAGGTTGGTATCAGAGCAGTAGGTTATGAACCTTAGGTAGGGGGAAAACCTTAGGTAGTAGCCTTACAGGAAGATCGAAAAGGTAGAGATGATAGGTAAAGATGATAGGTAAAGATAATAAACTACCTTATGTGCTATGTGTTTACGTTATATTATTCGAAGACTGACGGTTCGATAGCATGTAATAATTAAACTTTAAAATTCTTTTATCAGGATGACGAACATTGGAGAGTCCAGTCAGGCTAGAGAGTATATACCTCAGGTGCTTAGAGAGAAGGAGCCCCGAGACATCCATGTTGTCTGGGAGCAGCTGGTTAGGAGAGAGCCATCTCCTGTGATCACCGTAGCTAGTCGGGAGCATGAGCTAACTCCTATTCTAGAGGAAGAGGACGAAGAAGAGTCTAAAAAGGAGGAAGAGGATCCCGAGGAAGAATTCCCACCTCACTCTACTAGTGCTGAGATGTACGAAGAAGTTTACGACAGTAACGTAGAGCTACATGGTCGAGTCGGAGAGCTCGAAGAAACCATCCAGCAGCGGGATGAGACTATCGAAGAGATGGATAGTGAGCTAGGAGAAATACAGTGGAAGCTAATCCACGTATAGAATGATAGGGACGAGGCACGAGCCAAGATAGCAAAGCTGAAGCAAGACATCCAAGAGGAGTCGACGAAGCGTACCAGAGCTGAGGAGACAAGCTTGAGGGCTACTCAACGAGCTGATCGAGCTGAAGACGAGGCTGAGGCCAAGAGGGCCAAGCTGAGGGAGACAGAATACGCATTCCATACAGCCATAGATAGGGCCCAAGACCGTATTTTCTATTACCCAGCTCAGTTCCAAGGTTTACCATGGTACGTGGTGGACCGAAGGACAGCGTTTCGGATGATGGAGGAAGAACACAAAGAGGCTGTGCGACGCCTTAACATGCCTATGATAGTAGTGTGCATACAAGCCAATCATGTATGATGATAAAGCACATACTTTGTAAACAATCTTATTTATTTATTAATAAGATATTCATTTAAGGCATTTAATTATCTACATGTGTGACGCCCCCTGGAATAGGTCCAGTCAACCCAACCCATTCTGAGTTGCCAAATATATGGTACAGAATTCAAATACAATCTTTTATATCACACGGTCGTGCAAAATACGACCACGCAACTGTGAATGTCAATACAAATATGTAGAAAATATTAACATTCAAACTAAGTACTCATTACAATTATTATCACACTATTTATTAGAAATAGTGAGGACTACTACTGCTCTAACTCGGACCATCACTCTGTCCCCCGACTAGTTCCTGCGACATTCTCATTACCTGAAGAGGACAATAGATGAAAAGGGTGAGCTCAACTAGCCCAGTAAAGAATATTATGACTAAGATAATGGAAAATAAATTATCGTTAGTCTTCAATAATTCAGATAAAATATTATTGACAACAAGTTTTAGATCAATATTCGTAGCAGAAATAACAATTCATTAGAAGAGTTAAATAGAGAATGAAGTCTACTATCTTCTATGATTTAAAAGTCCATCGTCAATATTTTATCCCTGTAACATCAATCAATATACATCTCGAATCAAATATTCATCTTTACACTACGGGCCAAAGATATTCATTTGTATCACTAGTTGGTTATGTTCATCTCAACGCCTATCATCTTTGCACTACGACCAAAGATATTCATCAGGTAATCATTCATCTTTGCTCTACAGGCCAAAGATATTAAGTTATATCACCATTTAGGACTGAGGATGATGAAAAATAATATAAATAACGAATCCAGTGAGATAAAGGACAAAGATTAAGTATTTGTATTTTAGTTTATCCAAGTTCAAAAATACTCCATAATAATAATCCTTTGTGGAGAAAAATTCAAGAATAGAGCTCAAAACTTGGATTCAATCAAAGATAGGAACCTTAACTTACAACTTGGACAAATAGAAGAAAAGTAAATTTTTCTGTGAATAGTGCCGTATACGTGAATAGTGCCGTATACGGGAATAGTAATCCCGACGAAAAAAGTAAGAATTTCATAATAAATTCATGTCAATATTTTGGTATAATAATATTGAAAAGAATAACATCATTTACGAAAGAAAATAACATCCCTTACCGCAAAATAATAGTACTTCTGGCTGAAATATCGGATATAATACTGAAGAAAACTTGCACTGAACAGCAACACTCAAAGTATCTAAATACTCACAAAAATATGCTAGATATTATAGAGATAGAAAACTTCTGATTCTGTTGTGATTTTCAATTCTAACCTAAGCACCCTACTTATAGAAAAATGCCAGAACACCAAAGCTGACTTACCTGCTACCGGCGGCTTCAACCGTCGCACACCTCGTGAGATTTTGAAAAAAAAATCAACATTCAACAAGCAAATGACAAAAGTGGGGCCCACCATTTTATTTAAAAAAAACATTTATTTTTGAAACTTCAATAATTCATAATAAATAGCCCTTTTATCAGAAAAATACAAATAATATGTCTTTTCCATAGGAAATTTAAATTCTCTACAACTTTGTAGAATAAAGTTTTTCCAAATTCCCAACTGAAAATGGCCGAAATTCATAAACGGATGATTTTTCACACCAAAATACTGATAAAAACACATTAGCACTAATTCCTTCTTTATATCTATAAAATAAATATTTCCTTATCATATAAATCAAAAATTAATTATTCACAAATAATATTACAGAACTATAATATTGACAACCAGGTCGTTCCCAGGAAAGAGGGGGCCTTCCGATAAGGATTTCTCCTTACTAGCGAGCAATTAAATAACCCCTCCTAGATAGAACTTCTTTAGACATTGTCAATAATGCTATCTAATAATATTATTCAAATAATATGAATTATTGAGTTGATAATGTGAAATACTGTGCAATGACAATTATTGAATCAATAATACAAAATATCAACGGTAGCAATTATTGAATCAATCATATAAAATAGCAACGTAGCAATTATTGATATAAAATATCAACGTAGCAATTATTGAACCAATAAAATATCATGCAATTATTGAATCAATAATATAAAATATTGAACAGTAATTACTGTAACAATAATTGAGTAAGTGCCTTCTTACGTAAGAATCAATAATTTGAAATACTGTGCAATACCGTGTGCTACTGTGCAACAACGCATATTACTGTATTTTTATCACCGGGTATTTTAACAGTTTAACCGTAACAGTTTTACCGTTATTTATAAAAAGGTTATTTCTGTCACTTTCTATATCCGACATTTATTCCGTTGTGGGGCCCACAAATAGCTGCGCCATCGTACGAATATTCCCCGACAACAAGAATATTTCACGACCAAACGAATATTCCCCGACAACAATGAATATTTTATAACCACTTGTTTATTTTGAAATATTTGCACATTTCACCCATAACTTTTCACATTTATCAAATCAACACCTTACTATTTCGAAATAATATATAAAGAAAATTAAATCTTTATTCATAAACGTTAGGGTCTTACAACCTCCCTCCTTATGAAATTTCGTCCTGGAAATTGACATACATACCTGGTATGTCGAAAAGGTGAGGATACCTCGCTTTCATTTTTGATTCCAACTCCTATGTCATTTCCTCAATTTCATGGTTTTTCCACAAAACTTTAACTTGAGGTATAACTTTCGAGCGTAGGACATGCTCCTTTCTATCCAAGATCTTGACAGGTACCTCCTCGTCCGTTAAATCTTCGGCTATCTCGTCTGGTTCTAACTCAATAATGTGGTTTCGGTCTTTCACATATTTACGAAGCACGGATATGTGAAAAACGTTATGAACACGAGACAGGCTTGGAGGTAAAGCGAGTCTATAGGCCACCTTTCCTACTCGGTCAAGGATCTCAAATGGACCAATAAATCGTGGATTGAGCTTTCCTCTCTTGCCAAATCTCGTAACTCCCTTCCACGGAGCAACGCGTAATAACACATGGTCCCCAACATTAAATTCCACGTCCTTTCGATGAAGATCCGCATAACTCTTTTGTCGATCTTATGCGGTTTGTATCCGTTGCCGAATCATTTGAATCTTTTTCGTAGTCATACGTACTAACTCTGGTCCCAACAATGTTGGTTCACCCACCTCATCCCAGCATACTGGAGAATGACACTTTATCCCATACAACGCTTCGAATGGAGCTACGCCTGTACTTGCTTGATAACTGTTATTGTAGGAGAATTCCACCAATGGTAAGTACTTATCCCAACTCCCTTTGAAGTCTAGAACATAGAATCTCAATAGATCTTCAAGAGTTTGAATAGTCCTTTCTGATTGTTCGTCTGTTGAGGATGATAAGCCGAACTGAATCGTAAATCCGTGCCCATAGCTTTCTGCAAACTGATCCAAAATTGGGAAGTAAATCTGGGGTCACGATCCGAAACTATGGATACTGGCATGCCATGCAATCTCACAATCTCATTCACGTACATACGAGCAAGACGTTTAAGGGAATAAGTCTCTCGTATCGGCAAGAAATGAGCAGACTTGGTTAATCTATCAACAATAACCCAAATCGCATCTATGCCTTGAGAAACCTTGGAAAGACACGTAACGAAATCCATCGTAATGTGTTCCCACTTTCATTTCAGAATCTCCAGTGGTTGCAATGGACCCTTCGGCACTTGATGCTCCGCCTTTACACGTTGACAAGTTAAACATCTCGAGATGAACTCCGCGATCTCTCTCTTCATATTGCTCCACCAAAATGTATGTCGAAGATCACGATACATTTTAGTACTCCCAGGATGGATCGCAAACGGTGTGTTGTGTGCCTCCATCATGATTCTATACTTCAAGTCGAAATCGTTAGGAACACAAAGTCTGGAGTTGACTCGAAGTATTCCATCTTCATCGATTCTTGCTTCTGGAATGGCACCTTCTTGCACCTTCTTTTTCATCTTCATCAGCTCCGGATCTGTAGCTTGAGCAGCTTTAACTTTATCAATCAAAGCTGGTTCTACGAGTATACTTGACATCATCGCACTCATTCCCGCATATGATCTTCTACTCAACGCGTCAACTACCACGTTCGCTTTTCCAGGATGGTATGATCATAATCTTTCAACAGCTCAAGCCAACGTCGTTGATGCATGTTGAGTTCCTTTTGAGTGAAGAAATATTTGAGGCTCTTATGATCCGTATAGATCTCCACTTTTTCTCCATACAGGTAATGTCTCCAGATCTTTAATACGAAAACGACAGCTGCCAACTCTAGATCATGAGTAGGATAATTCCTCTCATAATCTTTGAGTTGTCGCGAGGCATAGGCTATGACTTTCCCATGTTGCATGAGAACACATCCTAACCCTTTGCCCGAAGCATCGTTGTAGATAACAAATCCATCCGAACTAGATGGTATTGTCAGAACAGGTGCCGAGATAAGTCTTCTCTTGAGCTCTTGGAAGCTCTTCTCGCATTCCTCGCTCCAAATGAATTTTGTATCTTTTCGAGTCAGCTGAATTAATGGATTAGTGATTCGAGAAAATCCCTCTACGAACCTCCGATAATAACCAACTAAGCCCAGAAAGCTTCGTACTTTGGTCACCGACTTAGGTTGCTCCCAACTTTGTATTGCTTCAATCTTCGCCGGGTCAACAGATACTCACCGTTTCGATACCACGTGCCCAAGGAATGCTACTTCCTCAAGCCAGAACTCGCATTTCTTCAGCTTGGCATATAGCTTGTTCTCACGAAGCTTTTGAAGTACCAACTTCAAGTGGTGCTCATGATCTTCACGGCTTTTAGAATAGATGAGGATGTCATCAATAAAGACAACAACGAACTGATCCAAATATTCCTTAAATACACGGTTCATCATATCCATGAAAGCAGCAGGAGCATTAGTCAATCCAAAAGATATGACTAAGAACTCATAATGCCCGTACCGAATTCTGAAGGCAGTCTTTGGAATATCCTTAGTTTTAATCTTCAGCTGATGATATCCAGAACGAAGATCGATCTTTGAAAAGAATTGTGCTCCTTGCAACTGGTCGAATAGGCCATCAATACGAGGTAGCGGATACCTATTCTTGATGGTGACATGGTTCAACTCCAGATAGTCAATACAAAGTCGCATACTCCCGTCTTTCTTCTTTACGAATAAAACAGGAGCACCCCAAGGAGACGTACTAGGACGAATAAAACTGATGTCTAATAATTCATGTAATTAGACCTTTAACTCCTGAAGTTTAATAGGAGCCATTCGATATGGGATTTTAGAAATGGGTTTTGTACCGGGCTCAAGGTCAATAAAAAATTCAACTTCACATTCTGGGGGTAGACCGGAAAGTTCTTCGGGAAATACATCAGGAAACTCATTAACAACAGAAATATCATTCAAACCTAACGTATTCTAGTTTAGATCAGTGACATGAGCTAAGAAAGCTTGACATCCATTTTTTAATAAACGAATAGCCTTGTGATTTGAAATGATATTGACTGATTTTAGTGATTTGGTGGTTTGGATTCGCACAACAGGTTGATTAGGAATATGAAAACTAACAACCTTATGAAAACAATCAATTTTGGCATGGTAAGTAGTTAACCAGTCAATTCCTAAAATCACGTCAAATGCAAGTATTTTCAAAGATATAAGATCAACAGGTAAGGTAAGGGTACCAATCTGAATCAAGCAAGATTTGTAAACTATGGATGTAACAAAGGTTTCTCCCAACGGAGTTTCAATAGATAAGTCAAAGTCTAATTTATCAGAAGTCAAGTTCAAACGTTAAGCACAAGCAGGTGAAATAAAAGAATGGGTAGCACCGGTGTCTAACAAGGTGTAAACTTCGCAAGAGTTTATGATTAGCTTACCCGTAATCACCTCGTGTGGGTTCCTCGCGTTTTGGGCTGTCACGACAAACGCTCTTCCAGGAACCACCGACTTTGACTTGTCCGAAACCGCCTTTGGACTCACCACCCCTGCTGGACTTGGTTTCGCTATAGGACAATCTCAAGCTATATGTCCTTCTTTTCCACAGTTATAGCATGCTTTGAATTGTTGTGGGTAGTTTGGGCTGATGTGTCCCTCTTTCCGGCATTTATAGCATACGACCGATGGTCGTTCTCCTCCCCTAGAAACAGTTGATGCTGGTGCTGATGTTGACGTCTTCACGTTCTCATTGTTATACATTCTCTTCTTAAAATCTCCCCCTGATTCGCTTTTTCTACTATCGTGGCCACGATTACTACCGAAGTGGTTACCGTTTCTGTTATACTTTCCTCCCCGCTGGTTGTCATTACTCCAATGACTGCTGCCACCGGTACGACCTTGGTTGTTGTCCCTTAGTTGAATATAATCACTATCTCGTTCTAACAACTGGGCCCTGTTCACTATATCCAAATATAGAAAAAATTTGTGAGAAATGAGTTATAGACGTATTTCGGGTTTCAAACCTCTCAGAAACATCCGCGTCATACATTCCTCATTCTCCACCAAATGAGGTGCAAACCTGGACAACTCCGCGAACTTAGCCTTGTACTGGGACACAGTCATGTTGTTTTGTTCTAGTCTGATAAACTCTACCTCCTTCATATGACGAATACTTTCAGGAAAGTACTTGTCATTGAACAGTTTCTGGAATGCTTCCCAAGACATCTTGAGTGCGGCAGGCAGGGTACGCTTCACAGACTCCCAACAGTAATCTGCCTCTCCACAAAACATAAAGGTGGCGAATGGAACCTTCTGTTCCTCCGTACATCCCAAGACATCAAATATCTTGGTAATTTACTTAACCCACGTCACTGCCTTGATCGAATCCGGCTTTCCCAAAAACTCCGGTGGTCCCAATTCTTTGAACTTCTTGGCAATGACAATTTGCGTGTTGTTATTATCTCCACCTGTATTTTGCACACGAGTCTCCCTTGTCTGGTTTTGCATGAACTGCAAAAAACTTCTAAACACCTCATCGTTTATCGTCTGATCAGCGTTGTTTTCAAGATGAACATTGCTTTCTAGTTGCATGTTCTCCTTGTTGGTGATTAAAGGTGTCTCCACGGTCTCATTCACTCCATTGTTAACATTCTCAGCTGCCATTCTAAAATACTACAATAAAATAAGGGTTAATTAAACAAATTATCATATCACATATTAACCCTATGCTCCGACTGACCAATTAAATACCACATAAGCTTAGGTAGGACATACTAGTGAAGAATTTACTCGTCTCTCCCCTCCTAGTTTTATTCCCCGATCTCCGCCAGAGATCATATCCCTAAGCTGTGATACCAACTGTGACGCCCCCAGAATATGTCCAGTCAACCCAACCCATTCTGAGTCACCAAATACATGGTACAAAATTCAAAAACAATCTTTTATATCACACGGTCGTGCAAAATACGACCACACAACTGTGAGTGTTAATACAAATATGTAAAAAATATTAACATTCAAACTAAGTCCTCATTACAATTATTATCACACTATTTATTAGAAATAGTGAGGACTACTACTGCTCTAACTCGGACCATCACTTTGTCCCCCGACTAGTTCCTGCGACATTCTCATTTCCTGAAGAGGACAATAGATGAAAAGGGTGAGCTCAACTAGCCCAGTAAAGAATATTATGACTAAGATAATAGAAAATAAATTATCGTTAGTCTTCAATAATTCAGATAAAATATTATTGACAACAAGTTTTAGATCAATATTCGCAGCGGAAATAACAATTCATTAGAAGAGTTAAGTAGAGAATGAAGTCTATTATCTTCTATGATTTAAAAGTCCATTATCAATATTTTATCCCTATAACATCAATCAATATACATCTCGAATCAAATATTTATTTTTGCACTACGGGCCAAAGATATTCATTTGTATCACCAGTTGGTTATGTTCATCTCAACGCCTGTCATCTTTGCACTACGACCAAAGATATTCATCAGGTAATCATTTATCTTTGCTCTACAGGCCAAAGATATTTAGTTATATCACCATTTAGGACTGAGGATGATGAAAAATAATATAAATAACGAATCCAGTGAGATAAAGGACAAAGATTAAGTATTCGTATTTTAGTTTATTCAAGTTCAAAAATACTCCATAATAATAATACTTTGTGGAGAAAAATTCAAGAATAGAGCTCAAAACTTGGATTCAATCAAAGATAGGAACCTTAATTTACAACTTGGACAAATAGAAGAAAAGTAAATTTTTCTGTGAATAGTGACGTATACGTGAATAGTGTCGTATACGGGAATAGTAACCCCGACGAAAAAAGTAAGAATTTCATAATAAAATCCATGCCAAGATTTTGGTATAATAATATTGAAAAGAATAACATCATTTACGAAAGAAAATAACATCCCTTACCTCAAAATAATAGTACTTCTGGCTGAAATATCGGATATAATACTGAAAAAAACTTGCACTGAACAGCAACACTCAAAGTATCTAAATACTCACAAAAATATGCACGATATTATAGAGATAGAAAACTTCTGATTCTGTTGTGATTTTCAATTCTAACCTAAGCACCCTACTTATAGAAAAATGCCAGAACACCAAAGCTGACTTACCTGCTATCGACGGCTTCAACCGTCGCACACCTCGTGAGATTTTGAAAAAAAATCAACATTCAACAAGCAAATGACAAAAGTGGGGCCCACCATTTTATTTAAAAAAACATTTATTTTTAAAACTTCAATAATTCATAATAAATAGCCCTTTTATCAGAAAAATACAAATGTTATGTCCTTTTCATAGGAAATTTAATTCTCTACAACTTTGTAAAAAAAAGTTTTTCCAAATTTCCAACTGAAAATTGCCGAAATCTATAAACGGATGATTTTTCACACCAAAATACTAATAAAAACACATTAGTACTAATTCCTTTTTTATATCCATAAAATAAATATTTCCTTATCATATAAATTAAAAATTAATTATTCACAAATAATATTACAGAACTATAATATTGACAACCAGGTCGTTCCCAGGAAAGAGGGGCCTTCCGATAATGATTTCTCCTTACTAGCGCGCAATTAAATAACCCCTCCTAGACAGAACTTCTTTAGACATTGTCAATAATGCTATCTAATAATATTATTCAAATAGTATGAATTATTGAGTTGATAATGTGAAATACTGTGCAATGACAATTATTGAATCAGTAATACAAAATATCAACGGTAGCAATTATTGAATCAATAATATAAAATAGCAACGTAGCAATTATTGATATAAAATATCAACGTAGCAATTATTGAACCAATAAAATATCATGCAATTATTGAATCAATAATATAAAATATTGAATAGTAATTACTATAACAATAATTGAGTAAGTGCCTTCTTATGTAAGAATCAATAATTCGAAATACTGTGCAATACCGTGTGCTACTGTGCAACAACGCATATTACTGTATTTTTATCACCGGGTATTTCAACAGTTTAACCGTAACAGTTTTACCGTTATTTATAAAAAGGTTATTTCTGTCGCTTTCTATATCCGACATTTATTCCGTTGTGGGCACCACAAATAGCTGCGCCGTCGTACGAATATTCCCCGACAACAAGAATATTCCACGACCAAATGTATATTCCCCGACAATAATGAATATTTTAAAACCACTTGCTTATTTTGAAATATTTACACATTTTATCCATAATTTTTCACATTTATCAAATCAACACCTTACTATTTCGAAATAATATAAAAAAAATTAAATCTTTATTCATAAAAGTTGGGGCCTTACAACATGGTGCTATTTTTATAATATGTAAATAACCCATAGTTTTAACCAATGCTTTTAGAATCATGACGAGATCATGCTAATGAGATCTAAATTTTTAGAAAGCTTAAAAACTAAAATAGTTTCCAATTGTGGGATTACTTAAATGGGAATTAGTAAATCCGGATAGATTGGTACATATGTTGCTTGCTCATTGGATGAGGATGACTGATCTCATGGTCATTTGTGTGGAGACACTAAAGCAAGTATGTAGGTGCTTATTGGAGAATAAGTTCACTGAACGTGACTCGCTATGGAATACCTAATGGAGTTTTACTCGCCTGTCAATAGGAATTCCTAATGTGATAGTAGTACAAGTGATCCTTAGACTTGAGATCATCATAGTATCTTGTATGTAACAAATTATACTTTGACTTATTCCTTAAGGCCTTTTAAGGCATATATAGGGTATGGTTTGGTATAATGAGTTATATATGGAGATAATGTATGATCAATAAAGAATCTACCACCTCTAGTAAAAGAGGAGATTTAGCCTATGTGATTCGTTAAATGACAACCCAAGAATCCTTGGCCAAGGTAGAATGAAATTGAAAGAGGTTTCTAATTTGCATTATTTGGAGTTGTGCGTTTTCTAATCGAAATACATATGATTAAATAAATTAAGGCTATTAACTCACAGGTTCTTTTATGATTAATGTTGAAATCTATATTATCTAAAAAGTCGTTGATCGCTAGGGAGGCTTATCCCTATTGTAGAATAAATGTTATTTATTTAAATAGATTATTAGTTTAATTTATTTATTTAAATAAGATTAGAATTGTTCTAATTGATTTATTCACAACCGGTTTAATATGGAGAACCTAAAAGGTCACACCATAAAAGGAAGAAGAATTATTTAAGAAGAAAATGGCATGATAGTAATAATTCATTAAGTGTAATTAATTTAATTTATGGTGATAGAATAAATTAAATGGCTTAATGTTTATTATTTAATATTTTAGAAATATTAAATATAAATTAATAAGAGGAGTCTTATTAATATTAATATTTTAATTCTAAAGGAGTTTAGGAATTAATATAATATCAGTACTCTCTCTCAATCTTAATAAGATTAGGATATAAATTAATTAAAAGTATTTAATTAATTAAATAAAAAAAACCTATTCTAATTGGATTAGGAGGGTTAACCTAATATCTATATAAGAGAGTCTTATATCAGAAATAAGGTACGTGATTTTTTCCAAAGGTTGGGAGTACACATATTCTATAGAGATAGAAACAAGGGTTAAGCCAATAACCCATCTTCCTGAGTTCTTCATCTTCCTTGGTGGATCACTGTTAGAGGCCAAACATTTGGGTGGCTGACATTAATCAAGGGAAGGTGCCACTACAGAGGAATCAAAGGAATCAAAGGAGTAGAACTTGTACCTGAGGAAGCTTGTATCTTCAAAGGTATAATTACATCCTCTCTTTCTATGTATTGACTGATAATTGATGCACAAGAAAGATCATGGTTAAGGGTTTGTAAGAAAATTTTAAAATCTGATTTTTCATTCCTTCTGCTGCTTTCATGTAATTTGATTGCGTGCTTATGTTTCTAGCAAACCCAATAGTGGTATCAGAGCCAATCTTGTGCTAATTATCAGTTTATGTTATTCCAAACATGTATGATATGCGATTAGATCGAGTTCTTGGGCAACAATTTTTTTTTAGATTCTGCGAAGCTGCGCAGCTGAGCCGGTGCAAGGCATTCATGCTGCGCAGCTGCGCCGGTGTCTGTTCCTGGTGTTCATGCTGCGCAACTGCGCTGGTTCCCTTTATATTCCTGGCGCTGCTGCGCCACTATACAGGAACTTGAAAATTTTTCTTTTGCTTTGATTAATTAAATAAATGATTTATTTAATTAATAAAGGTTTTAAATAAAGATGTTTATTTTATATGAAATATGATTTCAGAATTGCTAAAATTAAAGAGTTTAATTTGGAATTATTTTTGAATGAAATAAAGGAGTTTATTTTTCCAAAAATAAAGTTTAGCAAACTTTTGCCCATTAACTGATATTAATACATATATGGAATGAATTTACTTTCATGAGATGAATAAGTTTTATTGATATGTATGATGGTATGTATGTTAATAAAAGGGATTGATTATAGACTATGACCAATGTGATTAGATTTTATTTTGGATGAATGCTTAAATGTATGTGTTTTATAAAATGGGGTCTGCGTACCTCGTCTTCTCTGGTTTTATTCTCGGTGTAAATTCTATCTCCCTCCTATGTACTTCTCATTGACTGCTGATCAAGGTTTCTATTTAATTATAAATAGTTTATGTAATAGAGATAGTTAGAATTATCTTGAAGAAACTGGAGACCAAGGAGCAAGGAGCGCGTGAAGACCCGTTTGTATGGAGCCCGGGTTTAAATGTAATAGTTACATTTAAATTTAAATTCTTGCACTTCTAGGTTTGACCTTTTTGGTTCACTTGGTGGCTCTAGTGAACCAAACTAGAATAAAAGTTCATAATCAATCCGGGTAGAATATAGTACTCTATATTGCATGCTGAATATTATATATATTATATTTTATGCAAACATGCTTCACATGTTTAATAAAATGACGCGTATTTTATATATATATATATATATATATATATATATATATATATATATATATATATATATATATGCGTGTTTGTGTGTGTGTGTGTGTGTGTGTGTGTGCATGCGCGCTAAACAAGATGAGACAAATAATAACAAACCCCTCAAAGAAATAATATGAAGTCCGAAGCGTTCAAATGATATTTGGAATATCGAACGCCGCCTTCTAGCATGATTAATTAATAGAGTATTAAATATTTAATATGAGTTTGTTGTGCTATCCACAAGGCGAGTATTGAGTATTTAAGATGTTAATTAATCACATTTGATGCTTATCAAGAAAATTGAATGATCTAGTCTTGTTGTGCTATCCACAAGGACGAACATTTTTCTTTTTTGAATTTATGGAAGTGCTAGGCTGGACTTAACTTAAATCATTTTAGTTCGGATGCGCATACACATGACCATTATGGTTTAAGAGGCAAAATAAAAGGAGTTACATGGTGATGTAATTGACAAGAGTTGTCTACCTATTTATTTATATATCGCTTGTTGTGCTATCAACAAGGTTATATACATTTGAAATGGGATCCTTAATCTCACTAGCAAATCTTTAATTTGATGTTGCCTAACTATATAAGTGAGGGTAATATAGTTTGATGAAAATAGTGGGAGATACCAATTTAAAATAAAGACCTAAATTTATTTTGGTATGCAAAGTTAATAAAATGAATGTTTGCTAAAAATGTTATCTTTTCACATGCAGAATTTTAAAAATATCAAAATCACTAATCTCACTACGAAGCATACTTGATGCAAATAAGCTTACCGGGCCAAATTATGAGGACTGGCTAATAAATCTGAGAATTATTCTCACTGCAGAAAAGATTTCTTATAGTCCTAAATTCAACTATCCCTGAATCTATTTCGAAAACAGCCTCTGAGGAAGAGATTGCCACTTTTAATAAATGGCAAGATGATGCATCTGTGGCTCAATACATTATGCTCGCATCCATGAATAACGAGATTCAGTGTCAGCACATAAATATGGATGCTCTTGCTATGCTGCTTCACCTCAAGGAGTTGTATGGTGAATAGAGTAGAACTGCTAGATATGAGATATCTAATGAGCTCTTCCGATCTCGGATGGCCGAGGGCACTACCGTCGAGACTCATGTTCTAAAGGTAATCAATTTGATTGAACGCCTTGGACAGCTTGGGTTCGTCACGGATGGGGAGTTGAGTCAAGACTTGGACTTGCAGTCACTCACTAAGACCTTTTCGCAGTTTGTGGTTAATTTTCACATGAATAAGCTAGATGTCAGCTTGCTGGAGCTGCTTAACATGTTGAAAACTATAGACGGTCACTTCTCATCCAAGAAGAACCATGTCTTGATGGTGGATTCTTCCAATAAAAGGAAGAGGCCCAAGGTGTCTTCTGAAAAGAAGAAATCCAAGAAGGCTAAGAAAAAGGGGAAATAAAAGGAACAAAAGAAACCTGAACCAGCTAAAGGAATGCGCTTTCATTGCAACGAGCCGGGACATTGGAAGAAGAACTGCAAGTAGTTTCTAGCAGAGAAAAAGCTTGCATAAGCTTCGACTTCTAATCAAGGTTTGTTTATGATTGAAATTAATTTTTCTGAAAATCATAATTCTACTTGGGTATTGGATACCGGCTGTGGGTCTCACATATGTAACACTAGTGCAGGAACTGGTCAGAAGTAGAAAGCTGAACAATGAAGAGGTGATCGTACGAGTGGGGAATGGAGCAAAGGTTGCTGCATTAGCTGTAGGAACTTATTGTTTAGCAATGCCTTCGGGCAAGTCCATTTATCTTAATAACTGTTATTATGTTCCGAATATTATTAAAAATATTATTTCAATTTCTGTATTAGATATGGAAGGTTTTGACATTATTATAAAGAACAATGGTTGTTCTATTTATAAAGACGATGTTTTATATGGTATTGAAAATTTGTGAAATGGGCTTTATATACTTGACTTGCAAGAAAATATATTTCAAATTGAACAAACTAAGAAAAGGAAAAGAGATGCTATTCATTATACCTACATGTGGCACTGTAGACTCGGTCATATTAATGAAATAAGATTATCCAAGTTGCATAAGGATGGGCTCCTAGAGCTATCCGATTATGAATCATATCCAACTTGTGAATCTTGTCTAATGGGTAAAATGACTAAATATCCTTTTAGTGGAAAAGGAGAAAGAGTTACAGAGTTGTTGGCATTAATTCACACAGACGTTTGTAGACCTGTGACAACAAGTGCACGGGGTGGGTATTCTTATTTTATTACTTTCACTGATGATCACTCAAGATTTGGATATATGTATTTAATGAAATACAAATCAGAATCATTTGAAAAGTTCAAAGAGTTCAGAATTGAAGTAGAGAAACAAACGGGCAAGAGTATTAAGATACTTCGATCAAATCGAGGTGGAGAATACTTAAGGCTGAGTTTCTTAATTGTCTTAAAGAAAATGGTATAATCTCACAATGGACTCCTCCAGGTACACCACAGTTAAATGGAGTATCTGAAAGGAGAAATCGAACAATATTGGACATGGTTCGATCCATGATGAGTTTTACCGACCTTCCAATTTCCTTCTGGGGTTATGCCCTAGAAACGGCTGCATACCCACTTAACAAGGTACCTACAAAATCCGCCCCAAAGACTCCATATGAGATGTGGAAAGGGAGAAAACCAAATCTTAAGCATGTTAAGACTTGGGGTTGTCCAGCTTATGTCAAAAAGTTTAAAAATGATAAGCTACAGACTAAATCCGATAAGTGTAGATTTGTGGGATACCATAAAGAAACCGTAGGGTATTATTTCTATTATCCAACTAATCAAAAGGTGTTTGTTACGAAATATGCTGCCTTATTGGAGAAAGAGTTTATCCATGAAGGGGTCAGTGGGAGTAAGTTATATCTTGAAGAAGTTCAAGAACCACAAATTACCACGGATCAAAGTCAGGTATTTAACCAAGTAGAAGAACCTACTGTACCACACCCTGTTCGTAAATCTGGAAGAGTACCGAAGATACCTGAGAGGTATGGATTCATTATAGAGGATGACGATGAGGTACACATTATGAATAATGATGATCCATTGAGTTACGAATAAGCTATGAGTAATAAAGACTCAGGGAAATGGCTTGAAGCCATGAAATCCGAAATGGACTCCATGTATGAGAACAAAGTATGGACTTTGGTTTCACCACCTAAAGGTATTAAGCCTATTGGGTGTAAATGGGTTTTTAAGAGAAAGACTAGAGCAGACGAGAAGGTAGAGACCTATAAGGCCCGACTGGTTGCAAAAGGTTTTAAACAAAGACAAGGAGTTGACTATGATGAAACCTTCTCACCAGTAGCCATGCTCAAGTCCATTCAGATTTTGCTTGCAATTGCAGCTTATAACGACTATGAGATCTGGCAGATGGACATGAAAACGGCCTTCCTTAATGGGAAACTTGAGGAGGGTGTGTATATGATACAGCCAGAGGGATTTATTTCAATAGTTTGAAACAAATTAAGTCTGTAAGCTACAACGATCCATTTATGGGTTGAAGCAAGCTTCTCGTAGATGGAACATTCATTTTGATGAGACAATCAAAGAGTTTGATTTTATTTAAAACGAGAATGAACCATGTGTGTACAAGAAGGTTAGTGGGAGCGCTGTTTCATTCCATGTATTATATGTTGATGATATATTACTGATAGGGAATGAAATTCCTATGCTAAAATCAATCAAAATAAAGTTGTCTAAACATTCCTCCATGAATGATTTGGGTTGAACATCCCGCATTGGGGATATAAATCTGTATTAATAGATTTAAAAGGATGTTCGGCTTAACCTAAGGAAACGTATATTCTTTAGATGCTAAAGGCGTTTAGTATGGCAAACTCCAAAAGAGTGCCTCATGATGATGAGCCATGGAATGTATCTCTCTAATATTGTCCTCAGTAAAAGAGAGATCGCATGAGTTACTATCATGTATGCAATGAAATATACGAGACTTGATGTTGATCAGTCAGATTCTGGAGAAGATCACTGTGAGACAGTGATAAACATCCCAAAGTACTTAACTGACACTAAGGATGTCATCATGACACATGATGGGTCTGAATGAATCTAGAGTGCTAAATAGACTCAAGTTTTTAGACTGACCAAGACGACAATAAATCCACTATAGGGTAAGTCGTTACCTTGAAAGGTGGTGCAGTGAATTGGAAAGGTTCTAAATAGCAAAAGGTTGCTGATTTAGTGACAAAGACAAAGTATATAACTGTAGGTGAAGCTGCAAGTTGATGGTTTGGACGAAAAGTTCATTACAGAACTAGGAATAGTTCCTAAGTCTCATCTTGAATCTAAAACATATGTTGCAGCAGTTTGATTAAAGAAATCATTAAAAGAAGAGCATATAGACTCTCAAGATAACATTGTAGATCTATTTACTAAAGCTATAACACAACAACAGTTTAATCGTCACTTAGAGAAGATGAGTATGAGATACCATGGCGATTGGCTTTAGTGCAAGTGTGAGATTGATAGTAGTGTGCATACAAGCCAATCATATATGATGATAAAGCACATACTTTGTAAACAATCTTATTTATTTATTAATAAGATATTCATTTAAGGCATTTAATTATCTACATGGTGCTATTTTTATAATATGTAAATATCCCAAAGTTTTAAGCAATGCATTTTGAATCATGATGAGATCACGCTAATGAGATCTAAATTCTTAGAAAGCTTAAAAACTAAAATAGTTCCCAATTGTGAGATTACTAAAATAGGGATTAGTAAATCCGGATAGATTGGTGCATATGTTGCTTGCTCAATGGATGAGGATGATTGATCTCATGGTCATTTGTGTGGGGACATTAAAGCAAGTATGTAGGTGCTTATTGGAGAATAAGTTCACTGAACGTGACTCACTATAGAATACCTAATGGAGTTTTACTAGCCTGTCAATAGGAATTCCTAATGTGATAGTAGTACAAGTGATCCTTGGACTTGAGATCATCATATTATCTTGTATGTAACAAATTATACTTTGACTTATTCCCTAAGGCCTTTTAAAGTATATATAGGGTATGCTTGGGTATAATGAGTTACATATGAAGATAATGTATGATCAATAAAGAATCTACCACCTCTAGTAAAAGAGGAGATTTGTCCTATGTGATTCGTTAAATGACAACCCAGGAATCCTTGGCCAAGGTAGAATGAAATTAGAAAGAGGTTTCTAATTTGCAATATTTGGAGTTGTGCGTTTTCTAATCGAAATACATATGATTAAATAAATTAAGACTTGACAGTAAATTCATGTCTTATATTTAATTGGGACATTATATGGTGGAAGGATTGAATTGTACGGTAACTATTAACTCACAGGTTCTTTTATGATTAATGTTGAAATCTATATTATCTGAAAAGTCGTTGATCGTTAGGGAGGCTTATCCCTATTGTAGAATAAATGTTATTTATTTAAATAGATTATTAGTTTAATTTATTTATTTAAATAAGATTAGAATTGTTCTAATTGATTTATTCACAACCGATTTAATATGAAGAACCTAAAGGGTCACACCATAAAAGGAAGAAGAATTATTTAAGAAGAAAATGGCATGATAGTAATAATGCATTAAGTGTAATTAATTTAATCTATGGTGATAGAATAAATTAAATAGCTTAATGTTTATTATTTAATATTTTAGAAATATTAAATATAAATTAATAAGAGGAGTCTTATTAATATTAATATTATTATTATTATTATTTTAATTCTAAAGGAGTTTAGGAATTAATATAATATCAGTACTCTCTCTCAATCCTAATAAGATTAGGATATAAATTAATTAAAAGTATTTAATTATTAATTAAATAAAAAACCTATTCTAATTGGATTAGGAGGGTTAACCTAATATCTATATAAGAGAGTCTTATATCAGAAATAAGGTACGTGATTTTTTCCAAAGGTTGGGAGTACACATATTCTATAGAGATAGAAACAAGGGTTAAGCCAATAACCCATCTTCCTGAGTTCTTCATCTTCCTTGGTGGATCACCGTTAGAGGCCAAACATTTGGGTGGCTGACATTGATCAAGGGAAGGTGCCACTACAGAGGAATCAAAGGAATTAAAGGAGTAGAACTTGTACCTGAGGAAGCTTGGATTTTCAAAGGTATAATTCCATCCTCTCCTTCTATGTATTGACTGATAATTGATGCACAAGAAAGATCATGGTTAAGGGTTTGTAAGAAAATTTTAAAATCTGATTTTTCATCCCTTCTGCTGCGTTCATGTAATTTGATTGCATGCTTATGTTTCTAGCAAACCCAACAGCCTAGGCAGTAGAGCTTTTATTTATGTGTTGCTTTTTGTATTAAATAATGTAAATCCCATAATTTGAGATAAGAATCGGATGAGATAATAATGTAATCCTGCAACTTGTTCCAGTTTAGGAAAGATGATGTAAATAGCAGAGATGCTATCTATTCTATGTTTTTTCAAAAACTACGAGTAATGAATAAAAGAAGTTATTAAAGTGCTATGTGTTCAGATACGAACTGAGTTATTTAAATGTTTAGAGTTGAACTTGAATACTTAAGAATTCAGCAGAGGAGCTAATAGTAATATTTTTTATTAGAAAATGCCTCCTAGAAGAAGACATACACGTCAAAACCCCGAGGGCTCGATGAACAACAACAATAATAACAATGGGACGAACCCCAACTCGGTTCAACAGTTGGTGAACCTACTGACGGGGGCACTTACAAATCAGCCGCAAGTGCAGGGTACTACATTTAAAGGGTTTAAGGCAGTAGGACCGCCGGAGTTCAACGGATCGGTAAACCCTATAGATGCCCAGACGTGGATAATGGAAATGGAGAAGGTGTTCGACGTTGCTAGAGTCGGTGAAGACCAGAAGACGGCATTTGCGACTTTCATGTTGAAGTCGGGTGCTAGTTTCTGGTGGCAAGCCAACAAGACTAGAGAGGGTGAAGGAGTGATACCGTGGGAGCGTTTCAAAGAGATATTCTTTGAAATGTACTTTCCCGTTAGCTCGCAGGACCAGATGGAGGTCCAGTTCCTAGAGCTTAAGCAAGAAGGGATGATGGTGTAAGAATACACTGCAAAGTTCAACGAGTTGGCCAGGTTCGCTACTTACCAGGTCAGCACAGACGCTAGAGCGGGGGCTGAAACCCTGACTCTACATCAAGGTCTCTATGTTATAGCTGAACACGTTTGTAACCATGCTGGAGAAGGCCATTCTCGCTGAAGGAGGGAGCGACGCTGTGACTAAATTCAATCAGGACAAGAAGAAGAAGAATGAAACGGAGAACAAGGCTGGTGGTAGCGGGGCTATCCATCAGAAAAGAAAGTGGAACGGCAACACCTTTGCTAGGAGTCAGCAGGGAGGCCAGCAGAAGAGGAAGCTCAAAGCATGTGCTACATGCAAGAAGACTCACACTGGAGTGTGCATGAAAGGGAAACGGGTGTGTTACAACTGTGGTTAGGAAGGCCACATCGCGCCGAATTGCCCAAACTCGAAGAAGGGATCTTTCTACACATGTGAATCCAAGGATCACATAGCTCGTAGCTACCCTAAGAAGCCAGCGGCAAGGTCAACATGGAATGGAGGAAATGGCAGCGGCAGCACTATGACTATCGCTGGACCACTGTAAGCCGTTCGACCCACTGCCCGCAAATTCAACATGACGGTGCAAGATGCTGTGCAATCAAAAGAAGTGGCGGCAGGAATTATTTCGATCAATAGTATAAATGTATATGTATTATTTGATTCGGGTGCTACTTTTTCATTCATATCTGATGATTTTTCTAAGACCCTAGACTTACCTAAAGAGGATTTAGTTTACCCCTTAAACATAGAGATTGCAAATAGGGAGATTATTCTTTTTATGTTTGTTTACAAGAACTCTAGATTGGACATTAAGGATCTAGAACTGAGGGTAGATTTGATTCCTATAAAACTTGGGGAATTCGATGTCATACTGGGTATGGACTGGTTGTTCAACCATGGGGCGGTAATTAACTGTCAGAAAAAGTCGGTAAACCTTACAACTCCGTCGAAGGTAGTGTTTTATGGTAGTAAATGTAAGAACCCGAATTTTCAAAAATTATTGAAATAAGAATTTAGTAAATAAAAATTCTTAAGGTATGTGTTAGGTTAGAATAAGAATATATATATGTGTTATATATCTTGAATTATGTGATTTGGTGAGAAGAAAATTAATATATCTTAAATAAAGATTTATTAGAGAATTATAGATTAATTTGATATTCGGCAAGATGTGCCTATTAAAGAAAATAGAATTTGAACTTAGAGTTTAATCTCTAAATCATTGAAAGAGGTGGTAAAACATGTTGGTTAAATGGTATAACAAGTTAGCAAATTAAAAGTATGCTCAAAGTATTTATGGATTTAGACTATGGTTCTGCTCAAGCAGAACTGGTCTGCACCTGAACTTGAGGTGGCGCAGTTGCGCCACTTCCAAGCGTAAAACCAGCGCAGCTGCGCTGGCTTGTAGATGAGTCTGCATGAGTTATGTAATCTGAACTTTAGGATATGAATATTAGTAATTAATATGTTGTCATAATTGGCATTCAAGCTGTCCGAGAATGGATGAAGATAGCAAAGCATGGATTGAATAAATATTTATTATGGAAGATTATTTAACCTAGAATAAACATTGGTTAATCAAGTTATATTATGGAATATTATATAGCCTTGTGTGGCAGTGGTGTGTAATGAGAAAGAGTTAATTCACTTACATAAGACAATGAATTAATATATATGTTTAGCATAAGAAAATAAAAGGAATATGATAATTAATATTTGATATTTATAATATATTACATAGTATTGTAATATATAAAAGGGTTAATATTTGAAAGATAAGGGATTAATAAAGGAAGAGAACTAATATAATTATAAATGAATATTGGTTAGAGATGGAGGTATGATATTAGCCTTTAAGATATGGCTAAATGTGAAGATTAAAGAAATTGTGTTGGGACAATTGATAGAAAGGAAAGAGAAATAATTATACTATATTTCTAATAAGGGATATTAAAATAAGTTCCAACCTTAAATTATTTTAATAAAAGTAGAATAAAATTTTATATGATGATGTTACCTTACATAGCCTTGTATGAGGTAATATGTATAATTAAGTAATATGGTAAATATATTAAAACATATGTGCTATATGGAAACGATTTATTAATAGAAGATAAACTTATTATCTATTTTCTACATATAATATGTGTACATGTGTCGTACATGTAATTACTTTAATAGGACATAGATATTATATTAAGAATAATATCTTGAGATAATGAATGAATTCTTTTATTATAATTAATGCCTATAGTGGGAGAAAACATGATAAAAATATTTTTATGTCATGTTATGGTAAAATACATAATTTTTAATGTATTTTCAAGAGAGTTAATTAATAAAAGAAAACTAAGTTATTTTAATATACTAAATAACTTAAGTTATTATTTTACCGTAGATTCTATTATTTAAATAATTAATAGAGTATATATTAATTATTCTAAGCGTAAAGGTTATACATATTATAATTGTATAATTATTTAAGATAGCTTAGCATTAAAGTGCATGTGTCACACAAATCTTATATTAAAGAAACACTAAAGTGTGGTGGAAGTGATAATGAGCTTAATTAAGCTTGTGAGATATGCCTAGTGTGGCTAAATGGTGGAATGAGTAATTCATCTAAATAAATTAATGAATGAATGATTAAAATGAATTAATTAGTATTAATATGGGAATTAATTTCTATGAGCAATGATATGTAATTATATGTTGTATAGTAGTTACATCTATATGATATGAAATGAAGCGTGACACTTCAAGGTAGCTATATAATATAGGAAACTATATTTTTAAGTGAAATAATAAAGTTCATTGTAATATGGTGTGACAATACTCAATTAATATATATTCGGTATTGTCAAATGTACATGGATACATGTATACATATAAGTATAGGTATATATGTATATGGATGTATAAGGAAGGTCTTTATTTACATAAGTATGTATAAAGACTTGTATGCTAGCTTTGTGTACAAGGTGGGAAATGATGAGGAAGGACCATGAATAATAGAAGTTGGTGGAGTTAGCCACCAACTTCACTCTTTGCCCCTTGGGTATTGTCCATAGGAGAGTAACAAATTGGATATAAATAGACAACATGTAAATAAGAAATATAATGATATTACATCATGAGCATATTATAAGATGTGATAATAATAATAATATTAATTGTGAGATTATATTATTGTAAGCTTGAGGTCTTGTAATTACTAAGCCTACATGATTGCGCCTTGTGTGGCATGAATAGTAAAGTTAAATCAATTGGAGGTTTATTATAATTATTAAAAGATAACAAATGGTAAGTTAATATATATTTATTAATTATCATATTTTGGTATATTTGGGATAATGAATTTTATGGAAAATGATGGGTGGAAAATACCCAACTAAAATATATTTAGCCCAATTAAGATATTAATTGAATTAAACTAATGTACATGAGGTACATGATTATATGTGTTGGTGTATATTTAATGTATAGATATACTTATATAGGTATACATATGTGTTTGTGTATATGTACCCATAACCTTATATTAAGGTAGCAATATTAAGTCATTGGAATTATAGATGAGCCAAACTGTTAGTGCTGAGTTTTATAAGGGGTTGTCCCAAATTGATAGTCGCATCTTCTCCTTCTCACGTGAGTAGGCCTTTGGCCTATTCTATATCACATTTCTGAAAACAAGAAAGCAAACTAGATAGGGATGATGGCTATGGAAATGATGAAGGGGGAGTCGGTTTAATAATGCATTCTGACCAATTCTTGCTTGCCCAATGGTCTCTTTTTCCTTCCTTTGGTTTGGTTTATTGGGCAAAGTCACCAATTGGGTAATGGTGGGGCTATAAATTGAAAACTCTTCATTCTCTAATGGATTTGCTAAGTTCTATAAGCTTCATATAGAGAGTGTGGTGATGAGAGTTAAGTAAGAAAACTGATTTGGGAAAGATATTGGCAATTTCAAGCTTCAATAAAGGTAATAATACCCACATATATGTTCTTGATTTCCTAAGTTTTGTAATTTCTTAGAAATATCAAGAAATACTTGTTTTTAAGTCAAAATTGATTGGTAAGGATTGTTGTATTCCATAAATTGTTGTTAGATATTGATAATACAGTTAAATACGAAAACAACGGAAGTTAAACGGACCAATTTGGTTTAGAAACGAATCCGTAGTGATGAAATTAGCTAAACTTATCAAAATATGAAAATTTTAGTATGGAACATGTATTTTGGATTAATATTTGGGTTAGTTAATGTTTATGTTAATTGTTGATTCTTTGGTATGTTGTAGTTTTATTAATTACGAATCCATATAATCGAAAATGGAATGATTTGGATGTGTATAACTCGCGTTACGATGATCGGAAGGAGAATTGGTCTGAAAATTCATGAAGAACCAAGTCTGGAACCACCTTCTGCATTATGTGGCACAGCTGCACTGCCCCCAAGGCCATTTGGGGTGCAGCTACGCTTAGCATGGTCAGACAAAAAAAAACTATTTTGACTTGCTGTAGTAAACTAGGCATAACTTCTTCATACAAACTCCGATTGAGGTTATTTAGGATGATTCGGAAAGATAACGAGTAGACCTACAACTTTCATTCTTTAAATTTTTTGATTTGGAGTCGTTAAGAGGCATAAAATTGTCCATCTTCGTGACTGCTACGTATTCAGAAGCAATCGGAGGGCGTCGAACATGCACATACGCAATTGTAGTGCTCCCGACGATAAAATATGTTATTCTAAGTGATAAACCATGAATATGCATGATAATAGATATGTCATATAATTACTTTACTCATAATGGAATGCTTTAACATGATTTTCTAAAAAAACCTTAAAGTTTTTGAGAAACGGAAGTTGATGAATTTGGTGTCCTTTGAGTTCTGACCTTGGACCCTATGTACGCATTTCAACGTGCATGAAATGTAGTTTTAAAGTTACCTTGCATATACTAGATTGATATAGCTTGGTTTAAAATGTTTTGAAAGCAAACTCGAAAGTTTTGAGAACTAATAGTTTCAAATATTGTGTAAAGTATACTCTGACCTTTCTAGCATGCATTCTAAGACGCCTTATGCCTCTAGACATGACGAATATGTTCATCATCTAGCTAAGCATGAATTGAACCTTTCAAGTGTGGTTTAAAAGAAGTTTTCAAATAATGAACTATGTTATGTCTATGTAAATAAGATAGATACATGTGAGCATGCTATTGGAGGCTTATTAGTACCAATATATGGTTTAAAAGCTTATAATATTGAATCTTGTTAAAGAAAGTTGTTAAGCCTTATTGATTAAAATAAATCATTATGGAGCTAAGTAGTTTGAATATGAACTTGAAATAGATCACAACCTACTTGATGTATGTTTACAGTACGTATCAGAATACATGTTATACTAGAAATTATATTGGGCAATAAAAAGCCTAATTAGTCTGGTTCTGGCAGGGAGTAGCGCGGCCGCGCCACTCCCAAATTTAAATGCAGCACGGCCGCGCCGTTCTTCAGAGTGACTAAGAGTAGTTTGTTAACTGCATGGTCTTAAGTTATGGTTATATGTTGTCCTTAAGGACTACAAGATATGAAACAAGATTGTTTAGATAAATATGATAGTAGAATGAGCTAATCTCATTGTTATCCTAAGTTCAAGTAAAAATGAAACTAAGTTAGGAAACAATATTTGTTCTTATATTAAGAGCGTATAAAATGTATGACTGATGGGTATGAATCCATGATTATATAACTGTGTAGGAATACACGCATTGCAGATAAGCTTTAAGCAGTTAAGTCGTAGTTGATAAACTACGAATCAGGCAAGTCTTTCAGTTCTTATTTGTTATATGAATTTGATAACTGTTAGTTGAATTATATTATGCTATGAGAATGCTAATATAAAATGCATATGGAATATGTATGATATTATAAGTTGATCGTTGATGATATGCTTATAAAGTTAATCTTTATACTTGTTATGTGAGAAGCAGCATGCGTAGTAAATAGAAATGATTATGAATGCATGAACTGATCATGATATTATATGCTATGTGATGTATGAAAACTATTAGAATTGCTGAGCTGTCAAGCTCACTCTTGCAAATAACCACTTTTGCAGGTTAAGAATTCACGGTAGAGTTACGTGCTTCTTGAATGATAGAGTTCCATAGTATCGCAAAGAAGATTACTATGTAGTCGAAGTTATTGCTTGCACCATGCTTCGGTTCTAGGAGTTATCCATAATAGTAGTTTATGATGTTTAATACATGTAAAGTTTGTAAATTTGTACTATGTGTTACATAGAGGATTTCGAATTGAGATGTAGAAATTTATACAGTAATTCGAATATAGTGAATCATATATTTGTAACTGATTCAAGTTATGAAAATCAATAAAAGATTTTATTCAAGGAAGATTGAAAAAGTTTAAATTATTCCGCATTTTTATAACATCGATTATGATGTAAAGACAGGAATAGTAAATGACCAAGATTGAATACTTATTAAAGTTTGGGGTCATTATACAGATCCTGAAAATGAAATGAATTTATATTCTAATTTATAATAAAGCGAAGTTATATTCATTAAGTTATAAATAAAAGATATAATAGTTTGACGATAGTAGTATCGTGGCAAATCGGATCCGAGGTTCGAAGGGACATAGATTTGGGGGCATCACAGTAAATTGCCTAGACAAGCGAGTTATCTGACGGTGATGCAAGTCAAGAAATTTTTGACGCAAGGCTGTGTAGGATATCTAGCCTACATAGTTGATATACGCAAGGAGAGCCCGAAGATAGAAGATATATCAGTGGTTAGAGAGTTTGTGGATGTGTTTCCGGATGATTTGCCAGGACCTCCGCCAGATAAGGAGATAGAGTTCATGATCGACCTAGCACCGAGAACTGCTCCAATTTCAAAAGCTCCATACCAAATGGCTCCGATCTAGATGAAGGAACTGATGGTTCAACTGCAAGAACTGCTGGACAAGAAGTATATTCAACAGAACGTTTCGCCGTGGGGAGCGCCAGCTTTATTCGTGAAGAAGAAAGATGGATCGATGCGACTTTGCATTGATTATAAGGAGTTGAACAAAGTTACAATCAATAATAGGTATCCTTTACCTAGGATCGATGATTTGTTCGATCAACTGAACGGTGTAAAATACTTCTCGAAAATCGATTTGAGAAGTTGATATCATCAGTTGAAGGTGAGGAGAAAAGATATACCGAAAACGGCTTTCAGAACTCGGTATGGACATTACGAGTTCTTGGTGATGTCATTTGGTCTAACGAATGCCCCAGTTGCATTTATGGACTTAATGAACAGCGTGTTTAGGCCATTCCTAGACAAGTTCGTGGTAGTATTCATAGATGACATCCTGGTTTATTCCAAAATCGAGGAGGAACAAGCAGAATATTTATGGCTAACCTTAGAATCGCCTTAGAATCGCTGAGACGAGAAAAGTTGTATGCTAAATTCTCAAAGTACGAATTCTGGTTGGAACGTGTGCAATTTCTTAGCCACGTGATCGACAAGGATGGGATTTCGGTGTAGATCCATCAAAGGTTGAAGCGGTAATGAATTACGATCAGCCGAAAATGCTGTCTGAAGTAAGGAGTTTCTTGGGATTGGCAGGTTATTACAGGAGATTTATTAAAGATTTTTCTAGAATCGCAACTCTGTTGATGAATTTGACTCGTAAAACAGTTAAGTTTGTTTGGACGGAAAAGTGTGAGGAATGTTTCCAGGAGCTGAAGAAGAGGTTGAGTACTGCGCCTGTGTTGTCCTTGCCGGATAGTACGGGAAATTTTGTAGTATATAGTGATGCCTCACGTAAGGGTTTAGGTTGCGTTCTGATGTAGAATGGCAAGGTCATTGCCTACGCATCACGTCAGCTAAAGGATTATGAGAAGGGATATCAGACCCATGACTTGGAGTTGGCGGCAGTAGTGTTTGCTCTGAAGATATGGAGACACTACTTATATGGAGATAAGTGTGAAATATACACAGATCATAAGAGTCTGAAGTATATTTTCATCCAGAAGGATTTGAACATGCGCCAGAGAAGATGGTTAGAACTGATCAAGGACTACGACTGCGAGATACTTTACCATCCGGGTAAAGCTAACGTCGTCGCCGACGCTTTGAGTAGAAAGGGTCGGGAGAAGCTAAACATGTTAACTGATCAAGATTGGTTGATTGAACAGATGACTAGATTGGAACTGGAAGTGAAGTATCATAAGGAATCAGATGAGAAGTTATTCAAGTAAATACTGGTTTAACTCTGGTAGATAAAGTGAAAGAAGCACAACTTCACAACGAAGAGTGTGAAAAGATTCAAAAAAGGATAACCGATGGCGAATAGTTCAAGTTCAAGATCGATAACGAGGGACTGTTACGATTTGAAGGGAGAATTTGGGTACCGCCAGTACCAGAAGTTAAGGAGGAGATTTTGAGTGAAGCTCATAGTTCAAAATATTCAATTCACCCTGGGAGTATGAAGATGTACTAGGATCTCAGGCATCATTTCTGGTGGCCGAACATGAAGAGGGACGTTGCTGAATGCGTTGCGAAATGTCTAACTTGCCAGAAAGTCAAGGCAGAACACCAGAGACCTAGCGGATTACTACAACCGTTAGAAATTCCAAACTGGAAGTGGGAGCACATCACGATGGATTTTGCGGTTGGTCTTCCAGCGACTCAGGAGGGATTTGACGTAATATGGGTGATAGTGGATTGACTGAGGAAGTCAGCCCACTTTCTACCAATCATGATTAACTACAACTTAGACCAATTGGCAAAGTTGTACGTTAAGGAAATGGTTTCTTGACACGGTGTTCCAGTGTCGATTGTGTCAGATAGAGATCCACGTTTTACATCAAATTTTTGAAAACGTTTGCAAGAGTGTTTGGGAATGCAATTGCGAATGAGTACAGCATACTATCCTCAAACCGATGGCCAGAGCGAGAGAACGATTCAGACGCTAGAGGATATGCTGAGAGCTTGCGTGATGGACTTCAAGGGAAGTTGGGATGATCATATAACGTTGATGGAGTTCGCCTAAAATAATAGTTACCACACGAGTATCGGCATGCTGCCTTATGAAGCGTTATACGACATGAAGTGTGACGCCCCCAAATCCACGTTCCTTCGAAACCTCGGATTCGGTGCAGTCACGATACTACTAACGCCAAACTATTATATCTTTTATTCATTACTAAAAGAATACATCTTTACTTATTATAATTTAGAATATAAATTCTATTTATATCCAAGATCTCATCTTTACATCATGTTCGATGTTACTAAAATGCGGAATAATTTAAACTTTTTCAATCCTCCTTGAATAAAATCTTTTATTGATTTCATAACTTGAATCAATTACAACCCTTGAATCAATTATAAAATATGATTCATTATATTTGAGTTATCGTATAACGTTTACAACTCGACTTGATATCCTCTATGTATTAACTAATACATCTTTACAACACAACCTGTTTTAAACAATGTAAACAACTATCAAGTAATACTTCTAGAATCTAAACAGGGTTCAAGCAATAATCTAAATAGTACTTCTTCAATTCGATACTATCTATCTTTATCAATCAAGAAGCACGAAGTCTTTATCGTAAGTCCTTAACCTGCAAAAGTTGTTATTTGCAAGAGTGAGCTCGACAGCTCAGCAATTCTAACAGTTTTCATGCATCACATAGCATACAACATTATACTCAGTTCATGCATTTATAAACAATTTATATTTACTACGCATGTTACTTTTCACATAACAAGTATATCATCAAAGATCAACTTTCAATCTCATTTATATCTCATATACAATTCATATATAAGTTCACATTATCACAGCATAATATAATTCAACTAACAGTTATTGAATTCATATATCAAATAGGAACTGAAAGACTTGCCTGATTCGTAGTTTAACAACTACGACATAACTGCTTAAAGCTATCTGCACTTCGTGTATTCCTACACAGTTATATAATCATGGATTTACATCCATCAGTCATACATTTCATATGTTCTTAATAGAATAACAATTCGTATATCGTTTTCTAATCTTGGTTTCGTTTCAGTCTATCTTAGGATAACCACGATGTTACAACATCATACCTTCATACTTATTCTATAGAAACCATTCTATTTTGGTCCTTAGGGTCCTTAAGGAAAATAACTTAGGACCAGACAGTTAACAAACTGTCCTTGGCAGCTCTGCAACACGGCGCGGCCGCGCGACAATTAAGCTTGGGAGTGGCGCGGCCGCGCGACTCCCTGCCAGAACCAAACTTGAGATTTCATAAACTAAGTTTGGTCCTAATATATCATGCATTCTGATATATAATATACACACACATTAAGTAGGTTTTCAAATTCATATTCGAACTATTTAGCTTTGAATAGCGTAGCTCTACGTTGAATTACTTAAATCAATAAAGCTCAACTACTAAAGTTATGTTATCACATAACAAGGCTTAACCACACTAAGTAGGCATGCTCGTGCTTATACTACACATGTATACTTAATCACATAGTCTATGCTTTAGAAATTCATTTTCTCGAATATGCGTGCATAGGTGAAATCCATGTTTCATCACATGATGCTTATGTCAACATGTCTATAGGCATAATGAATCCTAATATACATGCTCATATGATCATAATGTAACTCACTCCGTGTTTGATGCTATCATCTTACACATTCTAAACATTTCATAAAAATCGCTTTAAGTCAACAAAGGTAACTAAGTATATGCAAGGTACCTTGTAGTCATGATTCTCATGTATTAGAACACATATATAAGTCATCTATACATGCTCAATGATCAAAACGTGGACATCCTATATATATGTCCAAAAACTCTAAGTTTGTCTTTTGAAATCATTTTTAATTTAAACAATGTGTTCTAGTGTATGCTCAATATCTTCGACTCACATATCATGCATATCTAAACCATAAAATCATGCTTAAAAAGTCAGAATATAAACATGACTTATATACGCCACAATTTGTTTATAAAACCTTAAGTTTTCATTAAAAACTCTACAACAACAAGGTATAATTGTTTACTATTAGCCAAGGTAACTGATTAACAACTACCTTCATACCCATTGATACACATAACCAAGACACTTACACATGTCTCAAAAGTCCGACTCAAAGAACACAAAATTCGTCAAGTCTTATTTTCAAAACTTTACGTTTTCTTTTAGGAAATTATGTTAAACCAACTAATACAACTCACTATGTGTATGACAACCTTAGTACACATGTCAGACCCCTTTATGAAATTATTAGAGTCTAACTAGTATGCTTAACCAACTAGAAAACACAAAATCACCAAGAGTTTCTGCAGAGGGCGCGACCGCGCCCCATTTGTACTAGGGAGACGCGCGGCCGCGCGTCCCCGTTTCCAGACCAGAAACTTTACTGCTAAAATAGAGCTTCAGCTAATCCTTTTCTTACTTCATGTAACAAGCTTGAAAGCCATCATATTGTATCTATAACATATATTTAGACTCTACTCAACATATTAAGATCATCTTACATAACAATTCTCCACTAATTCATGAAATCTCTTATGAATTTATAAACTCAAAACTAAGAATTTAAAGTAAGAGTTATACCTCTTGGAGCTTTGAATTACTATGCTAGCTTCTTTCTCAGATTTCTATAGCATCACAAACTCTTCTATATAAACTCATCAAGAACTTAGCAACCTAGAATTTTAAAGGGGAGGCTTCTTTTTATAGGAAAGCCATTACACAAACTTGGTTTTTGCCCCACAATTTAAACCAAAGGAAAGAAGAGAAGTTCATTGGACAAGCAAGAGTTGTTGGAAGTGGTTGAGTTTCACTATTTGGGCCACTCCCTCCTTCATCATTGAAATCATATGTATAGCCATCATCACCATCCTAGAGTTTGGGCAATTGAAGACATAGCCTATACCATTGGCCTATTCATGTGTTATAAGAAATGGACAATGATTTTGGGACAAGCTACAAACTCAGCATTAGTACAATTGCATGCTAGCATACTTATGTTATATCTCATTTTTGGCTCACTAAATCAATTTCAATGACTTAATGTTACTATATTACATTAAGCTATAGGCATACATATATATATATATACACATATGTACACCCACATATTACAAGCATACCAATATATATAATAATGTACCTCATGTACATTGGTTTAACCCATTAATATTTTAATTGGACTAGATATAAAATAGTTGAGTATTCTCATACCATAATTTTCCATAAAATTATTATCATAAACATTGTAACGATTGTGATTTTATATTTAATTTTAAATATTTATTGAATTAAATAAATATTTTATGTGATTTATTTATTGAGTTAAATAAATAAATTATGTGATTTATGGAGCGATTTAATTAAGTGTATATATTAATTAAATGAGTGTGCAATATTTAATTTAATTAATGTATATTAATTTTATATTATAGTTCTAATTTAATTGAGATAATTAAATTAGATGAGATATGTGATAAAGTGTTACATGGATTATAATTAGCGAGTAATTATAATTAGGTGACAATTTTATGTGATTTATTGATGGTAGATTTTAATTGATTAAATTAGATGATTAATATTTAATTAATTAAAATGTGACATTAAAGTATGCGTCAAATAATTTATTAAAATAAAGAAAAGGATTTTTAAATTTACTTTAACCAAACAAGGCCCTTATAATTGTTTTAAACCTATTTCTACCAAACGGCTAACTATCAAAAAGCTATTTAAATAAACTGTTTACCAAACATGGCCTTAGCATTAATAATCTGTTTTTAAAAATAACCTTGTTTTGCCAAACAAGGCATTGTGGCTTTTTGAAATTTGTAACTGACATTATACTTAATATATTTGTCAGTTATATTATATAATTAAGCCTATATTTATTACTACGTATTATATTATACGTTAGTCTAAACTACGTTAGAAAGAATATTAGTGTAAGAGAGAAAAAAAAAGAACAGAGGAAGAGTTAGAGAAGAGAGAAGAAGAAGAAAAGGAAGAGCTTAAGCATCATCATCTTCTTCATTAACGATTAGCAAAAAGGTTATAATCTATAATTTTACTCTTACAATTATAGAACTCAATTCATATGTTTCATGTATTTTATTCTCTGTCAAAAGTTGAGTTTTCATAGAAGTTATGAAATCATGAATTTTATATGTATGTATTGTATCCATGTGTTGATTGTGGTAATTGTATGACATAAGAGGATTTTCAGGAATTAAATTACTATTAAAACAAGTTTCATGGAAAAAGTTTTGTTCATATTGTTTTATGTATATTGATTGGTTTTAGAATGGAAAATTTAGGAATTTGTATGTGTTAGTATGTCTAATTAGAATTGGTTATGATGTTATATTCAATTATGAAGAGATTTCATGCGTTATAAGTTGAATTACTTGAGAAATTCTATTACAGTAGATTATTTTATGGAAAAATATGAGTTTTCATGAAAATGGTCAAATTGGATTTTTAAAACTATTGATTCTCGTTGTTTAAATGAGTTTATGTTTGGAGTGCATGTTAGATATATGTATTACAGCGTATATATGATTTACAGTGTCTATGTTACTGTGTTTTTGGCTTGTATGGGTTGTCCGGTAAAGCAGGGAGCCGTAGCTGTCTGCGTCTGGCCGAGCTGCTACGCAGCTGCGCCGACAGCAAGGCCAGGAGCAGCGCAGCTGCGCCTCTTGCTTTTACCAGAGCCTTTACCTGCGCAGCTGCGCCGGGTTTAAGGCAGCTGGCTGCGCAGCTGCGCCGGGTTCGGTGCAGTGGCAGTGTGTTTTAAACAATTGTGCATATTATTTTCATGCCTAAGTTACATTATTGCTAAGATAATGAGCATATATCTAGCTTCTATAACATGTGTTAACACGAAGTTGGTAATTTCATAATTTGGAAAATAAAAGAAATTTTGAAAACCTAATATGGTATTTAAAACTATAATTGTTTAATAAGTTACTTAATTATAATTTTATTAATTATAATTAAGAGTAAATGTGTAATTTAAATTATAAATTTTGTGAAATTATAAGGTATAGAAGTTTAATTATTTTAATTTTAATTATAATTTATGTAATTATAATTTAATAAATGCATGTTTAATTGTGAATTTTTAATTGATAATTACATAATTAATTATAACTTGTGTAATTATAATGCATGTTATAGTTTAATTAATTATTGATTATAATGGATAAATACATGATTAATTATAAATTATGTAATTATAAATGCATGATTGTGGTTTAATTGATTTTAAATTATAAATTGTTTATAATTTAAAAGGTAATGATAATTTAAGTAATTATAATTTGATTCAGTGTTTGAATTATAATTTTTTAATTATAATTGAGTTAAATACATAATTAATTTAGTTATGTGAATATGTAGGTGATGTAATTAACTATGTGATGGTTGATTATTATTACTATTTAATCAGAATGTGAGTTAACTATGAGGGTTAACCACTTATGTGAATTAGTTACGTGTTAACTAATTTAGGTTATTGTGATTGAATATATATGTGTAGGAAGTATTAAAGTACGTGAATTGTGTTAAGTAGCTTGCGCTTGAGGCAAGTCTTCTAAACCCTAAACTCGTTAATTTTACGCAAGTTTTCTAAACCCTAATCTTGTATTGATTTTATATGATCTCTTGAATTCATATAATGTCCTTTCCATTTCAGTATTGGACAATTGTTTATTTAATTGAAATGGTCTTAACTTATTGTTCAAGTAAGATCCAATTATTATCTTAAATGCTTTAGGTTTACTTCTAAAGCATATGTTAATTCATAATTCTTTTATTTTGAATTATTGGAAGTCGATTCAACTAATCCTTAGTTGATGAACATGAATTCTAAATTACCCTTGTAAGCTTATCCAAACCAAACTTTCTTTGGTGCGGACTTGAATCAAATTACTGAGTTGAACAATCCTATTTACTAGGGGAGGTTACTACGCATAGCGTTAAGATGGTTGTGCACAATACATGGTACGAAGGGCTGATCCCCCTAAGTACGAGTTAAGGTCCATAGTCTTATTGACTGTTAAAGGTTTAAATAGAAATATTTATAACCTAGGACAAGAGTTCAAAGGTCTTATGACCCTCAGATAAATTCTATATCCAAATTTTAATATTGATAGAGAATTATTATTCAATTCTTTATTATTGAAGCAAGCTAAGTTGTTCAGATTTTCTTAAAGATATTTTGTCATGTCTATATTATTGTTAAACTCCAGTGAGCTGCGGTTTGCTCACTCTTGCATTAAATAACAATTTCAGTTAAGGTTGATAACGCTGATGCTCCGTCTACAAGTAAGGGCAAGGGAAAGCAAAGCAAGTGAAGACTTGTTTTTTTTATTTTATTTGAGAATGATTATAATAATTGAATGTTATGTTTTATTTTCGCACATTATTATATTCATGTCAAGGTTAGAGTAACCCTGGGATTGATTTTGAGAAGGTTGTAACCCTTGTTTTAAGGGAGATTTAGTTATTTTAATTTAAGTTGTAGTTTATTTTGTATTATTCATTGGGTAGATATATGTTATATTAGAAAGTGAACACCAAATCATGTGAAAACGAAGTACCCGGATTTGGGGGTGTCACAGGTTGGTATCAAAGCTGTAGGTTATGAAACCTTAGGTGGGGAAAAACCTTAGCTAGTAGCCTTATGGTAAGATCGAAAAGATAGATGTGATAGGTAAAAGATAATAAACTACCTTATGTGCCTATGTGTTTACATTATAGTATTCGAAGAGTGACGATTCGTTATCACATAATAATGAACTTTTAAATTCTTTTGTCAGGATGTCGAACGTTGGAGAACCTAGTCAGGTTACAGAGGATGTACCTCAGGTGCCTAGAGAGGAAGAGCCCCGTGACATACATATTGTCTGGGAGCCGCTGGTTAGGAGAGAGCCATCTCCAGTGATCACCGTAGCTGGTCGGGAGCATGAGCTGACACCTATTCCAGAGGATGAGGACGAGGACGAGTCTGAAGAGGAGGAAGAGGAGGAAGAGGATCCCGAGGAGGAATTCCCACCTCACTCTACTAGTGCTGAGATGTACGAGGCAGTCTACGATAGCAATGTGGAACTTCAGGGACGAGTAGGAGATCTCGAGGAGACTATTCAGCAGCGGGACGAGACTATCGAAGAGATGGATAGTGAACTAGGAGATGCACAGTGGAACCTGATACATATGGAGGTCGAGAGAGATGCTGCTCATTTTGAATTGGCAAAGCTGAAGCAAGACATCCAGGAGGAGTCGAGGAAGCGTGCCAGAGCTGAAGAGTCAAGCTTGAGGGCTAATCAACGAGCCGATCGAGCTGAAGGTGAAGCTGAAGCCAAGAGGGCCAAGCTGAGGGAAACGGAATATGCTTTTCATACGGCGATAGAGAGAGCTCAGGATCGTATTTTCTACTACCCAGCTCAGTTCCAAGGTTTTCCGTGGTATGTGGTGGACCAAAGAACGGCATTTCGGGTAATGGAAGAGGAACGCAGAGAGGCTGTGAGACGCATTAATATGCCAAGGCAGTGGTAGTAGTGGTAGTAGTAATAGTAGTGGTAGAGTTTGTTATGTATTGCATGTTTTGTAATAAGTAACGAAAATCCCATAATTTGAGATAAGAATGGGATGAGTTAATAATGTAATCCTGCAACTTTTCCAGTTCAGGAAGGATGATGTAAATGGCAGAAATGCTATCTGTTTGATGTTTTTAAAACTACGACTGATGAATAAAAGAAGTTTATGGACGTGCTTGGTGTTCTATGTGAATTGAATTATTTAAACGTTTAAGTATGAACTTGGATACTTAATAATTGAATAAAGGGTCCAATAATAACATTTTCTTAACAGAAAATGCCTCCTAGAAGAAGAGTAACGCGTCAAAATCCCGAGGGTTCGACGAACAACAACAATAACGATGGGACGAATCCCAATTTGGTTCAGCAGTTGGTGAACCTGTTGACCGGAGCTCTTGCGAATCAACCGCAGATGCAGGGTACTACTTTCAAGGAATTCAAGGCAGTAGGACCGCCTGAGTTCAAAGGATCGACTAACCCTATCGAAGCTCAGACATGGGTTATGGCAATGGAGAAGGTATTTGACGTGGCTAGAGTAGGAGAAGACCAAAAGACAACGTTCGCGGCTTTCATGTTAAAGTCGGATGCAAGTTTTTGGTGGCAGGCTAACAAGACTCGAGAGGGAGAGGGAGTCATCACGTGGGAACGTTTCAAGGAAATGTTCTACGAGATGTACTTTCCAGTGAGTTCGCAGGACCAGATGGAGGTCCAGTTCCTAGAACTTAAGCAAGGAGGGATGACGGTGTCCGAGTATGCTGCTAAGTTTAACGAGTTGGCCAGATTCACTACATACCAGGTCAGCACTGACGCTAGGAAAGCAAGAAGGTTTGAGCGGGGACTAAAGCCCTGGCTCTACAGCAAGGTTTCCATGTTCCAGCTGAACATATTTGCAGCGGTGCTGGAGAAAGCCATACTTGCTGAAGGAGGAAGCGAAGCGGTAACGAAGTTCAACCAAGATAAGAAGAAGAAGAATGAGGTAAAAACTAAGACTGGGGGTTTCACAGGCAGCGCTGTGAACCAGAAGAGGAAGTGGTCTGATAATATCTCTGCTGGGAGTCAGCAAGGAAGCCAGCAGAAGAGGAAGTTCGAAGCATGTGCTACATATGGTAAGAATCACACTGGCGTGTGCATGAAGGGGAAGCGGGTGTGCTTCAACTGTGGTCAGGAAGGCCACATCGCGCCAAATTGCCCAAAACCGAAGAAAGGAGCTTGCTTTACATGTGGATCCAAAGATCACATGGCTCACAACTGCCCGAAGAAGATGACGGCAGGGTCAACAGGGAGCGGAGGGAATGGAAGCGGCAGTACCGTTACAATTGCTGCACCATTGCAAGCTGTTCGACCCACTGCACGGACATTCAACATGACGGTGCAGGATGCTGTGCAATCAAAAGACGTGGTGTCAGGTATTATTCCGGTCAATAGTATAAATGCATATGTATTATTTGATTCGGGTGCTACTTGCTCATTCATATCTAATGATTTTGCTAAAACCTTAGACTTACCTGTAGAGGAATTAGGTTACCCTTTGATCATAGAGATTGCGAATAGGGAGGTTATTCCTGTTAGGAGCGTTTATAAGAACTGTAGATTGGACATTAAGGGTCAGGAACTTAGAGTAGATTTGATTCCGATTAAACTTGGGGAATTCGACGTTATACTGGGTATGGATTGGTTGTTCAACCATGGGGCGGTAATCGACTGTCAGAAGAAGTCGGTAAACCTTACGACTCCGTTGAAGTTGGTGTTCTATGGTAGCAAATCGCCTAGGCAAGCGAGTTTTCTGACGATTATGCAAGCCAAGAAACTTCTGACGCAAGGCTGTGTAGGATATCTAGCCTACATAGTAGATTCGCGTAAGGAAAGCCCGAAGGTGGAGGAGATATCGGTAGTTAAGGAGTTTATGGACGTTTTTCCAAGCGATTTGCCAGGACTTCCGCCAGATAGGGAGACAGAGTTCGTGATCGATCTAGCGCCGGGAACTGCTCCAATTTTGAAGGCTCCGTACCGAATGGCTCCAGTCGAGATGAAAGAACTGATGATTCAACTGCAAGAATTACTGGACAAGAAGTATATTCAACCAAGCGTTTCGCCGTGGGGAGCGCCTGTCTTATTCGTGAAGAAGAAGGATGGGTCGATGCGTCTTTGCATTGATTATAGAGAGTTGAATAAAGTTACGATCAAGAATAGGTATCTTTTACCTAGGATCGATGACTTGTTTGATCAACTGAAGGGTGCGAAATACTTCTCAAAAATTGATTTGAGAAGCGGGTATCATCAATTGAAGGTGAGAAAGGAAGATATACCGAAAACGGCTTTTAGAACTCGGTATGGTCATTACGAGTTCTTGGTGATGTCATTTGGTCTCACGAATGCCCCAGCTGCATTTATGGACCTAATGAATAGGGTGTTCAAGCCATTTCTAGACAAGTTCGTGGTAGTGTTCATAGATGACATCCTGGTTTATTCCAAGACCGAGGAGGAGCATGCTGAACACTTACGACTAACCTTAGAAGCCCTGAGACGAGAGAGGCTTTATGCTAAATTCTCAAAATGCAAATTTTGGTTGGAACGTGTGCAATTTCTTGGCCACGTGATCGACAAGGAGGGTATTTCGGTAGATCCGTCGAAGGTTGAAGCTGTTATAAATTGGGAACAGCCGAAGACGCCGTCCGAAGTGAGGAGTTTCTTGGGATTGGCAGGTTATTACCGGAGATTTATCCAAGACTTTTCTAGAATTGCAACTCCGTTGACGAATCTGACTCGTAAAACAGTTAAGTTTGTTTGGACGGAGAAGTGTGAGGAGAGTTTTCAAGAGCTGAAGAAGAGGCTGAGTACTGCGCCTGTATTGTCTTTACCAGATAGTTCCGGAAATTTTGTAGTATATAGCGATGCCTCACATAAAGGATTAGGCTATGTATTGATGTAGAGCGGCAAAGTCATTACCTATGCGTCACGTCAGCTGAAGGATTACGAGAAGGGGTATCCGACCCATGATCTAGAATTGGCGGCAGTAGTGTTTGCCCTAAAGATTTGGAGGCACTACTTATATGGAGAGAAGTGTGAAATATACACAGATCACAAGAGTCTGAAGTATATATTTACCCAGAAGGATTTGAACATGCGCCAAAGAAGATGGTTGGAGCTGATTAAAGACTACGATTGCGAGATACTTTACCATCCGGGTAAAGCTAACGTTGTTGCTGACGCTATAAGCAGGAAAGGTCGGGAGAAGCTGAACGTATTAACTGATCAGGATCGGTTGATAGAACAAATGGCTAGATTAGAATTGGAAGTGAAGTTTCTGAAGGAATCGGATGAGTTGTTGTTTCAAGTAACCAATGGTTCTACTCTAGTAGATAAGGTGAAAGAAGCACAATTCAATGATGAAGAATGTGAAAAGATTCGGAAGAGGATAACCAAAGGCGAAGAGTTCAAATTCAAGATCGGTAACGAAGGACTGTTGCGGTTTGAAGGTAGAATATGGGTACCGCCAGTACCAGAGGTCAAAGAGGAGATTCTAAGCGAAGCTCATAGTTCTAGATATTCTATTCACCCTGGGAGTACGAAGATGTACCAGGATCTCAGGCATCATTTCTGGTGGCCGAATATGAAGAGGGACGTTGCGGAATGCGTTGCGAAGTGCTTAACGTGCCAAAAAGTCAAAGCAGAACACCAGAGACCAAGTGGACTGCTGCAACCGTTAGAAATTCCAGAGTGGAAGTGGGAGCATATCACGATGGATTTCGTGGTAGGTCTTCCAATGACTCAGAAAGGATTTGATGCGATATGGGTTATAGTGGATCGACTGACGAAGTCAGCCCACTTTCTGCCAATCAGGGTTAAGTACAACCTGGATAAGCTAGCGAAGCTATACATGAAGGAAATTATTTCTCGACATGGTGTTCCGGTGTCGATTGTGTCCGATAGAGATCCGCGTTTTACGTCTAATTTCTGGAAGCGATTGCAAGAATGTATGGGAACGCAATTGCGAATGAGTACAGCGTATCATCCTCAGACTGATGGACAAAGCAAAAGAACAATTCAGACACTTGAGGATATGCTGAGAGCTTGTGTGATGGACTTCAAAGGAAGCTGGGAGGATCATCTACCATTGGTGGAGTTCTCCTACAACAATAGTTATCATGCGAGTATTGGCATGCCGCCTTACGAAGCATTATACGGCAGAAAATGCAGAACACCTTTGTGCTGGGATGAAGTCGGTGAACGTCAATTGTTGGGACCAGAATTGGTACAACAAACCGCCGAAATTGTGAAGCTGATCAGAACGAGATTAGTTGCTGCTCAAGACAGACAAAAGAAGTATGCCGATCTTAATCGACAGAACCGAGAATTCTTGCCAGGAATTTTCGTTTTCCTGAAAGTATCTCCCTGGAAGGGGAAAATTCAATTCGGTAAGAAGGGGAAGCTGAGTCCCCGATTCATTGGACCTTTTGAGGTATTACGAAGGGTGGGCGAGGTTGCTTACGAGATTGCATTACCTCCGGAGCTCGAGAATATACATAATGTCTTTCATATTTTTGTATTAAGACCTTACAAGCACGATTACAAACATGTAATAGAATATGAACCTTTGCTATTTGATAAAGACTTAACGTATGAAGAAGTGCCTGTTCAAATAGTTGATATAAAGGAACAAGTACTTAGGAATAAAGTGATACCTTCTGTTAAGGTAATTTGGAGAAACCACAGTGCTGAAGAAGCTACGTGGGAACTCGAAGATGTTATGATGAAATCTTATCCGCATTTATTTGATTAGTTTTGTGTAACCCCTTATATACTGATTCTGGGGATAGAATCCTTTTAAGGGGGGAAGAATGTAATAGACGAGATTTTTTTTTTTTTTTTTTGTGATTCTGGGGACAGAATCCTTTTAAGGAGGGAAGATTGTAACGATTGTGATTTTATATTTAATTTTAAATATTTATTGAATTAAATAAATATTTTATGTGATTTATTTATTTAGTTAAATAAATAAATTATGTGATTTATGGAGTGATTTAATTAAGTGTATATATTAATTAAATGAGTGTGCAATATTTAATTTAATTAATGTATATTAATTTTATATTATAGTTCTAATTTAATTGAGATAATTAAATTAGATGAGATATGTGATGAAGTGTTACATGGATTATAATTAGCGAGTAATTATAATTAGGTGATAATTTTATGTGATTTATTGATGTTAGATTTTAATTGATTAAATTAGATGATTAATATTTAATTAATTAAAATGTGACATTAAAGTATGCGTCAAATAATTTATTAAAATAAAGAAAAGGATTTTTAAATTTACTTTAACCAAACAAGGCCCTTATAATTGTTTTAAACTTATTTCTACCAAACGGGGCCCTAACTATCAAAAAGCTATTTTAATAAACTGTTTACCAAACATGGCCTTAGCATTAATAATCTGTTTTTAAAAATAACCTTGTTTTGCCAAACAAGGCATTGTGGCTTTTTGAAATTTGTAACTGACATTATACTTAATATATTTGTCAGTTATATTATATAATTAAGCCTATATCTATTACTACGTATTATATTATATGTTAGTCTAAACTACGTTAGAAAGAATATCAGTGTAAGAGAGAAAAGAAAGAACAGAGGAAGAGTTAGAGAAGAGAGAAGAAGAAGAAAAGGAAGAGCTTAAGCATCATCATCTTCTTCATTAACGATTAGCAAAAAGGTTATAATCTATAATTTTACTCTTACAATTATAGAACTCAATTCATATGTTTCATGTATTTTATTCTCTGTCAAAAGTTGAGTTTTCATGGAAGTTATGAAATTATGAATTTTATATGTATGTATTGTATCCATGTGTTGATTGTGGTAATTGTATGACATAAGAGGATTTTCAGGAATTAAATTACTGTTAAAACAAGTTTCATGAAAAAAGTTTTGTTCATATTGTTTTATGTATATTGATTGATTTTAGAATGGAAAATTTAGGAATTTGTATGTGTTAGTATGTCTAATTAGAATTGGTTATGATGTTATATTCAATTATGAAGAGATTTCATGTGTTATAAGTTGAATTACTTGAGAAATTCTATTACAGTAGATTATTTTATGGAAAAATATGAGTTTTCATGAAAATGGTCAAATTAGATTTTTAAAACTATTGATTCTCGTTGTTTAAATGAGTTTATGTTTTGAGTGCATGTTAGATATATGTATTACAGCGTATATATGATTTACAGTGTCTATGTTACTGTATTTTTGGCTTGTATGGGTTGTTCGGTAAAGCAGGGAGCCGTGGCTGTCTGCGTCTGGCCGAGCTGCTGCGCAGCTGCGCCGACAGCAAGGCCAAGAGCAGCACAGCTGCGCCTCTTGCTTTTACCAGAGCCTTTACCTGCGCAGCTGCGCCGGGTTTAAGGTAGCTGGCTGCGCAGCTGCGCCGGGTTCGGTGCAGTGGCAGTGTGTTTTAAACAATTGTGCAGATTATTTTCATACCTAAGTTACATTATTGCTAAGATAATGAGCATATATCTAGCTTCTATAACATGTGTTAACACGAAGTTGGTAATTTCATAATTTGGAAAATAAAAGAAATTTTGAAAACCTAATATGGTATTTAAAACTATAATTGTTTAATAAGTTACTTAATTATAATTTTATTAATTATAATTAAGAGTAAATGTGTAATTTAAATTATAAATTTTGTGAAATTATAAGGTATAGAAGTTTAATTATTTTAATTTAATTATAATTTATGTAATTATAATTTAATAAATGCATGCTTATTTGTGAATTTTTAATTGATAATTACATAATTAATTATAACTTGTGTAATTATATGCATGTTATAGTTTAATTAATTATTTATTATAATTGATAAATACATGATTAATTATAAATTGTGTAATTATAAATGCATGAATGTGGTTTAATTGATTTTAAATTATAAATTGTTTATAATTTAAAAGGTAATGATAATTTAAGTAATTATAATTTGATTAAGTGTTTGAATTATAATTGTTTAATTATAATTGAGTTAAATACATAATTAATTTAGTTATGTGAATATGTAGGTGATGTAATTAACTGTGTGATGGTTGATTATTATTACTATTTAATCAGAATGTGAGTTAACCATGAGGGTTAACCACTTATGTGAATTAGTTACGTGTTAACTAATTTAGGTTATTGTGATTGAATATATATATGTGTAGGAAGTATTAAAGTACGTGAATTGTGTTAAGTAGCTTGCGCTTGAGGCAAGTCTTCTAAACCCTAAACTCGTTAATTTTACGCAAGTTTTCTAAACCCTAATCTTGTATTGATTTTATATGATCTCTTGAATTCATATAATGTCCTTTCCATTTCAGTATTGGACAATTGTTTATTTAATTGAAATGGTCTTAACTTATTGTTCAAGTAAGATCCAATTATTATCTTAAATGCTTTAGGTTTACTTCTAAAGCATATGTTAATTCATAATTCTTTTATTTTGAATTATTGAAAGTCGATTCAACTAATCCTTAGTTGATGAACGTGAATTCTAAATTACCCTTGTAAGCTTATCCAAACCAAACTTTCTTTGGTGCGGACTTGAATCAAATTACTGAGTTGAACAACCCTATTTACTAGGGGAGGTTACTACGCATAGCGTTAAGATGGTTGTGCACAATACATGGTATGAAGGGCTGATCCCCCTAAGTACGTGTTAAGGTCCATAGTCTTATTGACTTGTTAAAGGTTTAAATAAAAATATTTATAACCTAGGACAAGAGTTCAAAGGTCTTATGACCCTCAGATAAATTCTATATCCAAACTTTAATATTGATCGAGAATTATTATTCAATTCTTTATTATTGAAGCAAGCTAAGTTGTTCAGATTTTCTTAAAGATATTCTTTCATGTCTATATTATTGTTAAACTCCAGTGAGCTGTGGTTTGCTCACACTCGCATTAAATAACAATTTCAGTTAAGGTTGATAACACTGATGCTCCGTCTACAAGTAAGGGCAAGGGAAAGCAAAGCAAGTGAAGACTTGTTTTTTTTATTTGAGAATGATTGTAATAATTGAATGTTATGTTTTATTTTCGCACTTTATTATATTCATGTCAAGGTTAGAGTAACCCTGGGATTGATTTTGAGAAGGTTGTAACCCTTGTTTTAAGGGAGATTTAGTTATTTTAATTTAAGTTGTAGTTTATTTTGCATTATTCATTGGGTAGATATATGTTATATTAGAAAGTGAACACCAAATCATGTGGAAACGAAGTACCCGAATTTGGGGGTGTCACAAACATACTCAAATATTATAATGATAATTAATATCAACCATTCATTCTCTTCTAATACTTCCAATTAAATCCCCTTGATTTAACTTCATTATTTATGCCACACAAGGCATAATTATGTGAACTTAGTACTTAATAGTCCACAAACTTATAATAATATAATCTCCTAAAATAATATTATACTCAATGTTACATCTTATAATATGTTCATAATGTAATACCATTGCATTACATGTTCTCTATTATAAACAATCTATTACCCTCCTATGGGTAATACCCAATGGTCAAAGAGGAGTTGGTGGCTAACTCCACCAACTACTACTATTCATGCTCCTTCCTCATCATTACACCTTATAACCTGCTCATGATGTAATTACATTTCTTATTATATGCTTTCTTAGCAACAATGTAGTAATTGAATTAACAAACTCTACACACCAATGTATTGCATCTATTCATTATCAAGCTATTATTCTCCTATGGTTATTACCCAAAGGGCAAAAGGGAAGTTGGTGGCTAACTCCCACCAACTACCACTATTCATGTACCCTAACCACTTGATTGACCATTATTATTCTCACATGGACTAATTTGCAAGCTTATATCTAATAATTTAATGTTATTACCATATGATATGATAGGGTCACACATACACCCAATCATATAATCCATATACATTTGACAATACTGAATATATTTTAATTGAGTAGTGTCACACCCCATTATTGTAACTTTATTATTACACTTAATCATATAGTTTCCTATATTATATAGTTTTCGTGAAGTGTCACACTTCATTCCATATTATATAGATGTAGCTACTATATAACTTATAATTACACATCATTGCACATAGAAATTTATTCACATAATAATAATAATTAATTCCATTAATTATTCATTCATTAATTTATTTAATGAATGTTTATTACACCACTTTACCACACTTGGCATATCTCACAAGCTTACCTTAAGCTTATTATCACTCCCATCACACTTTAATATTCTTTTAATATAAGGTTTGTGTGACACATGCACTTTAATGCTAAATTATTTAGCTACCTTGAACAATTATATGTATAACCTTTGCACTAGAATAATTAATATTTACTCTATAAATTATTATAAAATCTACGATAAAATAATAACTTAAGTTATTTAATATATTGAAATAACTTAGTTTTCTTTCATTAATAAACTTTCTTGAAAATACATTAGGAATTATGTATTTTGCCATAACATAAAATATTATGTTTTCTCCAAATAAAGATATTCATTGTTAGAAAATAATTTACTTATTGTCAAGATATTATTCTTAATATAATATGTACTAAAATAATTACATGTATGGCACATGTACATACATTATATATAGAAAATAGGTAATAAGTTTATTTTCTATTATAATAATTTATTTCCATCAATTTATTTATATATAGCAAATATGTTTTAATGTATTTACCATATTAATTAATCACACTTATTACATCATACCAAAAACATATAGGGTAATATTATTATTCAAAAATAATATTTTCTCCTTTATTAAAATAATTCAATATTAGAATTTATTTTAATATTCTTTATAATAATTATTTCTCTTTCTTTTCTATAAATTGTTCCCAAAATAATTTCTTCAAATATTTATTTAAAGATATAATGATTTCCATTCTCTTACATAACGTATATATATCTATTAACGTTATTTGTACATTAGACTTTCACACATATTACCATTCTAAGTAATATATAGAAGGTACTAATTATAATCATATATTCAACATATATATTAATTCACTCCTTTACTTAAGTAAATTAAACCTTGTACCATATTACCTTAGTTAATTAAGGTTCAATATTCACATTATATTATTCCATAATATAACTCTCAACTTAAATTAACCAATATTTATTCTTATTAGTTAATTCCTTAACTAACTCATGCTTCACTATCCAAACCTATTCACGGATAGCTTAAGTGCTATTAATAACCTATATTATAAACATACGAGTTATTAGTACACATACACAAGAATATGGTGATTATACATTAAGGATATTTAATGTCACCAACTTACTATGATAAAATAATTCTATAAATTATTTAATATCGATAGGAATTTATCCACTTCCTTTACCTCAATTGAATCGTCTCTAAAATAAATAACAAATATATATTAATAATATATTCATTAATCACAAAAACACATATTACATAGTCCATATTACCCTATGTAATATAATACCATATACCTCATATCACATATATATCTTTTTATTCGAACCCATCTCACGGTTTAAGAATTTTATTTATTAAATCCTTATTTAATAATTTCTGAAAATCCGGGTTCTTACATCCTCTCCCCCTTATAAGGATTCCATCCTCGGAATCACCGAAACTTCCTCTACTCGGTGCTATTCCGAATATTACATATTCTTTAGAATAATTTTATCCATTCTTTTTTCAGAAGTTTTATTATTATAACTTTCTCAATTGCATTCTATCACTTTCTCCTTTCTAAGGAGCATCTACTTACTATATTCATCCTTAAGAAGAATAAGAATCTTCCACGATTTTTTTTTTCAATAATCGAGAAGTAGTATGAATAACTCAGATTCCAAATTTATGCTGAGGGGTCACAAGACCGTGAACTTTTCCACAGGTTTACTAATGCTTCAACACAATTCTTCACATTGCAAACGAGAGTGTTTATCAATCACAAAGACTGAAAACACCCTCCACGCGTACATTAGGTGGCCAACCTATTGTACCACTACATTGGGCCGCAACGTAGTATTTTGTAACGACTATATGCGTTACGCTCGGAACCATTGTCCCCGAAAATATGTTCCCTTATAGGGTTGTTCACCACAGCTTTTCAACATCAAAATCCGCACCAGAGCAATCTGGTTTGGCATAAATACACAAGAAGGCTTGAATTCTATAATCTCTTTTCAACAGTCGCCTAGCCGAATCAAATAGCTTAGACTCTTATCAACAATTCGGACATCAATCGAAATAATTTAGTCACTTTTCATAATTCGAAAGAAAAACCAAAAACCGTTTTATGACGTCATGATGCCGCACCAACTTAATAATACGTTGAGGATTCCGCCATTTTATGACTTTGTCGTATTACATCATACCATAGTGGGCTGACGATCTTTCGATCACAACCTACACTAGGTTCGATTACATTGATGACTCCATCGTTTACCATTCTACATCATATCAAATGATGCATATGGTCAAAATACATTTTGAAAGATTTTCAAATTATTTTTGTCTTAGCCGAAATAAATAGCTTAGACATACGAATAACGGTGTTGTTTTTAAAACTCATTGGTTCAGTCACCTGACTCAATGTTTTTCTCAAGAAAACCGAAGTGCAAACACTAGCATGAAGTCAATAAATTTTGAAAATCTAGCGTAGCTAGAAGATTTAGAAAAATCCAAATTTCTCCATCACTTCAATCTCTTACTACCATCAATGCTCACTATTCCAAAACTCTTATATAATATATCTATTCTCAGTACAGTTCACCAACTTACCACACCATGGAAGTTCAGGAACTTACCACAATCATATGGGTTGAGGAACTTATCCTAGTCAGACCAAAATCGTCCATTCGCTGAGGGGTCCCATCATACGATTATGAGTCACGAACTCGTCATAGGCATAAGTCTTAAGAACTCGCACCTAATCTTAGTATTATCTAATTATATCTTAGAAATATCTATCTATCAAAATAAATATGAGAAAAGAATCACCTTTCCGCCATATGTATAATGATACCGCGACACTAACATTCCAACGATTATCAATGTGACGTACTCAGTGCAAGCACAAAACTTCTGCCCATACAAAAGTTTGTACAACTAAGCTGTTACATGAGTCCTCAATGGAAGTCCAACACTTAAATCTATCTTACTTTATCACTTGCTCGTTACAAGCTTTCTATGTTTCATCACATACAACTCCTCATAAGTTCATCTCGTACTATATCATAGTACATTCTCTTATAGCATCAAGCTATACATACTTAGTCATTACAGACTATCTATCATTTTACAATTCAATCTAATCATGTCGTGATCATCACTATACCTTAGGGTTCTTTCCCTATTATAAACCAAACTCCATCTGAGTTTATTCTTACTATCCTTGTCATATTCATATTATAGACATCGTCTTAACATTTTCATTACCGGAGTTAGGAAACTCCTGATTCTCATTCTCTAGATATTTCGAGATTCTTCTTTGAATCTTCATTTAGATATATTTTAATCTTATCTTTCACTCTCTCAGGTTATAGTCTAAGGTACACTTACCTAAGGTTTATAACTTACAGCTTTGATACCAACCTGTGACGCCCCCAAATCCACATTCCTTCGAAACCTCGGATTCGGTGCAGTCACGATACTACTAACGCCAAACTATTATATCTTTTATTCATTACTAAAAGAATACATCATTACTTATTATAATTTAGAATATAAAATCTATTTATATCCAAGATCTCATCTTTACATCATGTTCGATGTTACTAAAATGCGGAATAATTTAAACTTTTTCAATCCTCCTTGAATAATATCTTTTATTGATTTCATAACTTGAATCAATTACAACCCTTGAATCAATTATAAAATATGATTCATTATATTTGAGTTATCATATAACGTTTACAACTCAACTTGATATCCTCTATGTATTAACTAATACATCTTTACAACACAACCTGTATTAAACAGTGTAAACAACTATCAAGTAATACTTCTAGAATCTAAATAGGGTTCAAGCAATAATCTAAATAGTACTTCTTCAATTCGATACTATCTATCTTTATCAATCAAGAAGCACGAAGTCTTTATCGTAAGTCCTTAACCTGCAAAAGTGGTTATTTGCAAGAGTGAGCTCGACAGCTCAGCAATTCTAACAGTTTTCATGCATCACATAGCATAAAACATTATACTCAGTTCATGCATTTATAAATAATTTATATTTACTACGCATATTACTTTTCACATAACAAGTATATCATCAAAGATCAACTTTCAATCTCATTTATATCTCATATACAATTCATATATAAGTTCACAATATCACAGCATAATATAATTCAACTAACAGTTATTGAATTCATATATCAAATAGGAACTGAAAAACTTGCCTGATTCGTAGTTTAACAACTACGACTTAACTGCTTAAAGCTATCTGCACTTCGTGTATTCCTACACAGTTATATAATCATGGATTTACATCCATTAGTCATACATTTCATATGTTCTTAATAGAATAACAATTCGTATATCGTTTTCTAATCTTGGTTTCGTTTCACTCTATCTTAGGATAACCACGATGTTACAACATCATACCTTCATACTTAATCTATAGAAACCATTCTATTTTGGTCCTTAGGGTCCTTAAGGAAAATAACTTAGGACCAGACAGTTAACAAACTGTTCTTGGTAGCTCTGCAACACGGCGCGGCCGCGCGACAATTAAGCTTGGGAGTGGCGCGACCGCGCGACTCCCTGCCAGAACCAAACTTGAGATTTCATAAACTCAGTTTGGTCCTAATATATCATGCATTCTGATATATATTATACACACACATTAAATAAGTTTTCAAATTCATATTCGAACTATTTAGCTTTGAATAGCGTAGCTCTACGTTGAATTACTTAAATCAATAAAGCTCAACTACTAAAGTCATGTTATCACATAACAAGGCTTAACCACACTAAGTAGGCATGCTCGTGCTTATACTACACATGTATACTTAATCACATAGTCTATGCTTTAGAAATTCATTTTCTCGAATATGCGTGCATAGGTGAAATCCATGTTTCATCACATGATGCTTATGTCAACATGTCTATAGGCATAATGAATCCTAATATACATGCTCGTATGATCATAATGTAACTCACTCCATGTTTGATGCTATCATCTTACACATTCTAAACATTTCATAAAAATCGCTTTAAGTCAACAAAGGTAACTAAGTATATGCAAAGTACCTTGTAGTCATGATTCTCATGTATTAGAACACATATATAAGTCATCTATACATGCTCAATGATCAGAATGTGGACATCCTATATATATGTCCAAAAACTCTAAGTTTGTCTTTTGAAATCATTTTTAATTTAAACAATGTGTTCTAGTGTATGCTCAATACCTTCGACTCACATATCATGCATATCTAAATCATATAATCATGCTTAAAAAGTCAAAATATAAACATGACTTATATACGCCACAATTTGTTTATAAAACCTTAAGTTTTCATTAAAAACTCTACTACAACAAGGTATAATTGTTTACTATTAGCCAAGGTAACTGATTAACAACTACCTTCATACCCATTGATACACATAACCAAGACACTTACACATGTCTCAAAAGTCTGACTCAAAGAACACAAAATTCGTCAAGTCTCATTTTCAAAACTTTATGTTTTCTTTTAGGAAATTATGTTAAACCAACTAATACAACTCACTATGTGCATGACAACCTTAGTACACATGTCAGACCCCTTTATGAAATTATTAGAGTCTAACTAGTATGCTTAACCAACCAGAAAACACAAAATCACCAAGAGTTTCTGCAGAGGGCGCGGCCGCGACCCATTTGTACCAGGGAGACGCGCGGTCGCGCGTCCCCTTTTCCAGACCAGAAACTTTACTGCTAAAACAGAGCTTCAGCTAATCCTTTTCTTACTTCATGTAACAAGCTTGAAAGCCATCATATTGTATCTATAACATATATTTAGACTCTACTCAACATATTAACATCATCTTACATAACAATTCTCCACTAATTCATGAAATCTCTTATGAATTTATAAACTCAAAACTAAGAATTTAAAGTAAGAGTTATACCTCTTGGAGCTTTGAATTACTATGCTAGCTTCTTTCTCAGATTTCTATAGCATCACAAACTCTTCTATATAAACTCATCAAGAACTTAGCAACCTAGAATTGTAAAGGGGAGGCTTCTATTTATAGGAAAGCCATTACACAAACTTGGTTTTTGCCCCACAATTTAAACCAAAGGAAAGAAGAGAAGTTCATTGGGCAAGCAAGAGTTGTTGGAAGTGGTTGAGTTTCACTATTTGGGCCACTCCCTCCTTCATCATTGAAATCATATGTATAGCCATTATCACCATCCTAGAGTTTGGGCAATTGAAGACATAGCCTAGACCATTGGCCTATTCATGTGTTATAAGAAATGGACAATGATTTTGGGACAAGCTACAAACTCAGCATTAGTACATTTGCATGCTAGCATACTTATGTTATATCTCATTTTTGGCTCACTAAATCAATTTCAATGACTTAATGTTACTATATTACATTAAGCTATAGGTATACATACATACATATATATATATATATATATACACATATGTACACCCACATATTACAAGCATACCAATATATATAATAATGTACCTCATGTACATTGGTTTAACCCATTAATATCTTAATTGGACTAGATATAAAATAGTTGAGTATTCTCATACCATAATTTTCCATAAAATTATTATCATAAACATACTCAAATATTATAATGATAATTAATATCAACCATTCATTCTCTTTTAATACTTCCAATTAAATCCCCTTGATTTAACTTCATTATTTATGCCACACAAGGCATAATTATGTGAACTTAGTACTTAATAGTCCACAAGCTTATAATAATATAATCTCCTAAAATAATATTATACTCAATGTTACATCTTATAATATGTTCATAATGTAATACCATTGCATTACATGTTCTCTATTATAAACAATCTATTACCCTCCTATGGGTAATACCCAATGGTCAAAGAGGAGTTGGTGGCTAACTCCACCAACTACTACTATTCATGGTCCTTCCTCATCATTACACCTTATAACCTGCTCATGATGTAATTATATTTCTTATTATATGCTTTCTTAGCAACAATGTAGTAATTGAATTAACAAACTCTACACACCAATGTATTGCATCTATTCATTATCAAGCTATTATTCTCCTATGGTTATTACCCAAAGGGCAAAAGGGAAGTTGGTGGCTAACTCCCACCAACTACCACTATTCATGTACCCTAACCACTTGATTGACCATTATTGTTCTCACATGGACTAATTTGCAAGCTTATATCTAATAACTTAATGTTATTACCATATGATATGATAGGGTCACACATACACCCAATCATATAATCCATGTACATTTGACAATACCGAATATATTTTAATTGAGTAGTGTCACACCCCATTATTGTAACTTTATTATTACACTTAATCATATAGTTTTCTTGAAGTGTCACACTTCATTCCATATTATATAGATGTAGCTACTATATAACTTATAATTACACATCATTGCACATAGAAATTTATTCACATAATAATAATAATTAATTCCATTAAATATTCATTTATTAATTTATTTAATGAATGTTTATTCCACCACTTTGCCACACTAGGCATATCTCACAAGCTTACCTTAAGCTTATTATCACTCCCATCACACTTTAATATTCTTTTAATATAAGGTTTGTGTGATACATGCACTTTAATGCTAAATTATTTAGCTACCTTGAACAATTATATGTATAACCTTTACACTAGAATAATTAATATTTACTCTATTAATTATTATAAAATCTACGATAAAATAATAACTTAAGTTATTTAATATATTGAAATAACTTAGTTTTCTTTCATTAATAAACTTTCTTGAAAATACATTAGGAATTATGTATTTTGCCATAACATAAAATATTATGTTTTCTCCAAATAAAGATATTCATTGTTAGAAAATAATTTACTTATTGTCTCAAGATATTATTCTTAATATAATATCTACTAAAATAATTACATGTATGGCACATGTACATACATTATATATAGAAAATAGGTAATAAGTTTATTTTCTATTATAATAATTTATTTCCATCAATTTATTTATATATAACAAATATGTTTTAATGTATTTACCATATTAATTAATCACACTTATTACATCATACCAAAAACATATAGGGTAATATTATTATTCAAAAATAATATTTCCTCCTTTATGATTTCCATTTCTCTTTAATAACGTATATATATCTATTAACGTTATTTGTACATTAGACTTTCACACATATTACCATTCTAAATAATATATAGAAGGTACTAATTATAATCATATATTCAACATATATATTAATTCACTCCTTTACTTAAGTAAATTAAACCTTGTACCATATTACCTTAGTTAATTAAGGTTCAATATTCACATTATATTATTCCATAATATAACTCTCAACTTAAATTAACCAATATTTATTCTTATTAGTTAATTCCTTAACTAACTCATGCTTTACTATCCAAACCCATTCACGGATAGCTTAAGTGCTATTAATAACCTATATTATAAACATACGAGTTATTAGTACACATACACAAGAATATGGTGATTATACATTAAGGATATTTAATGTCACCAACTTACTATGATAAAATAATTCTATAAATTATTTAATATCGATAGGAATTTATCCACTTCCTTTACCTCAATTGAATCGTCTCTAAAATAAATAACAAATATATATTAATAATATATTCATTAATCACAAAAACACATATTACATAGTCCATATTACCCTATGTAATATAATACCACATACCTCATATCACATATATATCTTTTTATTCGAACCCATCTCACGGTTTAAGAATTTTATTTATTAAATCCTTATTTAATAATTTCTGAAAATCCGGGTTCTTACATGAAGTGCAGAACTCCCTTGTTCTGGGATGAAGTCGGTGAACGTCAACTGTTGGAACTAGAATTGGTGCAACAAACTGCTGAAATTGTGAAGCTGATCAGAACAAAATTGGTTGCTGCTCAAGACAGACCAATGAAATATGCCGATCAACATCGACAGAATCGAGAATTCTTACCAGGAAGCTTCGTTTTCCTGAAGGTATCTCTGTGGAAGGGGAAAATTTGATTTGGCAAGAAGGGGAAGCTGAGTCCCCGATTTATTGGACCTTTCGAGGTACTACGAAAGGTGAGAGAGGTAGCTTACGAGGTGGCGTTACCTTCGGAGCTAGAGAATATACACAACGTATTTCATATTTCTATGTTACGACCTTACAAACACGATTATAAGCATTTAATAGAATACGAGCCTTTACAGTTTGATAAAGACTTAACTTATGAAGAGGTTCCTGTTCAAATAGTTGATAGGAAGGAACAAGTAATTAGGAATAAAGTGATACCTTCTGTTAAGGTAATCTGGAGGAACCACAGTGCTGAAGAAGCCACGTGGGAACTCGAAGATGTAATGAGGAAATCGTATCCTCAATTATTTGATTAATTATTTGTGTAACACCTTATATATCGATTCTGGGGATAGAATCCTTTTAAGGGGGAAAGAATGTAATAGATGAAATTTTTTTATGTAATGAATGAGAATTTAATATATTAATAGTAAATATTAATAGTAAATCCTTTTAGAATCCTTTTAAGGAGGGAAGATTGTAATGAATGAGAATTTAATATATTAATAGTAAATATTTTTTGAATTAAATAAATATTTTATTAAATTTATTTATTGAGCTAAATAAATAAATTATGTAATTTATAAATTGTGTAATTGTTGTGGATAATTTAATTAAGTGCAATAGAATTTATTAAATTGATATGAAAGAAATGGTGTTACATAATTCAAATTTAAATAAGAATAATTAAATTAGAATAATATTATGTGCTAAGCGTGTATAGTAAATTACTAATTGTTACATGAATTATGTTTAATAAGAGAATTGCAAGTGTGACAATTGAGTATTATGTGCATTTTTAATTAATTAATGAATGTTAGTTTATATTTAATTAAATTAGAAGGTTGCAATTTAATTAAATAAGTGTAGCATTTAATCTATAGATTAAAAATTTATTAAAAGAATTGAAAAGGAGTTTTAATTGATTTTACCAAACAAGGCCTTGCTTTTGTTTTAAACTTATTTTACCAAACATGGCCTTAGTTAATAAAAGAATTTGTTTTTAAAATAATTTTGTTTTGCCAAACATGGCATTAGACTTTTCAAATTCTTGTAACCAATATATTAAATAGTAGTTAGTTTATATAATTAATATATAGGAGTTATATGTTTCATATAGTTATATGTATAATATATATATATCAGATATATATGTTATACAAAAGATACGTTAGTTTTAGAAAACAAAGAAAGAAAGAAAATAGAGAGAGTTAGAGAGAATACTCAGAGAATAAGAAGAGAAAGAAGAGAGAGAAGAAGAAGCTTTGATAAAGCAAGAGAAGAACAATACACCATCATCATCTCCATCTCTTCTCCTATCCAAGCTATAAAAGGGTATAATCTCCATGCTTAAATCTTCTCTATTTTGTGTTTTACATATTCCATGTTTCTTCATAAAAGAACTTCTTTGTAAAAGCCTTTTGTGTAAATTATGTGATCATGATGTATATATGTGATGTATATATATATATATATATATATATATTGATGTTATAATATGAGGTATATGGTTGTTTTAACAATTCAATCCATTTAATTTCGATAAAGAAGAAGAAATTATGTTCATAATAATTTACTATAAGCTAATATTGAAAGAATAGCCTTTGAACTATCAAATTGGTGTTTAATTATGGGTTATTATTTAAATTGATCATGAGTTATGTTAATATGTTAAGAATTAGAGTTATTGCAATTGGAATTACATGAATTAATTGAAAAACGAATTCGTAATAGCAAATTTTGTCAAGAACACTTGATACTGTAGTTTTCTTCAAAAATCATGAAAACTTGGTTTTGATTATGTATTGTAAGGATTTTATATATTTTAATCATGTTAAAGAGTCCAAAATTTTGTTGTTATCAATTTTCATGTTCATCATGTTGAGAAAAATCAGATTTTGGTTTGAAAAAATAAGCCAAATTGGCTTATTTCTCTGCCGTTCGCGAGCTGTGGGGGTTCCCACCAGTAGTGGGCCCTACCCCAGTGGGGCTTTTAGCCTTGGGGGACCCGCCCCAGCGGGTTAACTTGCTGTCCGAGAAATGTGGTTTTGCTTTGTTGAGTTTTCTTGCCGCGTTTGTTTAGCTAACTTATTTTTATGACTTGATAAGTGTAATAGGTAATGAGATAACATAATTTTGATGTGTTTAAGATAGATTGAAGTCTTATATGAATGTATTACATGTGTATGGGTGTATTATTTTTATAAGGTACACATAATGATTTAAAGCGTTATAAGCTTGTGGAATGTATGCCGTGAGTATAGACTCACGTATGTGGCTAGTTAGCAACCTATGTTTCAAACAACGTTGAGAGTTGGACTTGAGTATGAAGTTCGACAGTTTAAACGTTATAGTTAAGTACTAATAGATATTTTAAACGGAATGTAATGTGTAGCATAATTGTGGAAGTGATTGTAATTATTAAAGTGTAGCTTGCGCTTGAGGCAAGTTCTCTACTCCTTATCCTTTACTTGAGCAAGTTTTCTAATCCTTATTCTTTTACGTTATGCAAGTTTGCTATCTTTAAACTTGTTATTTATATTGTGCAAGCTTTATAAACCATTCTTGTACGCTATGCAAGCTTTATCATTGTATCTTTTTATTGTGCAAGTTCTCTAACCATTGTTCAATATATCATAAAAGTTTATTTTCGATTATTAACTTGTTATGTATTGTATAAGTTATATTGTATTCTAATGTTCATAATGCGTTATTGTCATAATATTGTGATGTTGACTAAATTGTTCAAGCAAGATCTACTTACTCTTTCAATTCGCTTTAAGTTATTTCCAAAGCTTACTATGAAGTCTATTGGTTCTTAATTCCTATATTATCGAACTGTTGAAAGTAATGTTAGTCGATTCAACTACTCCTTGGTTGATGGTAGTTGAAACTCCAAAGTTTCTTTATCTATCAAAATAAAACTTTCTTTGGTGCGGACTTGTATTGAAATACTGAGATGAACAACGCTATTTATTAGGAGAGGTTATTACGGGAAAGTGTTGAATGTTTCTGCACAATACATGGTACGAAGGGTTGATCCCCCTAAGTACGAGTTAAAGGTCCATAGTCTCAATGATTGTTAAAGGTTTAAAATAGAAATATTTATAACCTAAGACATAGTTCAAGGTCGTATGACCCTCACATAAACTCTATATTCGAACTTTAGAAATGATGAAAGAATTATTATTCAATTGTTTATTCTTGATTAAAGTAAAGTCATTTAAACCTTTCGAAGTTATTTAGTTATGTCATATCGCTGTTGTATTTCAAGTGAGCTTTTGTTTGCTCACTCTTGTATATTTTACAACCCCCCTGTAGTTGAAGCCAAGAATGTTGATGTACCGTCAACAAGTACAGGAAAAGGAAAGATGAGCAAGTGAAGACTTGTTATCTTCAATATCTGATTGTAATAAGTCTTAGTTAATGATGTTTTCATTCCTCACTTATTTGATTGATGTCAAGGTTTAGATAACCCTGAGATTTTATTTTGGACAAGTTGTAATTTTTTAGGAAGATTTTATTTAAGTATTTATGAAGGTTGTAATTTACTTTACAATTCTTTATTATTAGGTAGATGTATGATTTATTTAGAAAGTGAACATTAAATCTTGTGGAAACGAAGTACCCGGATTTGGGGGTGTCACAACATACTATATATAAATAAATAGGTAGACAACTCTTTCTCAATTACATCAACATGTAACTCCTTTTTATTTTTCCTCTTAAATCATAATGGTCAAGTGTGTGCACATTCGAACTAAAATGATTTAAGTTAAGTTCAAACTAGCACTTCCGTTTAAAAAAAAAAGAAAAATATTGTCCTTGTGGATAGCACAATAAAATAATATTATTTAATTTTCTTGATAAGCATCAAATGTGATAAAATTAATATCTTAAATACGCAAATACTTGCCTTGTGGATAGCACAACAAACTCGTATTAAATATTTAATATTTTTTTAATTTATCATGCTAGAAGGCGACATTCGATATTCCAAATATCTCTGATTGCTTTAGACTTAATATAATTTCTTTGAGGGGTTTGTTATTATTTATTTCATCCTTGTTTAGAGCGCATGCACACACACACACACACATACACACACACACACACACACATATATATATATATATATATATATATATATATATAATACGCGTTATTTTATTAAAACATGCGAAGCATGTTTGCATAAAATATAATATATATAATACTTGACATGCACATATAGATAACTATATTCTACCCAAATTGATTATGGACTTTTATTCTAGTTTGGTTCACTAGAGCCACTAAGTGAACCAAAAGGTCAATCCTAGGAGTGCAAGAATTTAAATTTAAACGTAACTATTACATTTAAACTCGGGCTCCATATAAACGGGTCTTCAGGCGCTCCTTGCTCCTTGGTCTCCAAGTTTTTCAAGATAATTCTAATTGTTTCTAGTACATTAAACTACTTAAATTTAATAGAAACCTTGATCAGCAGTAAATGGAAAGTACATAGGAGGAAGATAGAATTTTACATTAAAAAAAAACCAAAAATGACGAGGTACGCAAACCCCATCTAATAAAACCCATTCATTCAAGCATTCAACTAAAATAAAATCCAATCACATTGGTCAATAGTCCGATAATAAATCTCATTTATTATCATACATATCACCGTATGCATCAGTAAATAAACATTCATCTCATGAATTAAAATATTCCATATATCTATATATGAGTATCATTTAATGGGCATTTTTAAATTTCATGAAATCCAATTTCAAAATTAAAATAAACTCTTTATTTTAATTATAAAATTATTTAGAACATAATATGTAAATATATATGTATATATATATAGTATAACATAAATCGTCTGCATCATATGAACTCATTCATACTGAACCACCTTTTTGAAAAAAAAGTTTTAGTAAACTGTTGTGAATTGCTATTAACTGCTGTTATCATTTCTTATAGTTATGACTATAGTTGTGATTCAGATTGTATGCGCCACTCTTGTTCTCTTCCGCCCTTTATGGTATTAGAGACAAGTTGCTTGCTAAGTGTTGATCTTGCTTCTGGTTAATCTTGTTCATTTTAAAAATTCAAAAAGTTTTTCTTTGATTCTTTGTTCAAGAAGTCACCTAAGCTCTTACTGTAGAACACCGTGTTCGCCCCTGTCTTTTTGCCCTTTGTAAGTCTCAGTGTGGAGCAGTGTTGGGTGTTTGACCTAGGACATAGGTATGCGTCTGCTTAAGGTAAGAAGGGTATGTATGAAAGAACATAGAATTATTTAAAAGTTTTTTTAAATTTTTTTTAAAAAATGAATAGATTATTCAGGTTTAGTTCTTCAGTTAGTAACCGATCATCTTTACCTCCGGTTCTAGACATAGTTAATCAAGAGGAACAAGTTATGAAAATCTTAGTCAAACTTTGAGTAATTGGAACATACCTAGTGTATCTCCTAAGGAGATATATCAATCTACCTTCATTGATAACTTTAAAACTTATTATAATGTTAAAACTATTGAACGTGTCAATGCGATCAACAAAGAATAATAAATTTGTAGTCTTTTATCTCCTGATGTTATCAAAAAACACAGGAAGAAAGGTTATAATTTTATTCATATTGGTTTAGTTTAGGTCGCAGTCAAACCTTCAAGTATTAAAGGAATTAATTCTAGCATTTTTCTGTGTCTCAGAGATGCTAGATATCTTAATTATGCTCCTAGCATTATTGGTATCATGGAGTCAAGTCTGCATGATGGACCTATCCATTTTAATTGCTTTCCTGATCTCCCTTTGAGCCTCAGTGATGCTAATCTGTTAAAAGCTTTAACATTAAACATTAAGACTGCAGGTGAGATTACTCAAATGATTGAGGGTTCTCAACCTCTAGCCTTAATCTACAAAATTTATTATAAAGTTATGAAAACCAACTTAAACATTCACGCCCTTAATAAAAGTCCTAAAGATCACACTATTTTAATTCAAAGCAGCACTAGTAATGCTATTGTCCAGACTCCAAGGACTATTCTCTGGAAGGATATTACCTTACCTAGTCAGTGGATTTTACCAAAAGTGAAATTCCACAAAAACCTGTCACTAACAATTTGTTGAATCTTGAAAATATTAAACAATTTTCTGATGGTACTGTCAGAGTCAGTTTTGAGCGTACTAGAAGACCTTTGATTATTGAGGAATTTACTAATTCTTCAGTTCCTTCACTTATTTCTAGAAGAGACACTGAAGTCTTAAGTAATTTTTCTATACCTGATATTAAAATGAAAGGAGTCTTGAACCAGGGTCAAACCAGTCATCCTTGCTATGCTCCCACTAATCTGGTAGAAGAAGAGCAAGATATTTCTCCTACTGCATCTGTAGGACCGACTCCTTCGGATTTCGAAGCCCCTATTAATTATCAGTTAAGAGTCCTTAATAAATCATTTAAATTAGATTGAGATAATCTGGTTGCAGATTTTAATTCTACTTTTAATAAAGAAAAGAGGCATGCTTTTCGTAATAAATACAAAAAACATGATAGAGATAAAATTATTAATAAATGGAAAAAATTTATTAAAAATGAACAAATAAACATTACTTTTTATGAGTGGTATGAAAATTATCATTCACATTGTAAGGTTCTTACTAAGAGTCAGTGGACTAAAAAGGATAAGACAAAAGTCTTAGCAATCATCCTCCTTTAGAGACTGTTCTTTTGCATATTAAAAATACTTCTGTTGTGGCCAGTCCATTTAAAGTTGCGGATGGAAAAACTAATGAAAAAAAAATTATTGAACAAAATAATGTTACTAATCGGTATTTGGCTACAATTGGTAAACAATTTAGATAAAATTGAAGAAAAATTTGATCACTCTATGGTTAAAAACCCTGATAAAAAATTAGATTAGCCTTTATTAACTCTCTCGAAAAAAAGAGAAAGTATGGGATTGCCTAATAAAGATTCTGAGTTAGTAAAATCTATTGATAAGTTAATTAAAAAGATAAGTTCGAGTTCTGGAGAAGTCAGTGGTATTATTGCTATCATTGATCAGATTGAAGAATCCGACGATGAGAGTATTAGTCAATTAGATATTAAATCTGAGACTGCCTCTATCCCAGATCTTAATTATAATATATATATATATATATATATATATATATATATATATATATAGCGACCGACCGAACCGTCGACCTGTAAGTCGCTAAAATGGGGTGAGCAAGGTATGTTAGATAAAGGGTGAGCTTAAGATAGGACCGTATATATATGTGTATATATATATATAGATAACTTAATGTGATTATGGGACTATTGACCAATGTGATTGGATTTTATTTTAGTTAAATGCTTGAATGAATGAGTTTTATTAAATGGGGTCTGCGTACTTCGTCTTCTTTGATTTTTCTCGATGTAAAATTCTATCTCCCTCCTATGTACTTCCCTTTGCTTGCTGATCAAGGTTTCTATTTAAATTAAATAGTATTATGTAATAGAAATAGTTAGAATTATCTTGAAGAAATTGGAGACCAAAGAGCAAAGAGCGCATGAAGACCCGTTTGTATGGAGCCCGGGTTTTAAATGTAATAGTTACGTTTAAATTTAAATTCTTGCACTCCTAGATTTGACATTTTGGTTCACTTGGTGGCTCTAGTGAACCAAACTAGAATAAAAATCCATAATCAATCCGGGTAGAATATAGAATTTTATATGCGCATGCTAAGTATTATATATATTATATTTTATGCAAACATGTTTCGCATATTTTAATAAAATAACGCGTATTATATATATATATATATATATATATATATATATATGTGTGTGTGTGTGTGTGTGTGTGTGTGTGTGTGTGTGTGTGTGTCCATGCGCGCTAAACAAGATGAGACAAATAATAACAAACCCCTCAAAGAAATCATATTAAGTTTAAAGCGTTCAATGATATTTGGAATATCGAACGTCGCCTTCTAGTATGATAAATTAATAGAGTATTAAATATTTAATATGAGTTTGTTGTGTACAAACAAGGCAAGTATTAAGTATTTAAGATATTAATTTAATCACATTTGATGCTTATAAAGTTAATTGAACAATATTATTTTGTTGTGCACACACAAGGACAATATTTTTCTTTTTTGAATGTATGAAGTGATAGGTTGGACTTAACTTAAATTATTTTAGTTCGGATGTGCACACACTTGACCATTATGATCTAAAAGACAGAATACAAGGAGTTACATGTCGATGTAATTGACAAGTGTTGTCTACCTATTTATTTATATATCGTTTGTTGTGCACACACAAAGCTATATACATTTGAAATGGAATCCTTATTCTCACTAGAAAATCTTTAATTAGATGTTGCCGAACTATATAAGTGATAGTAATATAGTTTGAAGAAAATAGTGGGAGATACCAATTTAAAATAAGACCTAATTTATTTTGGTATATAAAATTAATTAAATAAATGTTTGCTAAAATGTTGTCTTTTCACATACAGAAATTTAAAATGTCAAAATCACTAATCTCATTACGTAGCATACTTGATGTTAACAAACTAACCGGGCCAAATTACACGGACTGGTTAAGGGATCTGAGAATAGTTCTTACTGCTGAAAAGATTTTTTATGTCCTAAATTCACCTGTCCCTGGAACTGTTCCAGAATTAGCCTCTAAAAAAGAGATTGCCACTATTGTTAAGTGGCAAGATGATGCATCTGTGGCTCAATGCATCATCCTTGTATCCATGAATAACGAGCTTCAGTGTCAGCATAAAAACATGGATGCTCTTAATATGTTGCTTCATCTTAAGGAGTTGTATGGTGAACAAAGTAGGACTGCTAGATATGAGATATCTAAATAGCTCTTTCGATCTCAAATGTCCAAGGGCACAACGGTTGAGACTCATGTACTAAGGGTGATCAATCTGATTGAACGGCTTGGACAGCTTGGGTTCGTCACAGATGGGGAGTTGAGTCAAGACTTAGTCTTGCAGTCACTCCCTGAGACCTTCTCACAGTTCGTTGTAAATTTCCAAATGAATAAGTTAGATGTTAGCTTGCCTGAATGACTTAACATGTTAAAAATTACAGAAGGTCACTTCCCATCCAAGAAGAGCCATGTCTTAATGGTGGATGATGCTTCCAAGAAAAGGAAGAGGCTAAGGGAAAGGTGAACAGAAAGGAACAAAAGAAACCTGATCTAGCTAGCAAAGGAATGTGCTTCCAATGTAATGAGCCGGGTCACTGGAAGAGAAACTGCATGAAGTTTCTAGCAGAGAGAAGCTTGGAGAAGCTTCGACTTCTAATCAAGGTTTGTTAATGATTGAAATTAATTTTTTAAAAAGTCAAAATTCGACTTGGGTATTGGATACCAACTTTGGTTCTCACATATGAAATACTGTGTAGGGATTGGTCAGAAGTAGAAAGCTGAAGTCCTACGAGTGGGAAATGGACGAAAGGTTGCTGCATTAGCTGTAGGCACTTATTATTTAGCACTACCTACTGGGCAAGTCCATTTTTTAAGTAATTGTTATTTTGTTCCGAATATTATTAGAAACATTATTTCTATTTTCGTATTAGATATGGATGGATTTGACATTATAATAAAGAACAACAGTTGTTCTATTTATAATAACAATGTTTTATATGGTGTTGGTAATTTGCGAAATGGACTTGATATACTTGACTTGCATGAAAATAATTTTCAAATTGAACAAACTAAGAAAAGGAAAAGAGATTATCCAAGTTGCATAAGGATGGGCTCTTAGAGCTATCTGATTATGAATCATATCCAACTTGTGAATCTTATCTCATGGGTAAAATAACTAAATCTCTTTTTAGTAGAAAAAGGAGAAAGAGTTACAGAGTTGTTAGTGTTGGCTCACACAGATGTTTGTGGACCTATGACAACTGAATGCACGGGGAGGGTATTCTTATTACTTTCACTAATTATCACTCAAGATTTGGATATGTGTATTTAATGAAATACAAATCTGAATCATTTGAAAAATTTCAAAGAGTTCAGAAGTGAAGTAGAGAAACAAACGGACAAGAGTATTAATATTCTTCGATCAGATCGAGATGGAGAATACTTAAGCGGTGAGTTTCTCAAAGTAATGGTATAATCTCATAATGAACTCGACCAGGTACACCATAGTTAAATGGAGTATCTGAAAGGAGAAATCGAACATTGCTAGACATGGTTCGTTCCATGATGAGTTTTACCGATCTTCCAGTATCGTTCTAGGGTTATGCACTAGAAGCGGCTGCAAATCTACTAAATAAGGTCCCTTTAAAATCCATCCCCAAGACTCCATATGAGATGTGGATAGGGAAGAAACCTAGTCTTAAGCATGTTAAGATTTGGGGATGTCCAGCTTATGTGAAAAGTTTTCAAAATGATAAGCTTGGGACAAGATCTGATAAGTGCACGTTTATGGGATATCCTAAAGAAAGTTTGGGATACTATTTCTATAATCCTACTGAGCAAAAGGTGTTTGTTGCGAAACACGCTGCCTTCTTGGAAAAAGGAGTTTTTCCTTGAAGAGGCTAGTGGGAGGAAAATAGATCTTGAAGAAATTCAAGAACCACAAACCACTACAGATCAATTGGATGAACCTGTCCAAGTAGAGACACCTTCTGTAAAACACCCTATTCGTAAATCTGGAAGAGTACCGAAGATACCTGAAAGGTATGGATTCGTCATAGAGGATGACGATGAGGTACACGTCATGAATGATAATGATCCATTGAATTACATACAGGCTCTGAGTAATTAAGACTCAGAGAAATGGTAGATGATCATAAAATCTAAAATGGATCTTTGAAGTAATGCACAAGACTATTTGGATTTTACTTGCGATTGCAGTTTATTATTACTAGATCTGGCAAAATGGAAGTGGAGGCGCACTTTCTCAAATATAAATTATTAGAGGAAAATATATGTATGATACAGCCAGATAGATTTGTTTCAAATGTTGAAGCAATTCATGTATATGAGCTACAACAATCCTTTTATGGATTGAAGCAAGCTTCTCGTAGATGGAACATTCGTTTTGATGAAACAATCAAAGAGTTTGATTTTATAAAAAACTAGGATGAACCATGTGTGTACAAGAAGGTTATTGGGACCGCTGTTTTATTCCTTGTATTATATATTGATGATATATTACTGATAGGGAATGACATTCCTATGCTACAATCGATCAAAATAAAGTTGTCTAAACATTCCTCCATAAATGATTTGGGTATAACATCCTACATTGGGGATATAAATATGTATAGATAGATTTAAAAGGATGTTTGGATTAACCCAAGGAACGTATATTCATTAGATGCTAAATGCGTTTAGCATGGCAACCTCCAAAAGGTGTCTCATGATGATAAGCCATGGAGTGTATCTCTTTATAATTATCCTCAATAAAAAAGAGATCACATGAGTTACTATCATGTATGCAATGAAATATACAAGACTTGATGTTGATCAGTAATATTCTAGAGAAGTTCACTGTAAGACAGTGATAAACATCTTGTAGGCACTCGAAATTTCCTTTCCTATTACTAACAATGTAGGAGGGCAAGATTGTCTTTTTAACTCAATCCCGGGCTGTTAACTCAACCTCGGCCTCAATATCAGGCCGTCAACTCAACCCCGGTCTCAATATCGGGTCATCAACTCAACCCCAGTCTCAATATCAGACAGTCAATTCAACCCCGGTCTCAATACCGGGTCATCAACTCAACTCTGGTCATAATACCGGGCCGTTAATTCAACCCTGGTCGCAATACCGGGTTGTCAATTCAGCCCCGATCTCAATATCGGGCCTTCAACTCAACCCTAGTCTCAATACCAGGTCGTCTAATCAATCTCGGTCTCAATACCGGGTCCTCAATTTTATCCCAGTCTCAATACTGGGCAGTCAACTCAACCCCGGTCTCAATACCGGGCCATCAAATCAACCCTGTCTTAATACCGGGAAGTCCAATCAGCCCCGATCTCAACCCGAGAGGTACAGGACAGCCCCGGTCTCAACCCGGGAGGTACAGGTCAGCCCTAATCTCAACCCGAGAGGTACAGGTCAGCCCCGGTCTCAACCCAGGAGGTCAGGTCAGCCCCGGTCTCAACCCAGGAGATAAAGGTCAACCCCGGTCTTAACCCGGGAGGTACAGGTCAGCCGCGATCTCAACCCGAGAGGTACAAGTTAGCCCCGATCTCAATCTGAGAGGTACATGTCAGCTTGAGTCTCAACCCGGCAGGTACAAGTCAGCCCCGATCTCAACCTGGGAGGTATAGGTCAGCCCCGGTCTTAATCAGGGAGGTACAGGTCAGCCCGGTCTCAACATGGAAGGTACAGGTCAGCCCAGTCTCAACCCGGGAGGTACAAGTCATCCCCAATCTCAACGAGGGAGGACAGGTCAACTTCAAAAATAATCATGAAGCATCACAATATCTCAGAGGAAAACCTAGAATGACCAAGTCAACCTCAGAGACAACAATGAGGACAACCCCAGCGAAGCGTCGGGTACTGATTGATAACAGTTCAGTCATAGACAAAACCCCAGTGAAGCGTCGAGTACTGACTGATGATAGTTCAACCGTTGGCACAACCCCAGCGAAGCGTCGGGTACTAACGGATGACAGTTTAGCCGTTGGCATAACCCCAGTGAAGCTTCAGGTACTGACTGATGACAGTTCAGCTATTGGCACAACACCAGCGAAGCGTCGAGTATTGACCGATGATAGTTCAGCCGTTGGCACAACCCATGCGAAGAGTCGGGTACTGATCGATGACAGTTCAGCCGTTGGCACAACCCCAACGAAGCGTCAGATACTGACCGATGACAGTTCAGCCGTTGGCAGAACCCCAGCGAAGCGTTAGGTACTGACCGATGATAGTTCAGTCGTTGGCACAACCCAGCGAAGCATCGGGTACTGGCCGATGATAGTTCAGCCGTTGGCATAACCCCAGTGAAGCGTTGGGTACTAATCGATGACAGTTCAGCCGTTGGCAAAACCCCAGCCAAGCATCGGGTACTGAATGATGAGAGTTCAGCTGTTGGCACATCCCCAACGAAGCATCGAGTACTGACCGATGACAGTTCAGCCGTTGGCACAACCCCAACGAAGCGTCGGGTACTGATCGATGACAGTTCAGCTGTTGGCACATCCCCAACGAAGCATCGAGTACTGACCGATGACAGTTCAGCCGTTGGCACAACCCCAACGAAGCGTCGGGTACTGATCGATGACAGTTCAGTCGTTGGCACAACCCCAGGGAAGCGTCAGGTACTGACCGATGACAGTTCAGCCGTTGGCACAACCCCAATGAAGCGTCGGGTACTGACTGATGATAGTTCAGCCGTTAGCACAACCTATGCCAAGAGTCGGGTACTGACCGATGATAGTTCAACCGTTGGCACAACCCTAGCAAAGCGTAGGGTACAGTCTGATGATAATTCAGCTATTGGCAGAACCCCAACAAAGCGTCATGTATTGACTGAGGACAGTTCCGCCGTTTGCACAACCCCAGTGAAGCGTCGGGTACAGACCGATGACAGTTCAGCCGTTGGCACAACCCCAACGAAGCGTCGGATACTGACCGATGACAGTTTAGCAGTTGGCACAACCCCAGGGAAGCGTCAGGTACTGACTGATGACAGTTCAACCATTGGCAAAACCCCAGCAAAGCGTCAGGTACTGATCGATGACAGTTCAGCTGTTGGCAAAACACCAACAAAGCGTCGGGTACTGACCCATGACAGTTCAGCTATCGGCAAAACCCCAGCAAAACGTCCGGTACTGATTGATGATAGTTCAGCAATTGGCAAAACCCCAGCAAAGCGTCGGGTACTCACCGATGACAGTTCAGTCGTTGGCACAAACCCAGCGAAGCGTCGGGTACTGACCGATGACAGTTCCGTCATTGACACAACCCCAGCGAAGCGTCGGGTACTGACCGATGACAGTTCAGTCGTTGGCACAACCCCAACGAAGCATCGGGTACTGACAGATGATAGTTCAGCCGTTGGCACAACCCTAGAGAAGCGTCGGTTACTAACGGATGATAGTTTATCCATTGGCACAAACCCAGCGAAGTGTCGGGTACTAACCGATAACAGTTCAGCCGTCGGTAAAACCCCAGCGAAGCATCGAGTACAAATCGATGACAGTTCAGCCGTTGGTAAGCGTTATGTCGGGTACTAACCAATAACAGTTCAACCGTTGGCACAACCCCAGTGAAGCATCGAGTACTGACTGATGACAGTTCAGACGTTGACACAACCCCAGCGAAGCGTCGGGTACTGACCGATGACAGTTCAGCCGTTGGCATAACCCCAGCGAAGAGTCGGGTACTGACCGATGACAGTTCAGCCGTTGGCACAAACCCAACGAAGCGTCGGGTACTGACCGATGGCAGTTCAGCCGTTGGCACAACCCCAGCCAAACGTCAGGTACTAACCGAGGAACATTCAGCCGTTGACACAACACCAGCGAAGCATCGAGTACTGACCGATGATAGTTCAGTCGTTGACACAAGCCCAGTGAAGCGTCGAGTACTGATCGATGACAGTTCAGCTATTGGTACCCAGCGAAGCATCAGGTACTGACGAATGATAGTTCAGCTATTGGCACAACACTAGCGAAGCGTTGAGTACTGACCGATAATAGTTCAACCGTTGGCACAACCCATGCGAGGAGTCGGGTACTGATCGATGACAGTTCAGCCGTTGGCACAACCCCAACGAAGCTTCGGGTACTGACCGATGATAGTTCAGCCGTTGGCAAAACCCGAGCGAAGCGTCAGGTACTTACTGATGACGGTTCAGCCGTTGGCACAACCCCAGCGAAGCATCGAGTACTAACTAATGACAGTTCAGCCGTTGGCACGACCCCAGCAAAGCGTCGGGTACTGACTGATGACAGTTCAGCAGTTGGCAAAACCCCAGCAAAGCGTCGGGTACTGACCGATGACAGTTCAGCCGTTGGCACAACCCCAACGAAGCGTCGGATACTGACCGATGACAGTTTAGCAGTTGGCACAACCCCAGGGAAGCGTCAGGTACTGACTGATGACAGTTCAACCATTGGCAAAACCCCAGCAAAGCGTCAGGTACTGATCGATGACAGTTCAGCTGTTGGCAAAACACCAACAAAGCGTCGGGTACTGACCCATGACAGTTCAGCTATCGGCAAAACCCCAGCAAAACGTCCGGTACTGATTGATGATAGTTCAGCAATTGGCAAAACCCCAGCAAAGCGTCGGGTACTCACCGATGACAGTTCAGTCGTTGGCACAAACCCAGCGAAGCGTCGGGTACTGACCGATGACAGTTCAGTCATTGACACAACCCCAGCGAAGCGTCGGGTACTGACCGATGACAGTTCAGTCGTTGGCACAACCCCAACGAAGCATCGGGTACTGACAGATGATAGTTCAGCCGTTGGCACAACCCTAGCGAAGCGTCGGTTACTAACGGATGATAGTTTATCCATTGGCACAAACCCAGCGAAGTGTCGGGTACTAACCGATAACAGTTCAGCCGTCGGTAAAACCCCAGCGAAGCATCGAGTACAAATCGATGACAGTTCAGCCGTTGGTAAGCGTTATGTCGGGTACTAACCAATAACAGTTCAACCGTTGGCACAACCCCAGTGAAGCATCGAGTACTGACTGATGACAGTTCAGACGTTGACACAACCCCAGCGAAGCGTCGGGTACTGACCGATGACAGTTCAGCCGTTGGTATAACCCCAGCGAAGAGTCGGGTACTGACCGATGACAGTTCAGCCGTTGGCACAAACCCAACGAAGCGTCGGGTACTGACCGATGGCAGTTCAGCCGTTGGCACAACCCCAGCCAAGCGTCAGGTACTAACCGAGGAACATTCAGCCGTTGACACAACACCAGCGAAGCATCGAGTACTGATCGATGATAGTTCAGTCGTTGACACAAGCCCAGTGAAGCGTCGAGTACTGATCGATGACAGTTCAGCTATTGGTACCCAGCGAAGCATCAGGTACTGACGAATGATAGTTCAGCTATTGGCACAACACTAGCGAAGCGTTGAGTACTGACCGATAATAGTTCAACCGTTGGCACAACCCATGCGAGGAGTCGGGTACTGATCGATGACAGTTCAGCCGTTGGCACAACCCCAACGAAGCTTCGGGTACTGACCGATGATAGTTCAGCCGTTGGCAATACCCGAGCGAAGCGTCAGGTACTTACTGATGACGGTTCAGCCGTTGGCACAACCCCAGCGAAGCATCGAGTACTAACTAATGACAGTTCAGCCGTTGGCACGACCCCAGCAAAGCGTCGGGTACTGACTGATGACAGTTCAGCAGTTGGCAAAACCCCAGCTAAGCGTCGGGTACTGACCGATGACAGTTCAGCCGTTGGCACAACCTATGCTAAGCGTTGGGTACTGCCCGATGACAGTTCAACCGTTGGCAGAACCCCAGCGAAGCGTCAGGTACTGACCGATGACATGTTCGGCTATTGGCACAACCCCAGCGAATCCTCGCGTACTGGCCGATGACAGTTCAGCCGTTGGAAAAACCCCAGCGAAGCGTCGGGTACTGCCCGATGACAGTTCTGCCATTGGGACAACCCCGGCGAAGCATAGGGTACTGATCGATGAAAGTTCAGCCATTGGCAAAACCCCAGTGAAGCGTCGGGTACTGACCGATGATAATTCAGCAGTTGGCACAATCCCAGCGAAGCGTTAGGTACTAACCGATGACAGTTCAGCCGTTGGCACAATCCCAGCAAAGTATCGGATACTGGCCGATGACAGTTCAGCCGTTGGTAAACCCCAGCGAAGCGTCGAGTACTGACCGATGACAGTTCAGCCGTTGGCACAACCCCAGCAAAGTGTAAGGTACTGACCGATTATAGTTCAGCTGTTGGCAGAACCCCAGCGAAGCATCCGGTACTGAACGATGACAGTTCAGTCGTTGGCACATCCCTAGTAAATTATCGGGTACTTGTCGTTGACAGTTCAGCCGTTGGCACACCACCAACAAAGTGTAAGGTACTGACCGATTATAGTTCAGCCATTGGCAAAATCCCAGCGAAGCATCGAGTACTGACCGATGACAGTTCAGCCGTTGGCACAACCCATGCGAAGAGTCGGGTACTGACCGATGACTGTTCAGCCGTTGGCACAACCCCAACGAAGCGTCAGGTACTGACCAATGACAGTTCAGCCGTTGGCAGAACCCCAGCGAAGCGTCAGGTACTAACCGATGATAGTTTAGCCGTTGACACAACCGCAGCGAAGCATCGGGTACAGGCCGATGATAGTTCAGCCGTTGGCTCAACCCCAGCAAAGCGTTAGGTACTAACCGATGACAGTTCAGCCGTTGGCACAACCCCAGCAAAGCGTCCGGTACTGACCGATGATAGTTCAGTCGTTGGCACATCCCCAACGAAGCGTCGGGTACTTACCGATGATAGTTTAGCCGTTGACACAACCCCAGCGAAGCGTTGGGTACTAAACGATGACAGTTCAGCCGTTGGCACAACCCTAGCGAAGCGTCGGGTACTGACCGATGACAGTTTAGCCGTTGGCACAACCCCAACGAAGCGTCGGGTACTGATTGATATCAGTTCAGTCGTTGGCACAACCCCAATGAAGCGTCAGGTACTGATCGATGGCAGTTCAGCTGTTGGCACAACCCCAACGAAGCGTCGGGTACTGACCGATGACAGTTCAGCAGTTGGTAAAACCCCAGCGAAGCGTCGAGTACTGACCGATGATAGTTGAGCCGGTTGCACAACCCCAGCAAAGCGTAAGGTACTAACCGATGATAGTTCAACTGTTGGCAGAACCCCAGCGAAGTATCCGATATTGACCGATGACAGTTCAGTCGTTGGCACAACCCTAGTAAATTATTGGGTACTTGCCGATGACAGTTCAGCCGTTGGCACACCACCAGCAGAGCGTCGAGTACTGACCGATGACAGTTCAGCCGTTGGCACAACCCTAGCGAAGCGTCGGGTACTGACCGATGACAGTTTAGCCGTTGGCACAACCCCAACGAAGCGTCGGGTACTGATTGATATCAGTTCAGTCGTTGGCACAACCCCAATGAAGCGTCAGGTACTGATCGATGGCAGTTCAGCTGTTGGCACAACCCCAACGAAGCGTCGGGTACTGACCGATGACAGTTCAGCAGTTGGTAAAACCCCAGCGAAGCGTCGAGTACTGACCGATGATAGTTGAGCCGGTTGCACAACCCCAGCAAAGCGTAAGGTACTAACCGATGATAGTTCAACTGTTGGCAGAACCCCAGCGAAGTATCCGATATTGACCGATGACAGTTCAGTCGTTGGCACAACCCTAGTAAATTATTGGGTACTTGCCGATGACAGTTCAGCCGTTGGCACACCACCAGCAGAGCGTCGAGTACTGACCGATGACAGTTCAGCCGTTGGCACAACCCTAGCGAAGCGTCGGGTACTGACCGATGACAGTTCAGTTGTTGGCACAACCCCAGCGAAGCGTTGGGTATTGATCGATGACAGTTCAGCCATTGGCACAACCCAGGGAAGCGTCGGGTACTGACCGATGGCAGTTTAGCCGTCCGCAAAACCCCAGCAAAGCGTCAGGTACTTAGCGATAACAGTTCAGCCGTTGGCACAACCCCAATGAAGCGTCGATTACTGACCGATGACAGTTCAGTCGTTGATAAAACCCCAGTGAAGCGTCGATTACTTACCGATGACAGTTCAGCCATTGGTACAACCCTAACGAAGCATCGGGTACTGACCGATAACAGTTCAGTCGTTGGCACAATCCCAGCGATGCTTCGGGTACTGACGGATGACAGTTCAGCCGTTGGCACAACACCAGGAAAGCGTCAGGTACTGACCGATGACAGTTCAGTTGTTGACACAACCCAGCGAAGCGTCGAGTACTGACCGATGATAGTTCAGTCGTTGGGAAAACCACAGCGAAGCGTCGGGTACTGACCGATGATCGTTCAGCCGTTGGCACAACCCCAGCGATGCGTCGGGTACTGACCGATGACAGTTCAGCCGTTAGCACAACCCCAATGAAGCTTCGAGTACTGACCGATGACTGTTCAGCCGCCGGCAAAACCCCAGCGAAGCTTTGGGTACTGATCGATGACAGTTCAGCCATCGGTAAAACCCCAGCGAAGCGTCGGGTACTGACCGAGGATAGTTATGCCGTTTGCACAACCCCAGCGAAGCGTCGAGTAGTGATCGATGATAGTTCAGCCATTGGCATAACTCCAGCAAAGCATAGGGTACTAACCGATGACAGTTCAGCCGTTGGCACAACCCCAACGAAATGTCGGTTACTGATCGATGACAGTTTAGCCTTTGGCACCACCCCAGGGATGTGTCGGGTACTGACCGATGACAGTTCAGCCGTCGACAAAACCCCAGCTAAGCGTCAGGTCTTGAGCAACAACAGTTCAGCTGTTGGCACATCCCCAGCGAAGCGTCGGGTACTAACCGATGACAGTTCAGTCGTTGACACAACCCCAGTGAAGCGTCGGGTACTAACCGATGACAATTCAGCCGTTGGCACAACCCCAGCGATGCTTCGGGTACTGACGGATGACAGTTCAGCCGTTCGCACAAACCCAGCGAAGCTTTGGGTACTGACGAATGTCAGTTCAGCCGTTGACACAACCCCAGCAAAGCGTTCGGTACTGACAGATAACAATTCAGTCATTGACACAAGCCCAGCGAAGCGTCGTGTACTTACCGATGAAAGTTCAGCTGTTGGGAAAACCACAACAAAGCGTAGGGCACTGACCGATGTTAGTTTAGCCGTTGGCATAACCCCAGCGAAGTGCGGGTACTGATCGATGACAGTTTAGCCGTTGGCACAACCCCAATGAACCTTCGGGTACTGACCGATGACAGTTCAGTCGTCACCAAATCCCTAGCGAAGCTTTCTGTACTGATCGATGACAGTTCAGCCATCGGCAAAACCCCAGCGAAGTGTCGGGTACTCACCAATGACAGTTCAGCCGTTGGCAGAACCCCAGTGAAGCGTCTGGTACTGACCGATGATAGTTCAGTCATTGGCACAACCCCAACGAAGCGTCGGGTACTGACGGATGACAGTTCTGCCGTTGGCACAATCCCAGCAAAGCATCGGGTACAGACAAATGACAGTTCAACCGTTGGTACAATCCCATCGAAGCGTCGGGTACTGACCGATGACAGTTCATTCTTTGACACAACCCCAGCGAGGTGTTGACAACTGACCGATGACAGTTCAGCCGTTGGCACAACCCCTGTGAAGCGTTGGGTACTGACGGATGGCACTTCAGCTATTGGCATAACCCCAGCGAAGCGTTAGGTACTGACAGATGACAATTCAGCTATTAGCACAACACCAGCGAAGCGTCAAGTACTGGCCGATGACAGTTCAGCCGTTGGCATAACCCATGCGAAGAGTCAGGTACTGACCGATGACAGTTCAGCCGTTGGCTCAACCCCAACGAAGCGTCGGGTACAGACCGATGACAGTTCAGCCATTGGCAGAACCCCAATGAAGCGTCAGGTACTAACCGAGGATTGTTCAGCCGTTGGCTCAACCCCAACGAAGCATCGGGTACTGGCCGATGACAGTCCAGTCGTTAGCCCAACCCCAGTGAAGCGTCGGGTACTGACCAATGACAGTTCAGCCATTAGCACAACCCCAGCGAAGCGTCTTATACTAACCGATGATAGTTCAGCCGTTGGAACAACCCCAACGAAGCGTCGGGTACTGACCGATGAAAGTTCAGTCGTTGGCACAACCCATGCGAAGTGTCAGGTATTGACCTATGACAGTTTAGCCGTTGGCACAACCCCAATGAAGCGTCGGGTACTGACGGATGACAGTTCAGCCGTTGGCACAACACCAGCGAAGCATAGTGTACTGACAAATAAAAGTTCAGCCGTTGGCTCAACCCCAGTGAAGCGTCAGGTACTGATCGATGACAGTTCAGCCGTTGGCACAACGCAGTGAATCGTTGGGTACTGACCGATGACAGTTCAGCCGGTGGAAAAACTCCAGCAAATCGTCGGGTATTGACTGATGATAGTTCAGTCGTTGGCAAAACCATGGCGAAGCGTCGGGTACTGACAGATGACATTTCAGCCGTTGGCAAAACCCCAGCAAAGAGTCAAGGTAATGATCGATGACAGTTCAGTCGTCGGCAAAACCCCAACGAACATCGGGTACTGATCGATGACAGTTCAGCCGTTGACACAACCCCAGCAAAACGTCGGGTACTGACCGATGACAGTTCAAACGTTGACACAACCCCAGCGAAGCGTCGAGTACTGGCCGATGACAGTTCAGCCGTTGGCACAACTCCAGCAAAGTGTCGGGTACTAACGGATGACAGTTCAGCTATTGGCACAACCCCAGCGAAGCGTCGGGTACGAATTGATGACAGTTCAGCCATTGGCACAACACCAACGAAGCGTCGGGTACTGACCGATGACAATTCAGCCATTGGCACAACCCCAGCGTAGACTCGGGTACTGACCGATGAAGCATCGGGTACTGATTGATGACAGTTCAGCCGTTGGCACAACACCAGCGAAGCGTCAGGTACTCACCGATGACTTTTCAGTCCTTGGCACAACCCCAACGAAGCTTTGAGTACTGACCGATGACAGTTCAGCCGTTGGCAGAACCCCAGCGAAGCGTCCGGTACTGGCCGATGATAGTTCAGCTGTTGGCACAACCCTAGTGAAGCCTCGGGTACTGGCCGATGACAGTTCAGCCGTTGGCACAACCCCAACAAAGCGTCGGGTACTGACCGATGACAGTTCAGCCATTGACACAACCCCAGCGAAGCGTAAGGAATTGATCGATGACAGTTCAGCCATTGGCACAACCCCAGCGAAGCGTCGTATACTAACCAATGACAGTTCAGCTATTGGCACAATACTAGGGAAGCGTCGGGCACTGACCGATGATAGTTCAGCCGTCGGCAAAACCCCAGCAAAGCGCCGGGTACTGATCGATGATAGTTCAGCAATCAGGTAAAACCCCAGCGAAGCGTCGGGTACTGAGCGATGACAGTTCAGCCGATGGCAGAACCCCACCGAAGAGTTAGGTACTGACCGATGATAGTTTAGTCCTTGGCACAACCCCAGCGAAGCGTCGGGTACTGACCGATGATAGTTCAGCCGTTGGCACAACCCCAGCAAAGCGTTGGGTACTGACCGATGACTGTTCAGCCGTTAGCACAACCCCAGCGAAGCGTCGGGTGCTGACTGATGATAGTTTAGCAGTTAGCACAACCCCAACGAAGCATCGGGTACTTACCGATGAAAGTTCAGTAGTTGGCACAACCCATGCGAAGCGTCAGGTACTAACCGATGATAATTCAGCCGTTGGCACAATCCCAACGATGCGTCGGGTACTGACAGATGACAGTTCAGCCATTGGGACAACACCAGCAAAGCGTCGGGTACTAACTGATGACAGTTCAGATGTTGACACAACCCCAGCGAAGCATCGGGTACTGACCGATGACAATTCTGCAATTGGCACAACCCATGCCAAGAGTCGAGTACTGACCGATGACAGTTCAGCCGTTGACATAACCCCAAAAAAGCGTAAGGTACTGAACGATGATAGTTCAGCCGTTGGCAGAACCCCAGCAAAGTGTCAGGTATTGACCGATGACAGTTCAGTCGTTGGCACAACCCTAGTGAATTATCGGGTACTTGCCGATGATAGTTCAGCCATTGGAACAACCCCAGCGAAGCGTCGTGTACTAACTGATGACAGTTCAGCCGTTGACACAACCCCAGGAAAGCGTCGGGTACTGACAGATGACAGTTCAGCCATTGACAAAACCCCAGCTAAGCGTCAGGTACTGACCGATGACAGTTCAGCTGTCGATAAAACCAAAGCGAAGCGTCGGGTACTGACCGATGATACTTCAGCTGTCGATAAAACCACAGTGAATTGTCGGGTACTAACTGATGATAGTTCAGCTGTTGAGAAAACCACAGCAAAGCGTCGGGTACGACCGATGATAGTTCAGCCGTTGGCACAACCCCAGCGAAGTGTCGGGTACTGATCGATAACAATTCAGCCATTGGCATAACCCCAGTGAAGCTTCGGGTACTGACAGATGACAGTTCAGCGGTCGGCAAAACCCCAGCGAAGCTTTGGGTACTGATCGATGACAGTTTATCTGTCCGAAAAACCCCAGCGAAGCGTCGGGTACTGATCGATGATAGTATAGACGTTGGCAAGACCCCAACGAAGTGTTGGGTACTCAACAATGACAGTTCAACCGTTGGCACAACCCCAACAAAGCATCTGGTACTGACCGATGACAGTTCAGCCATTGGCACAACCCCAGCGAAGCGTCGGGTACTGACGAATGACAGTTCTGTCGTTGGCACAATCCCAGCAAAGCGTTGGGTACAGACGGATAACAGTTCAGCTGTTGGTACAATCGCAGAGATGCGTCGGGTACTGACCGATGACAGTTCAGTCGTTGACATAACCCCAGCGAGGCGTCGAGTACTGGCCGATGATAGTTCAGCCGTTGGCACAACCCTAGTGAAGCGTCGGGTACTGACGGATGACAGTTCAGTTGTTGGCATAACCCCAGCGAAGCATCAGGTACTGACTGATGACAGTTCAGCTATTGGCACAACACCAGCGAAGCGTCTAGTTCTGATCGATGACAGTTCAGCCGTTGGCATAACCCATGCAAAGTGTCGGGTACTAAACGATGACAGTTCAGCTGTTGGCGCAACCCCAACCAAGCGTCGGGTACTGATCGATAACAGTTCAGCCGTTGGTAGAACCCCAACGAAGCGTCAGGTACTGACCGATGATAGTTCAGCCGCTGGCACAACCCCAGCGAAGCATCGGGTACTGGCCGATGATAGTTCAGCAGTTGGCATAACCCCAGCGAAGCGTCGGGTACTGACCGATGATAGTTCAGCCGTTAGAACAACTCCAGCAAAGCGTCGGGTACTGACCGATGAATGTTCAGCCGTTGGCACAACCCCAATGAAGCATCTGGTACTGACCAATGAAAGTTCAGTCGTTGGCACAATCCATGCGAAGAGTCAGGTACTGACCGATGACAGTTCAGCCGTTGGCACAACCCCAATGAAGCGTAGGGTACTGATGGATGACAGTTCAACCATTAGCACAACACCAACGAAGGGTCGGGTACTGAACGATGACAGTTCAGACATTGACACAACCCTAGAGAAGCGTCGGGTACTGACCGATGACAGTTCAGCCGTTAGCACAACCCCAGCGAAGCATTGGGTACTGACCGATGACAGTTCAGCCATTTGCACAATGCAGCGAATCATCGGGTAATGACCGATGACAGTTAAGCTGGTGGCAAAACTCCAGCAAATCATCGGGTACTGAATAATGACAATTCACCCATTGGCACAAGCCCAGCGACGTGTCGGATACTGACCGATGACCGTTCAGCCATCGACAAAACCCCAGTGAAGACTCGGTGTAATTACCGATGATAGTTCAGCCGTCGACAAAACCCCAGTTAAGCGTCGGGTACTGATCGATGACAGATCAGCCGTTGACACAACCCCAGCGAAGCCTCGGGTACAGAACGATGACAGTTCAGACGTTGACACAACCCCAGCGAAGCTTCGAGTACTAACATATAACAGTTCAGTCGTTGGCACATCCCCAGCAAAGCGTCAGGTACTGACCGATGATAGTTCAGTCATTGACATAACCCCAGTGAGGCATCGAGTACTGACCAATGACAGTTCAGCTATTGGCACAACCCAAGCGAAGCATCGGGTACTGACGGATAATAGTTCAGCCGTTGGCATAACCCCAGCGAAGCGTCAGGTACTGACTAATGACAGTTTATCTATTGGCACAACACCAGCTAAGCGCTGAGTACTGGTCGATGACAGTTCAGTCGTTGGCACAACCTCAACGAAGCGTCGGGTACTGACCGATGACAGTTCAGCCGTTGGCACAACCCCAGTGAAGCATCGGGTACTGGTCAATGACAGTTCAGCCGTTGGCACAACCCCAGCGAAGCGTCGGGTATTGACCGATGATAGTTCAGCCGTTAGCACAACCTCAACGAAGAGTCGAGTACTGATCGATGACAGTTCTGCCGTTGGCACAACCCCAACGAAGCGTCGAGTACTGACCGATGATAATTCAGCCGTTGGCACAACCCCAGCGAAGCAACGGGTACTGACCGATGACAGTTCAGCCGTTGGCACAACACAACGAATCGTCGGGTACAGACCGATGACAGTTCAGTCGTTGGCACAACCCCAGCGACGTGTCGGGTACTGGCCGATAACAGTTCAGCTGTATGCAAAACCCCAGCGAAGAGGGGGGGTAATGCCCGATGACAGTTCAGCCGTCGACAAAACCCCAGCGAAGCATCGGGTACTGATCGATGATAGTTCTACCATTGACACAACCCCAGCGAAGCGTCGGGTACTGACCGATAACAGTTCAGACGTTGCCACAACCCCAGCAAAGCATCGGGTACTGACCGATTACATTTCAGTCATTGGCACATCACCAGCGAAGCGTTGGGTAATGACCGATGACAGTTCAGCCGTTAGCACAACCCCAGCGAAGTGTCGGGTACTGACGATTGACAGTTAAGCCATTGGCACAACCCCAGCGAAGCTTCGGGTACTAATTGATGACAGTTCAACCATTGGCACAACCCCAGCTAAGCGTCGGGTACTGACCGATGACAATTCAGCCATTAGCATAACCCCAGCGAAACCTCGGATACTGACCGATGAAACGTCGGGTACTGATTGATGATAGTTCAGCTGTTGGCACAACCCAAGTGAAGCGTCGGTTACTGACCGATGACAGTTCAGCCGTCGACAAAACCCCAGCGAAGCTTTGGGTACTGATCGATAACAGTTCAGCCGTCGGCAAACTCCCAGCGAAGCGTCGGGTACTAATCGATGACAGTTCAGCCATTGGCAAAACCCCAGCGAAGCGTCGGGTACTCACCAATGATAGTTCAGCCATTGGCACAACCCTAGCGAAGCATCGGGTATTGACCGATGACACTTCAGTCGTTGATACAACCGCAGAGAAACGTCGGGTACTGACCGATAACAGTTCAACCTTTGGCACAATCCTAGCGAAGCGTCGGGAACTGACGGATGACAGTTCAGCCGTTGGCACAATCCCAGCGAAGCGTCGGGTACTGACGGATGATAGTTCAGCCTATGCCACAACCCCAGCGAAGCGTCGGGTATTGACCGATGACAGTTCAGCCTTTGGCACAACCTCAGCGAAGCGTCGAGTACTGACCGATGACGGTTCAGTTGTAAGACCCCAACTTTTATGAATAAAGATTTAATTTTTTTTATATATTATTTCGAAATAGTAAGGTGTTGATTTGATAAATGTGAAAAGTTATGGGTGAAATGTGCAAATATTTTAAAATGAGCAAGTGGTTATAAAATATTCTTGTTGTCGGAGAATATTCGTTTGGTCGTGGAATATTCTTGTTGTCGGGGAATATTCGTACGATGGCGCAGCTATTAGCGAGCCCCACAACGGAATAATTATCGGATATAGAAAGCGACAGAAATAACCTTTTTATAAAATAACGGCGTAGTTGTTACCGTTAGTACTGTTGAAATACACCGTGGTTAAAATACAGTAATACGCGGTGTTGCACAGTAGCACACGGTATTGCACTGTATTTTGAATTATTGATTCTTACGTGAGAAGGCACTTACTCAATTATTGTTACAGTAATTACTGTTCAATATTTTATATTATTGATTCAATAATTGCATGATATTTTATTGATTCAATAATTGCTACGTTGATATTTTATTTACTCAATAATTGCTACGTTGCTATTTTATATGATTTATTCAATAATGGCTACAGTTGATATTTTGTATTATTGATTCAATAATTGTCACTGCACAGTATTTCACATTATCAACTCAATAATTCATATTATTTGAATAATATTATTAGATAGCATTATTGACAATGTTTAAGGAAGTTATGTCTAGGAGGGGTTATTTAATTGCGCGCCAATAAGGAGAAGTCCTTATCGGAAGACCCCCTCTTTCCTAGGAACGACATGGTTGTCAATATTGTAGTTCTATAATATTATTTGTGAATAATTAATTATTGATTTATATGATAAGAAAATATTTATTTTGTGGATATAAAAGAAGAAATTAGCGCTGATGTGTTTTTATCAGTATTTTGGTGTGGAAAATCATCCGTTTATGGATTTCAGATAATTTATGTTTGGAATTTGGAAAAACTTCCTTCTACAAAGTTGTAGAGAATTAAATTTCCTATGAAAAAACATAGAATTTGTATTTTTCTGATAAAAGGGCTATTTATTATGAATTATTGAAGTTTCAAAAAATAAATATTTTTTTAATGGGTGGGCCCCACTTTTGTTGTTTTGTTGAAAATTTTTGATTTTCTTAGCAGCCGGCGACGGAATTTTTTTTTTTAAAAATATTATTTTATTACTTTAGTCTACTTTGGCATCCTAAATTTTTCCTATAAATAGGGTGCTTAGATTAGAATTGAAAATCACACCAGAATCAGAAGTTTTCTCTCTCTATAATATCGAGCGTATTTTTGTGAGTATTTAGATACTTTGAGTGTTACTATTCAGTGCAAGTTTCCTTCGGTATTATATCCGATATTCTAGTCAGATGTACTATTCTTTTGAGGTAAGGAATGTTATTTTCTTTCGTAAATGATGTTATTCTTTTCAATATTATTATACCAAAATATTATCATGGATTTTATTATGAAATTCTTAATTTTTCCGTCGGGGTTACTATTCACGTATACGGCACTATTAACGTATACGACACTATTCACGAAAAAACTAAATTTTCTTCTATTTGTCCAAATTGTCTGTTATGGTTACTATCTTTGATTGGATCTAAGTTTGAGCTTCATTCTTGAATTTTGCTCCACAAAGTATTATTATGGAATATTCTTGAACTTGAATAAACTAAAATACGAATCCTTAATCTTATCCTTTATTTCACTGGATTCGTTATTTATATTATTTTCATCATCCTCAGTCCTAAGTGGTGTTATAATTGAATATCTTTGGCCTGTAGAGCAAAGATGAATGATTACCTGATGAATATCTTTGGCCGTAGTGCAAAGATGACAGGTGTTGAGATGAACATGACCACTGATGATACAAATGAATATCTTTGGCTTGTAGTGCAAAGATGAATATTTGATTTGAGATGTATATTGATTGATGTTACAGGGATAAAATATTGATGATGAACGGTTATTTTCGCTGCGAATATTGATCTAAAATTGGTTGTCCATTATATTTTATCTGACTTATTGAAGACTAACGATAATTTATTTTCCATTATCTTAGTCATAATATTCTTTACTGGTCTAGTTGAGCTCACCCTTTTCATCTATTGTCCTCTTCAGGAAATGAGAATGTTGCGGGAACTAGTCGGGGGACAGAGTGATGGTCCGAGTTAGAGCAGTAGTAGTCCTCACTATTTATAACAAATAGTGTGATAATAATTGTAATGAGGACTTAGTTTGAATATTAATATTTTCTACATATTTGTATTGACACTCACAGTTGTGTGGTCGTGTTTTGCACGACCGTGTGATATAAAAGTTTGTATTTGGATTCTGTACAATATATTTGGCTACTCAGAATGGGTTGGGTTGGCTGGACCTATTCTAGGGGCGTCACAGTTAGTATCAGTGCTTAGGGATATGATCTCTGGCGGAGATCGGGGAATAGAACTAGGAGGGGAGAGACGAGTAAATCCTTCACTAGTATGTCCTACCTAAGCTTATGTGGTATTTAATTGGTCAGTCGGAGCATAGGGTTAATATGTGAGATGTTATTTGTTTAATTAACCCTTGTTTTATGGCAGTATTTGAGAATGGCAGCTGAGAATGTTAACAACGAAGTGAATGAGACCGTGGAGAAACCTTTATTCACTAACCAGGAGAACGTGCAACAGGAAGGCAATGTTCATCCTGAAAACAACGGTGGTCAGACGATAAAAGATGAGATATTTAGAAGTTTTTTGCAGTTCATGCAAAACTAGACGAGGGAAACTCGTGTGCAAAATACAGGTGGAGATAATAACAACACGCGAATTGTCACTGCCAAGCAGTTCAAAGAATTGGGACCACCAGAGTTTCTGGGAAAGCCGGATCCGATCAAGGCAGAGACGTGGATTAAACAAATTACCAAGATATTTGATGTCTTGGGATGCACGGAGGAACAGAAGGTTCCATTTGCCACGTTTATGTTCCGTGGAGAGGCAGATTACTGGTGGGAATCTATGAAGCGTACCCAGCCTGCCGCATTCAAGATGTCTTGGGAAGCGTTTCAGAAACTATTTAATGACAAGTACTTTCCTGAAAGTATTCGTCATATGAAGGAGGTAGAGTTTATCAGACTCGAGCAAAATAACATGACGGTATCCCAGTACGAGGCTAAGTTCGCGGAGCTGTCCAGGTTTGCACCTCATTTGGTGGAGAATGAGGAACGTATGACGTGGATGTTTCTAAGAGGTTTGAAACCTGAAATACGTTAATACCTCATTTCTCATAAATTTTCTCTATATTCGGATGTAGTGAACAGGGCCCAGTTGTTAGAACGAGATAATGATTATGTTCAACCGAGAGACCACAACCAAGGTCGTACCGGTGGCAGCAGTCATAGGAGCAATGACAACCAGCGAGGAAGAAAGTATGACAGAAGCGGTAACCACTCCGGTGGTAATCGTGGCCATGATAGTAGGAAAAGCGAATCGGGGGAAGATTTCAAGAAGAGAAGGTACAACAATGAGAACGTGAAAACGTCAACATTAGCACCAGCATCAACTGTTTCTAGGGGAGAAGAACGACCACCGATCGTATGCTATAAATACGGGAAAGAGGGACACATCAGCCCAAACTGCCCACAACAGTTCAAGGCATGCTATAACTGTGGAAAAGAAGGACATATAGCTCATGGTTGTCCTGTTGCGAAACCAAGTCCAACGGGGGTGGTGATTCCAAAGGCGGTTTCAGACAAGTCAAAGTCTGTGATTCCTGGAAGAGTGTTTGTCGTGACAGCCCAAAATGCGAGGAACCTACACGAGGTGATTACGGGTAAGCTAATCATAAACTCTTGCGAAGTTTACACCTTGTTAGATACCGGTGCTACCCATTCCTTTATTTCGCCTGCTTGTGCTCAACGTTTGAACATGACTTCTGATAAATTAGACTTTGACTTATCTGTTGAAACTCTGTTAGGAGAAACCTTCGTTACATCTACAGTTTACAAATCTTGCTTGATTCAGATTGGTACCCTTACCTTACCTGTTGATCTTATATCTTTGAAAATACTTGCATTTGACGTGATTTTAGGAATTGACTGGTTAACCACTTATCATGCCAAAATTGATTGTTTTCGTAAGGTTGTTAGTTTTCATATTCCTAATTAACCTGTTGTGCGAATCCAAACCACCAAACCACTAAAATCAGTCAATATCATTTCAAATCACAAGGCTATACGTTTATTGAAAAACGGATGTCAAGCTTTCTTAGCTCGTATCACTGATCTAAACCAGAATACATTAGGTTTAAATGATATTTCCATTGTTAATGAGTTTCCTGATGTATTTCCCGAAGAACTTCCCGGTCTACCCCTAGAACGTGAAGTTGAATTCTTTATTGACCTTGAACCCGAAACAAAACCCATTTCTAAAACCCCATATCGAATGGCTCCTATTGAACTTCAGGAGTTAAAGGTCCAATTACAGGAATTGTTAGACATCAGTTTTATTTGTCCTAGTACGTCTCCTTGGGGTGCTCCTATTTTATTCGTTTGGAGCGAGAAATGCGAGAAGAGCTTCAAAGAGCTCAAGAGAAGACTTATCTCGGCACCTGTTCTGACAATACCATCTGGTTCGGATGGATTTGTTATCTACAGCGATGCTTCGGGCAAAGGGTTAGGATGTGTTCTCATGCAACATGGGAAAGTCATAGCCTATACCTCGCGACAACTCAAAGAATATGAGAGGAATTATCCTACTCATGATCTAGAGTTGGCAGCAGTCGTTTTCGCGTTGAAGATCTGGAGACATTACCTGTACGGAGAGAAAGTGGAGATCTATACAGATCATAAGAGCCTCAAATATTTTTTCACTCAGAAGGAACTCAACATGCGGCAACGACGTTGGCTTGAGCTGTTGAAAGATTACGATCAGACCATCCAATACCATCCTAAAAAAGCGAACGTGGTAGCTAACGCGTTGAGTAGAAGATCATATGTGGGAACGAGTGCGATGATGTCAAGTATACGGGTAGAACCAGCTTTGATTGATAAAGTTAAAGCTGCTCAAGCTATGGATGCGGAGCTGATGAAGATGGAGAAGAAGGTGCAAGAAGGTGCTATTCCAGAAGCAAGAATCGATGAAGAGGGAATACTTCGAGTCAACTCCAGACTTTTTGTCCCTAACGATTCTGACTTGAAGTATAGAATCATGATGGAGGCACACAACACACCATTTGCAATCCATCCCGGGAGTACCAAAATGTATCGTGATCTTCGAAATACATTTTGGTGGAGCAATATGAAGAGAGAGATCGTAGAGTTTATTTCGAGATGTTTGACTTATCAACGTGTAAAGGCGGAGCATCAAGTACCGAATGGTCCATTACAACCACTGGAGATTCCGAAATGGAAGTGGGAACACATTACGATGGATTTCGTTACGGGTCTTTCCAAGGTTTCTCAAGGCACAGATGCGATTTGGGTTATTGTTGATAGGTTAACCAAGTCTGCTCATTTCTTGCCGATACGAGAGGCTTATTCCCTTGAACGTCTTGCTCATATGTATGTGAATGAGATTTCATGGCATGCCAGTATCCATAGTTTCGGATCGTGACCCCAGATTTACTTCACGATTTTGGATCAGTTTGCAGAAAGCTATGGGCACGGATTTACGATTCAGTTCGGCTTATCATCCTCAAACGGACGGACAATCGGAAAGAACTATTCAAACTCTTGAAGATCTATTGAGACTTTGTGTTCTAGACTTCAAAGGGAGTTGGGATAAGTACTTACCATTGGTGGAATTCTCCTACAACAACAGTTATCAGGCAAGTATAGGCGTAGCTCCATTCGAAGCGTTGTATGGGAGAAAGTGTCGTTCTCCAGTATGTTGGAACGAGGTGGGTGAAACAACATTGTTGGGACCGGAGTTAGTACGTATGACTACAGAAAAGATCCAAATGATCCGACAACGGATACAAACCGCACAAGATCGACAAAAGAGTATGCGGATCTTCATCGAAAGGACGTGGAATTTAATGTTGGGGACCATGTGTTATTACGTGTTGCTCCGTGGAAAGGAGTTACGAGGTTTGGCAAGAGAGAAAAGCTCAATCCACGATTCATTGGTCCATTTGAGATTCTTAACCGAGTAGGAAATGTGGCTTATAGACTCGCTTTACCTCCAAGCATGTCTCGTGTTCATAACGTGTTTCACATATTCGTACTTCGTAAATATGTGAAAGATCCAAACCGCATTATTGAGTTAGACCCAGACGAGATAGCTGAAGATTTAACGTACGAGGAGGTACCTGTCAAGATCTTGGATAGGAAGGAGCATGTTCTACGCTCGAAAATTATACCTCAAGTTAAAGTTTTGTGGAGAAACCATGCTATTGAGGAAATGACATGGGAGTTGGAATCGGAAATGAAAGCGAGGTATCCTCACCTTTTCAACATACCAGGTACGTACGTCAATTTCGAGGACGAAATTTCATAAGGAGGGGAGGTTGTAAGACCCTAACTTTTATGAATAATTTAATTTTCTTTATATATTATTTGAAAATAGTAAGGTGTTGATTTGATAAATGTGAAAAGTTATGGGTGAAATGTGCAAATATTTTAAAATGAGCAAGTGGTTATAAAATATTCTTGTTGTCGGGGAATATTCGTTTGGTCGTGGAATATTCTTGTTGTCGGGAAATATTCGTACGATGGCGCAGCTATTTGTGAGCCCCACAACGGAATAACTGTCGGATATAGAAAGCGACAGAAATAACCTTTTTATAAAATAACGGCGTAGTTGTTACCGTTAGTACTGTTGAAATACCCGGTGGTTAAAATACAGTAATACGCGGTGTTGCACAGTAGCACACGGTATTGCACAGTATTTTGAATTATTGATTCTTACGTGAGAAGGCACTTACTCAATTATTGTTACAGTAATTACTATTCAATATTTTATATTATTGATTCAATAATTGCATGATATTTTATTGATTCAATAATTGCTACGTTGATATTTTATTGACTCAATAATTGCTACGTTGCTATTTTATTGACTCAATAATTGCTACGTTGCTATTTTATATGATTGATTCAATAAGGGCTACAGTTGATATTTTGTATTATTGATTCAATAATTGTCACTACACAGTATTTCACATTATCAACTCAATAATTCATATTATTTGAATAATATTATTAGATAGCATTATTGACAATGTCTAAGGAAGTTCTGTCTCGGAGGGGTTATTTAATTGCGCGCCAGTAAGGAGAAGTCCTTATCGGAAGGCCCCCTCTTTCTTGGGAACGACCTGGTTGTGAATATTGTAGTTCTATAATATTATTTGTGAATAATTAATATTAATTTATATGATAAGAAAATATTTATTTTGTGGATATAAAAGAAGAAATTAGCGCTGATGTGTTTTTATCAGTATTTTGGTGTGAAAAATCATCCGTTTATGGATTTCAGATAATTTATGTTTGGAATTTGGAAAAACTTCATTCTACAAAGTTGTAGAGAATTAAATTTCCTATAGAAAAACATAGAATATATATTTTTCTGACAAAAGGGCTATTTATTATGAATTATTGAAGTTTCAAAAAATAAATATTTTTTTAATGGGTGGGCCCCACTTTTGTTATTTTGTTGAAATTTTTTTAATTTTTTTAGCAGCCGGCGACGGAATTTTTTTTTTAAAAAATATTATTTTATTACTTTAGTCTACTTTGGCATCCTAAGTTTTTCCTATAAATAGGGTGCTTAGGTTAGAATTAAAAATTACACCAGAATCAGAAGTTTTCTCTCTCTATAATATCGAGCGTATTTTTGTGAGTATTTAGAAACTTTGAGTGTTATTATTCAGTGCAAGTTTTCTTCGGTATTATATCCGATATTTCAGTTAGAGGTACTATTCTTTTGAGGTAAGGGATGTTATTTTCTTTCGTAAATGATGTTATTCTTTTCAATATCATTATACCAAAATATTGTCATGGATTTTATTATGAAATTCTTACTTTTTTCGTCGGGGTTACTATTCACGTATACGGCACTATTCACGTATACGACACTATTCACGAAAAAACTAAATTTTTTTCTATTTGTCCAAATTGTCTTTTATGGTTACTATCTTTAATTGGATCTAAGTTTGAGCTTCATTCTTGAATTTTGCTCCACAAAGTATTATTATGGAATATTCTTGAACTTGAATAAACTAAAATACGAATCCTTAATCTTATCCTTTATTTCACTGGATTCGTTATTTATATTATTTTCATCATCCTCAGTCCTAAGTGGTGTTATAATTGAATATCTTTGGCCTGTAGAGCAAAGATGAATGATTACCTGATGAATATCTTTGGCCGTAGTGCAAAGATGACAGGTGTTGAGATGAACATGACCACTGATGATACAAATGAATATCTTTGGCCTGTAGTGCAAAGATGAATATTTGATTTGAGATGTATATTGATTGATGTTACAGGGATAAAATATTGATGATGAACGGTTATTTTCGCTGCGAATATTGATCTAAAATTGGTTGTCCATTATATTTTATCTGATTTATTGAAGACTAACGATAATTTATTTTCCATTATCTTAGTCATAATATTCTTTACTGGGCTAGTTGAGCACACCCTTTTCATCTATTGTCCTCTTCAGGAAATGAGAATGTTGCGGGAACTAGTCGGGGGACAGAGTGATAGTCCGAGTTAGAGCAGTAGTAGTCCTCACTATTTATAACAAATAGTGTGATAATAATTGTAATGAGGACTTAGTTTGAATATTAATATTTTCTACATATTTGTATTGACACTCACAGTTGTGTGGTCGTATTTTGCACGACTGTGTGATATAAAAGTTTGTATTTGGATTCTGTACCATGTATTTGGCGACTCAGAATGGGTTGGGTTGGCTGGACCTATTCTGGGGGCATCACATCAGTCGTTGGCACAACTCCAGCGAAGCGTTGGGTACTGACGGATGACCGTTTAGCCGTTGGCATAACCCCAGCGAAGCGTCAGGTACTGGCTGATAACAGTTCAGCTATTGGCACAACACCAGCGAAGCATCGAGTACTGACCGATGACAGTTCAGCCGTTGGCATAACCCATGCAAAGAGTCGGGTACTGACTGATGACAGTTTAGCTGTTGGCACAACCCCAACGAAGCGTCGAGTACTGACCAATGACAGTTCAGCCTTTAGCAGAACCCCAACGAAGGGTCAGGTACTGACCGATGACAGTTCAGCCGTTGGCACAACCCCAGCGAAGTATCAGGTACTGGCCAATGACAGTTCAGCCGTTGGCACAACCCCAGTGAAGCATCGGGTATTGACCGATGACAGTTCAGCCGTTAGCATAACCCCAGCGAAGCGTCGGGTACTGATCGATAACAGTTCAGCCGTTGGCACAACCCCAATGAAGCGTTGGGTACTGACCGATGAAATTTCAGTCGTTGGCACAACCCTAGTGAAGCGTCTGGTACTGATCGATGACAGTTCAACCGTTGACACAACCCCAACGAAGCGTCGGGTATTGACGGATGACAGTTCAGCAGTTCGCACAACACCAGCGAAGCGTCAGGTATTGACCGATGAAAGTTCAGACGTTGACACAATCTCAAGGAAGCGTCGGGTACTGACCGATGATAGTTCAGCTATTAGCACAACCCCAGCGAAGCGTCGGGTACTGATTAATGACAGTTCAGCCGTTGGCACAACCCCAACGATGCGTCGGGTACTGACCGATGACAATTCAGCCGTTGGCATAACCCCAGTGAAGCCTTGGGTACTGACCGATGAAATGTCGGGTACAGATTGATGAAGGTTCAGCTGTTGGCACAACCCAAGTGAAGCGTTGGTTACTGACCAATGACAGTTCAACCGTCGGCAAAACCCCAGCGATGCTTTGGGTACTGATCGATAACAGTTAAGCCGTCGGTAAAATCCCAGCGAAGCGTCGGGTACTAATCGATGACAGTTCAGCCGTTGGCAAAACCCCAGCGAAGCGTCAGGTACTCACCAATTACAGTATGGCTGTTGGCACATCCCCAGCGAAGCGTCGGGTATTGATCGATGACAGTTCAGTCGTTGACACAACCCCAGCGAAGCGTCGGGTACTTACCTATAATAGTTCAACCTTTGGCTCAACCCCAGCAAAACATCGGGTACTGACCCATGACAATTCAGCCGTTGGCACAATGCAACGAATCGTCTGGTACTGATCGATGACTGTTCAGCCTGTGGTAAAATTCCAGCAAATCGTCGGGTACTGACTAATGACAGTTCAGCTGTTGTCACAACCACAGCGACGCGTCGGGTACTGACCGATGACAGTTCAACCATAGGCAAAACCCCAACGAAGAGTCGGGGTAATTACCGATGACAGTTCAGCCGTCGATAAAACCCCAGCAAAGCGTCAGGTACTGATCGATGATAGTTCAGCCGTTGACACAACCCCAGCGAAGCGTCGGGTACTGACTGATGACAGTTCAGACGTTTACACAACCCCAGCGAGGCGTCGGGTACTGACCGATGATAGTTCAGCCATTGGCACATCACCAGCGAAGCGTCGGGTACTAACCGATGATAGTTCAGCCGTTGGCACAACCCCAGCGAAGTGTCGGGTACTGACGGATGACAGTTCATCCATTGGCACAACCCTAGTGAAGCGTCGGGTACTGATTGATGATATTTCAGCCGTTGGCACAACCCCAGCAATACGTCGGGTACTGACCGATGACAATTCAGCCATTGGCACAACCCCAGCGAAGCCTCGAGTACTGACCGATGAAACGTCGGGTACTGATTCATGAAAGTTCAGCTTTTGGCACAACCCAAGTGAAGCGTCGATTACTAATCGATGACAGTTCAGCCGTCAAGAAAACCCCATCGAAGCTTTGGGTACTAATCGATAACAGTTAAGCCTTCAGTAAAATCCCAGCGAAGCGTCAGGTACTAATCGATGACAGTTCAGCCGTTGACAAAACCCCAGCGAAGCGTCGGGTACTCACCAATGACAGTTCAGCCTTTGGCACAACCCCAGCGATGCGTTGGGTATTGACCGATGATAGTTCAGTCGTTGACACAACCCCAGCAAAACTTCCGGTACTGAAAGATAACAGTTCAACCTTTGGCACAACCCCAGCGAAGCATCGAGAACTGACGGATGACAGTTCAGCCGTTGGCATAATCCCAGCGAATCTTCGGGTACTGACGGATGACAGTTCAGCCTATGCCACAACCCTAGCTAAGCGTCGGGTACTGACCGATGATAGTTCAGCCTTTGGAACAACCGCAGCGAAGCGTCGGGTACTGGCGGATGATAAGTCAGCCATTGGCACAACCTCAGCGAAGCATCAGGTACTGACGAATGACAGTTTAGCCGTTGGCACAACCCCAGCGAAGAGTCGTGTATTGGCCGATGACAGTTCAGCCGTTAGCACAACCCATGCGAAGAGTCGGGTACTGACCAATGACAATTCAGCCATTGGCAGAACCCAAGCGAATCGTCGGGTACTGATCGATGACAGTTCAGCCATTTGCACAACCCCAGTGAAGCGTCGGGTACTGACCGATGACAGTTTAGCAGTTGGCAAAACCTCAGTCAGGCTTTGTTTACTAATCGATGATAGTTCAGCCGTTAACTAAACCCCAGCCAAGCGTCGGGTACTAATCGATGACAGTTCAGCCATTGGCAAAATCCCAGCGAAGTGTCGCGTACTCACCAATGATAGTTCAGCCGTTTGCACAACCCTAGTGAAGCATCGGGTTCTGACCGATGATAGTTCAGTCGTTGACACAACCCCAGCGTCGGGTACTGACGGATGACAGTTCAGCCATTTGCACAACCCCAGTGAAGCGTCGGATACTGACGGATGACAGTTAAATCATTGGCACAGCCCCAGCGAAGCGTCGGGTACTAACGGATGACAGTTCAGCCGTTGGCACAACCCCATCGAAGCATCGGGTACTGATCGATGATAATACAGCCGTTGGCATAACCCATGCTAAGAATCAGGTGCTGACCGATGACAGTTCAGTCGTTGGCAAAACCCTAGCGAAGAGTCGGGTTCTAACCGATCACAGTTCAGCTGCGGACAGAACCCAGCGAAGCATCGGGTACTGACCGATAACAGTTCAGTCGTTGGCAGAACACCAGCAAAGCGTTAGGTACGGACCGATGACAGTTCAACCGTTAGCACAATCCCAACGAAGCATCGGGTACTAGCCGATGATAGTTCAGCCGTTGGCACAACCCCAGCAAAGCGTCAGGTACTAACCGATGACATTTCAGCCGTAGGTACAACCCCAGCGAAGCATAGGGTACTGATCGATGAAAGTTTAGTCGTTGGCACAACCCCAGTGAAGCATCGGGTACTGACTGATTACAGTTCAGCCGTTGGCACAACCCCAGCGAAGCGTCGGGACAGACCGATGATAGTTCAGCCGTTAGCACAAAGCCAGCGAAGCGCTGGGTACTGACGGATGACAGTTTAGCCGTTGGGAAAACACAAGCGAAGCGTCGGGTACTGACCGATGAAAGTTCAGCAGTTTGCACAACCCATGCCAAGAGTCGGGTACTGACCGATGACAGTTCAGCCGTTGGCACAACCCTAGCTAAGCGTAAGGTACTGACCGATGATAGTTCAGCCATTGGCAGAACCCCAACGAAGCATCAGGTATTGATCGAAGACAGTCCAATCGTTGGCACAAGCCAAGTGAATTATCGGGTACTTGCCGATGATAGTTCAGCCGTTGGCACAACCCCAGCGAAGCGTCAGGTACTGACCGATAACTGTTCAGCCGTTGGCACAACCCCAGCGAAGCGTCGGGTACTGACCGATGACAGTTCAGCCATTGGCACAACCCCAGCGAAGCGTTGGGTACAGAACGATGATAGTTCGGCCGTTGGCACAACCCCAACGAAGTGTCGGGTACTGACCGATGACAGTTCAGCCGTTGGCACAACCCCAGGGAAGCGTCAGGTATTGACTGACGACGGTTCAGCCGTTTGCAAAACCCCAGCGATGCGTCAGGTACTTACCGATGACAGTTCAGCTGTCCATAAAATCACAGCAAAGCGTCGGGTACTGATTGATAATTGTTTAGCCGTTGGTGAAACCCTAGCGAAGCGTCGGGTACTCACCAATGACAGTTCAGCCGTTGACACAACCTCAGTGAAGCGTCGGGTACTGGCTGATGACAGTTCAGCCGTTGGCATAACCACAGCGAGGCGTCGGGTACTTACGAATGATAGTTCAGCCGTTTCCATAACCCTAGTGAAACGTCAGGTACTGGCTAATGACAGTTCAGCTATTAGCACAACACCAGCGAAGCGTCAAGTACTGACCGATGACAGTTCAGTCATTGGCATAACCCATGCAAAGAGTCGGGTACTGACCGATGACAGTTCAGCCGTTGGCAGAACCCCAACGAAGCGTCAGGTACTGACCGATAACAGTTCAACCATTGGCACAACCCCAGCGAAGCATCGGGTACTGGCCAATTATAGTTCAGCCGTTGGCACAACCCCAGCAAAGCGTCGGGTAGTGACCGATGGCAGTTCAGCCGTTAGCATAACCCCATCGAAGCGTCAGGTACTGATCAATAACAGTTCAGCCGTTGGCACAACCCCAATGAAGCGTTGGGTACTGACTGGTGAAAGTTCAGTCGTTGGCACAACCCATGCTCTGCGTCAGGTACAAACCGGTGACAGTTCAGCCGTTGGCACAACCCAACGAAGCGTCGGGTACTGACGGATGACAGTTCAGCCGTTGGCACAACACCAGCGAAGGGTCGGGTACTGATCGATGACAGTTCAGACGTTGACATAACCCCAGAGAAGCGTCGGGTACTGACCGATGACAGTTTAGCCAATGGAACAACCCCAATGAAGCGTCGGGTACAGATGGATGACAGTTCAGCCGTTGGTACAACCCCAGCGAAGCGTCGGGTACTGACCGATGGCAATTCAGCCGTTGGCACAACCACAGCGAAGCCTCTACTGATCGATGAAACGTCGGTTACTGATTGATGACAGTTCAGCTATTGGCACAACCCAAGTAAAACGTCGATTACTACCCAATGACAGTTAAGCTGACGGCAAAACCTCAACGAAGCTTTGGGTACTGATCAATAACAGTTTAGGCGTCGACAAAATCCCAGCGAAGCGTCGGGTACTAATCGATTACAGTTAAGCCGTTGGCAAAACCCCAGCGAAGCGTCGGGTACTCACCAATGACAGTTCAGCAGTTGGAACAACCCCAGCGAAGCGTCGGGTATTGACCGATGACAGTTCAGTCGTTGACACAACCCCAGCGAAGCGTCGGGTACTGACCGATAATAGTTCTACCTTTGGCACAACCCTAGCAAAGCATCAGGTACTGACCGATGACAGTTCAGCCGTTGGCACAACGTAACGAATCATTGGGTACTGACCGATGACAGTTAAGCCGGTGCCAAAACTTCAGCAAATTGTCGGGTACTGACTAATGACAGTTCAGCCGTTGGCACAATCCCAGCGATGCGTCGGGTACTGATTGATGACTATTCAGCCGTCGGCAAAACTCCAGCGAAGAGTCGAGGTAATGACCGATGACAGTTCAGCCGTCGACAAAACTCCAGCGAAGCGTCGGGTACTGATCGATGATAGTTCAGCCATTGACACAACCCCAGCGAAGCGTCGGGTACTGACCGATGAAAGTTCAGACGTTGAGACAACCCCAGCGAAGTGTCGGGTACTGACGGTTGACTGTTCAGCCATTGGCACAACCCCAGCAAAGCGTCGGGTACTGACCGATGACAGTTCAACCATCGACAAAACCCCAGCAAAGCGTCGGGTACTGACCGATGACAGTTCAGCCATTGGAACATCGCCAGCGAAGCGTCGGGTACTGACCGATGGTAGTTCAGCCGTTGGCACAACCCCAGCGAAGTGTCAGGTAATGACGGATGACCGTTCAGCCATTGGCACAACCTCAGCAAAGCGTCGGGTACTAATTGATTATAGTTCAGTCATTGGTAGAACCCCAGCGAAGCGTCGGGTACTGATCGATGATAATTCAGCCATTGGCACAACCCCAGCGAAGCCTCGGGTACTGATTAATGATAGTTCAGCTGTTGGCACAACCCAAGTGAAGCGTCAGTTACTAACCGATGACAGTTTAGTCGTTGGTAAAACCCCTGCGAAACTTTGGGTACTGATCGATAACAGTTAAGCCGTCGACAAAATTCCAGCGAAGCGTCGGGTACTAATCGATGACAGTTCAGCCGTTGGCACAACCCCAGCGAAGCATCGGGTTTGACCGATGATAGTTCAGTTATTGACACAACCCCAGCGAAGCGTCGGGTACAGACCGATAACAGTTCAACCTTTGCCACAACCCCAGCGAAGCGTCGGGAACTGACGGATGACAGTTCAACCATTGGCACAATCCCAGCGAAGCGTCGGGTACTGATGGATGACAGTTTAGCCGATGCCACAACCCCAACGAACCGTCGGGTACTGACCGATGACAGTTCAACCTTTGGCACAACTGCAGCGAAGCGTCGGATACTGACGGATGACAATTCAGCCGTTGGCATAACTCCAGCGAAGCGTCGGGTACTGGCGAATGACCGTTTTGCCGTTGGCAGAACCCCAGCGAAGTGTCGGGTATTCGCGGATGACAGTTCAGCCGTTAGCACAACCCATGCGAAGAGTCAGGTATTGACCGATGACAGTTCAGCCATTGGCAGAACCCAAGCAAATCGTCGATAACTGACCGATGACAGTTCAGCTGTTGGCATAACCCCAGTTAAGCGTCGGGTACTGACCGATGACAGTTCAGCAGTCGGCAAAACCCCAGTGAAGTTTTGTTTACTGATCGATGACAGTTCAGCCGTTGGCACAACCCCAGCGAAGCGTCAGGTACTGACCGATGATAGTTCAGCCATTAGTACAACCCCAGTGAAGCGTCGGGTACTAATCGATGACTGTTCAGCCGTAGGCAAAACCCCAGTGAAGCTTTGTTTACTAATCAATGACAGTTCAGCCATTGGCAAAACCCCTGTCAATCGTCGGGTACTGATCGATGACAGATTAGCCTTTGGCAAAATCCCAGCGAAGTATCGCGTACTCACCAATGACAGTTCAGCCGTTTGCACAACCCCAGTGAAGCGTCGAGTACTGACAAATGACAGTTCGGTCGTTGACATAACCCCAGCGTTGGGTACTGACCGTTGACAGTTCAGCCGTTGGCACAACCCCATCAAAGCGTCTGATACTGATGGATGATAGTTCAGCCGTTGACACAACCACAGCGAAGAATCGGGTACTAACCGATGACAGTTCAGTCATTGACACAACCCCAGCAAAGCTTCGAGTACTGACCGATGATAGTTCAGCCATTGGCACAACCCCAGCGAAGCGTTGGATATTGACCGATAACAGTTCAGCCGTTGGCACAACCCCAGTGAAGCGTCAGATACTGACGGATGACAATTAAACCGTTGACACAACCCCAGCGAAGCGTCGGGTACTAAACGATGACAATTCAGTCGTTGACACAACCCTAGCGAAGCGTCGAGTACTGACCGATGATAGTTCAGCCGTTGGCACAACCCCAGCGAAGCGTCGGGTACTAACGGATGACAGTTCAGTCGTTGGAACAACCTCATCGAAGCATCGGGTACTGACCGATGACAGTACAGCCGTTGGCATAACCCATGCTATGAATCGAGTGCTGACCGATGATAGTTCAGCTGTTGGCACGACCCTAGCGAAGCGTCAGGTTCTAACTGATCAAAATTCAGTCGCTGGCAAAACCTAACGAAGCGTCGGGTACTGACCGATGACAGTTCAGTCGTTGGCAGAACACCAGCGAAGCGTTAGGTACTGACCGATGACAGTTCAGCCATTGGCATAATCCCAGCGAAGCATCGGGTACTAGCCGATGATAGTTCAGCCATTGGCACAACCCCAGCAAAGCGTCGGGTACTAACCGATGACAGTTCAGCCGTTGGCACAACCCCAGCGAAGCATAGGGTACTGACCGATGAAGGTTTAGCCGTTGACACAAACCTAGTGAAGCGTCGGGTACTGAACTGATTACAGTTCAGCTGTTGGCACAACCCTAGCAAAGCGTCGGGTACTAATCGATGACAGTTTAGCAGTTAACACAACCCTAGCGAAGCGTCGGGTACAGATCGATGACTAGTTCAGCCGTAGGCACAAAGCCAGCGAAACGCCGGGTACTCACGGATGACAGTTTAGCCGTTGGCAAAACACCAACGAAGCGTCAAGTACTGACCGATGATAGTTCAGCAGTTGGCACAACCCATGCCAAGAGTCGGGTACTGACCGATAATAGTTCAGCCATTGGCACAACCCTAGCAAAGCGTAAGGTACTGACCGATGACAGTTCAGCCGTTGGCAGAACCCCAGCAAAGCGAGAGGTATTGATTGATGACAGTTCAATCGTTGGCACAACCCAAGTGAATTATCGGGTACTTGCCGATGATAGTTCAGCCCTTGGCACAACCCCATCGAAGCGTCAGGTACTGACCGATGACTGTTCAGCCATTGGCACAACCTCAGCGAAGCGTCTGGTATTGACCGATGACAGTGCATCCGTTGGCACAACCCCAGAGAAGCGTCGGGTACAGACCGATGATTGTTCATCCGATGGTACAACCCCAGCGAAGTGTCGGGTACTGACCGATTAAAGTTCAGCCGTTGGCACAACCCAACGAAGCGTCGGCTACTGATCAATGACAGTTCAGCCATTGGCAAAAACCCCAGCGAAGCGTCAGGTACTGACCGATGACAGTTCAGCTGTCGACAAAATCATAGCAAAGCGTCGGGTACTAATTGATAACAGTTTAGCCATTGGCAAAACCCTAGTGAAGCGTCGGGTACTCATCAATGGCAGTTCAGCCGTTGACACAACCCCAGCGAAGCGTCGGGTACTGGATGATGACAGTTCAGCCGTTGGCACAACCCCAGCGAAGCGTCGGGTACTTATGAATGACAGTTCAGCCGTTGCCATAACCCTAGTAAAACGTCAGGTACTGGCTGATGACATTTCAGCAATTAGCACAACACCAGTAAAGCGTCGAGTATTGACCGAGGACAGTTCAGCCGTTGGAATAACCCATGCAAAGAGTCGGGCAATTACTGAAGATAATTCAGCTGTTGGCACAACCCCAACGAAGCTGTCGGGTACTGACCGATGACAGTTCAGCCGTTGGCACAACCCCAGCGAAGCATAGGGTACTGACCGATGAAGGTTTAGCCGTTGACACAAACCTAGTGAAGCGTCGGGTACTTACTGATTACAGTTCAGCCGTTGGCACAACCCTAGCAAAGCGTCGGGTACTAATCGATGACAGTTTAGTAGTTAACACAACCCCAGCGAAGCGTCGGGTACAGATCGATGACAGTTCAGCCGTAGGCACAAAGCCAGCGAAACGCCGGGTACTCACGGATGACAGTTTAGCCGTTGGCAAAACACCAACGAAGCGTCAGGTACTGACTGATGATAGTTCAGCAGTTGGCACAACCCATGCCAAGAGTCGGGTACTGACCGATAATAGTTCAGCCATTGGCACAACCCTAGCAAAGCGTAAGGTACTGACCGATGACAGTTCAGCCGTTGGCAGAACCCCAGCAAAGCGAGAGGTATTGATCGATGACAGTTCAATCGTTGGCACAACCCAAGTGAATTATTGGGTACTTGCCGATGATAGTTCAGCCCTTGGCACAACCCCATCGAAGCGTCAGGTACTGACCGATGACTGTTCAGCCATTGGCACAACCTCAGCGAAGCGTCTGGTATTGACCGATGACAGTGCATCCGTTGGCACAACCCCAGCGAAGCGTCGGGTACAGACCGATGATTGTTCATCCGATGGTACAACCCCAGCGAAGTGTCGGGTACAGACCGATGATTGTTCATCCGATGGTACAACCCCAACGAAGCGTCAGGTACTGACCGATAATAGTTCAACCGTTGGCACAACCCCAACAAAGCATTGGGTATTGGCCAATGGCAGTTCAGCCGTTGGCACAACCTCAGCGAAGCATTGGGTATTGATCGATGGCAGTTCAGCCGTTAGCACAACCCCAGCGAAGCGTCAGGTACTGATCGATGACAGTTCAGCCATTGGCACAACCCCAATGAAGCGTCGGGTACTGACCGGTGAAAGTTTAGTTATTGGCACAACCCATACTTAGCGTCAAGTTCTGACAAATGACAGTTCAGCCGTTGGCACAACCCAACGAAGTGTCGGGTACTGATGGATGACAGATTAGCCGTTGGCACAACACCAGCGAAGTGTCGGGTACTGACCGATGACAGTTCAGACGTTGACACAACCCCAGAGAGAAGCGTCGGGTACTGACTGATGGCAGTTTAGTCATTGGCACAACCCCAACGAAGCGTCGAGTACTAATTTATGACAGTTCAGCCGTTGGTACAACCCCAGCGAAGCCTCGGGTACTGACCGATAAAACGTCGGGTACTGATTTATGACAGTTCAGCTGTTGGCACAACCCAAGTAAAACGTCGATTACTGACTGATGACAGTTCAGCCGTCAGCAAAACCCCAACGAAGCTTTGGGTACTGATCGATAACAGTTAAGTCGTCGACAAAATCCCAGCGAAGCGTCGGGTACTAATCGATGATAGTTCAGCCGTTGGCAAAACCCCAGCGAAGCTTCTGGTACTCACCAATGACAGTTCAGCCGTTGGCACAACCCCAGCAAAGCGTCGGGTATTGACCAATGACAGTTCAGTCATTGACACAACCCCAGCGAAGCGTCAGGTACTGACCGATAATAGTTCAACCTTTGGCACAACCCCAGCGAATCATCGGGTACTGACCGATGACAGTTCAGCCGTTAGCACAATGCAACGAATCGTCGGGTACTAACCGATGATAGTTCTGCCGGTGGCAAAACTCCATCGAATCATCGGGTACTAACTAATGACAGTTCAGCCGTTGACACAACCCCAGCGACGCATCTGATCGATGACAGTTCAGCCGTCGACAAAACCCCAACGAAGCGTCGGGAACTGATCGATGACAGTTCAGCCGTTGACACAACCCCAGCGAAGCGTCGGGTACTGACCGATGAAAGTTCACCCATTGGCACATCACCAGCGAAGCGTCGGGTACTTACCGATGACAGTTCAGCCGTTGGCACAGCCCTAGCGAAGCGTCGGGTACTGACCGATGATAATTCAGCCGTCGGCACATCCCTAGTGAAGCCTCGGGTACTGATTGATGATAGTTCAGTATTGGCACAACCCAAGTGAAGCGTCAGTTACTGACCGATGACCGTTCAGTAGTCGACAAAACCCCAGCGAAACGTCGGGTACTCACCAATGGCAGTTCAACCGTTGACACAACCCCAGCGAATTATCGGGTACTGGATGATGACAGTTCAGCCGTTGGCACAACCCCAGCAAAGCATCGGGTACTTATGAATGAAAGTTCAGCCGTTGCTATAACCCCAGTAAAACATCAGGTACTGGCTGATGATATTTCAGCAATTAGCACAACACCAGCAAAGCGTCGAGTACTGACCGATGATAGTTCAGCCATTGGCATGACCCATGCAAAGAGTCGGGTAATTACTGAAGACAGTTCAGCTGTTGGCAAAACCCCAACGAAGCGTCGGGTACTGACCGATGACAGTTCAGCAGTTGGCACAACCCCAGCGAAGCGTCAGGTACTGATCGATGACAGTTCAGCCGTTGGCACAACCCCAACGAAGGGTCGGGTACTGACCGATGAAAGTTCAGTTATTGGCACAACCCATGCTTAGCGTCAGGTTCTGACAAATGACAGTTCAGCCGTTGGCACAACCCAACGAAGTGTCGGGTACTAACGGATGACAGATCAGTCGTTGGCACAACACCAGCGAAGCGTCGGGTACTGATCGTTGATAGTTCAGACGTTGACACAACCCCAGAGAAGCGTCGGGTACTGACCGATGGCAGTTTAGCCATTGGTACAACCCCAACGAAGCGTCGGGTACTGATTAATGACAGTTCAGCCGTTGGCACAACCCCAGCGAAGGGTTGGGTACTGACCGATGACAATTCAGCCGTTGGCACAACCCCAGCGAAGCCTCAGGTACGGACCGATAAAACGTCGGGTACTGATTTATGACAGTTCAGCTGTTGGCACAACCCAAGTAAAACGTCGATTACTGACCGATGACAGTTCAGCCGTCAGCAAAACCCCAACGAAGATTTGGGTACTGATCGATAACTGTTAAGCCGTCGATAAAATCCCAACGAAGCGTCGGGTACTAATCGATGACAGTTCAGCCGTTGGCAAGATCCCAGCGAAGCGTCGGGTACTCACCAATGACAGTTCAGCCGTTGGCACAACCCCAGCAAAGCGTCGGGTATTGACCGATGACAGTTCAGTCGTTGACATAACCCCTAGTGAAGCGTCGGGTACTGACTGATAATAGTTCAACCTTTGACACAACCCCAGCGAAGCATCGGGTACTGACCGATGACAGTTCAGCCGTTGGCACAATGCAACGAATCGTCGGGTACTAACGGATGACAGTTCTGCCGGTGGCAAAACTCCATCAAATCGTCGGGTACTGACTAATGACAGTTCAGCCGTTGACACAACCCCAGCGACGCATCTGATTGATGACAGTTCAGCCGTCGACAAAACCCCAGCGAAGAGTCGGGGTAATGACCGATGACAGTTCAGCTATCTACAAAACCCCAGTGAAGCGTTGGGTACTGATCGATGACAGTTCAGCCGTTAACAGAACCCCAGCGAAGCGTCAGGTACTGACCGATGACAGTTCAGACGTTGATACAACCCCAGCGAAGCATCGGGTACTGACCGATGATAGTTCAACCATTGGCACATCACCAGCGAAGCATCGGGTACTGACCGATGATAGTTCAACCATTGGCACATCACCAGCGAAGCATCGGGTACTGACCGATGACAGTTCAGCCGTTGGCACAACCCCAGCGAAGCGTCGGGTACTGACCGATGATAATTCAGCCGTTGGCACAACCCCAGCGAAGCCTCGGGTACTGATTGATGATAGTTCAGCTGTTGGCACAACCCAAGTGAAGTGTCAATTACTGACCGATGACCGTTCAGTCGTCAGCAAATCCCCAGCGAAGCTTTGGGTACTGATCGATAACAGTTAAGTCGTCGGCAAAATTCCAGCGAAGCGTCGGGTACTAATAGATGACAGTTCAGCCGTTAGCACAACCCCAGCGAAGCGTCGGGTTTGACCGATGACAGTTCAGTTATTAACACAACCCCAGCGAAGCGTCGGGTACTGACCGATAATAGTTTAACCTTTGGCACAACCCCAGCGAAGTGTCGGGAACTGACGGATAACAGTTCAACCGTTGGCACAATCCCAGCGAAGCATCGGGTACTGACGGATGACAGTTCAGCCTATGCCACAACCCCAACGAAGCGTCGGGTACTGATCGATGACAATTCAGCCTTTGGCATAACCACAGCGAAGCATCGGGTACTAACGGATGACAATTCAGCCATTGGCATAACCCCAGCGAAGCGTCTGGTACTGATGAATGACAATTTTGCCGTTGGCACAACCCCAGCGAAGTGTCTGGTATTGGTCGATGACAGTTCAGCCATTAGCACAACCCATGCGAAGAGTCGGGTACTGACCGATGACAGTTCAGCCGTTAGCAGAACCCAAAAAAATCGTCGATAACTGATCGATGACAGTTCATCCGTTGGCCCAACTCCAGTGAAGCGTCGGGTACTGACCGATGATAGTTCAGCAGTCGGGAAAGCCCTAGCGAAGCTTTGTTTACAGATCGATGACAGTTCAGCCGTTGGCACAACCGCCGCGAAGCGTCAGGTACTGACCGATGACAGATCAGCCATTGGTACAACCCAGTGAAGCGTCGGGTACTAACCGATGACTGTTCAGCCGTCGACAAAACCCCAGCGAAGCTTTGTTTACTAATCGATGACAGTTCAGCCATTGGCAAAACCCCTGTCAAGCGTTGGGTACTGATCGATGACAGTTCAGCCTTTGGCAAAATCCCAGCGAAGTGTCGCGTACTCACCAATGACAGGTCAGCCGTTTGCACAACCCCAGTGAAGCGTCGAGTACTGACAGATGACAGTTCAGTCATTGACATAACCCTAGCGTCGGGTACTAATCGATGACAGTTCAGCCGTTGGCACAACCCCAGCGAAGCGTCAGATACTGACGAATGATAGTTCAGCTGTTGACACAACCCCAGCGAAGCATCGGGTACTGACCGATGACAGTTTAGTAATTGACACAACCCAAGAGAAGCGTCGAGTACTGACCGATGATAGTTCAGCCGTTGGCATAACCCCATCGAAGCGTCGGGTACTGACGGATGACTGTTCAGCCGTTGGCACAACCCCATCGAAGCGTCGGGTACTGACTTTTGACAGTACAGCCGTTGGCATAACCCATGCTAAGAATCAGGTGTTAATTAATGAAAGTTCATCCATTGGCATAACCCCAGCGAAGAGTCGGGTTATAACCGATCACAGTTCAGCCGCTGGTTAATAAGTGGTTTTTATATCGCGAATCAGATTCTCTAAAAGCTTAAGACGCTGCTTGTTTTATGTTATTTATTGAGCTTTTATGTATATTTTGTTGTTATTATGCTTATCCTGTATGATGCAGGGCTGTTTAGGTCATTTCCAGCTTAAAGGGGGGCAAAATTGTCATTTTCTACACTCTGACGCCGCAGCGCCAGAGCCTAGCCTTCTCCTCGTGCCGCAGCGCCGCTTCCTTGTTTATGCTGATGTCATTTGCCGCTGCAGCGTCGCTTATACTCCATGTGTTCAGGCCGCAGCGCGAGTGGCGCCGCAGCGTTACCCAATCAGTTATAGTCTCCGCGCCGCAGCGCCGCCTCCAGTGTCTAGCCAGTGTCTCGCTTTTAATGACCTAATAAAAAAGAAAGAGAACATACAACGGGGGAGAAAATAGAAAACAAGTACAGCGGCTAGGACATTAAATGATAGACAGTGATAACAGGGTAGATTAATTAGATTCTAGAAGAGAAAGAAGCTGGTTTTGAGGGGAGAATAGTTATTGCATCCTACACAGCTCAGGAGTTACATGGAGAAGAGAAGACTTGGAGACAGAAAACCTCACAATAGGAGTTTTCTTATTCCAAATCTCTCAGTTATTTGTGTATTACTGAGAAATGTTGAATGTTATATAAATGTGTATTAGCACCATGGTTATGAACTAATTCCTTTTTAGGATTGCAATGTAACCTAGTGTTTAGCCTAATTAACTTTCTCTCCTATTTATATTAATGAATCTTTTTGGGAATGGGTTGTTGTATTTCTTGCTTATTGACTGATTGCTTGATAGAATTTTTGGTAGTGATATTAATGGATATTGAAAATTGGACATTAATATCTGGCTTTTAAAATATAATAACACTTGTTATGCCCTTACCTAAGGGAATGTGTGCATAAACTGCTTAATAGGATAGACATATCTCTATTTTCCTTGTGTAGCCTTGAGACTGAGCTTAATGACCCTAGTCTAGTTATTTTCATCAATAGACATATTGTGATTCAGCTAGCTAGGGATGTGCATTTGGCCTTCGACAGAAGCATATGCGTAGTTCTATTCTCGGCTGACCATTCCTTGATTTGTTTGTAATGTGGAGAGTTAGGAGATTAGGCGACGCATTAGGGGAATTGTAATCCTAACTTGTCTCTCTAGCGCATCTATTTCTCTCACCTCCTTTAGTTGTAATCGCATAGTTTAAAATATCATCTCCAATCACTTGTTTAGATAAGACAGTATAGAACTTACATTAGTATTTGATTTGCAATTAAGACTTCGTCCTCGTGGGTACGACACCCTACTTATCTTATATTACTTGTTGACCGCGTATACTTGCGCGTTAATTGTCGTTACATAAATTAACCAACAAGTTTTTGGCGCCGTTGCCGGGGACTTAGTACTATTTGTTATCAATATTAAAACTAAGTCAATACGATCTTAATTTAGACTGATATTATCTATGTAATTTTCTTTTCAGGTGATCTCTACGGCGTATGCCACCTCGAAGGGGTCGGAAGATAATACCTCTAGATCCCGAGGTTGATAGAACGTACAGACTCCTGCAGAGAGAAAAAGCTCGGGACATACATACTCCTGTTATAATGGCTGAGGAACTTCAGAAATCTTTAAGGGAGCATGCTATGCCTCACATCGCAGATTTGCAAGCGAGTATTCTCAGGCCCGCAATCCAAGCAAATAATTTTGAAATCAAGCCGGACACCATCGAAATGTGCTCCAATATTCAATTTGGGGGATTACCAAATGATGACCCCAATGATCACTTGATGAACTTCTTGGAGATTTGCGATACGTTTAAGTGCAACGGAGTGTCTGACAATGCCATCAGACTCCGATTGTTTCCATTCACCTTGAAGGACAAGGCCAAGAGCTGGCTACATTCACTTCCTTCAGGATCCATTACCACATGGGATGACTTGGCTCAAAAGTTCATGGCGAAGTTCTTCCCACCCACTAAAACTGCCAGGCTCAGGCACGAAATTACCTCTTTTATTCAGTTTGAGTCAGAGTCTTTGTACGACTCATGGGAGCGATTCAAGGATCTTCTAAGAAAATGCCCCCACCATGGATTGCCAAAATGGCTTCCCATCCAGACATTCTATAATGGGCTATCCGGAGCTACTCGTTCGAGTATTGATGCCGCTTCTGGTGGAGTGTTCATGTCTAAGCATATCACACAGCGGGGTATGAATTGGTGGAAACAATGGCGGCCAATAATTATCAATGGCCAAATGACAGGCAGGCCCCTAGAAGAGCAGCAGGAATATATGAGGTTGATCCAGTCACATAATTAGCGGCTCAGGTTGCAGCGCTAACAAAAAGACTCGACACTATGGGAGTGAAAGTTGTGTAGAATGTTCAGAGTGTCGCAGTGTTGTGTGAATTATGTCAAGGGAGCCACCCAACTGATCAGTGTGCCATAAGCCCCGAGTCAGTTCAATTTGTTTCCAACTACGGGCGGCAGCAAAATGCAAGTCTCCCTACTCATTATCATCCGGGCTTGAGGAATCATCTAAACTTTTCTTGGGGCAACACAAATAACCATCAAGCACAACCTCTGACCACCAGGCCTAATTTCTCAAACCCTCCGGGTTTTCAAACTCAAAATCAGTATAACCAACAACCACAGAGTTCTCATAATCAGTTCCACCATCCACCACCTCAATAGGAAAGAAAACCTAGTTTGGAAGATCTCCTGTCATGATATATTTCCCAAAGTGAGACAAGGAGCAGTAATCAAGAAGCTTCCATCCGGAACCTTGAAGTCCAAATGGGACAGTTAGCCTCTGCTTTGAATAGTCGACCGCAAGGCACTTTGCCGAGTGACACTGATGTCAACCCGAAACGAGATGGGAAGGAACACTGCAAAGCAGTTACACTACGGAGTGGGAGAACTATAAATGAAAAGGGTGGAGAGAGTCCTGTAGTGCAAGAAGAAGTGACTATAGAGGAACCTATTGTGGAACAGAGTGATGATAAGTTTGGGGGTGAGGTAAATGCTCAAGAAAGCCCTTCATCACCAACCCCTACAGTGAACACAGCTAATCCTCATATCCCACAGTTGCCATTCCCCCAGCGCATGCAGAAACAAAAGCTTGATAAGCAATTTTCTAAGTTTTTAGAAGTGTTCAAGAAGCTTCACATAAACATCCCGTTTGCAGAGGCGTTGGAGCAAATGCCGAGCTATATCAAATTCATGAAAGACATATTGTCGAAGAAGAGGAAAATGGGAGATTACGAAACAGTGGCTCTGACAGAGGAATGCAGTGCTATTGTACAGAACAAGCTCCCGCCAAAACTAAAAGATCCTGGAAGTTTCACGATTCCATGCACTATCGGGGACCAATTCATTGGCAAGGCCTTATGTGATTTGGGGGGCGAGTATAAATTTGATGCCTCTGTCAATATATAAGAAGCTTGGGCTGAATGAAGCCAAACCCACAAGTGTTACCTTGCAATTGGCGGATAGATCTCTCACTTACCCGAAGGGGATAGTTGAAGATGTGCTTGTCAAGGTAGACAAGTTAATCTTTCCAGCGGACTTTATTGTCCTGGACTTTGAGGAAGACCGGGAGGTCCCGATAATACTGGGCAGACCATTTTTAGCAACGGGGAGAACCCTTATAGATGTGCAGAAAGGGGAGCTGACTATGAGAGTACAGGATCAGGAAGTAACTTTCAATGTGTTTAGGGCAATGAAATATCCGAACACTCCTGAAGACTGCTTCCAGATTAAGGTGATTGATGATACAGTCAGGGAAGTATTCTCAGAAATATGCATTATAGACCCTTTAGAAGCTATACTAACAGGTACCAGTCCTATGGAAGAAGCCACCCATGTTGAATGTGCTAACTGGCTAGATATACCCCAGAGATCTACACAGTTCCAAAGATAGTTTGAGTCTCTGAATGATCCAGAAGCATCTACTTCCAAGGCCCAGCCATCAATTATAGAACCTCATGTCCTCGATTTAAAGCCCTTGCCCAATCATCTAAGGTATGCATACTTGGGGATATCATCCACTTTGCCTGTTATAATATCTGCATCGTTAGATGAAGGCCAGGAAGAGAAGCTACTGCTAGTGCTTAAACAGTATAAAACGGCACTGGGGTGGTCGATTTCAGACATTAAAGGGATCAGCCCATCCCTTTGTATGCACAAAATTCTACTGGAGGAAGGATCCAAGCCAACCATTGAACATCAGAGGCAGTTGAACCCAATAATGAAAGAGGTGTTCCGGAAGGAAATCATTAAGCTGCTAGATGTGGGCATTATCTACCCTATCTCGGACAGTCCTTGGGTCAGTCCCATTTAGTGCGTGCCAAAAAAGGGCGGCATGATGGTAGTAGCCAATGAGAATAACGAGTTGATTCCAACCAGAACGGTGACCGGATGGAAGGTATGTATGGACTACAGGAAGTTGAACAAGTCCACCTGTAAGGATCACTTCCCTCTGCCATTCATTGATCAGATGCTCGATAGACTTGCTGGGCATGCCTTCTATTGTCTGCTAGATGGTTATTAAGGATATAATCAAATTTATATTGCTCCTGAAGATCAGGAGAAAATAACATTCACATGTCCGTATGGGACCTTTGCCTTTCGAAAAATGTCCTTTGGGTTGTGTAACGCTCCTGCAACATTCCAACGTTGCATGATGTCCATCTTCTCTGACATGGTCGAAAAGACCCTCGAGGTTTTCATGGACGATTTTTCTGTATTCGGGAGTTCATTTGATAACTGTCTGGTGAATTTGACGGTCGTTCTCCAAAGATGTGTTGAAACTAATCTTGTATTGAATTGGGAGAAGTGCCACTTCATGGTCAAGGAGGGCATTATTCTGGGCCACAGAGTATTTGATAGTGGTATCGAGGTAGACAAGGCTAAAATTGATGTCATCAATAGTCTACCACCGCCTACATCAGTGAAAGGGGTTAGGAGTTTTCTTGGGTATGTAGGATTCTATAGGCGGTTTATCAAGGACTTCTAAAGAATAACCAAACCGCTATGTCCACTATTGGAAAAGGATATGCCTTTTCAGTTTGATGAAGCCTGCCTCAGAGCATTTGAACTATTAAAGGAAAAACTCATTTCGACTCCTATTGTGGTAGCTCCTGATTGGACTTTCCCATTTGAACTCATGTGTGACGCCAGCGATTTTGCTATTGGGGCAGTGTTGGAGCAGAGAAGGGACAAAGTGTTCCACACGATCTACTATGCCAGCAAAACATTATCTGATGCTCAGTTAAATTACACCACAACCGAGAAGGAACTGCTGGCAGTGGTTTATGCTTTCGACAAATTCCGTTCCTACCTCATTGAAATAAAAGTGACCGTGTACACAGACCATTCGGCCATCAAATATCTGATAGAGAAGAAAGATGCAAAGCCTAGGCTGATAAGGTGGGTCCTTCTTCTACAGGAGTTCGATCTGGAGATCCACGACAAAAAAGGGACAGAAAACCAGGTAGCAGATCACTTGTCGAGGTTGGAAAATCCTCCTCATTCGGGAGATGCAATCAAAGACATCAATGATTTCTTTTCGGATGAACAACTATTTGGCATCCAAAGCAAAGCCCATTGGTATGCGGACTTTGCTAATTTCGTTGCTTGTCAAGTGCTTCCTCCCATCTTGAACTATCAACAGAGGAAGAAATTCCTAAATGATGCAAAACAATACTTTTGGGACGAGCCCTTTTTATTCAAACAGTGTTCAGATCAGATTCCTCAAATTATAGGAGGACATTTTGGGGGACAAAGAACTGCTTCTAAAGTACTCCAATCTGGGTTTTACTGGCCTACCCTGTTCAAAGATGCACACCAATATGTGTCGCACTGTGATAGATGCCAAAGGGTAGGAACCATCTCAAAAAGGCATGAAATGCCTCTGCAGAATATCCTTGAAGTAGAGTTATTTGATGTATGGGGTATTGACTTCATGGGTCCATTCCCGTCTTCCTACAACAATCTCTATATTCTTGTTGCGGTTGATTATGTCTCCAAATGGGTAGAAGCAGTCGCCTTGCCTTCTAATGATGCTAAGGTGGTGCTTAATTTCTTAAGAAAAAATATTTTCACTCGCTTCGGCACTCCTTGGGCAATAATAAGGGATGAAGGGTCATATTTTTGCAACAAATATTTCGAAGCCCTTCTTGCTAAGTATGGGGTGACCCATAAAATAGCCACAGGTTATCATCAGCAGACAAGTGGCCAAGCAGAGATCTCTAATCCAGAAGCTAAGCGTATCTTGGAGAAGATTGTTAACCCTAATCGGAAAGACTGGTCAAAGAAGCTTGGTGATGCCTTGTGGGCATACCGCACCGCTTATAAAATGCTAATCGGAATGTCTCCGTATAGACTTGTTTATGGCAAGGCTTGTCATCTTCCTGTGGAGCTAGAGCACAACGCATATTGGGCTATCCAAAAGCTAAATTTCGATATGGATGCAGCGGGTGAACGAAGACTATTACAACTCAATGAATCAGACGAGTTTCGTCTGCATGCGTATGGAAAAGATAAATTGTATAAAGAAAAGATAAAGCGGTGGCATGACAAGAAAATTGTCGAAAGGAACTTCGAACAGGGCCAGAAGGTGCTTCTTTTTAACTCTCGGCTGAAATTATTCCCGGGGAAGTTGAAGTCCCGATGGTCGGGGCCGTTCACAATTGCTAAGGTGTATCCTCATGGGGCTATTGAGGTCAAAGACCCTCATTCAGACAAAATCTTCAAAGTCAATGGACAACGTTTAAAACACTATTGGGGCAGCAAGGTCGACAGTCAAAACACCTCCATCACCTTGGGAGACCCGGTGTAAGGCGGGGTGAAAGTCGAGCCGACGACTCTAAATCAAGCGCTTGATGGGGAGGCAACCCCATCTCAGTATCAAAAATACCCTTATTGTTTTCATTCAGTGTTGTTTTCTTTAGTTATCATTAGTGCATTTGGTTTTCCTTAGAATAATTATAGATGCTGAGTTAGTATGTTAGCATGTAGGTTAATGGTTGGTATAATTGTCAGTATGATTAGTTTGTGTTGATTTAGTAATTTGGATGTTTGCTGTGCAGGAAATCAGAAGGCCGCACCGCAGCGCCAAGAGCTTAGCTAAGTTTCTCGTCGCAGCGCCATGCTCATTATTTCAAAATTCTCCATCGCGCCACAGCGCCAGTTCCTTTACAAATTATCCGGCCGCGACGCCGGCTTATGCTGGAAGCTACTGGAGAGTTGCGCTGCAGCGTTGAGGCCTTCGTAATTCTTTGCACTGCAGCTCCAAGAAGTCGCGCCGCCGCACAGAGAATGACGCCGCAGCGCTAATATAAATCTAACTCGCGCCGCAGCGCCATGCACCACGCTGCAGCGCCAGTGCCGTGTTTTTGAGTTTAAACGAGGCTTTTGGGATTCAGGTTGCAGCAGTTCATGTATCTCCCCTCTTTTCTCTCACACACTTCTCCCCTTCTTCCAAGCAGTTCGACAAATCAACCGTCCCCCTTTCAGTTTCTGACCGTTCGGGGCCATCAACCGTCCTGCAGTTACTTCTCCTTCATCCTATTTATATCCTATTTGAGGTAAAGGAATTCTTCAGAGCCAGAGTTAGATTTTCGTTTGTTAAGTTTCTTTTTGTTGTCTTTGTAGTTTTGTTGGTAATGGGTTCAAAGCGTCCTCGCACTAGTATAGGTCCTCCTCCATCATCTAGAACCCCTCCTCCCCTTTGAGATGCTGTAAAATTCCCAAGTGAGGAAGCCTGGAAGCGATATGCCCAAAATTTTTCAAAGAGGAGTTTGGTGCCTGAAAGAGGGCTAAGGCCAGATGGCAAGACGGACGGCGATATGAATTCCATGATTGTGGCTATGAAATGGATTCACTTCACCAAGCCACCCGAATCTGTACTTATTTAGGTGGTAAAGGAATTCTACAGAAATGCTAATGCTGATGGTCCTGCAACAGTGCCGGTTCGGGGTAAGTTGATCAAATTTGACAGTCGTACCATCAATACTGTGTATGGGACTCCAAACTACGATGGTAAGGATTATCTGGAGTCTGGGATGCAGAGTTATAGTGCAGATGAGATTATAACCAAGCTCTGCAAGCCTGGTACCATTTGGAAAACCAATGAATTCCATTGTGAAAAGACCTCTTTCCCCCATCAAGCCTTAAGCCGTTATAGTAAGGCGTGGTACTCCTTCATTTGTGCCAATATCATGCCAACACGCCACCTGAACGATGTAACAAGAGAGAGGGCAGTGTTGCTGTATGCAATTGTTATGGGACTGAAGGTTAATGTGGGGGTGCTTTTCCAGGATTCAATTAAGAAGGCCATCAGGAGCAACGTCAATTTCGGACTCCCTCACCCGTCGTTGATCACACGTCTATGCAAAAGGACGGGTGTGGTATGGGAGAAAGACAATATCACTCAGCCGCCTATGGCTGTCATTGATCATCATGTTATAGCCCGATATGGAGTATGGGATGGGGGACCTCCGTCGCACCAAAAAGGTCAGGGCTATTTGCCTGGGCCTCTGCCGCCTCCCTCATCTGAGGCTGGTACCTCCGCTCAAGCGCCTGAGCCCCCTTCTTCTGAGGCTATACCACCCGGGGCCCTGACAGAGATTTTGAGCAGCCTTAACTTTCTCCACTGCAAGGTTGATACGGTGTCTCAATGGCAGAGCCAATTCAATCACTATCATGCGGAGTTCGTAAATACAGTTTCCAGTATTTATTATGCCCAGGGAGGAGATAATGCAGAGTCCATGCCCTTTCAATTTCCAGAGCCTCCAATTTTTGCGCGTTATCCACCGCCACTCCCTGCCAGAGGAGAGGATCGCGAGGAGGAGCCAGCGGGTGCCGATGATGATGGCGATGATGATGGCGGCGATGATGATGCTCCAGAGGGTGAAGGCCAGTGAGGACATTGGCAGATTTCAAGTTTGGGGGTATCTGAGATTCCTTTTTAAGTATTATTATATATGAATTGTTGTTATGTTTCTTTTGGGCGGTATAGCCCCAGACTATGTTTTTGTTATATGCTATGTTTGTGGATGTTTTTGGTTTATTTTTGGATGCTTGTTTAGATGCATTGGTGCGTTGGTTTTATTAAGTATATAAATGAATGTTTTGGTTTATAATATTTGAATACTTGTGTTTTATTTTGTATATAGTATTTTGCGTTCGCATTAGCTTTCATGTCATTTTTGGTTGTTGTGTTTATAGCCATATTTTGGGGATTGTGCAGATAATTGGTTTACTTGATGCCATGAGTTATGACTTTTCCTTATTTGGGCAGGGTGCTGTTTCTGTTGTTACTTCAGGCCTAAATCATTTTGATTCCCCCTTTTACCCCGTTCTGTAACTGTAAATATGCTGGGTGAGGGTGTTATAGCTGTTAATTTTTGATCGTGGCTAATGACAGGCGCCAAGTAGTTATGGCTGTCTCTTAGAGTCGTGTCAATCATGTATGAGTTAGGGGTTGTTAATCGATAAGTTGAGACTATTATTGATTCATCCTTCTTAGCTAGAACCGTCCAACTGTGTTAACTAGTTATTTTTTCGATTTTAGTTCACGCGTTTATTGCTTTGAGAGTATGTCATTCTTATAATCTTTAATTTCTACAAGGTAATAAAAGACTTAGGCGCTCTTACAGTTTTGGATCTTGGACTCTGGCATGTTGTAAAGTAAAATAAAAATAAAATAAATTGAAAAGGAGATTGATTATCGAAAGTCTTGCGGTGGGTCGAGATGGAGCGTAAAACGCGCTTGCCTATAAACGCTGGACCGATGTTGAGATAGAGCATAAAATGCACTCGTCAAATAATCTTCAGATTTCGTAAAGTCTAATTTGGCTTATGTTGATTACGTGGCCTTTGCTGCTCGAGTAATTAGATTTATAGGGGTGTTCCACACCTAGTGCCCTAAAGTCATCTGGCTTGGGAGTCACTGATCAAAAGCTCATTAATGGGTAGCTCTGTTTAGCCTAAGGTAATTAAGGACTGTCCGAGTCAGATTTTACAGTCTTCATGCTAGAGCCTTTTGATCTTTTCCTGTGCTTGTATCTTAGTCTTAATGCTTATTGATTGTTTAAGTTGCGATGCATACTGGTTTTAGCAATCGACTGTGCGAGTTTATTTGAGTTATAATTAGTTAGGATGGTTGGTATTCACACACATATAGAATGGATCGAGTACAGTCTCATGCTTGCAAATTTGATTTTAAGCCCCCTTTCATGTCAGTGTTTGCCCTATTCTCAGAGAGGCTCAATAATTACGCTTAGAAGCCGTGGTATTATTCTATAGTAGTAGTTTTCATTCGCGTCTTCCAGTAGTGTAGGCGTGGATGTTAGATAGTTTACTTTAGGGCAAGCAAAAGCTTAAGTTTGGGGGTATCTGATAAGTGGTTTTTATATCGCGAATCAGATTCTCTAAAAGCTTAAGACGCTGCTTGTTTTATGTTATTTATTGAGCTTTTATATATATTTTGTTGTTATTATGCTTATCATGTATGATGCAGGGCTATTTGGGTCATCTCCAGCTTAAAGGGTGGCAAAATTGTCATTTTCTACACTCTGGCGCCGCAGCGCCAGAGCCTAGCCTTCTCCTCGCGCCGCAGCTGCAGCTTCCTTGTTTATGCCGATGTCATCTGCCGCTGCAGCGTCGCTTATACTCCTTGTGTTCGCGCCGCAGCGCGAGTGGCGTCGTAGCGTTACCCAATCAGTTATAGTCTCCGCGCTGCAGCGCCGCCTCCGATGCCTAGCCAGTGGCTCGCTTTTAATGACCTAATAAAAAAGAAAGAGAACATATAGCGGGGGGAGAAAATAGAAAACAAGTACGGCGGCTAGGACATGAAATGACAGACAGTGATAACAGAGTAGATTAATTAGATTCTAGAAGAGAAAGAAGCTGGTTTTGTGGGGAGAATAGTTATTGCATCCTACACAGCTCAGGAGTTACATGGAGAAGAGAAGACTTGGAGACAGAAAACCTCACAACAGGAGTTTTCTTATTCCAAATCTCGCAGTTATTTGTTTATTACTGAGCAATGTTGAATGTTATAGAAATGTGTATTAGCACCATGGTTATGAACTAATTCCTTTTTAGGATTGCAATGTAACCTAGTGTTTAGCCTAATTAACTTTCTCTCCTATTTATATTAATGAATCATTTTGGGAATGGGTTGTTGTATTTCTTGCTTATTGACTGATTGCTTGACAGAGTTTTTGGTAGTGATATTAATGGATATTGAAAATTGGACATTAATATTGTGACACCCCCAAATCCGGGTACTTCAATTTCCACGGGACTTGGTGTTCACTGTACAAATATCATCTATCTATCTACACATAAAAATGCAAACCATGAAATAAATAGAAATAATCCTCCCCTTATGGGGTTACAATATCTGAAAGTAAATACATCAATCCCAGGTAATACTAACCATAAACATCTGTGCGGAACATAAACAAATAAATAGTCTTACACAACTTTAACATAGAGCTGAAACATAAACATATAAAATAAACAACAAGTCTTCATCACTGTTGACCTTGCCCTTACCTTTGCAAGTAGAAGGCTCGTTGGACCTTTCGTTCTTAACTGCAATGTTATTATTACGCAAGAGTGAGCACGATTGCCCACAAGTATAATAATATGACAACAATATAATAACATGCGAGTGAATCAAAGACCTCTGAATAAAGAAACTCAACTTTTGACTCGAGGATAAATAACAGGAATCAAAAGAACATCTGAGGGTTATAAGACCTCGAACTATGTCCTAGGTTGTAAAGTGTTAAACTTCAAACCTTTAACAGTCATAAGACTATAGACTCTACTTCTCGTACTTAGGGGAATCAGCCCTTAGTACCATACTGTGCACAATATCTCAACGCTAAAGCGTAATTAGTCCCCTTTACAGGGTTGTTCATCTCAGTTTTGACATCAGAGTCCGCACCAAAGGAAGTTTGGTTTGGATAAGCTCAATAAGTATTCTAGAATTTGAAACGTTCATCAACTATGAACTAGTCGAATCAATAAGGGTTCACTAGTCCTATAAGATTCAACAATAACATCGATATTCAATTTGAACAATAAATCTCAAGAGTATACAATCGAATAAGTATTGTTTAACTGAAGTAATACTTAAAGGAATAACAATATCTCATATGAAAATCTTAACTTGAATAAACAAGGATAAGAACTTGCTCGATGTAAAAATAAGGTTTGATTTTAGGAAACTTGTAAAATATTAGACAAGTTTAAGGATAGGAAACTTGCCTTTTGCACAAGCTACAAATATAATTAGAATTCACTTCCTCAACGTCCTACACATTACATTATGTATACGACATCGATTAGTTTTCATAACTACCATGTTTAACTGTTGAACTATTCACTTAAGTTCGACTTACAACTTGGTTTATAATATTACTCAATGGCTAACCACATAACATGAATGTAAACTCACAACATGCATATCACACATGTATAATGATATTATTACATGAATTCGATTATTTTAATTTATTCATACCAAATACAAAATATGTTATAATGATATTATAACACATATATAAACATATAATCAAAAATTGCTAATTTTTCCCATACACAGAGAACTCAGAATATATGTTCATGAAGGAAACATAGTACGTGAAATAAAACTGGGACAAAGGAATTACCCCTTGTAAACTCTGTGAAGATGATGATATGGGCTTTTAGAATCTACCACACTGCTTCTTCAACTCTCAATTTACTCTCAACTTTCTTTTTTTTTATAAAAAATTTCTCTGAGTTTTCTCTCTGAAGTATACGATATATAATATAATATGAACTGATGCAGATATATAAGTTATACGTATAGTTAATAGTCGTGGGTTGTGGGTCGTCAGTTAATCCCATAATGGGTTAACTGGCTCCAACCCCCACTAAGGCCTTGTTTGCTTGTCCCTTATAATGTCCTTTTTCTTTTATTTTAATAAAACTCTTATTATATAGTTAATCGTCACACTTCTAATTAATCAATTAATGTTATTTAAATTAAATAGCATAAATCCACATTAAATCACATAGTCACATAATTAAAATTCTTATTTATTAATTATGTCAAATCATAAATCTCTAATTAATTATTAAATTAATTAGAATACATTATGCTTATTAATTAATATATTAATCAATAAGCTCAATTAAATACATACTTTGAATATAAAAATCTACCACATTAATTTAACTAATGTAACACATATAATTAAATTAATCTATCACAATTTCATCAATTAATTATTTAACTCAATAATTAAATCATCGAAAAATATTTATTTAATTCAATAAATATTCAAATTAAATTACAAAAATCTTGTTCGTCACAAATATCTGACTTTTAAAATACAATAACACTTGTTATGCCCTTGTCTAAGGGAATGTGTGCACAAACTGCTTAATAGGATAGACATATCTCTATTTACCTTGTGTAGCCTTGAGACTGAGCTTAATGACCCTAGTCTAGTTATTTTCATCAATAGACATATTGTGACTCAGCTACCTAGGAATGTGCATTTGGCCTTCGACAGAAGCATATGCGTAGTTCTATTCTCGGCTGGCCATTCCTTGATTTGTTTGCAATGTGGAGAGTTAGGAGATTAGGCGACACATTAGGGGAATTGTAATCCAAATTTGTCTCCCTAGCGCATCTATTTCTCTTACCTCCTTTAGTTGTAATCGCATAGTTTAAAATATCATCTCCAATCAGTTGTTTAGATAAGACAATATAGAACTTACATTAGTATTTGATTTGCAATTAAGACTTCGTCCTCGTGGGTACGACACCGTACTTATCTTATATTACTTGTTGACCGCGTATACTTGCGCGTTAATTGTCGTTACATAAATTAACCAACAAGTTTTTGGCGCCGTTGCCGGGGACTTAGTACTATTTGTTATCAATATTAAAACTAAGTCAATACGATCTTAATGACCGATGATAGTTAAATGTCGTTACATAAATCAACCAACACTGGCTGAGCCCCAGCGAAGCGTCGGGTATTGACCGATGACAGTTCAGTCATTGGCAGAACACCAGCGAAGCGTTAGGTACTGACCGATGACAGTTCATCCGTTGGCACAATCCCAGCGAAGCATCGGGTACTGGCCGATGATAGTTCAGTCGTTGGCACAACCCCAGCAAAGCGTCGGGTACTAACCGATGACAGTTCAGCCATTGGCACAACCTTAGCGAAGCGTTAGGTACTGACCGATGAAAGTTCAGTCGTTGGCATAACCCCAGCGAAGCGTCGGGTACTGACCGAATACAGTTCTGCCGTTGGCACAACCCCAGCAAAGCGTCGGGTACTAACCGATGATAGTTCAGCAGTTGGCACAACCCCAGCGAAGCGTCAGGTACTGATCGATGACTGTTCAGCCGTTGGCACAAAGCCAGCGGAGCATCGGGTACTGACTGATGACAGTTCAGCCGTTGGAATAACACCAGCGAAGCGTCGAGTACTGTTCGATGGCAGTTCAGCTGTTGGCACAACCCATGCCAAGAGTCGGGAACTGACCGATGACAGTTCAGGCGTTGGCGCAACCCCAGGAAAGCGTAAGGTACTGACCGATAATAGTTCAGTCATTGGCAGAACCCCAGCAAAGCGTCAGGTATTAACCGATGACAGTTCAGTCTTTGGCACAACCCTAGTGAATTATCGGGTACTTGCCAATGATAGTTCAGCCGTTGGCACAACCCCAGCGACGCATCGGGTACTGACCGATGACAGTTCAGCCGTTGGCACAACCTCAGCGAAGTGTCGGGTACTGACCGATGACAGTTCAGCCGTTGACACAACCCAGTGAAGCGTCGGGTACAGACCGATGACAGTTCAGCCGTTGGTACAACCCCAGCGAAGTGTCGGGTACTGACCGACGAAAGTTCAGCCGTTGGCACAACCCCAGGGAAGCGTTGGGTACTGATTGATGATAGTTCAGCCGTTGGTAAAACCCCAGCGAAGCATCAGGTACTGACCGATGACAGTTCAGCTGTCGACAAAACCACAACGAAGCGTAGGGTACTGATTGATAACAGTTTAGCCGTTGGCAAAACCCCAGTGAAGCGTCGGATAGTCACCAATGACAGTTCAGTCGTTGACACAACCCCAGCGAAGCGTCGGGTACTAACTGATGACAGTTCAGCCATTGGCACAACCCAACGACGCGTCGGGTACTGACCGATAACAGTTCAGCCGTCGACAAAACCCCAGCGAAGAGTCGGGTACTGACCGATGACAGTTCAGCTATCGACAAAACCCCAGGGAAGCGTCGGGTATTGATCGATAACAGTTCAGCAGTTGGCAAAACCCCAGCATTGTGTCGGGTACTAACAATGACAGTTCAGCCTTTGACACAACCTCAGCGAAGCGTCGAGTACTGAACGATGACAGTTCAGACGTTGACACAACCCCAGAGAAGCGTCGGGTTCTGACCGATGATAGTTCAATCGTTGGCACAACCCCAGTGAAGCATCGGGTACTGACCGATGACGGTTCAGCCGTTGGCACAACGTTGCGAATCATCGGGTATTGACCGATGACAGTTCAGCCGTCAGCAAAACCCCAGCGAAGAGTCGGGGTAATAACCGATGACAGTTCAGCCGTCGACAAAACCCCAACGAAACTTCAGGTACTGATCGATGATAGTTCATCCATTGACACAACCTCAGCGAAGCGTAGGGTACTGATCGATGTTAGTTTAGACGTTGACACAACCCCAGCGAACCGTCGGGTACTGACCGATGACAGTTCAGCCGTTGGCACAACCCCAGTAAAGTGTCGGGTACTGACGGATGACATTTCAGCCGTTGGCACAACCGCAGAGAAGCGTCGGGTACAGACCGACGACAGTTCAGCCGTTGGCACAACCCCAGCAAAGTGTCGGGTACTTACCGATGACAGTTCTGCCGTTGGCACAATCCCAGGGAAGCGTCGGGTACTGATAAAAGACAGTTCAGTCGTTGGCACATTCCCAGCGAAGCGTCGGGTACTGATCGATGACAGTTCGGCCGTTGGCATAACTCCAGCGAAGTGTCGGGTACTGACGGATGCCAGTTCAGTCGTTGGCACATTCCCAGCGAAGCGTCGGGTACTGATCGATGACAGTTCGGCCGTTGGCACAACTCCAGCGAAGTGTCGGGTACTGACGGATGACAGTTCAGCCGTTGGCACAACCCCAGCGAAGCATCGGGTACAGACCGACGACAGTTCAGCCTATGGCACAACCCTAGCGAAGTGTCGTGTACTAACCGATGACAGTTCAGACGTTGACACAACCCCAGCAAAGCTCCGGGTACAGACCGATGACAATTCAGCCGTTGACTCAACCCCAGCGAAGTGTCGGGTACTGATCGATGACAGTTCAGCCGTTATCACAACCCCAGCGAAGTGTTGGGTACTGACGGATGACAGTTCAGCTATTGGCACAACCCCAGTGAAGCGTCGGGTACAGACCGATGTCAGTTCAGCCGTTGGCACAACCCCAGGGAAGCGTTGGGGTTTTGGCACAACCCCAAGGAAGCGTCGGGTACACACGGATGACAGTTCAGCCGTCGCCAAAACCCCAGTGAAGAGTCGGGTACTAATCGATGACAGTTCAACCGTTGGCACAACCCCAGCGAAGTGTCGGGTACTCATCAATGACAGTTCGGTCGTTGGTATAACCCCAGCGAAGCGTTAGGCACTGACCGATGACAGTTCAGCCGTTAGCACAACCCCAACGAAGCGTCGAGTACTGACCGATGACAGTTCAGCCGTTGGCATAACCCATGCGAAGAGTCGGGTACTAACCGATGACAGTTCAGCTGTTGGACAAACCCCAACGAAGCGTCGTGTACTGACCGATGACAGTTCATGTACTAATCGATGACAGTTCAGCCGTTGGAACAACCTCAACGAAGCATTGGGTACTGACTGATGACAGTTCAGCCGTTAGCACAAGCCTACCAAAGCGTCAGGTACTGACGGATGACAATTCAGCCGTTGGCACAACACCAGCAAAGCGTCGGGTACTGACCGATGACAGTTCAGACGTTGACACAACCCCAAAGAAGCGTCGTGTGCTTACCGATGATAGTTCAGCCGTTGGCACAACCCCAGCGAAGTGTCGAGTACTGACCAATGACGGTTTAGCCGTTGGCACAACGCAGCGAATCGTCGGGTACTGACCGATGACTGTTCAGCCGTCGGCAAAACCCCAGCGAAGCGTCAGGTACTGATCGATGACAGTTCAGCCGTTGGCACATCCCCAGCGAAGCGTCGGGTACTGATCGATGACAATTCAGCCGTTGGCACAACCCCAGCGAAGTGTCGGGTACTGACGAATGACAGTTCAGCCGTTGGCACAACCCAGTGAAGCGTCGGGTACAGACCGATGACAGTTCAGCCGTTGGCACAAACCCAACGAAGTATCGGGTACTAACAGATGACAGTTTAGCCGTTGGCACAACACTAGAGAAGCGTCGGGTACTGACTGATGACAGTTCATCCGTTGGCAAAACCCCAGCGAAAGGTTTGGTACTGAACCGATGACAGTTCAGCTGTCGACAAAACCACAACGAAGCGTCGGGTACTGATTGATAACAGTTTAGCCGTTGGCAAAACCACAGCGAAGCGTCGGGTACTCACCAATGACAGTTCAGTCGTTGACACAACCCCAGCGAAGCGTCGGGTACTGACTGATGACAGTTCAGCCGTTGGCACAACCTCAGCGACGCATCGGTTACTGACCGATGACAGTTCAGCCGTCGAAAAAACCCCAGCGATGAGTCGGGTACTGACCGATGACAGTTTAGCCGTCGACAAAACCCCAGTGAAGAGTCGGGTACTGACCGATGACAGTTTTGCCGTTTGTAAAACCCCAGCAAAGCTTTGGGTACTGATCGATATTAGTTCAACCGTTGGCAAAACCCCAGCGAAGCGTCGGGTACTGATCGATGACCGTTCAGCCGTTGGCAAAACCCAGTGAAGCGTTAAGTACCCACCAATGATAGTTTAGCCGTTGGCACAACACCAACGAAGCGTCGGGTACTTACCGATGACAGTTCAGTCATTAACACAACCCCAGCGAAGCGTTGGGTACTTACCGATGATAGTTCAACCGTTGGCCCTACCCCAGCGAAGCGTCGGGAGCTGACGGATGACATTTTAGCCGTTGGCACAATCCCAGGGAAGCGTCGGGTACTGACGGATGACAGTTCAGCCGATGCCACAACCCCAGCAAAGCGTCGGGTACTGACTGATGATAGTTCAGACATCGACAAAACCCAGCGAAGCGTTTGGTACTGACTGATAACAGTTCTGCCGTTGGCACAACCCCAGGAAGCGTCGGGTACTGACCGATGACAGTTAAGCCGTCGACAAAACCCCAGCGAAGCGTCGGGTACTTATCGATGACAGTTCAGCCATTAGTAAAACCCCAGCATTGTATCGGGTACTAACCAATGACAGTTCAGCTGTTGGCACAACCCCAGCGAAGCATCGGGTACTGACCGATGATAGTTTAGACATTGACACAACCCTAGCGAAGCGTCGGGTACTGACCAATGACAGTTCAACCGTTGGCACAACACCAGGAAAGCGTCAGGTACAAACCGATAATAGTTCAGCATTTGGCACAACCCCAACGAAGCGTCAGGTACTGACGGATGACAGTTCAGCCATTGGTAGAACTCCAACAAAGCGTCGGGTACTGACTGATGATAGTTCAGCAAATGGCACAACACCAGGGATGCGTCGGGTACTGACCGATGACAGTTCAGCCGTTAGCACAACCCATGTGAAGAGTCGGGTACTGATTGATGACAGTTCAGCCGTTAGCAAAACCCCAACAAAGCGTCGGGACTGATCGATGACAGTTCAACCGTTGGCAAAACCCCAGCGAAGCGTCAGGTACTCACCAATGACAGTTCCGCCGTTGGCACAACACTAGCGAAGCGTCGGGTACTGACCGATGACAGTTCAGTCATTGATATAACCCCAGCGAAGGGTCGGGTACTGACCGATGAATGTTAAGCAGTTGGCATAACCCTAGTGAAGCGTCGGGTACTGACCGATGGCAGTTCAGACATTGACACAACCCCAGCGAAGCGGCAGGTACTGAACAATGAAAGTTCAACCTTTGGCACATCCCCAGCGAAGCGTCGGGTACTGACCGATGACAGTTCAGCCGTTGGCATAACCCCAGCGAAGTGTCGGGTACTGACGGATGACAGTTCAGCCGTTGACACAATACCAGCGAAGTGTCGGGTACTGACCTATGACAATTCAGCCGTTGGCACATCCCCAGCTAAAGCGTCGGGTACTGACCGATGACAGTTCAACCGTTAGCTTAACCCCCATGAATTGTCAGGTACTATCGAATGACAGTTCAGCCGTTGGCACAAAACCAGCAAAGTGTCGTGTACTAATTGATGACAGTTCAGCCGTTGGCACAACACCAGTGAAGCGTCGGGTACCGACCGATGATAATTCAGTCGTTGGTACAACCCTAGCAAAGCCTCTTGTACTGACCGATGAAGCGTCGGGTACTAATTGATGATAGTTCAATCGTTGGCACAACATCAGCGAAGCGTCGGGTATTGACCGATGACAGTTCAGCCATTGGCAGAACCCCAGCGAAGCGTCAGGTACTGACCGACAACAGTTCAGCTGTTGGCACAACACTAGCGAAGCATCGGGTACTGGCCGATGATAGTTTAGTCGTTGGGACAACCCTAGCGAAGCATCGAGTATTGGCCGATGACAGTTCAGTCGTTGGCACAACCCCAGCGAAGCGTCGGGTACTGACCGATGATAGTTCAGCCGTTAGCACAACCCAAGCGAAGCGTCGAGTACTGATCGATGACAGTTCAGCCGTTGGCACAACCCCAACGAAGCGTCGGGTATTGACCGATGAAAGTTCAGTCGTTGGTACAACCCATGCGAAGTGTAAGGTACTGACCGATGACAGTTCTGCCATTGGCACAACCCCAACGAAGCATCAGGTACTGACATAGTTTCGCCGTTGACACAACAACAGCGAAGCGTCGGGTACTAACTGATGATAGTTCAGACGTTGACACAACCCCAGCGAAGCGTCTGGTGCTGACCGATGACAGTTCAGCCGTTGGCGCAACCCCAGCGAAGCGTCGGGTACTGACCGATGACAGTTAGCCATTTACACAACCCCAGCGAAGCGTCGGGTACTAACTGATGACAGTTTAGACGTTGACACAATCCCAGTAAAGCGTCGGGTACTGACCGATGACAGTTCAGCCGTTGGCACATCCTCAGCGAAACGTCTGGTACTGATCAATGACAGTTCAGCCGTTGGAACAACCTAGCGAAGTGTCGGGTACTGACGGATAACAGTTCAGCCATTGGCACAACCCCAGCGAAGCATCGGGTACTGACTGAAAACAGTTCCACCGTTGGCACAACACCAGCGAAGCGTCCGGTACTGACCGATGACAGTTCAGTCGTTGGCACAACCCCAACGAAGCGTCGGGTACTGACCGATGAAACTTCAGCTGTTGGCACAACCCCAGTGAAATGTCGGGTACTGACGGATGACAGTTTAGCAGTTGGCATAACCGCAGTGAAACGTCGGGTACTGACCGATGACAGTTCAGCCGGTGGCAAAACTCCAACGAAGCATCGAGTACTAACTGATGATAGTTCATCCGTTAACACAACCCTAGTGAAGCATCGGGTACTGACCGATGACAGTTCAGCCATCGTCAAAGCCCCAGCGAAACGTCGGGTACTAACCAATGACAGTTCTGCCGTTGGCAAAACCCCGGCGTTGTGTCGAGTACTAACCAATGACAGTTCAGCCATTGGCATAATCCTAGCGAAGCTTCAGGTACTAACCGATGATAATTCAGCCGTTGGCATAACCCTAGCAAACTGTGGGGTATTGACGGATGACAGTTCAGCCATTGGCACAACACCAGCAAAGCGTCGGGTACTGACCGATGACAGTTCAGCCGTTGGCACAAACCCAGCTAAGCGTCGGGTACTGACAGATGACAGTTCAGACCTTGGCACAACCCCAGCGAAGCATCGGGTACTAATTGATGACAGTTCAACCGTTGGCACAACACCAGTGAAGCGTCGGGTACTGACAGATGTCAGTTCAGCCGTTGGAACAACCCCAATGAAGCGTCGGGTACTGACTGATGACATTTCAACCATTGGCAGAACCCCAGCGAAGCGTCATGTACTGACCGATGACAGTTCAGACGTCGGCAAAACCCAAGCAAAATGTAGGGTATTGATCGATGGTAGTTCTGCCGTTGGCAAAACCCCAACGTTGTGTCGGGTACTAACCAATGACAGTTTAGCCATTGGCATAACCCCAGCGAAGCGTCGGGTACTAACCGATGATAATTCAGACGTTGACCCAACCCCTGCGAATTATCGGGTACCGATCGATGACAGTTCAGCCGTTGGCATAACCCCAATGAAGCGTCGGGTACTGACCGATGACAGTTCAGCCGTTGGCACAAACCTAGCGATGCGTCGGGTACTGACGGATGATAATTTAGCCATTGACACAACCCCAACGAAGCATCTAGTACAAATTGATGATAGTTCAACCGTTGGCACAACTCTAGTGAAGCGTCGGGTGTTGACCGATGACAGTTCAGTCATTGGCACAACCCCAATGACGCGTCAGGTACTGATCGATGACAGTTCAGCCGTTGGCAGAACCCCAGCGAAGCTTCAGGTGCAGACCGATGACAGTTCAACCATTGGCACAACCCCAGCAAAGCCTCGGGTAATGGTCAGTGACAGTTCAACCGTTGGCACAACCCCAACGAAGAGTCCGGTACAAACCGATAACAGTTCAGACGTTGGCACAACCCAAGCGAAGCGTCGGGTATTGCTCGATGACAATTCAGCCTTTGGCACAACTTCAGTGAAGCGTCGGGTACTGACCGATGACAGTTCAGCTGTCTGCAAAACCCCAACGAAGCGTCGGGTACTGATCGATGACAGTTTAGCCATCGACAAAACCCCAGCGAAGCATCGGGAACTGATTGATGACAGTTCAGCCGTTGGAACAACCCCGACGAAGCGTCGGGCACTGACCGATGATAATTCAGTCGTTAACAAAACCCCAGCGAAGTGTCGGGTACTGACTGATGATAGTTCAGCCGTTGGCACAACCCTAACGAAGCGTCGGCTACCGACGGATGACAGTTCATCCATTGGTACAATCCCAGCGAAGCTTTGGGTACTGACAGAAGACAGTTCAGCCGTTGGAACAACCCCAGCGAAGCGTCGGGTACTGATTGATGATAGTTCAGTCATTGACACAACCTCAACGAAGCGTCGGGTACTGACCGATGATGGTTCAGCCAATGGCACAACCACATCAAAGTATCGGGTACTGACCGATGATAGTTCAGCCGTTGGCAGAACCCCAGCGAAGCGTCGGGTACAGACCGATGACAGTTCAGCCGTTGGAACAACCCCAAAGAAGTGTCGGGTACTGACCGATGACAGTTTTGCCGACGGCAAAACCCCAGCAAAACTTTGGGTACTGATCGATAATAGTTCAGCCGTCGGCAAAACCCCAACGAAGCGTCGGGTACTGATCGATGACAGTTCAACCGTCGGCTAAACTCCAGTGAAGCGTGGGGTACTCACCAATGACAGTTCAGCCGTTGGCACAACACCAGCGAAGGGTCGGGTATTGACCGATGACAGTTCAGTTGTTAAACAACCCCAGCGAAGCGTCGGGTACTGATCGATGACAGGTTAACCGTTGTCCCAACCCCAGCGAAGCATCGGGAATTAACGGATGATAGTTCAGCAGTTGGAACAATCCCAGTGAAGCGTCGGGTACTGACGGATGACAGTTCAGTCTATGTCACAACCCTAGCGAAGCGTTGGGTACTGATCGATGACAGTTCAGTCATTGACACAAACCCCAGCGAATCATCGAGTACTGATCAAGGACAGTTCAACCGTTGGCATAACCCCAGCGAAGCATCGGGTACTGACGAATGACAGTTCAACCATTGGCACAACCCTAGCTAAGCGTCAGGTACTGACTGATGACAGTTCAGCTGTTGTCACAACACTAGCGAAGCGTCGAGTACTGACCGATGACAGTTCGGCCATTGGCATAACCCATGCGAAGAGTCGGGTACTGACCGATGACAGTTCAGCCGTTGGCACAATCCTAACGAAGCATCGGGTATAGATCGATGACAGTTCAACCGTTAGCACAACCCTAGCAAAACATAGGGTATAGACCGATGACAGTTCTGCCATTGGTACAACCCCAGCGAAGCATCGGGTACTGGCCAATGATAGTTCAGCCATTAGCACAACCCTAGTGAAGCGCCGGGTACTGACCGATGATAGTTCAGCCATTAGCACAACCCCAGGGAAGCGTCGGGTACAGACCGATGATAGTTCAGCCGCTGGCGCAACCCCAGCGAAGCGTCAGGTACTGACCGATTATAGTTCAGCCGTTGGCACAACCCAGGGAAGCGTGTGGTACTAACTGATGACAAATCAGCCGTTGGAAAAATAGCACAACGAAGCGTCGGGTACTGACCGATGACAGTTCAGCTGTAGGCAAAACCCCAGCGAAGCGTCGGGTATTGACCGATGACAGTTCAGCTGTGGCAAAAACCCCAGCAAAGCGTCGGGTACTGTTGATGACAGTTCAGCTGTTGGCAAAACCCCGACGAAGCGTCGGGTACTCACCAATGACAGTACAGCCATTGGCACAACCCCAGCAAAGCGTAGGGTACAGATCGATGATAGTTCAGCCGTTGGCAGAACCCCAACGAAGCTTCAGGTTTTGACCGATGACAGTTCAGCCGTTGGCACAACCCCAGTGAAGCATCGGGTACTGGCCGATGATAGTTCAGCCGTCGACAAAACCCCAGCGAAGCGTCGGGTACAAATTGATGACAGTTCAGCCGTTGGCACAACCTCAGCGAAGCATCGGGTACTTACCGATGACAGTTCAGCCGTCAATAAAACCCCTGCGAATAGTCGGGTACTGACCGATGACAGTTTAGCCATCGGCAAAACCCCAGCGAAGCGTCGGGTACTGATCCATGACAGTTCAGTCGTTGGCAAAACCCCAGCGTTGTGTCGGGTACTAACCAATGACAGTTCAGCCGTTGGCACAACCTCAGCGAAGCATCGGGTACAGACCGGTGACAGTTTAGACGTTGACACAACCCCAGCGAAGCGTCGGGTACTGACCAATGACAGTTCAACAGTTGGCACAACCCCAGCAAAGCGTCGGGTACTGACGGATAATAGTTCAGCATTTGGCACAACCCCAACGAAGCGTCGGGTACTGACGGATGATAGTTCAGCTATTCCCAGAACCCCAACGAAGCATCGAGTACTGACTTATGATAGTTCAGCCAGTGGCACAACACCAGCGATACGTCGGGTACTGACTGATGACAGTTCAGCCGTTAGCACAACCCATGTGAAGAGTCGGGTACTGACCGATGACAGTTCAACTGTTAGCAAAACTCTAGCAAAGCGTTGGTACTGATCGATGACAGTTCAGCCATTGGCAAAACTCCAGCGAAGCATCGGGTACTCACCAATGACAGTTCAGCCGTTGGCAAAACACCAGCGAAGCGTCGGGTACTGATAGAAGACAGTTCAGTCATTGATATAACTCAGTGAAGCGTCGGGTACTGACCGATGACAGTTTTGCCGTTGGCACAACCCCAGCGAAGCGTCGGGTACTTACCAATGATAGTTCAGACGTTGACACAACCCCAGCGAAGCGTCGGGTACTGACCGATGAAAGTTCGGTCGTTGGCATAACCCCAGCGAAATGTCAGGTACTGACGGATGACATTTCAGCCGTTGGCACAACACCAGTAAAGTGTCAGGTACTGATTGATAACAGTTCAGCCATTGGCACAACAACAGCGAAGCGTCAGGTACTGAACGATGAGAATTCAGCCGTTAGCAAAACCCCAGCGAAGCCTCGGGTAATGATCGATGAAGCTTCGGGTACTGATTAATGACAGTTCAACCGTTGGCACAACACCAGCGAAGCATCGGGTACTGACCGATGACAGTTCAGCAGTTGACACAACCTAGCAAAGTGTCGGGTACTGACCGATGACAGTTCAGACATTGACACAACCCCAGCGAAGCACCGGGTACTGATCGATGAAAGTTCAGCCGTTGGCATATACCCAGCGAAGCGTCGGGTACTGACCGATGACAGATCAACCGTTGGTCTAACCCTAGCAAAGTGTCGGGTACTGACGGATGACAGTTCAGCCGTTGGCACAACACCAGCAAAGCGTCAGGTACTGACCGATGACAATTCAGCCGTTGGCACAACCCCAGCGATGCCTCGGGTACGGACCGATGACAGTTCAGTCGATGGCATAACCCATGCTAAGAATCGGGTACTGATCGATGATAGTTTTGCTGTTGGCACAAGCCCAGCGAAGTGTCGGATACGGACAGATGACAGTTCTGCCGTTTTCACAATCCAAGTGAAGCGTCGGGTACTGAAGGATGACAGTTAAGCCGTTGGCACAACCCCAGCGAATCGTTGGGTACTGACCGATGACAGTTCTGTCCTTGACACAACCCCAGCGAAGCGTCGAGTACTGACTGATGACAGTAATGCCGTTGGCAAAACCCCAGCGAAGCGTCGGGTACTGACGGATAACAATTCAGTCGTTGGCACAACCCCAGCGAAGAGTCAGGTACTGACTGATAATAGTTCAGTTGTTGACACAACAGTAGAGAATGATCGAGTACTGACCGATGATAGTTCAGCCGTTGGCATAACCTATGCAAAGAGTCTGGTACTGACCGATGATAGTTCAGCCATTGGCACAACCCCAACGAATCGTCAGGTACTGACCTGTGATAATTCAGCCGTTGACACAACTCCAGCGAAGCGTCGAGTACTGATCGATGACAGTTCAGCCATTGGCACAACTGCTGCGAAGCGTCGGGTACTGACCGATGACAGTTCAGCCGTTGGCACAACCCCAGCGAAGCGTCGGGTACTGACCGATGACAGTTCAAACGTTGACACAACCCCAGAGAAGCGTCGGGTACTGACCGATGACAATTTAGTCGTCGACAAAACCCCAGCGAAGAGTCGGGTAATGATTGATGACAGTTCAGCAGTCAACAAAACCCCAGCGAAGCGTCGGGTACTGATCGATGACAGTTAGCCGTTAACACAACCCCAACGAAGCGTCAGGTACTGACTCATGACAATTCAGACATTGACACAACCCCAACGATGCGTCGGGTACTGATTAAAAACAGTTCTGTAGTTGCCACAACACCTGCGAAGCGTCGGGTGCTGACCGATGACAGTTCAGTCGTTGACACAACCCCAACGAAGCATCGGGTACTGACCAATGACACTTCAGCCTTTGGCACAACCCCAATGAAACATCGGGTACTGACCGATGACAGTTCAGCAGTTGGCACAACCGCAGCGAAACGTCGGGTACATACCGATAAAAGTTCAGCCTGTGGCAAAACTCCAGCGAAGCATCGGGTACTGACTGATGACAGTTCATCCGTTGGCACAACCCCAGCAAAGCTTCTGGTACTGATTAATGACAGTTCAACCGTTGGCACAACACCAGCGAAGCATCGGGTACTGATCGATGACAGTTCAGCAGTTGACACAACCTAGCGAAGTGTCGGGTACTGACCGATGACAGTTCAGACTTTGACACAACCCCAGCGAAGCATCGGGTACTGATCGATGAAAGTTCAGCCGTTGGCATATACCCAGCGAAGCGTCGGGTACTGACCGATGACAGATCAACCGTTGGTCTAACCCTAGCAAAGTGTCGGGTACTGACGGATGACAGTTCAGCCGTTGGCACAACACCAGCAAAGCGTCAGGTACTGACCGATGACAATTCAGCCGTTGGCACAACCCCAGCGATGCCTCGGGTACGGACCGATGAAGCGTCAGGTACTGATTAATGACAGTTCAACCGTTGGCACAACATTAACGAAGCGTCGGGTACTGACCGATGATAGTTTAGTCATTGGCACAACCCCAACAAAGCGTCAGGTACTGACTGATGGTAGTTCAATCGTAGGCAGAACCCTAGCGAAGCATCAGGTACTGACCGATGATAGTTCAGCTGTTGGCACAACCCCAGCGAAGCCTCTGGTACTGGCCGATGACAGTTCAACCATTGGCACAACCCCAGCGAAATGTCGGGTACTGACGGATGGCAGTTCAGCCATTGGCACCACCCGAGCGAAGTGTCGGGTACTGATCGATGACAGTTTAGCCGTTGGCTTAACCCATGCTATAAATCGGGTACTGAACGATGACAGTTCTGCTGTTGGCACAACCCCAACGAAGCGTCGGATACTGACGGATGACAGTTTTGCCGTTTGCATAATCCAAGTGAAGCGTCGGGTACTGATGAATGACAGTTCAGCCGTTGGTATAACCCCAACGAATCGTCGGGTACTGACCGATGGAAGTTCTGTCCTTGACACAACCCCAGCAAAGCGTCGGGTACTGACAGAAGACTGTTCAGTCATTGATATAACCCAGTGAAGCGTCGGGTACTGACCGATGATAATTTTGCCGTTGGCACAACCCCAGCGAAGCGTCGGGTACTTACCAATGATAGTTCAGACGTTGACACAACCCCAGCGAAGCGTCGGGTACTGACCGATGAAAGTTTGGCCGTTGGCACATCCCCAGCGAAGCGTCGGGTAATGACCGATGACAGTTCAGTCGTTGGCATAACCCCAGCGAAGTGTCAGGTACTGACGGATGACAGTTCAGCCGTTGGCACAACACCAGCAAAGTGTCGGGTACTGATTGATAACAGTTCAGCCGTTGGCACAACAACAGCGTAGCGACAGGTACTGATCGATGAAATTCAGCCGTTGGCAAAACCCCAGCGAAGCCTCGGGTACTGATCGATGAAGCTTCGGGTACTGATTAATGACAGTTCAACCATTGGCACAACACCAGCGAAGCATCGGGTACTGACTGATGACAGTTCAGCAGTTGACACAACCTAGCGAAGTGTCGGTTACTGACCGATGACAGTTCAAACATTGACAAAACCCCAGCGAAGCATCGGGTACTGACCGACGACAGTTCAGCCGTTGGTTTAACCCTAGCAAAGTGTCGGGTACTGACGGATGACAGTTCAGCCATTGGCACAACACCAGCAAAGCGTCGGGTACTGACCGATGACAATTCTGGCGTTGGCACAACCCCAGCGATGCCTCGAGTATGGACAGATGAAGCGTCGGGTACTGATTAATGATAGTTCAACCGTTGGCACAACACTAACGAAGCGTCGGGTACTGACCGATAATAGTTCAGTCATTGGCACAACCCCAACAAAGCGTGAGGTACTGACTGATGGCAGTTCAGTCGTAGGTAGAACCCTAGCAAAGCATCAGGTACTGACCGATGATAGTTCAGCTGTTGGCACAACCCCAGCGAAGCCTCTGGTACTGGCCGATGACAGTTCAACCATTGGCACAACCCCAGCGAAACGTCGGGTACTGACGGATGACAATTCAGCCGCTGGCACAACCCCAACAAAGCGTATGGTACTGACCGATGACAGTTCAGCCATTGGCACAACCCCAGTGAAGCTTTGGGTACAGACAGATGACTGTTCAACCGTTAGCATAACAAATGCTAAGAATCGGGTATTGACCGATGGCAGTTCTGTTTTTGGCACAACCCCAACGAAGCGTCGAGTACTGATCGATGACATTTCAGTCATTGGCAAAACCCCAGCGAAGCGTCGGGTACTGACCGATGACAGTTCAGTCGTTGAGACATCTCCAGCGAAGCATCGGGTCTTGACCGATGACAGTTCAGCTATTGACACAACCCCAGCGAAGCACCGGATACTTACTAATCACAGTTCTGTCGTTGCCACAATCCCAGCAAAGCGCCGGGTACTGACGGATGACAGTTCATCCGTTGGCACAACCCCAGCGAATCGTCGGGTACTGACTGATAACAGTTCAGTCATTGACACAACCCCAGCGAAGCGTCGGGTACTGATTGATGACAGTTCAGTCGTTGATACAACCCCAGCGAAGCGTTGGGTACCCACCGATGACAGTTCAGTCGTTGGTACAACCCCAGCGAAGCGTCGAGTACTCACCAATGACAATTCAGTCGTTGACACAACCCCAACGAAGGGTCGGGAACTGACCGATGATAGTTCAGCCATTAGCACAACACCAGCGAAGCGTCGGGTACTGATCGATGACAGTTCAGCAGTTGATACAACCCCAGCGAAGCTTTGAGTACAAATCGATGAAAGTTCAGCCGTTGACACAACCCCAGCGAAGCGTCGGGTATTGATCGATGAAATTCAGTCGTTAGCACAACCCATTCGAAGCGTCGGGTACTCATCAATGACTGTTCAGCCGTTGGCACAACCACAGCGAAGCATCAGGTACTGACCGATAATAGTTCAGCCATTGGCAGAACCACAGCGAAGCATCAAGTATTGACCGATGATAGTTCAGCCATTGGAACAACCCCAACGAAGCGTCGTGTACTGACGGATGATAGTTCAGCCGTTGGCACCACCACAGCGAAGCGTCGGGTATTGACCGATGATAGTTTAGCCATTGGCATAACCCATGCTAAGAATCGGGTACTGATCGATGAGAGTTCTGCTGTTGGCACAACCCCAGTGAAGCGTTGGATACTGACGGATGACAGTTTTGCCGTTTGCACAATCCAAGTCAAGTGTCGGGTACTGACGGATGATAGTTAAGCCGTTGGCACAACCCCAACGAATCGTTGGGTACTGACCGATGACAGTTTTGCCCTTGACACAACCCCAGCGAAGCGTCGAGTACTGACTGATGACAGTACTGCCGTTGGCGAAACCCCAGCGAAGCATCGGGTACTGACGGATAACAATTCGGCTGTTGGCACAACCCCAGCGAAGCGTCAGGTACTGACTGATAATAGTTCAGTTGTTGACACAACACCAGAGAATCATCGAGTACTGACCGATGACAGTTCAGCCGTTGGCATAACCTATGCAAAGAGTCGGGTAATGACCGATGATAGTTCAGCCATTTGCACAAATCCAGCGAATCGTCGGGTACTGACCTATGATAATTCAGCCGTTGGCACACCCCCAGCGAAGCGTCGGGTACTGATCAATGACAGTTCAGTCGTTGGCACAACTGCTGCGAAGCATCGGGTACTGACCGATGACAGTTCAGCCGTTGGCACAACCCCAGCGAAGCATCGGGTACTAATTGATGACAGTTCAACCGTTGGCACAACACCAGCGAAGCGTCGGGTACTGACCGATGACAATTTAGCTGTTTGCACAACCCTAGCAAAGCCTCGGGTACTGACCGATGAAGCGTCGGGTACAGATTTATGACAGTTCAGTCGTTGGCACAACCCTAGCAAAGCGTCGAGTACTCACCAATGACAATTCAGCCGTTGACACAACCCCAACGAAGCGTCGGGTACTGACCGATGATAGTTCAGCCATTGGCACAACACCAGCGAAGCGTCGAGTTCTGACCGATAACAGTTCAGTCGTTGATACAATCCTAGCGAAGCTTTGGGTACTGACCGATGACAGTTCAGTCGTTAACACAACCCCAGCGAAGCGTCGGGTATTGATCGATGACAGTTCAGTCGTTAGCACAACCCATTCGAAGCGTCGAGTACTCATCAATGACAGTTCAGCCGTTGGCACAACCACAGCGAAGCGTCGGGTACTGACCGATAACAGTTCAGCCATTGGCAAAACCACAACGAAGCGTCAAGTATTAAACGATGATAGTTCAGCCGTTGGAACAACCCCAGCGAAGCGTCGAGTACGGACGGATGATAGTTCAGCCGTTGGCATCACCCCAGCAAAGCGTTGGGTACTGACCGATGACAATTCAGCCGTTGGCATAACCCATGCTAAGAATCGGGTACTGATTGATGATAGTTCTGCTGTTGGCACAACCCCAGCGAAGTGTCGGATACGGACGGATGACAGTTCTGCCATTTTCACAATCCAAGTGAAGCATCGGGTACTGACGGATGACAGTTAAGCCGTTGGCATAACCCCAGCGTATCGTTGGGTACTGACCGATGACAGTTCTGTCCTTGACACAACCCCAGCAAAGCGTCGAGTACTGACTGATGACAGTACTGCCATTGGCAAAACCCCAGCGAAGCGTCGGGTACTGATGGATAACAATTCAGCCGTTGGCACAACCCCAGCGAAGCGTCAGGTACTGACTGATAATAGTTCAATTATTGACACAACACCAGAGAATGATCGAGTACTGACCGATGATAGTTCAGCCGTTGGCATAACCTATGCAAAGAGTCTGGTACTGACCGATGATAGTTCAGCCATTGGCACAACCCCAGCGAATCGTCGGGTACTGACCTGTGATAATTCAGCCGTTGGCACAACCCCAGCGAAGCGTCGGGTACTGATCGATGACAGTTCAGCCGTTGGCACAACTGCTGCGAAGCGTCGGGTACTGACCGATGACAGTTCAGCCGTTGGCACAACCCCAGCGAAGCATCGGGTACTGACCGATGACAGTTTAAACGTTGACACAACCCCAGAGAAGCGTCGGGTACTGACCGATGACAATTTAGTCATCGACAGAACCCCAGCGAAGAGTCGGGTAATGATTGATGACAGTTCAGCAGTCAACAAAACCCCAGCGAAGCGTCGGGTACTGATCGATGACATTTAGCCGTTAACACAACCCCAGCGAAGCGTCAGGTACTGACTCATGACAATTCAGACATTTACACAACCCCAACGAAGCGTCGGGTACTGATTAAAAATAGTTCTGTCGTTGCCACAACACCTGCGAAGCGTCGGGTGCTGACCGATGACAGTTTAGTCATTGGCACAACCTCAACGAAGCATCGGGTACTGACCGATGACACTTCAGCCGTTGGCACAACCCCAGTGAAAAATCGGGTACTGACCGATGACAGTTCAGCAGTTGGCACAACCGCAGCGAAACGTCTGGTACATACCGATAAAAGTTCAGCCGGTGGCAAAACTCCAGCGAAGCATCGGGTACTGACTGATGACAGTTCATCCGTTGGCACAACCCCAGCAAAGCATTGGTCACTGACCGATGACAGTTCAGCCGTCGGCAAAACCCCAACAATGAGTCGGGTCCTGACCGATGACAGTTTAGCCGTCGTCAAAGCCCTAGCGAAATGTCGGGTACTAATCGATGAAAGTTTTACCCTTGGCAAAACCCCAGCGTTGTGTCGGGTACTAACCAAAGACAATTCAGCCATTGGCATAACCCTAGCGAAGCGTGGGTACTAACCGATGATAATTCAGCCGTTGGCACAACCCCAGCGAAGTGTGGGGTACTGACGGATGACAGTTCATCCATTGGCACAACCACAGCAAAGCGTCGGGTACTGACAGATGACAGTTCAACCGTTGACGCAAACCCAGCGAAGCGTCGGGTTCTGACGGATGACATTTCAGCCCTTGGCACAACCCCAGCGAAGCGTCGGGTACTAATTGATGACAGTTCAACTGTTGGCACAGCACCAGTGAAGCGTCCGATACTGACCGATGACTGTTCAGCCGTTAGCACAACCCCAACGAAGCATCGGGTACTGACTGATGACAGTTCAACCGTTGGCAGAACCCCAACGAAGCATCTGGTACTGACCGATGACAATTAAGTCGTCGACAAAACCCCAGCGAAGAGTCGGGTACTGACCGATGATAGTTCAGCCGTCGGCAAAACCCCAGTGAAACGTCGGGTACTGATCGATGAAAGTTTTGCCGTTGGCAAAACCCCAACGTTGTGTCGTGTATTAACCAATGACAGTTCAGCCATTGGCATAAACACCAGCAAAGCGTCGGGTGCTAACCGATGACAATTCAGACGTTGACACAACCCCAGCGAAGCGTCGGGTACCGATTGATAACAGTTCAGCCGTTGGCACAACCCCAGTGAAGCGGCGGGTACTGACCGATGACAGTTTAGCTGTTAGCACAAACCTAGCGTAGCATCGGGTACTGATGACAGTTCGACCATTGGCAGAAACCCAGCGAAGCGCCTGGTACAAATTGATGACAGTTCAACCGTTAGCACAACCTCAGCGAAACGTCGGGTACTGATCGATGGAAGTTCAGCCGTTGGCATAACCCCAATGAAGCGTCAGGTGCAGACCGATGACAGTTCAGCCGTTAGCACAACCCCAGCAAAGCCTCGGGTACTGGCCGATGATACTTCAGCCGTTGGCACAACCCCAATGAAGCGTCGGGTACTGACCGATGACAGTTCAGCCGTTGGCCCAACCCCAGTGAAGCGTCGGGTACTGACCGATCACAGTTCAGCCGTTACCACAACCCTAGGGAAGCGTCGGGTACTGACTGATAATAGTTCAGCCGTTGGCAAAACCCCATCGAAGCATTAGTTACTGACCGATGACAGTTCAGCTGTCGACAAAACCACAGCGAAGCGTCAGGTACTGATTGATGACAGTTTAGCCGTTGGCAAAACCACAGCGAAGCATCGGGTACTCACCAATGACAGTTCAGCCATTGACACAACCCCAGCGAAGCGTCGGGGACTGACTGATGACAGTTTAATCGTTGGGACAACCCCAGCGATGCGTTAGGTACTGACCGATGACAGTTCAGCCGTCGACAAAACCCAGCGAAGAGTCAGGTACTGATCGATTACAGTTCAGCAGTCGGCAAAACCCCAGTGAAGCGTCGGGTATTGATCGATGACAGTTCAGCAGTTGGAAAACCCCAGCGTTGTGTCGGGTACTAACCAATTAAAGTTTAGCCGTTGACACAACCCCAGCGAAGCATCGGGTACTGACCGATGACAGTTCAGATGTTGACACAACTCTAGCGAAGCGTCGGGTACTGACCGATGACAGTTCAGTCGTTGGCATAACCCCAGCGAAGCGTCGGGTACAGACCAATGCCAGTTCAGCCATTGGCCCAACCCCAGCAAAGTGTCGGGTACTGTTGGATGATAGTTCAGCCATTGTCACAACCCCAGCGAAGAGACGAGTTCTGATTGACGATAGTTCAGCCATTGGCACAACACCAGCGGAGTGTCGGGTATTGACCAATGATAGTTCAGCCATTGGCACAACCCCAGGGAAGCATCGAGTACTGACCGATGATAGTTCAGCCATTGGCACAACTCCTGCGAAGCGTAGGGTATAGATCGATGACAGTTTAGCTGTTGGCACAACCCCAACAAAGCGTCGGGTACTGACCGATGACTATTCAGCCGTTGGCACAACCCCAAGGAAGCGTCGGGTACTGACCGATGACAGATCAGCTGTCGGCAAAACCCCAGCGAAGCGTCAGGTACTGAGCGATAACAGTTTAGCAGTTGGCACAACCCCAGTGAAACTCCGGGTACTGACCGATGACAGTTCAGTTGTTAACACAACCCCAGTGAAGCGTCGGGTACGAACCGATGACAGTTCAGCCGTTAGTACAACCCCTGTGAAGCGTCGGGTACTGACGGATGATAGTTCAGCCATTGGTTAAATCCCAGTGAAGCTTTAGGTACTGACGGATGACAGTTCAGCCGTTGGCACAACCCCAGCAAAGCGTAGGGTACGGACCATTGACAGTTTAGTCGTTGACACAACCCCAGCGAAGCATCGGGTACTAACTGGTGACAGTTCATCTGTTGGGAAAACCACAGCAAAGCGTCGGGTACTAACCGATGATAGTTCTGCCGTTGGCACAACCTCAGTGAAGCGTCAGGTACTAACCGATGACAGTTCAACCGTCGGCACAGCCCCAGTGAAGCTTCGGGTACTGATCGATGACAAATTAGTCGTCGGCAAAACCCCAACGAAGCTTTGGGTACTGATCGATGACAGTTCAGCCGCCGACAAATCCCTGGCGAAGCGTCGGGTACTGATCGATGACAATTCAACCGTTGGCAAAACCCCAGCAAAGTGTCGGGTACGGACCATTGACAGTTCAGCCGTTATCACAACCCTAGAGAAGCGTCGGGTACTGATGGATGACAGTCCAGCTGTTGGCACAACCCCAGCGAAGCGTCGGGTACTAACCGATGACAGTTCAGCCGTTAGCACAACCCCAGCGAAGCGTCGGGTACTGACCGATGACAGTTCAGCCGCTGGAACAACCCCAATGAAACGTTGGGTACTGACCGATGAAAGTTTAGTCGTTGGCATAACCCATGCGAAGCGTTAGGTACTGACCGATGAAAGTTCAGTCGTTGGCACAACCCCAACGAAGCATCGGGTACTGACGGATGACAGTTCAGCCATTGGCACAACACCAGCGAAGCGTCGGGTACTAACCGATGACAGTTCAAATGTTGACACAGCCCCAGAGAAGCGTCTGGTACTGATCAATGATAGTTCAGCCGTTGGCATAATCCCAACGAAGCGTCAGGTACTGACCGATGATAGTTCAGCCGTTGGCTCAACGCAGCGAACCGTCGGGTACTGATCGATGATAGTTCCGTCGGTGGCAAAACTCCAGCAAATCGTTGGGTACTGACTAATGACAGTTCAGCCGTTGGCACATCCCCAGCGACTCATCGGGTACTGACCGATGACTGTTTAGCAGTCGGCAAAACCCCAGTAAAGAGTCGGGGTAATGACCGATGACAGTTTAGCCGTCGAAAAAACCCCAGCGATGCGTCGGGTACTGATCGATGACAGTTCAGCAGTTGACACAACCCCAGTGAAGCGTCGGGTACTAACCGATGACAGTTCAGACGTTGACACAACCCCAGCGAAGGGTCGGGTACTGACCGATGACAGTTCAGCCGTTGGCACATCCCCAACGAACCGTCTGGTACTAACTGATGACAGTTCAGCCGTTAGCACAACCCCAGTGAAGCGTCGGGTACTGATTGATGACAGTTCAGTCGTTGGCACAACCCCAGCGAAGCGTCGAGTACTGACCGATGACAATTCAGCCGTTAGCACAACCCCAGCGAAGCCTCGGGTACTGACCGATGAAACGTCGGGTACGGATTGATGGCAGTTCAGCGTTTGGCACAACCCAAAGTGAAGCGTCGATTTCTGACCGATGACAGTTCAGCCGTCGACAAAACCCCAGCGAAGCTTTGGGTACTGATCGATAATAGTTCAGCAGTCGGCAAAACTCTAGCGAAGCGTCGGGTACTAACCGATGACAGTTCAACCGTTGGGAAAACCCCAGCGAAGCGTCGGGTACTCACCAAAGAATGTTCAGCCATTGGCACAACTGCAACGAAGCGTCGGGTATTGACCGATGATAGTTTTATCGTTGACACAACCATACCGAAGCGTCGCGTACTGACAGATAACAGTTCAACCTTTGGCACAACCCTAGCGAAGCGTCGGGAAGTAACGGATAACAGTTCAGCCGTTGGCACAATCCCAGCCAAGCATCGGGTACTGACGGATGACAGTTCAACCTATGCCAAAAAACCAGCGAAGCGTCGAGTACTGGCCGATGACCGTTCAGCCTTTGGCACAACCACAGCGAAGCGTCGGGTACTGACTGATGGCAGTTCAGCAGTGGACACAACCTAGCGAAGTGTCGGGTACTGACCGATGACAGTTCAGACATTGACACAACCCCAGCGAAGCATCGGGTACTGACCGATGAAAGTTCAGCCGTTGGCATATACCCAGCGAAGCGTCGGGTACTGACCGACGACAGTTTAGCCGTTGGTTTAACCCTAGCAAAGTGTCGGGTACTGACGGATGACAATTCAGCCGTTGGCACAACACCAGCAAAGCGTCGGGTACTGACCGATGATAATTCCTCCGTTGGCACAACCCCAGCGACGCCTCGGGTACGGACCGATGAAGCGTCGGGTACTGATTAATGACAGTTCAACCGTTGGCACAACACTAACGAAGCGTCGGGTACTGACCGATGATAGTTCAGATCATCCGCAGATAAGTGGCCAAGCAGAGATCTCTATTCCAGAAGCTAAGCGTATCTTGGAGAAGATTGTTAACCCTAATCGGAAAGACTGGTCAAAGAAGCTTGATGATGCCTTGTGGGCATACCGCACCGCTTATAAAATGCTAATCGGAATGTCTCCGTATAGACTTGTTTATGGCAAGGCTTGTCATCTTCTTGTGGAGCTAGAGCACAACACATATTGGGCTATCCAAAAGCTAAATTTCGATATGGATGCAGCGGGTGAACGAAGACTATTACAACTCAATGAATCAGACGAGTTTTGTCTGCATGCGTATGAAAAAGATAAATTGTATAAAGAAAAGACAAAGCGGTGGCATGACAAGAAAATTGTCGAAAGGAACTTCGAACAGGGCCAGAAGGTGCTTCTTTTTAACTCTCGGCTGAAATTATTCCCGGGGAAGTTGAAGTCCCGATGGTCGGGGCCGTTCACAATTGCTAAGGTGTATCCTCATGGGGCTATTGAGGTCAAAGACCCTCATTCAGACAAAACCTTCAAAGTCAATGGACAACATTTGAAACACTATTGGGGCGGCGAGGTCGACCAGTCAAAACACCTCCATCACCTTGGGAGACCCGGTGTAAGGCAGGGTGAAAGTCAAGCCGACGACTCTAAATCAAGCGCTTGATGGGGAGGTAACCCCATCTCAGTATCAAAAATACCCTTATTATTTTCATTCAGTGTTGTTTTCATTAGTTATCATTAGTGCATTTGGTTTTCCTTAGAATAATTATAGATGCTGAGTTAGTATGTTAGTATGTAGGTTAATGGTTGGTATAATTGTCAGTATGATTAGTTTGTGTTGATTTAGTAATTTGGATGTTTGCTGTGCAGGAAATCAGAAGGCCGCACCGCAGTGCCAGGAGCTTAGCTAAGTTTCACGCCGCAGTGCCATGCTCATTATTTCAAAATTCTCCATCGCGCCACAGCGCCAGTTCCTTTACAAATTATCCCGCCGCGGCGCCGGCTTATGCTGGAAGCTACTAGTGAGTTGCACTGCAGCGTTGAGGCCTTCGTAATTCTTCGCACTGCAGCTCCAAGATGTCACGCCGCCGCGCGGAGAATGCTGCGACAGCACCAATATAAATCTAACTCGCGCCGCAGCGCCATGCACCACGCTGCAGCGCCATGCACCACGCTGCAGCGCCAGTGCCGTGTTTTTGAGTTTAAACGAGGCTTTTGGGATTCAGGTTGCAGCAGTTCATGTATCTCCCCTCTTTTCTCTCACACACTTCTCCCCTTCTTCCAAGCAGTTCGGCAAATCAACCGTCCCCCTTTCAGTTTCTGACCGTTCGGGGCCATCTATCGTCCTGCAGTTACTTCTCCTTCATCCTATTTATATCCTATTTGAGGTAAAGGAATTCTTCAGAGCCAAAGTTAGATATTTGTTTGTTAAGTTTCTTTTTGTTGTCTTTGGAGTTTTGTTGGTAATGGGTTCAAAGCGTCCTCGCACTAGTATAGGTCTTCCTCCATCATCCAGAACCCCTCCTCCCCTTTGGGATGCTGTAAAATTCCCAAGTGAGGAAGCCTGGAAGCAATATGCCCAAAATTTTTCAAAGAGGAGTTTGGTGCCTGAAAGAGGGCTAAGGCCAGATGGCAAGACGGACGACGATATGAATTCCATGATTGTAGCTATGAAATGGATTCACTTCACCAAGCCACCCGAATCTGCAGTTATTTAGGTGGTAAAGGAATTCTACAGAAATGCTAATGCTGATGGTCCTGCAACAGTGCTGGTTCGGGGTAAGTTGATCAAATTTGACAGTCGTACCATCAATGCTGTGTATGGGACTCCAAACTACGATGGTAAGGATTATCTGGAGTCTGGGATGCAGAGTTATAGTGCAGATGAGATTATAACCAAGCTCTGCAAGCCTGGTACCATTTGGAAAACCAATGAATTCCATTGTGAAAAGACCTCTTTCCCCCATCAAGCTTTAAGCCGTTATAGTAAGGCGTGGTACTCCTTCATTTGTGCCAATATCATGCCTACACGCCTCCTGAACGATGTAACAAGAGAGAGGGCAGTGTTGCTGTATGCAATTGTTATGGGACTGAAGGTTAATGTGGGGGTGCTTATCCAGGATTCAATTAAGAAGGCCATCAGGAGCAACGTCAATTCCGGACTCCCTCACCCGTCGTTGATCACACGTCTATGCAAAAGGACGGGTGTGGTATGGGAGAAAGACAGTATCACTCAGCCGCCTATGGCTGTCACTGATCATCATGTTATAGCCCGATATGGAGTATGGGATGGGGGACCTCCGTCGCACCAAAAGGGTCAGGGCTATTTGCCTGGGCCTCTGCCGCCTCCCTCATCTGAGGCTGGTACCTCCGCTCAAGCGCCTGAGCCCCCTTCTTCTGAGGCTATGCCACCCGGGGCCCTAACAGAGATTTTGAGCAGCCTTAACTTTCTCCACTGCAAGGTTGATACGGTGTCTCAATGGCAGAGCCAATTCAATCACTATCATGCGGAGTTCGTAAATACAGTTTCCAGTATTTATTATGCCCAGGGAGGAGATAATGCAGAGTCCATGCCCTTTAAATTTCCAGAGCCTCCAATTTTTGCGCCTTATCCACCGCCATTCCCTGCCAGAGGAGAGGATCGCGAGGAGGAGCCAGCGGGTGCCGATGATGATGGCGATGATGATGGCGGCGATGATAATGCTCCAGAGGGTGAAGGCCAGTGAGGACATTGGCAGATTTCAAGTTTGGGGGTATCTGAGATTCCTTTTTAAGTATTATTATATATGAATTGCTGTTATGTTTCTTTTGGGCGGTATAGCCCCAGACTATGTTTTTGTTATATGCTATGTTTGTGGATGTTTTTGGTTTATTTTTGGATGCTTGTTTAGATGCATTGGTGCGTTGGTTTTATTAAGTATATAAATGAATGTTTTGGTTTATAATATTTGAATACTTGTGTTTTATTTTGTATATAGTATTTTGCGTTCGCATTAGCTTTCATGTCATTTTAGGTTGTTGTGTTTATAGCCATATTTTGGGGATTGTGCAGATAATTGGTTTACTTGATGCCATGTGTTATGACTTTTCCTTATTTGGGCAGGGTGCTGTTTCTGTTGTTACTTCAGGCCTAAATCATTTTGATTCCCCCTTTTACCCCGTTCTGTAACTGTAAATATGCTGGGTGAGGGTGTTATAGCTGTTAATTTTTGATCGTGGCTAATGACAGGCGCCAAGTAGTTATGGCTGTCTCTTAGAGTCGTGTCAAGCATGTATGAGTTAGGGGTTGTTAATCGATAAGTTGAGACTGTTATTGATTCATCCTTCTTAGCTAGCACCGTCCAACTGTGTTAACTAGTTATTTTTTCGATTTTAGTTCGCGCGTTTATTGCTTTGAGAGTATGTCATTCTTATAATCTTTCATTTCTACAAGGTAATAAAAGACTTAGGCGCTTTTACAGTTTTGGATCTTGGACTCTGGCATGTTGTAAAGTAAAATAAAAATAAAATAAATTGAAAAGGAGATTGATTATTGAAAGTCTTGTGGTGGGTCGAGATGGAGCGTAAAATGCGCTCGCCTATAAACGCAGGACCGATGCTGAGATGGAGTATAAAATGCACTCGTCAAATAATCTTCAGATTTCGTAAAGTCTAATTTGGCTTACGTTGATTACGTGGCCTTTGCTACTCGAGTAATTAGATTTATAGAGGTGTTCCACACCTAGTGCCCTAATAGTCATCTGGCTTGGGAGTCACTGATCAAAAGCTCATTAATGGGTAGCTCTGTTTAGCCTAAGGTAATTAAGGACTGTCCGAGTCAGATTTTACAGTCTTCATGCTAGAGCCTTTTGATCTTTTCCTGTGCTTGCATCTTAGTCTTAATGCTTATTGATTGTTTAAGTTGCGATGCATACTGGTTTTAGCAATCGACTGTCCGAGTTTATTTGAGTTATAATTAGTTAGGATGGTTGGTCTTCACACACATATAGAATGGATCGAGTACAGTCTCATACTTGCAAATTTGATTTTAAGCCCCCTTTTATGTTAGTGTTTGCCCTATTCTCAGAGAGGCTCTATAATTACACTTAGAAGCCGTGGTATTATTCTATAGTAGTAGTTTTCATTCGCGTCTTCCAGTAGTGTAGGCGTGGATGTTAGATAGTTTGCTTTAGGGCAAGCAAAAGCTTAAGTTTGGGGGTATCTGATAAGTGTTTTTTATATCGCGAATCAGATTCTCTAAAAGCTTAAGACGCTGCTTGTTTTATGTTATTTATTGAGCTTTTATATATATTTTGTTGTTATTATGCTTATCATGTATGATGCAGGGCTATTTGGGTCATTTCCAGCTTAAAGGGGGGCAAAATTGTCATTTTCTACACTCTAGCGCCGCAGCTCCAGAGCCTAGCCTTCTCCTCGCGCCGCAACGCCGCTTCCTTGTTTATGCCGATGTCATCTGCCGTTGCAGCGTCGCTTATACTCCTTGTGTTCGCGCCGCAGCGCGAGTGGCGTCGCAGCGTTACCCAATCAGTTATAGTCTCCGCGCCGCAGCGCCGCCTCCGGTGCCTAGCCAGTGGCTCGCTTTTAATGACCTAATAAAAAAGAAAGAGAACATATAGCGGGGGGAGAAAATAGAAAACAAGTACGGCGGCTAGGACATTAAATGACAGACAGTGATAGCAGAGTAGATTAATTAGATTCTAGAAGAGAAAGAAGCTGGTTTTGTGGGGAGAATAGTTATTGCATCCTACACAGCTCAGGAGTTACATGGAGAAGAGAAGACTTGGAGACAGAAAACCTCACAACAGGACTTTTCTTATTCCAAATCTCGCAGTTATTTGTGTATTACTGAGAAATGTTGAATGTTATAGAAATGTGTATTAGCACAATGGTTATGAACTAATTCCTTTTTAGGATTGCAATGTAACCTAGTGTTTAGCCTAATTAACTTTCTCTCCTATTTATATTAATGAATCATTTTGGGAATGGGTTGTTGTATTTCTTGCTTATTGACTAATTGCTTGACAGAGTTTTTGGTAGTGATATTAATGGATATTGAAAATTGGACATTAATATTGTGACACCCCCAAATCCGGGTACTTCAATTTCCACGGGACTTGGTGTTCACTGTACAAATATCATCTATCTATCTACCCATAAAAATGCAAACCATGAAATAAATAGAAATAATCCTCCCCTTATGGGGTTACAATATCTGAAAGTAAATACATCAATCCCATGTAATACTAACCATAAACATTTGTGCGGAACATAAACAAATAAATAGTCTTACACAACTTTAACATAGAGCTGAAACATAAACATATAAAATAAACAACAAGTCTTCATCACTGTTGACCTTGCCCTTACCTTTGCTAGTAGAAGGCTCGTTGTACCTTTCGTTCTTAACTGCAATGTTATTATTACGCAAGAGTGAGCACGATTGCCCACAAGTATAATAATATGACAACAATATAATAACATGCGAGTGAATCAAAGACATCTGAATAAAGAAACTCAACTTTTGACTCGAGGATAAATAACAGGAATCAAAAGAACATCTGAGGGTCATAAGACCTCGAACTATGTCCTAGGTTGTAAAGTGTTAAACTTCAAACCTTTAACAGTCATAAGACTATGGACTCTACTTCTCGTACTTAGGGGGATCAGCCCTTAGTACCATACTGTGCACAATATCTCAACGCTAAAGCGTAAATAGTCCCCTTTACAGGGTTGTTCATCTCAGTTTTGACATCAGAGTCCGCACCAAAGGAAGTTTGGTTTGGATAAGCTCAATAAGTATTCTAGAATTTGAAACGTTCATCAACTATGAACTAGTCGAATCAATAAGGGTTCACTAGTCCTATAAGATTCAACAATAACATCGATATTCAATTTGAATAATAAATCTCAAGAGTATATAATCGAATAAGTATTATTTAACTGAAGTAATACTTAAAGGAAGAACAATATCTCATATGAAAATCTTAACTTGAATAAACAAGGATAAGAACTTGCTCGATGTAAAAATAAGGTTTGAGTTTAGGAAACTTGTAAAATATTAGACAAGTTTAAGAATAGAAAACTTGCCTCTTGCACAAGCTACAAATATAATTACAATTCACTTCCTCAACGTCCTACACATTACATTATGTATACGACATCGATTAGTTTTCATAACTACCATGTTTAACTGTTGAACTATTCACTTAAGTTCGACTTACAACTTGGTTTATAATAGTACTTAATGGCTAACCACATAACATGAATGTAAACTCACAACATGCATATCACACATGTATAGCCCTTTAAACAATCATAATCAAGTTTTATAATTACGATATTCAAGTTCGCACTTAGTTTGTTAACTTGAAGCTTCACATTATCTTATACATGTCAATAACTTAATTTATTAATCATAAACTTCAAATCATATAATATTCATGTATGTAACTTAAAACAACATCTTTTATTATCGAGAACACTACACTTGTGTGCGTGCATGTCCGAAGCCCTCTGATTGCCTCCGAATACGCATCAGTCACAAAGATGGCCATTTTTACCCATTTTAACGATTTCAAATTGAAAACCTTAAAGAATGAAAGTTGTAGGTCTACTCGTTATCTTTCCGAACCATCTTGAATCGCCTTAATCGGAGTTCGTATGAAAAATTTATGCTTATTTTACTACAGGAGATCAAAACAGTCTCGGAAACCAAAAAAAAGGCTCCCGGATAGCCCTTATACCCACTGGGGCGGGTCCTAATGCCCATGAACACTCGCTGGGGCGGGTCTCCCTGCTGGTGCACTCCCTGGTTCGCGATTTTGACAGTTCGTTGGCCCAATTATTCCAATTAAATGCAAATTAAACTCACACAGCGATTTCTATGAAGTACGAACTTCATAGAAACATCATACAATGTTACTAACATGTTTTTAACATCTTAAATCATGCAATTACTCGAATCAAATCATTAAATTTCACTGTTCTTCATACTTTGTAAAGTTTTGAAAAAAACAAGAAATTTAACGTTACAGATTCGCTATAACACCGAATCCGTTCGTTTAATTTTCATTTTGCTCGTTTAAACGTACACAATTATATGCAAGTGTCAATTTAAAGTTGAACCATCGATTCATGGTATAAAAATTGTACGTAAGGGCCGTATAACCATATATACGACTCTGTAATTTTGAAAACCCAAATATAAACAAAAATTCGATGGTTTGATCACTGAAGTTATGCATATATGGCATATAATATGTTATAAACACATATGAACACACATATAGTCATATAATAAACAAATATCAATTTTCCCATTCACAGAGAATTTTTTAAAGCACGCAAATGGAAAAACTCTGTAAATTTTGAAAACACAATTAAGGCCTAATTACATGAATTCGATTATTTTAATTCATTCATACCAAATACAAAATATGTTATAATGATATTATAACACATATATAAACATATAATCAAAAATTGCTAATTTTTCCCATACACAGAGAACTCAGAATATATGTTCATGAAGGAAACATAGTACGTGAAATAAAACTGGGACAAAGGAATTACCCCTTGTAAACTCTGTGCAGATGATGATATGGGCTTTTAGAATCTACCACACTGCTTCTTCAACTCTCAATTTACTCTCAACTTTCTTTTTTTATATAAAAAATTTCTCTGAGTTTTCTCTCTGAAGTATACGATATATGATATAATATGAACTGATGCAGATATATAAGTTATACGTATAGTTAATAGTCGTGGGTTGTGGGTCGTCAGTTAATCCCATAATGGGTTAACTGGCTCCAACCCCCACTAAGGCCTTGTTTGCTTGTCCCTTATAATCTCCTTTTTCTTTTATTTTAATAAAACTCTTATTATATAGTTAATCGTCACACTTCTAATTAATCAATTAATGTTATTTAAATTAATTAAATTAAATAGCATAAATCCACATTAAATCACATAATTAAAATTTTTATTTATTAATTATGTCAAATCATAAATCTCTAATTAATTATTAAATTAATTAGAATACATTATGCTTATTAATTAATATATTAATCAATAAGCTCAATTAAATACATACTTTGAATATAAAAATCTATCACATTAATTTAACTAATGTAACACATATAATTAAATTAATCTATCACAATTTCATCAATTAATTATTTAACTCAATAATTAAATCATCGAAAAATATTTATTTAATTCAATAAATATTCAAATTAAATTACAAAAATCTTGTTCGTCACAAATATCTGACTTTTAAAATACAATAACACTTGTTATGCCCTTGCCTAAGGGAATGTGTGCACAAACTGCTTAATAGGATAGACATATCTCAATTTACCTTGTGTAGCCTTGAGACTGAGCTTAATGACCCTAGTCTAGTTATTTTCATCAATAGACATATTGTGATTCAGCTAGCTAAGAATGTGCATTTGGCCTTCGACAGAAGCATATGCGTAGTTCTATTCTTGGCTGGCCATTCCTTGATTTGTTTGCAATGTGGAGAGTTAGGAGATTAGGCGACGCATTAGGGGAATTGTAATCCAAATTTGTCTCCCTAGCGCATCTATTTCTCTCACCTCCTTTAGTTGTAATCGCATAGTTTAAAATATCATCTCCAATCAGTTGTTTAGATAAGACAGTATAGAACTTACATTAGTATTTGATTTGCAAATAAGACTTCGTCCTCGTGGGTACGACATCGTACTTATCTTATATTACTTGTTGACCGCGTATACTTGCTCGTTAATTGTCGTTACATAAATTAACCAACAAGTTTTTGGCGCCGTTGCCGGAAACTTAGTACTATTTGTTATCAATATTAAAACTAAGTCAATACGATCTTAATGACCGATGACAGTTAAATGTCGTTACATAAATCAACCAACACTGGCTGAGCCCCAGCGAAGCGTCGGGTATTGACCGATGACAGTTCAGTCATTGGCAAAACACCAGCGAAGCGTTAGGTACTGACCGATGACAGTTCATCCGTTGGCACAATCCCAGCGAAGCATCGGGTACTGGCCGATGATAGTTCAGCCGTTGGCACAACCCCAGCAAAGCGTCGGGTACTAACCGATGAGAGTTTAGCTATTGGCACAACCCTAGCGAAGCGTTAGGTACTGACCGATGAAAGTTCAGTCGTTGGCGAAGCGTCGGGTACTGACCGAATACAGTTCTGCCGTTGGCACAACCCCAGCAAAGCGTCGGGTACTAACCGATGATAGTTCAGCAGTTGGCACAACCCCAGCGAAGCGTCAGGTACTGATCGATGACTGTTCAGCCGTTGGCACAAAGCCAGCGAAGCATCGGGTACTGACGGATGACAGTTCAGCCGTTGGAATAACACCAGCGAAGCGTCGAGTACTGTTCGATGGCAGTTCAGCTGTTGGCACAACCCATGCCAAGAGTCGGGAATTGACCGATGACAGTTCAGCCGTTGGCGCAACCCCAGGAAAGCGTAAGGTACTGACCGATAATAGTTCAGTCGTTGGCAGAACCCCAGCAAAGTGTCAGGTACTGATCGATGACAGTTCAGTCTTTGGCACAACCCTAGTGAATTATCGGGTACTTGCCAATGATAGTTCAGCCGTTGGCACAACCCCAGCGACGCATCGGGTACTGACCGATGACAGTTCAGCCGTTGGCACAACCTCAGCGAAGTGTCGGGTACTGACCGATGACAGTTCAGCCGTTGGCACAACCCCAGTGAAGCGTCGGGTACAGACCGATGACAGTTCAGCCGTTGGTACAACCCCAGCGAAGTGTCGGGTACTGACCGATGAAAGTTCAGCCGTTGGCACAACCCCAGGGAAGCGTCGGGTACTGACTGATGACAGTTCAGCCATTGGTAAAACCCCAGTGAAGCATCAGGTACTGACCGATGACAGTTCAACTGTCGACAAAACCACAACAAAGCGTCGGGTACTGATTGATAACAGTTTAGCCGTTGGCAAAACCCCAGCGAAGCGTCGGGTAGTCACCAATGACAGTTCAGTCGTTGACACAACCCCAACGAAGCGTCGGGTACTAACTGATGACAGTTCAGCCGTTGGCACAACCCCAGCGACGCGTCGGGTACTGACCAATGACAGTTCAGCCGTCGATAAAACCCCAGCAAAGAGTCGGGTACTGATCGATTACAGTTTAACTATCGACAAAACCCCAGGGAAGCGTCGGGTATTGATCGATAACAGTTCAGTAGTTGGAAAAACCCCAGCATTGTGTCGGGTACTAACAATGACAGTTCAGCCGTTGACACAACCCCAGCGAAGCGTCGGTTACTAAACGATGACAGTTCAGACGTTGACACAACCCTAGAGAAGCGTCGGGTTCTGACCGATGACAGTTCAATCATTGGCACAACCCCAGCGAAGCATCGGGTACTGACCGATGACGGTTCAGCCGTTGGCACAACGTTGCGAATCGTCGGGTATTGACTGATGACAGTTCAGCCGTCAGCAAAACCCCAGCGAAGAGTCGGGGTAATGACCGATGATAGTTCAGCCGTCGACAAAACCCTAACGAAACTTCAGGTACTGATCGATGATAGTTCAGCCATTGACACAACCTCAGCGAAGCGTAGGGTACTGATCGATGTTAGTTTAGACGTTGACACAACCCCAGCGAACCTTCGGGTACTAACCGATGACAGTTCAGCCGTTGGCACAACCCCAGCGAAGTGTCGGGTACTGACGGATGACATTTCAGCCGTTGGCACAACCCAGAGATGCGTCGGGTACAGACCGATGACAGTTCAGCAGTTGGCACAACCCCAGCAAAGTGTCGGGTACTTACCGATGACAGTTCAGCCGTTGGCACAATCCCAGGGAAGCGTCGGGAACTGATAAACGACAGTTCAGTCGTTGGCACATGCCCAGCGAAGCGTCGGGTACTGATCGATGATAGTTCGGCTGTTGGCACAACTCCAGCGAAGTGTCGGGTACTGACGGATGACAGTTCAGCCGTTGGCACAACCCCAGCGAAGCATCGGGTACAGACCGACGACAGTTCAGCCTATGGCACAACCCTAGCGAAGTGTCGTGTACTAACCAATGGCAGTTCAGACGTTGACACAACCCCAGCGAAGCTTCGGGTACTGACCGATGACAGTTCAGCCGTTGACTCAACCCCAGCGAAGTGTCGGGTACTGATCGATGACAGTTCAGCCGTTATCACAACCCCAGCGAAGTGTTGGGTACTGACGGATAACAGTTCAGCCATTGGCACAACCCTAGTGAAACGTCGGGTACAGACCGACTACCGTTCAGCCGTTGGCATAACCCCAGCGAAGTGTCAAGCACTGACCGATGTCAGTTCAGCCGTTGGCACAACCCCAGGGAAGCGTTGGGGTTTTGGCACAATCCCAAGGAAGCGTCGGGTACACACGGATGACAGTTCAGCCGTCGGCAAAACCCCAGCGAAGGGTCGGGTACTAATCGATGACAGTTCAACCGTTGGCACAACCCCAGCGAAGTGTCGGGTACTCATCAATGACAGTTCGGTCGTTGGTATAACCCCAGCGAAGCGTTAGGTACTGACCGATGACAGTTCAGCCGTTAGTACTGACCGATGACAGTTCAGCCGTTGGCATAACCCATGCGAAGAGTCGGGTACTAATCGATGACAGTTCAGCTGGACAAACCCCAACGAAGCGTCGTGTACTGACCGATGACAGTTCATGTACTAATCGATGACAGTTCAGCCGTTGGCACAACCTCAACGAAGCGTTGGGTACTGACCGATGACAGTTCAGCCGTTAGCACAAACCTAGCGAAGCGTCAGGTACTGACGAATGACAATTCAGCCGTTGGCACAACACCAGCAAAGCGTCGGGTACTGACCGATGACAGTTCAGACGTTGACACAACCCCAAAGTAGCGTCGTGTACTTACCGATGATAGTTCAGCCGTTGGCACAACCCCAGCAAAGTGTCGAGTACTGACCGATGACGGTTTAGCCGTTGGCACAACGCAGCGAATCGTCGGGTACTGACCGATGACAGTTCAGCCGTCGGCAAAACCCCAGCGAAACGTCAGGTACTGATCGATGACAGTTCAGCCGTTGGCACATCCCCAGCGAAGCGTCGGGTACTTATCGATGACAATTCAGCCGTTGGCACAACCCCAGCGAAGTGTCGGGTATTGACGGATGACAGTTCAGCCGTTGGCACAACCCCAATGAAGCGTCGGGTACAGACCGATGACAGTTCAGCCGTTGGCACAAACCCAGAGAAGTGTCGGGTACTGACAGATGACAGTTCAGCCGTTGGCACAACACTAGAGAAGCGTCGGGTACTGACCGATGACAGTTCAGCCATTGGCAGAACCCCAGCGAAGCGTCAGGTACTGACCGACAACAGTTCAGCTGTTGGCACAACACTAGCGAAGCATCGGGTACTGGCCGATGATAGTTCAGTCGTTGGTACAACCCTAGCGAAGCATCGGGTATTGGCCGATGACAGTTCAGCCGTTGGCACAACCCCAGCGAAGCGTCGGGTACTGACCGATGATAGTTCAGCCATTAGCACAACCCTAGCGAAGCGTCGGGTACTGATCGATGATAGTTCAGCCGTTGGCACAACCCCAACGAAGCGTCGGGTACTGACCGATGAAAGTTCAGTCGTTGGCACAACCCATGCGAAGTGTAAGGTACTGACCGATGACAGTTCTGCCATTGGCACAACCCCAACGAAGCATCAGGTACTGACATAGTTTCGCCGTTAACACAACACCAGCAAAGCGTCGGGTACTAACTGATGATAGTTCAGACGTTGACACATCCCCAGCGAAGTGTCTGTTGCTGACCGATGACAGTTTAGCCGTTGGCGCAACCCCTAGCGAAGCGTCGGGTACTGACTGATGACAGTTCAGCCGTTGGCACAACGCAGTGAATCGTCGGGTACTTATTGATTACAGTTCATCTGGTGGCAAACCTCCAGCAAATCGTCGGGTGTAGACAGATGACAGTTTAGCCTTTGGCACAACCCCAACGACGCGTCAGATACTGACTGATGACAGTTTAGCCATCGACAAAACCCTAGCGAAGAGTCGGGTAATGACCGATGATAGTTCAGCCGTCAACAAAACCCCAGCGAAGAGTCGGGTACTGATCGATGACAGTTAGCCGTTTACACAACCCCAGCGAAGCGTCGGGTACTGACTGATGACAGTTTAGACGTTGACACAATCCCAGCAAAGCGTCGGGTACTGACCGATGACAGTTCAGCCGTTGGCACATCCTCAGCGAAACGTCTGGTACTGATCGATGACAGTTCAGCTGTTGGAACAACCTAGCGAAGTGTCGGGTACTGACGGATAACAGTTCAGCCATTGGCACAACCCCAGCGAAGCATCGGGTACTGACTAAAAACAGTTCCACCGTTGCCACAACACCAGCGAAGCGTCCGGTATTGACCGATGACAGTTCAGTCGTTGGCACAACCCCAACGAAGCGTCGGGTACTGACCGATGAAACTTCAGCTGTTGGCACAACTCCAGTGAAATGTCGGGTACTGACGGATGACAGTTCAGCAGTTGGCATAACCGCAGTGAAACGCCGGGTACTGACCGATGACAGTTCAGCCGGTGGCAAAACTCCAGCGAAGCATCGGGTACTAACTGATGATAGTTCATCCGTTAGCACAACCCCAGTGAAGCATCGGATACTGACCGATGGCAGTTCAGCCGTCGTCAAAGCCCCAACGAAACGTCGGGTACTAACCAATGACAGTTCTGCCGTTGGCAAAACCCCAGGGTTGTGTCGAGTACTAACCAATGATAGTTCAGCCATTAGCATAATCCTAGCGAAGCGTCAGGCACTAACCGATGATAATTCAGCCGTTGGCACAACCCCAGCAAACTGTGCGGTATTGACGGATGACAGTTCAGCCATTGGCACAACACCAGCGAAGCGTCGGGTACTGACCGATGACAGTTTAGCCGTTGGCACAAACCCAGCGAAGCGTCGGATACAGACGGATGACAGTTCAGACCTTGGCCCAACCCCAGCGAAGCATCGGGTACTAATTGATGACAGTTCAACCATTGGCACAACACCAGTGAAGCGTCGGGTACTGACAGATGTCAGTTCAGCAGTTGGAACAACCCCAATGAAGCGTCGGGTACTGACTGATGACATTTCAACCATTGGCAGAACCCCAATGAAGCGTCATGTACTGACCGATGACAGTACAGTCGTCGACAAAACCCAAGCAAAATGTCGGGTATTGATCGATGGCAGTTCTGCCGTTAGCAAAACCCCAACGTTGTGTCGGGTACTAACCAATGACAGTTTAGCCATTGGCATAACCCCAGCGAAGCGTCGGGTACTAACCGATGATAATTCAGACATTGACACAACCCCTGCAAAGCGTCGGGTACCGATCGATGACAGTTCAGCCGTTGGCACAACCCTAATGAAGCGTCGGGTACTGACCGATGACAGTTCAGCCGTTGGCACAAACCTAGCGAAGCGTCGGGTACTGACGGATGATAATTCAGCCATTGACACAACCCCAATGAAGCATCTGGTTCAAATTGATGACAGTTTAACCGTTGGCACAACACTAGTGAAGCGTCGGGTGTTGACTGATGACAGTTCAGTCGTTGGCACAACCCCAATAACGCTTCAGGTGTTGATCGATGACAGTTCAGCCGTTGGCAGAACCCCAGCGAAGCTTCAGGTGCAGACCGATGACAGTTCAACCATTGGCACAACCCCAGCAAAGCCTCGGGTAATGGCCGGTGACAGTTCAGCCGTTGGCACAACCCCAACGAAGAGTCTGGTATAAACCAATAACAGTTCAGACGTTGGAACAACCCAAGCGAAGCGTCGGGTACTGCTCGATGACAATTCAGCCATTGGCACAACTTCAGTGAAGCGTCGGGTACTGACCGATGACAGTTCAGCTGTCTGCAAAACCCCAACGATGCGTCGGGTACTGATCGATGACAGTTTAGCCATTGACAAAACCCCAGCGAAGCATCGGGAACTGATTGATGACAGTTCAGCCGTTGGAACAACCCCGACGAAGCGTCGGGTACTGACCGACGATAATTCAGTCGTTAACAAAACCCCAGCGAAGCGTCCGGTACTGACTGATGAAAGTTCAGCTGTTGGCACAACCCTGACGAAGCGACGGCTACTGACAGATGACAGTTCATCCATTGGCACAATCCCAGCGAAGCTTTGGGTACTGACAGATGACAGTTCAGCCGTTGGAACAACCCCAGCGAAGCGTCGGGTACTGATTGATGATAGTTCAGTCATTGACACAACCTCAACGAAGCGTCGGGTACTGACCGATGATGGTTAGGCCATTGGCACAACCACATCAAAGTATCGGGTACTGACCGTTGATAGTTCAGCCGTTGGCACAACCCCAGCGAAGCATCGGGTACTGGCCGATGATAGTTCAGCCATTAGCACAACCCCAGGGAAGCGTCGGGTACAGACCGATGACAGTTCAGCCGCTGGTGCAACCCCAGCGAAGCGTCAGGTACTGACCGATTATAGTTCAGCCATTGGCACAACCCAGGGAAGCTTCTGGTACTAACTGATGACAAATCAGCCGTTGGCAAAACCACAACGAAGCGTCGGGTACTAACCGATGACAGTTCAGCTGTAGGCAAAACCCCAGCGAAGCGTCGGGTATTGACCGATGACAGTTCAACTGTCGGTAAAACCCCAGCAAAGCGTCGGGTACTGTTGATGACAGTTCAATTGTTGGCAAAACCCCGACGAAGCGTCGGGTACTCACCAATGATAGTACAGCTGTTGGCACAACCCCAGCAAAGCGTATGGTACAGATCGATGATAGTTCAGCCGTTGGCAGAACCCCAGCGAAGCTTCAGGTTTTGACCGATGACAGTTCAGCCATTGGGACAACCCCATTGAAGCATCGGGTACTGGCCAATGATAGTTCAGCCGTCAACAAAACCCCAGCGAAGCGTCGGGTACAAACTGATGATAGTTCAGCCGTCGGCACAACCTCAGCGAAGCATCGGGTACTTACCGATGACAGTTCAGCCGTCAATAAAACCACTGCGAATAGTCGGGTACTGACCGATGACAGTTTAACCGTCGACAAAACCCCAGCGAAGCGTCGGGTACTGATCGATGACAGTTCAGTCGTTGGCAAAACCCCAGCGTTGTGTCGGGTACTAACCAATGACAGTTCAGCCGTTGGCACAACCTCAGCGAAGCATCGGGTACAGACCGGTGACAGTTTAGACGTTGACACAACCCCAGCGAAGCGTCGGGTACTGACCAATGACAGTTCAACAGTTGGCACAACCCCAACAAAGCGTCGGGTACTGACCGATAACAGTTCAGCATTTGGCACAACCCCAACGAAGCGTCGGGTACTGACGGATGATAGTTCAGCTATTCCCAGAACCCCAACGAAGCGTCGAGTACTGACTTATGATAGTTCAGCCATTGGCACAACACCAGCGATACGTCGGGTACTGACTGATGACAGTTCAGCCGTTAGCACAACCCATGTGAAGAGTCGGGTACTGACCGATGACAGTTCAGCTGTTAACAAAACTCCAGCAAAGCGTTGGTACTGATCGATGACAGTTCAGCCATTGGCAAAACTCCAGCGAAGCATCGGGTACTCACCAATGACAGTTCAGCCGTTGGCAAAACACCAGCGAAGCGTTGGGTACTGATAGAAGACAGTTCAGTCATTGATATAACCTGGTGAAGCGTCGGGTACTGACCGATGACAGTTTTGCCGTTGGCACAACCCCAGCGAAGCGTCGGGTACTTACCGATGATAGTTCAGACGTTGACACAACCCCAGCGAAGCGTCGGGTACTGACCGATGAAAGTTCGGCCGTTGGCACATCCCCAGCGAAGCGTCGGGTAATGACCGATGACAGTTCAGTCGTTGGCATAACCCCAGCGAAGTGTCAGGTACTGACGGATGACAGTTCAGCCGTTGACACAACACCAGCAAAGTGTCGGGTACTGATTGATAACAGTTCAGCCATTGGCAGAACAACAGCGAAGCGTCAGGTACTGACCGATGAGAATTCAGCCGTTGGCAAAACCCCAGCGAAGCCTCGGGTACTGATCGATGAAGCTTCGGGTACTGATTAATGACAGTTCAACCGTTGGCACAACACCAGCGAAGCATCGGGTACTGACCGATGACAGTTCAGCAGTTGACACAACCTAGCGAAGTGTCGGGTACTGACCGATGACAGTTCAGACATTGACACAACCCCAGCGAAGCATCGGGTACTGACCGATGAAAGTTCAGTCGTTTGCATATACCCAGCGAAGCGTCGGGTATTGACCGACGACAGATCAGCAGTTGGTTTAACCCTAGCAAAGTGTCGGGTACTGACGGATGACAGTTCAGCCGTTGGCACCACCTCAGCGAAGTGTCGGGTACTGACCGATGACAGTTTAGCCGTTGGCTTAACCCATGCTATAAATCGGGTACTGACCGATGACAATTCTGCTGTTGGCACAACCCCAGCGAAGCGTCGGATACTGACGGATGACATTTTTGCCGTTTGCATAATCCAAGTGAAGCGTCGGGTACGGACGAATGACAGTTCAGCCGTTGGTATAACCCCAACGAATCGTCGGGTACTGACCGATGAAAGTTCTGTCCTTGACACAACCCCAGCGAAGCGTCAGGTACTGACAGAAGATAGTTCAGTCATTGATATAACCCAGTGAAGCGTCGGGTACTGACCGATGACAATTTTGCCGTTGAAACAACCCCAGCGAATCGTCGGGTACTTACCGATGATAGTTCAGACGTTGACACAACCCCAGCGAAGCGTCGGGTACTGACCGATGAAAGTTCGGCCGTTGGCACGTCCCCAGCGAAGCGTCGGGTAATGATCGATGACAGTTCAGTCGTTGGCATAACCCAGCGAAGTGTCAGGTACTGACCGATGACTGTTCAGCAGTTGGTTTAACCCTAGCAAAGTGTCAGGGTACTGACGGATGACAGTTCAGCCGTTGGCACAACACCAGCAAAGTGTCGGGTACTGACGTATGACAATTCAGCCGTTGGCACAACCCCAGCGATGCCTCGGGTACGGACCGATGAAGCGTCGAGTACTGATTAATGACATTTCAATCGTTGGCACAACATTAACGAAGCGTCGGGTACTGACCGATGATAGTTCAGTCATTGGCACAACCCCAACAAAGCGTCAGGTACTAATTGATGGCAGTTCAGTCGTAGGCAGAACCCTAGCGAAGCATCAAGTACTGACCGATGATAGTTTAGCTGTTGGCACAACCCCAGCGAAGCCTCTGGTACTGGCCGATGACAGTTCAACCATTGGCACAACCCCAGCGAAACGTCTGGTACTGACGGATGACAGTTCAGCCATTGGCACAACGCCAGCGAAGCGTATGGTACTGACCGATGATAGTTCAGCCATTGGCACAACCCCAGCGAAGCTTTGGGTACAGACGGATGACTGTTCAGCCATTAGCATAAAAAATGCTAAGAATCGGGTATTGACCGATGGCAGTTCAGTTGTTGGCACAACCCCAGCGAAGCGTTGAGTACTGATCGATGACAGTTCACTCGTTGGCAAAACCCTAGCGAAGCGTCGGGTACTGACTGATGACAGTTCAGTCGTTGAGACATCTCTAGCGAAGCTTCGGGTCTTGACCGATGACAGTTCAGCTATTGACACAACCCCAGCGAAGCATCGGATACTTACTGATGACAGTTCTGTCGTTGCCACAATCCTAGCAAAGCGTCGGGTACAGATGGATGACAGTTCATCCGTTGGGACAACCCCAGCGAATCGTCGGGTACTGACTGATAACAGTTCAGTCATTGACACAACCCCAGCAAAGCGTCGGGTACTGATTGATGACAGTTCAGTCGTTGATACAACCCCAACGAAGCGTTGGGTACCCACCGATGACAGTTCAGTCGTTGGCACAACCCCAGCGAAGCGTCGAGTACTCTCCAATGATAATTCAGTCGTTGACACAACCCCAACGAAGGGTCGGGTACTGACCGATGATAGTTCAGCCATTGGCACAACACCAGAGAAGCGTCGGGTACTGACCGATGACAGTTCAGTAGTTGATACAACCCCAGTGAAGCTTTGAGTACAGATCGATGAAAGTTCAGCCGTTGACACAACCCCAGCGAAGCGTCGGGTATTGATCGATGACAATTCAGTCGTTAGCACAACCCATTCAAAGCGTCGGGTACTCATCAATGACAGTTCAGCCGTTGGCACAACCATAGCGAAGCGTCGGGTACTGACCGATAACAGTTCAGCCATTGGCAGAACCACAACGAAGCGTCAAGTATTAAACGATGATAGTTCAGCCGTTGGAACAACCCCAGCGAAGCATCGAGTATGGACGGATGATAGTTCAGCCGTTGGCATCACCCCAGCGAAGCGTCGGGTACTGACCGATGACAGTTCAGCCGTTGGCATAACCCATGCTAAGAATCGGTTACTGATCGATGATAGTTCTGCTGTTGGCACAAACCCAGCGAGGCGTCGGATACTGACGGATGACAGTTATGCCGTTTGCATAATCCAAGTCAAGCATCGGGTACTGACGGATGACAGTTAAGCCGTTGGCTCAACCCCAGCGAATCGTTGGGTACTGACCGATGATAGTTCTGCCCGTGACACAACCCCAGCGAAGCGTCGAGTACTGACTGATGACAGTACTGCCGTTGGCGAAACCCCAGCAAAGCGTCGGGTACTGACGGATAACAATTCGGCCGTTGGCACAACCCCAGTGAAGCGTCAGGTACTGACTGATAATAGTTCAGTTGTTGACACAACACCAGAGAATCATTGAGTACTGACCGATGACAATTTAGCCATGCAAAGAGTCGGGTACTGACCGATGATAGTAAAGCCATTTGAACAATCCCAGCGAATCGTCGGGTACTGACCTATGATAATTCAGCCATTGGCACAACCCCAGCGAAGCGTCGGGTACTGATCAATGACAGTTCAGCCGTTGGCACAACTGCTGCGAAGCATCGGGTACTGACCGATGACAGTTCAACCGTTGGCACAACTGCTGCGAAGCATCGGGTACTGACCGATGACAGTTCAGCCGTTGGCACAACCCCAGCAAAGCGTCAGGTACTAATTAATGACAGTTCAACCGTTGGCACAACACCAGCGAAGCATCGGGAACTGACCGATGACAATTCAGCTGTTTGCACAACCCTAGCAAAGCCTCGGGTACTGACCGATGAATCGTCGGGTACAGATTGATGACAGTTCAGTCGTTGGCACAACCCTAGCAAAGCGTCGAGTACTCACCAATGACAATTCAGCCGTTGACACAACCCCAACGAAGCGTCGGGTACTGACCGATGATAGTTCAGCCATTGGCACAACACCAGCGAAGCGTCGAGTACTGACCGATAACAGTTCAGTCGTTGATACAACCGCAGCGAAGCTTTGGGTACTGACCGATGAAAGTTCAGTCGTTGACACAACCCCAGCGAAGCGTCGGGTTTTGATCGATGACAGTTCAGTCGTTAGCACAACCCATTCGAAGCCCCGAGTACTCATCAATGACAGTTCAGCCGTTGGCACAACCACAGCGAAGCGTCGGGTACTGACCGATAACAGTTCAGCCATTGGCAGAACCACAACGAAGCGTTAAGTATTAAACGATGATAGTTCAGCCGTTGGAACAACCCCAACGAAGCATCGAGTACGGACGGATGATATTTCAGCCGTTGGCACCACCCCAGCGAAGCGTTGGGTACTGACCGATGACAGTTCAGCCGTTGGCATAACCCATGCTAAGAATCGGGTACTGATCGATGATAGTTCTGCTATTGGCACAACCCCAGCGAAGCGTCGAATACTGACGGATGACAGTTCTGCCGTTTTCACAATCCAAGTGAAGCGTCTGGTACTGACGGATGACAGTTAAGCCGTTGGCACAACCCCAGCGAATTGTTAGGTACTGACCGATGACAGTTCTATCCTTGACACAACCCCTGCTAAGCGTCGAGTACTGACTGATGACAGTACTGCCGTTGGCAAAACCCCAGCGAAGCGTCGGGTACTGACGGATAACAATTCAGCCGTTGGCACAACCCCAATGAAGCGTCAGGTACTGACTGATAATAGTTCAGTTGTTGACACAACACCAGAGAATGATCGAGTACTGATCGATGATAGTTCAGCCGTTGGCATAACCTATGCAAAGAGTCTGGTACTGACCGATGATAGTTCAGCCATTGGCACAACCCCAGCGAATCGTCGGGTACTGACTTGTGACAATTCAGCCGTTGGCACAACCCCAGCGAAGCGTCGGGTACTTATCGATGACAGTTCAGCCGTTGGTACAACTGCTGCGAAGCGTCGGGTACTGACCGATGACAGTTCAGCCGTTGGCACAACCCCAGCGAAGCGTCGGGTACTGATCGATGATAGTTCAAACGTTGACACAACCCCAGAGAAGCGTCGGGTACAGACCGATGATAATTTAGTCGTCAACAAAACCCCAGCGAAGAGTCTGGTAATGATTGATGACAGTTCAGCAGTCAACAAAACCCCAGCGAAGCGTCGGGTACTGATCGATGACAGTTAGCCGTTAACACAACCCCAGCGAAGCGTCGGGTACTGACTGATGACAATTCAGACATTGACACAATCCCAACGAAGCGTCGGGTACTGATTGAAAATAGTTCTGTCATTGCCACAACACCTGCGAAGCGTCGGGTGCTGACCGATGACAGTTCAGTCGTTGCCACAACCCCAACGAAGCATCAGGTACTGACCGATGACACTTCAGCCGTTGGCACAACCCCAGTGAAACATCGGGTACTGACCGATGACAGTTCAGCAGTTGGCACAACCGTAGCGAAACGTCGGGTACTTACCGATGAAAGTTCAGCCGGTGGAAAAACTCCAACGAAGCATCGGGTACTGACTGATGACAGTTCATCCGTTGGCACAACCCCAGCAAAGCATTGGGTACTGACCGATGACAGTTCAGCCGTCGGCAAAACCCCAACAAAGAGTCGGGTCCTGACCGATGACAGTTTAGCCGTCGTCAATGTCCAAGCAAAAAGTCGGGTACTGATCGATGAAAGTTTTGCCGTTGGCAAAACCCCAGCGTTGTGTCGGGTATTAACCAATGACAATTCAGCCATTGGCATAACCCTAGTGAAGCGTGGGTACTAACCGATGACAATTCAGCCGTTGGCACAACCCCAACGAAGTGTGGGGTACTGACGGATGACAGTTCATCCATTGGCACAACCCCAGCGAAGCGTCGGGTACTGATCGATGACAGTTCAACCGTTGACACAAACCCAGCGAAGCGTCGGGTTCTGACGGATGACATTTCAGCCCTTGGCACAACCCCAGTGAAGCGTCAGGTACTAATTGATGACAGTTCAACTGTTGGGACAACACCAGTGAAGCGTCCGGTACTGACCAATGACTGTTCCGCCGTTAGCACAACCCCAACGAAGCGTCGGGTACTGACTGATGACAGTTCAACCATTGGCAGAACCCCAGCAAAGCATCTGGTACTGACCGATGACAGTTCAGTCGTCGGCAAAACCCCAGCAAAGAGTCGGGTACTGACCGATGACAGTTCAGCCGTCGGCAAAACCCCAGTGAAACGTCGGGTACTGATCGATGAAAGTTCTGCCGTTGGCAAAACCCCAACGTTGTGTCGTGTATTAACCAATGATAGTTCAGCCATTGGCATAACCCCAGCAAAGCGTCGGGTGCTAACCGATGACAATTCAGACGTTGACACAACCCCAGCGAAGCGTCGGGTACCGATCGATAACAGTTCAGCCGTTGGCACAACCCCAGCGAAGCGGCGGGTACTGACCAATGACGGTTTAACCGTTAGCACAAACCTAGCGTAGCGTCGGGTACTGATGACAGTTCAACCATTGGCACAAACCCAGCGAAGCGTCTGGTATAAATTGATGATAGTTCAACCGTTAGCACAACCCCAGCGAAGCGTCGGGTACTGACCGATGGCAGTTCAGCCGTTGGCATAACCCCAATGAAGCGTCAGGTGCAGATCGATGACAGTTCAGCCGGTAGCACAACCCCAGCAAAGCCTCGGGTACTGGCCGATGATAGTTCAGCCGTTGGCACAACCCCAACGAAGCCTCGGGTACTGACCGATGACAGTTGAGCCGTTGGCCCAACCCCTGTGAAGCGTCGGGTACTGACCGATCACAGTTCAGCCGTTACCACAACCCCAGGGAAGCGTCGGGTACTGACTTATAATAGTTCAGCCTTTGGCAAAACCCCATCGAAGCATTATTTACTGACCGATGACAGTTCAGCAGTCTGCAAAACCCCAGTGAAGCGTCGGGTATTGATCGATGACAGTTCAGCAGTTGGAAAAACACCAGCGTTGTGTCGGGTACTAACCAATTATAGTTTAGCCGTTGACACAACCCCAGCGAAGCATCGGGTACTGACCGATGACAGTTCAGATGTTGACACAACTCTAGCGAAGCGTCGGGTACTGACCGATGACAGTTCAGTCGTTGGCATAACCCCAGCGAAGCGTCGGGTACTGACCAATGCCAATTCAGCCATTGGCCCAACCCCAGCAAAGTGTTGGGTACTGTTGGATGACAGTTCAGCCATTGTCACAACCCCAGCGAAGCGACGAGTACTGATTGACGATAGTTCAGCCATTGGCACAACACCAGCGGAGTGTCGGGTACTGACCGATGATAGTTCAGCCGTTGGCACAACCCCAGGGAAGCGTCGAGTACTGACCGATGATAGTTCAGCCATTGGCACAACTCCTGCGAAGCGTAGGGTATATATTGATGACAGTTTAGCTGTTGGCACAACCCCAGCGAAGCGTCGGGTACTGACCGATGACTATTCAGCCATTGGCACAACCCCAGGGAAGCGTCGGGTACTGACCGATGACAGATCAGCTGTCGTCAAAACATCAGCGAAGCGTCAGGTTCTGAGCGATAACAGTTCAGCAGTTGGCACAACCCCAGCGAAGCATCAGGTACTGACCGATGACAGTTCAGTTATTAACACAACCCTAGTGAAGTGTCGGGTACGAACCGATGACAGTTCAGCCGTTAGTACAACCCCTGTGAAGCGTCGGGTACTGACGGATGATAGTTCAGCCATTGGTTAAATCCCAGTGAAGCTTCAGGTACTGACGGATGACAGTTCAGCCGTTGGCACAACCCCAGCAAAGCGTAGGGTACTGACCATTGACAGTTTAGTCGTTGACACAACCCCAGCGAAGCGTCGGGTACTAACTGGTGACAGTTCATCTGTTGGGAAAACCACAGCAAAGCGTCGAGTACTAACCGATGATAGTTCTACCGTTGGCACAACCCCAGTGAAGTGTCAGGTACTAACCGATGACAGTTCAACCGTCGGCACAACCCTAGTGAAGCTTCGGGTACTGAACGATGACAAATTAGTAGTCGACAAAACCCCAGCGAAGCTTTGGGTACTGATCGATGACAGTTCAGCCGTCGACAAATCCCTAGCGAAGCGTCGGGTACTGATCGATGACAATTCAACCGTTGGCAAAACCCCAGCAAAGTGTCGGGTACGGACCATTGACAGTTCAGCCGTTAGCACAACCCCAGAGAAGCGTCGGGTACTGATGGATGACAGTCCAGCTGTTGGTACAACCCCAGCGAAGCGTCGAGTACTAACCGATGATAGTTCAGCCGTAAGCACAACCCCAGCGAAGCGTCGGGTACTGACCGATGACAGTTCAGCCGTAGGAACAACCCCAATGAAACGTCGGGTACTGACCGATGAAAGTTTAGTCGTTGGCATAACCCATGCGAAGCGTTAGGTACTGACCGATGAAAGTTCAGTCGTTGGCACAACCCCAACAAAGCATCGGGTACTGACGGATGACAGTTCAGCCATTGGCACAACACCAGCGAAGCATCGGGTACTGACCGATGACAGTTCAAACGTTGACACAACCCCAAAGAAGCGTCGGGTACTGATCGATGACAGTTCAGTCGTTGGCATAATCCCAGCGAAGCATCAGGTAAGGACCGATGATAGTTCAGCCGTTGGCTCAACGCACCGAACCATCGGGTACTGACCGATGATAGTTCCGTCGGTGGCAAAACACCAGCAAATCGTTGGGTACTGACTAATGACAGTTCAGCCGTTGGCACATCCCCAGCGACTCATCGAGTACTGACCGATGACTTTTTAGCAGTCGGTAAAACCCCAGCGAAGAGTCGGGGTAATGACCGATGACAGTTTAGCCCTCGAAAAAACCCCAGCGATGCATCGGGTACTGATCGATGACAGTTCAGCCGTTGACACAACTTCAGCGAAGCGTCGGGTACTAACCGATGACAGTTCAGACGTTGACATAACCCCAACGAAGGGTCAGGTACTGACCGATGATAGTTCAGCCGTTGGCACATCCCTAACGAAGCGTCTGGTACTAACTGATGACAGTTCAGCCGTTAGCACAACCCGAGCGAAGTGTCGGGTACTGACGGATGATAGTTCAGCCATTGGCATAACCCCAGCGAAGCGTCGGATACTGATTGATGACAGTTCAGTCGTTGGCACAACCCTAGTGAAGCGTCGAGTTCTGACCGATGATAATTCAGCCGTTAGCACAACCCCAGCGAAGCCTCGGGTACTGACCGATGAAACGTCGGGTACGGATTGATGGCAGTTCAGCGTTTGGCACAACCCAAGTGAAGCGTCGATTTCTGACCGATGACAGTTCAGCCGTCGGCAAAACCCCATCGAAGCTTTGGGTACTGATTGATAACAGTTCAGCAGTCGGCAAAACTCTAGCGAAGGGTCGGGTACTAATCGATGATAGTTCAGCCGTTGGGAAAACCCCAGCGAAGCGTCGGGTACTCACCAAAGAATGTTCAGCCATTGGCACAACCGCAACGAAGCGTCGGGTATTGACCGATGATAGTTTTATCGTTGACACAACCATACCGAAGCGTCGGGTACTGACCGATAACAGTTCAACCTTTGGCACAACCCCAGCGAAGCGTCGGGAAGTAACGGATAATAGTTCAGCCGTTGGCACAATCCCAGCGAAGCATCAGGTACTGACGGATGACAGTTCAACCTATGCCAAAAACCCAGCGAAGCATCGGGTACTGACCGATGACAGTTTAGCCTTTGGCACAACCACAGTGAAGCGTCGGGTACTGACGGATGATAATTCAGCCGTTGGCACAACCACAGCGAAGTGTCGGGTACTGACGAATGACAGTTTAGCCGTTGGCACAACACCCAGCGAAGTGTCGGGTATTGGCCGTTGACAGTTCAGCCGTTAGGACATCCCATGCAAAGAGTCGGGTACTGACCGATGACAATTCAGCCGTTGGCAGAACCCAAGCGAATCGTCGGGTACTGACCGATGACAGTTCAGCCGTTTGCACAACCATAATGAAGCGTTGGGTACTGACCAATGACAGTTCAGCAGTCGGCAAAACCCCAGCGAAGCTTTGTTTTCTGATCGATGATAGTTCAGCTGTTGGCAAAATCCCAGCGAAGCGTCTGGTACTGACATATGATAGTTCAGCCGTTGGCACAACCCTAGCGAGGCTATGTTTATTGATCGATGGCAGTTCAGCCGTTGGCACAATTCAAGCGAAGCTTCAGGTACTGACGGATGACAACAATATAATAACATGCAAGTGAATCAAAGACATCTGAATAAAGAAACTCAACTTTTGACTCGAGGATAAATAACAGGAATCAAAAGAACATCTGAGGGTCATAAGACCTCGAACTATGTCCTAGGTTGTAAAGTGTTAAACTTCAAACCTTTAACAGTCATAAGACTATGGACTCTACTTCTCGTACTTAGGGGGATCAGCCCTTAGTACCATACTGTGCACAATATCTCAACGCTAAAGCGTAAATAGTCCCCTTTACAGGGTTGTTCATCTCAGTTTTGACATCAGAGTCCGCACCAAAGGAAGTTTGGTTTGGATAAGCTCAATAAGTATTCTAGAATTTGAAACGTTCATCAACTATGAACTAGTCGAATCAATAAGGGTTCACTAGTCCTATAAGATTCAACAATAACATCGATATTCAATTTGAACAATAAATCTCAAGAGTATACAATCGAATAAGTATTGTTTAACTGAAGTAATACTTAAAGGAAGAACAATATCTCATATGAAAATCTTAACTTGAATAAACAAGGATAAGAACTTGCTCGATGTAAAAATAAGGTTTGAGTTTAGGAAACTTGTAAAATATTAGACAAGTTTAAGGATAGAAAACTTGCCTCTTGCACAAGCTACAAATATAATTACAATTCACTTCCTCAACGTCCTACACATTACATTATGTATACGACATCGATTAGTTTTCATAACTACCATGTTTAACTGTTGAACTATTCACTTAAGTTCGACTTACAACTTGGTTTATAATAGTACTCAATGGCTAACCACATAACATGAATGTAAACTCACAACATGCATATCACACATGTATAGCCCTTTAAACAATCATAATCAAGTTTTATAATTACGATATTCAAGTTCGCACTTAGTTTGTTAACTTGAAGCTTCACATTATCTTATACATGTCAATAACTTAATTTATTAATCATAAACTTCAAATCATATAATATTCATGTATGTAACTTAAAAAAACATCTTTTATTATCGAGAACACTACACTTGTGTGCGTGCATGTCCGAAGCCTTCTGATTGCCTCCGAATACGCATCAGTCACAAAGATAGCCATTTTTACCCATTTTAACGATTTCAAATTGAAAAACTTAAAGAATGAAAGTTGTAGGTCTACTCGTTATCTTTCCGAACCATCTTGAATCGCCTTAATCGGAGTTCGTATGAAAAATTTATGCTTATTTTACTACAGGAGATCAAAACAGTCTCGGAAACCAAAAAAAAGGCTCCCGGATAGCCCTTATACCCACTGGGGCGGGTCCTAATGCCCATGAACACTCGCTGGGGCGGGTCTCCCTGCTGGTGCACTCCCTGGTTCGCGATTTTGACAGTTCGTTGGCCCAATTATTCCAATTAAATGCAAATTAAACTCACACAGCGATTTCTATGAAGTACGAACTTCATAGAAACATCATACAATGTTACTAACATGTTTTTAACATCTTAAATCATGCAATTACTCGAATCAAATCATTAAATTTCACTGTTCTTCATACTTTGTAAAGTTTTGAAAGAAAACAAGAAATTTAACGTTACAGATTCGTTATAACACCGAATCCGTTCGTTTAATTTTCATTTTGCTCGTTTAAACGTACACAAATATATGCAAGTGTCAATTTAAAGTTGAACCATCGATTCATGGTATAAAAATTGTACGTAAGGGCCGTATAACCATATATACGACTCTGTAATTTTGAAAACCCAAATATAAACAAAAATTCGATGGTTTGATCACTGAAGTTATGCATATATGGCATATAATATGTTATAAACACATATGAACACACATATAGTCATATAATAAACAAATATCAATTTTCCCATTCACAGAGAATTTTTTAAAGCACGCAAATGGAAAAACTCTGTAAATTTTGAAAACACAATTAAGGCCTAATTACATGAATTCGATTATTTTAATTCATTCATACCAAATACAAAATATGTTATAATGATATTATAACACATATATAAACATATAATCAAAAATTGCTAATTTTTCCCATACACAGAGAACTCAGAATATATGTTCATGAAGGAAACATAGTACGTGAAATAAAACTGGGACAAAGGAATTACCCCTTGTAAACTCTGTGAAGATGATGATATGGGCTTTTAGAATGTACCACACTGCTTCTTCAACTCTCAATTTACTCTCAACTTTCTTTTTTGTTTTAAAAAATTTCTCTGAGTTTTCTCTCTGAAGTATACGATATATGATATAATATGAACTGATGCAGATATATAAGTTATACGTATAGTTAATAGTCGTGGGTTGTGGGTCGTCCGTTAATCCCATAATGGGTTAACTGGCTCCAACCCCCACTAAGGCCTTGTTTGCTTGTCCCTTATAATCTCCTTTTTCTTTTATTTTAATAAAACTCTTATTATATAGTTAATCGTCACACTTCTAATTAATCAATTAATGTTATTTAAATTAATTAAATTAAATAGCATAAATCCACATTAAATCACATAGTCACATAATTAAAATTTTTATTTATTAATTATGTCAAATCATAAATCTCTAATTAATTATTAAATTAATTGGAATACATTATGCTTATTAATTAATATATTAATCAATAAGCTCAAAATCTACCACATTAATTTAACTAATGTAACACATATAATTAAATTAATCTATCACAATTTCATCAATTAATTATTTAACTCAATAATTAAATCATCAAAAAATATTTATTTAATTCAATAAATATTCAAATTAAATTACAAAAATCTTGTTCGTCACAAATATCTAACTTTTAAAATACAATAACACTTGTTATACCTCTGCCTAAGGGAATGTGTGCACAAACTGCTTAATAGGATAGACATATCTCTATTTACCTTGTGTAGCCTTGAGACTGAGCTTAATGACCCTAGTCTAGTTATTTTCATCAATAGACATATTGTGATTTAGCTAGCTAGGAATGTGCATTTGGCCTTCGACAGAAGCATATGCGTAGTTCTATTCTCGGCTGGCCATTCCTTGATTTGTTTGCAATGTGGAGAGTTAGGAGATTAGGCGACGCATTAGGGGAATTGTAATCCAAATTTGTCTCCCTAGCGCATCTATTTCTCTCACCTCCTTTAGTTGTAATCGCATAGTTTAAAATATCATCTCCAATCAGTTGTTTAGATAAGACAGTATAGAACTTACATTAGTATTTGATTTGCAATTAAGACTTCGTCCTCGTGGGTACGACACCCTACTTATCTTATATTATTTGTTGACCGCGTATACTTGCGCGTTAAATGTCGTTACATAAATCAACCAACACTGGCTGAGCCCCAGCGAAGCGTCGGGTATTGACCGATGACAGTTCAGTCATTGGCAGAACACCAACGAAGCGTTAGGTACTGACCGATGACAGTTCATCCGTTGGCACAATCCCAGCGACGCATCGGGTACTGGCCGATGATAGTTCAGCCGTTGGCACAACCCCAGCAAAGCGTCAGGTACTAACCGATGACAGTTCAGCCATTGGCACAACCCTAGCGAAGCGTTAGGTACTGACCGATGAAAGTTCAGTCGTTGGCACAACCCCAGCGAAGCATCGGGTACTGACCGAATACAGTTCTGCCATTGGCACAACCCCAGCAAAGCGTCGGGTACTAACCGATGATAATTCAGCAGTTGGCACAACCCCAGCGAAGCGTCAGGTACTGATCGATGACTGTTCAGCCGTTGGCACAAAGCCAACGAAGCATCGGGTACTGACGGATGACAGTTCAGCCGTTAGAATAACACCAGCGAAGCGTCGAGTACTGTTCGATGGCAGTTCAGCTGTTGGCACAACCCATGCCAAGAGTCGGGAACTGACCGATGACAGTTCAGCCGTTGGCGCAACCCCAGGAAAGCGTAAGGTACTGACCGATAATAGTTCAGTCGTTGGCAGAACCCCAGCAAAGCATCAGGTATAAACCGATGACAGTTTAGTCTTTGGCACGACCCTAGTGAATTATCGGGTACTTGCCAATGATAGTTCAGCCGTTGGCACAACCCCAGCGACGCATCGGGTACTGACCGATGACAGTTCAGCCGTTGGCACAACCTCAGCGAAGTGTCGGGTACTAACCGATGACAGTTCAGCCGTTGGCACAACCCCAGTGAAGCGTCGGGTACAGACCGATGACAGTTCAGCCGTTGGTACAACCCCAGCGAAGTGTCGGGTACTGACAGACGAAAGTTCAGCCGTTGGCACAACCCCAGGGAAGCGTCGGGTACTGACTGATGACAGTTCAGCCATTGGTAAAACCCCAGCGAAGCATCAGGTACTGACCGATGACAGTTCAGCTGTCGACAAAACCACAACGAAGCGTCGGGTACTAATTGATAACAGTTTAGCCGTTGGCAAAACCCCAGCTAAGCGTCGGGTAGTCACCAATGACAGTTCAGTCGTTGACACAACCCCAGCGAAGCGTCGGGTACTAACTGATGACAGTTCAGTTGTTGGCACAACCCCAGTGACGCGTCGGGCACTGACCGATGACAGTTCAGCCATCGACAAAATCCCAGCGAAGAGTCGGGTACTGACCGATAACAGTTCAGCTATCGACAAAACCCCAGGGAAGCGTCGGGTATTGATCGATAACAGTTCAGCAGTTGGCAAAACCCCAGCATTGTGTCGGGTACTAACAATGACAGTTCAGCCGTTGACACAACCCCAGCGAAGCGTCGGGTACTGAACGATGACAGTTCAGACGTTGACACAACCCCAGAGAAGCGTCGGGTTCTGACCGATGACAGTTCAATCATTGGCACAACCCCAGCGAAGCATCGGGTACTGACCGATGACGGTTCAGCCGTTGGCACAACGTTGCGAATCGTCGGGTATTAACCGGTGACAGTTCAGCCATCAGCAAAACCCCAACGAAGAGTCGGGTACTTATCGATGATAGTTCAGCCATTGACACAACCTCAGCGAAGCTTAGGGTACTGATCGATGTTAGTTTAGACGTTGACACAACCCCAGCGACGCGTCGGGCACTGACCGATGACAGTTCAGCCGTCGACAAAATCCCAGCGAAGAGTCGGGTACTGACCGATGACAGTTCAGCTATCGACAAAACCCCAGGGAAGCGTCGGGTATTGATCGATAACAGTTCAGCAGTTGGCAAAACCCCAGCATTGTGTCGGGTACTAACAATGACAGTTCAGCCGTTGGCACAACCCCAGCGAAGTGTCGGGTACTGACGAATGACATTTCAGCCGTTGGCACAACCCAAGAGAAGCGTCGGGTACAGACTGACGACAGTTCAACCGTTGGCACAACCCCAGCGAAGTGTCGGGTACTTACCGATGACAGTTCAGCCGTTGGCACAATCCCAGGGAAGCGTCTGGTACTGATAAACGACAGTTCAGTCGTTGACACATCCCCAGCGAAGCGTCGGATACTGATCGATGACAGTTCGTCCGTTGGCACAACTCCAGCGAAGTGTCGGGTACTGACGGTGACAGTTCAGCCGTTGGCACAACCCCAGAGAAGCGTCGGGTACAGATCGACGACAGTTCAGCCTATGGCACAACCCTAGCGAAGGTTCGTGTACTAACCGATGACAGTTCAGACGTTGACACAACCCCAGCGAAGCTTCGGGTACTGACCGATGACAGTTCAACCGTTGACTCAACCCCAGCGAAGTGTCGGGTACTGATCGATGACAGTTCAGCCGTTATCACAACCCCAGCGAAGTGTTGGGTACTGACGGATGACAGTTCAGCCATTGGCACAACCCCAGTGAAGCGTCGGGTATAGACCGACTACCGTTCAGCCGTTGGCACAACCCCAGCGAAGTGTCAAGCACTGACCGATGTCAGTTCAGCCGTTGGCACAACCCTAGGGAAGCGTTGGGGTTTTGGCACAACCCCAAGGAAGCGTCGGGTACACACGGATGACAATTCAGCCATCGGCAAAACCCCAGCGAAGAGTCGGGTACTAATCGATGACAGTTCAACCGTTGGCACAACCCCAGCGAAGTGTTGGGTACTCATCAATGATAGTTCGGTCATTGGTATAACCCCAGCGAAGCGTTAGGTACTGACCGATGACAGTTCAGCCGTTAGCACAACCCCAACGAAGCGTCGAGTACTAACCGATGACAGTTGAGCCGTTGGCATAACCCATGCGAAGAGTCGGGTACTAATCGATGACAGTTCAGCTGTTGGACAAACCCCAACGAAGCGTCGTGTACTGACCGATGACAGTTCATGTACTAATCGATGACAGTTCAGCCGTTGGCACAACCTCAACGAAGCATTGGGTATTGACCGATGACAGTTCAGCCGTTAGCACAAACCTAGCGAAGCGTCTGGTACTGACGGATGACAATTCAGCCGTTGGCACAACACCAGCAAAGCGTGGGGTACTGACCGATGACAGTTCAGACGTTGACACAACCCCAAAGAAGCGTCGTGTACTTACCAATGATAGTTCAGCCGTTGGCACAACCCCAGCGAACTGTCGAGTACTGACCAATGACGGTTTACCGTTGGCACAACGCAGCGAATCGTCGGGTACTGACCGATGACAGTTCAGCCGTCGGCAAAACCCCAGCAAAGCGTCGGGTACTGATCGATGACAGTTCAGCCGTTGGCACATCCCCAGCGAAGTGTCGGGTACTGATCGATGACAATTCAGCCGTTGGCACAACCCCAGTGAAGAGTCGGGTACAGACCGATGACAGTTCAGCCGTTGGCACAAACCCAGCGAAGTGTAGGGTACTGACAGATGACAGTTCAGCCGTTGGCACAACACTAGAGAAGCGTCGGGTACTGACTGATGACAGTTCATCCGTTGGCAAAACCCCAGCGAAGCGTCGGGAACTGACGGATGACAGGTTAGCCGTTGGCACAATCCCAGGGAAGCGTCGGGTACTGACGGATGACAGTTCAGCCGATGCCACAACCCCAGCGAAGCATCGGGTACTGACTGATGATAGTTCAGTCATTGACACAAACCCCAGCGAAGCATCGAGTACTCACCAATGACAGTTCAGCAGTTGGCACAACCCCAGCGAAGCATCGGGTACTGATGGATGACAGTTTAACCATTGGCACAACCCTAGCTAAGCGTCAGGTACGAACTGATGACAGTTTAGCAGTTGTCAAAACCCCAGTGAAGCGTCGAGTACTGACCGATGATAGTTCAGCCGTTGGCATAACCCATGCGAAGAGTCGGGTACTAACCAATGACAGTTCAGCCGTTGGCACAACCCCAACAAAGCATCGGGTACTGATCTATGACAGTTCAGCCATTTGTACAACCCTAACAAAGTAAAGCGTACAGACCGATGATAGTTCAGCCCTTGGCAGAACCCCAGTGAAGCGTCGGGTATTGGCCGATGATAGTTCAGCCATTAACACAACCCCAGGGAATCGTCGAGTACTGATCGATGACAGTTCAGCCGTTGGAAAAACCCCAGCGAAGATTCGGGTACTCATAATGACAGTTCAAGCCGTTGGCACAATCCCAACGAAGCATCGGGTACTGACCGGTGATAGTTCAGCCATTGGCACAACCCCAGCGAAGCGTCTGGTACTGACGGATGACAGTTTTGCTGTGGGCACAATCCCAGCGAAGCGTTGGGTACACACGGATGACAGTTCAGCCGTCGGCAAAACCCCAGCGAAGAGTCGGGTACTAATCGACGACAGTTCAACCGTTGGCACAACCCCAGCGAAGTGTCGGGTATTGATCAATGACAGTTCGGCTGTTGGCATAACCCCAGCAGAGCATAAGGTACAGATCGATGATAGTTCAGCCGTTGGAAGAACCCCATTGAAGCATCGTGTAATGATCGATGACAGTTCAGCTGTTGGCAAAACCCCAGCATTGTATCGGGTACTAACCAATGATAGTTCAGCCATTGACACAATCCCAGCGAAGCGTCGAGGACTGACCGATGACAGTTCAGTCGTTGGCACAACCCCAGCAAAGCGTCGGGTACTGATCAATGACAGTTTAGCCGTTGGCACAACCCCAACGAAGTGTCGGGTACTGACGGATGATAGTTCAGCCATTGGCACAACACCAGCGGAGCGTCGGGGACTGACCGATAATACTTCAGCCATTGGCACAACCCAAGCGAAGCGTCGAGTACTGACCGATGATAGTTCAGCCATTGGAAAAACTCCAGCGAAGCGTATGGTACTGGCCGATGAGAGTTCAGCCGTTGGCACAAGCCCAGCGAAGCGTCGGGTACTGACCGATGACAGTTCAGCCGTTGGCACAACCCCAGGGAAGCGTCGGGTACTGACCGATGACAGTTCAGCAGTCGACAAAACCCTAGTGAAGCGTTAGGTACTGAGTGATAACTGTTCAGCCAATCGTCGGGTACAGACTGATAGCAGTTCAGTCGTTGACACAACCCCAGCGAAGCATCGAGTATTGATCGATGACAGTTCAACCGTTAGCACAACCCCAGCGAAGCGTCTGGTACTGACGGATAACAGTTCAGCCGTTGGCACAACCCTAGCGAAGCGTCAGGTACTGGCTGATGATAGTTCAGCTGTTGGCACAACACCAGCGAAGCGTCGAGTACTGACCGATGATAGTTCAGCCATTGGCACAACCCATGCGAAGAGTCGGGTACTGACCGATGATAGTTCAGTCATTGGCACAACCCCAGCGAAGCATCGGGTACTGGTCGATGATAGTTCAGCCGTTGGCACAACCCCAGCGAAGCGTCAGGTACTGACCGATGACAGTTTAGTCGTTGGCACAACCCCAACGAAGCGTCGGGTACTTACCGATGACCGTTCATCCATTGGCACAACTGCAACGAATCGTCGGGTACTGACCGATGACAGTTCAGCCGTCGGCAAAACCCTAGTGTAGATTCGGGTACTGATCGATGACAGTTAAGATGACGGTACAACCCCAGCGAAGCGTCAGGGTACTGATTGATGAAAGTTCAGTCGTTGACACAACCCTAGCAAAGCGTTGGGTACTCACAGATGACAGTTCAGCCGTTGGCACAACCCCAGCGAAGCGTCGGGTACTCACTAATAACAGTTCAGCCGTTGACACAACCCCAATGAAGCGTTGGGTACTGACCGATGACAGTTCAGCCGTTGGCACAACACTAGCGAAGCGTCGGGTACTGACCGATGACAGTTTAGTCGTTGATACAACCCCAGCAAAGCTTTAGGTATTGACCGATGACATTTTAGTCGTTGACATAGCCCCAGTGAAGCGTCGGGTATTGACTGATGACAGTTTAGTCGTTAGCACAACCCATTCGAAGCGTCGGGTACTCACCAATGACAGTTCAGCCGTTGGCACAACCCCAGCGAAGCAGTCGGGTACTGACAAATAACAGTTCATCCATTGGCAGAACCACAGCGAAGCGTCAAGTATTGACCGATGATAGTTCAGCCGTTGGAACAACCCCAGCGAAGCATCGAGTACTGACGGATGACAGTTCAGCCGTTGGCACCACCCCAGCGAAGTGTCGGGTACTGACCGATGACAGTTTAGCCGTTGGCTTAACCCATGCTATAAATCGGGTACTGACCGATGACAGTTCTGCTGTTGGCACAACCCCAGCAAAGCGTCGAATACTAACGGATGACAGTTTTGCCGTTTGCATAATCCAAGTGAAGCGTCGGGTACTGACGAATGACAGTTCAGCCATTGGTATAACCCCAGCGAATCGTCGGGTACTGACCGATGAAAGTTCTGTCCTTGACACAACCCCAGCGAAGCGTCGAGTACTTACGGATGATAGTACAGCAGTTGGCACAACCCCAGCGAAGCGTCGGGTACTGACGGATAACAATTCAGCCGTTGGCACAACCCCAGCGAAGCATCAGGAATTGACTGACGATAGTTCAGTTGTTGACACAACACCAGCTAATCATCGAGTACTGACCGATGATAGTTCAACCGCTGGCATAATCCCATCCGAAGTGTAGGGTACTGACCGATGAAAATTCAGCCATTGGCACAACCCCAGCGAAGCGTCGAGTACTGACCTATATAATTCAGCCGTTGGCACAACCCCAGCTAAAAGCCGGGTACAGATCGATGACAGTTCAGCCGTTGGCACAACTGCAGCGAAGTGTCGGGTACTAATCGATGACAGTTCAGACATCGGCAAAACCCCAGCGAAGCGTTTGGTACTGACTGATAACAGTTCTGCCGTTGGCACAACCCCAGGAAGCATCGGGTACTGACCGATGACAGTTCAGCCGTCTACAAAACCCCAGCGAAGAGTCGGGTACTGACCGATGACAGTTAAGCCGTTGGCAAAACCCCAGCTAAGAGTCGGGTACTTATCGATGACAGTTCAGCCATTAGCAAAACCCCAGCATTGTATCGGGTACTAACCAATGACAGTTCAGCCGTTGGCACAACCCCAGCGAAGCATCGGGTACTGACCGATGATAGTTTAGACATTGACACAACCCTAGCGAAGCGTCGGGTACTGACCAATGACAGTTCAACCGTTGGCACAACCCCAGGAAAGCGTCGGGTACTAACCGATAATAGTTCAGCATTTGGCACAACCCCAACGAAGCGTCAGGTACTGACGGATGATAGTTCAGCCATTGGTAGAACTCCAACAAAGCGTTGGGTACTGACTGATGATAGTTAAGCAAATGGCACAACACAAGGGATGCGTCGGGTACTGACCGATGACAGTTCAGCCATTAGCACAACCCATGTGAAGAGTCGGGTACTGATTGATGACAGTTCAGCCGTTAGTAAAACCCCAACAAAGCGTCGGGACTGATCGATGACAGTTCAACTGTTGGCAAAACCCCAGCGAAGCGTCAGGTACTCACCAATGACAGTTCAGCCGTTGGCACAACACCTGCGAAGCGTCTGGTACTGACCAATGATAGTTCAGTCATTGATATAACCCCAGCGAAGGGTCGGGTACTGACCGATGAATGTTCAGCCGTTGGCATAACCCTAGTGAAGCGTCGGGTACTGACCGATGGCAGTTCAGACATTGACACAACCCCAGCGAAGCGTCGAGTACTGACCAATGAAAGTTCAACCGTTGGCACATCCCCAGCGAAGCTTCGGGTACTGACCGATGACAGTTCAGCCGTTGGCATAACCCCAGCGAAGTGTCGGGTACTGACGGATGACAGTTCAGCCGTTGGCACAATACCAGCGAAGTGTCGGGTACTGACCGATGACAATTCAGCCGTTGGCACATCCCCAGCGAAAGCGTCGGGTACTGACCGATGACAGTTCAACCGTTAGCTTAACCCCCATGAATTGTCGGGTACTATCGGGTGACAGTTCAGCCGTTGGCACAAAACCAGCAAAGTGTCGTGTACTAATTGATGACTGTTCAGCCGTTGGCACAACACCAGTGAAGCGACGGGTACCGACCGATGATAATTCGGTCATTGGTACAACCCTAGCAAAGCCTCGTGTACTGACCGATGAAGCATCGGGTACTGATTGATGATAGTTCAATCGTTGGCACAACACCAGCGAAGCGTCGGGTACTGACCGATGACAGTTCATCCATTGGCAGAACCCCAGCGAAGCGTCAGGTACTGACCGACAACAGTTCAGCTGTTGGCACAACATTAGCGAAGCATCGGGTAATGGCCGATGATAGTTCAGTCGTTGGTACAACCCTAGCGAAGCATCGGGTATTGGCCGATGACAGTTCAGCCGTTGGCATAACCCCAGCGAAGCGTCGGGTACTGGCCGATGATAGTTCAGCCGTTAGCACAACCCTAGCGAAGCGTCGGGTACTGATCAATGACAGTTCAGCCGTTGGCACAACCCCAACGAAGCGTCGGGTACTGACCGATGAAAGTTCAGTCGTTGGTACAACCCATGCGAAGTGTAAGGTACTGACCGATGACAGTTCTGCCGTTGGCACAACCCCAATGAAGCGTCGGGTACAGACCGATGACAGTTCAGCCGTTGGTCACAAACCCAGAGAAGTGTCGGGTACTGACAGATGACAGTTCAGCCGTTGGCACAACACTAGAGAAGCGTCGGGTACTGACCGATGACAGTTCAGCCATTGGCAGAACCCCAGCGAAGCGTCAGGTACTGACCGACAACAGTTCAGCTGTTGGCACAACACTAGCGAAGCATCGGGTACTGGCCGATGATAGTTCAGTCGTTGGTACAACCCTAGCGAAGCATCGGGTATTGGCCGATGACAGTTCAGCCGTTGGCATAACCCCAGCGAAGCGTCGGGGTACTGACCGATGATAGTTCAGCCGTTAGCACAACCCTAGCGAAGCGTCGGGTACTGATCGATGATAGTTCAGCCGTTGGCACAACCCCAACGAAGCGTCGGGTACTGATCGATGAAAGTTCAGTCGTTGGCACAACCCATGCGAAGTGTAAGGTACTGACCGATGACAGTTCTGCCATTGGCACAACCCCAACGAAGCATCAGGTACTGACATAGTTTCGCCGTTGACACAACCCCAGCAAAGCGTCGGGTGCAAACCGATGATAGTTCAGACGTTGACACAACCCCAGCGAAGCGTCTGGTGCTGACCGATGACAGTTCAGCCGTTGGCGCAACCCCAGCGAAGCGTCGGGTACTGACTGATGACAGTTCAGCCGTTGGCACAACGCAGTGAATCGTCGGGTACTGATTGATTACAGTTCATCTGGTGGCAAAACTCCAGCAAATCGTCGGGTGTAGACAGATGACAGTTCATCCTTTGGCACAACCCCAGCGACGCGTCGGATACTGACTGATGACAGTTTAGCCATCGACAAAACCCTAGCGAAAAGTCGGGTACTGACCGATGATAGTTCAGCCGTCAACAAAACCCCAGCGAAGCGTCGGGTACTGACCGATGAAAGTTAACCGTTTACACAACCCCAGCGAAGCGTCGGGTACTGACTGATGACAGTTTAGACGTTGACACAATCCCAGCAAAGCGTCGGGTACTGCCCAATGACAGTTCAGTCGTTGGCACATCCTCAGCGAAACGTCTGGTACTGATCGATGACAGTTCAGCCGTTGGAACAACCTAGCGAAGCGTCGGGTACTGACAGATAACAGTTCAGCCATTGGCACAACCCCAGCGAAGCGTCGGGTACTGACTGAAAATAATTCCACCATTGCCACAACACCAGCGAAGCGTCCGGTACTGACCGATGACAGGTCAGTCGTTGGCACAACCCCAACGAAGCGTCGGGTACTGACCGATGAAACTTCAGCTGTTGGCACAACCCCAGTGAAATGTCGGGTACTGACGGATGACAGTTCAGCAGTTGGCATAACCGCAGTGAAACGTCGGGTACTGACCGATGACAGTTCAGCCGGTGGCAAAACTCCAACGAAGCATCGGGTACTAACTGATGATAGTTCATCCGTTAGCACAACCCCAGTGAAGCATCGGGTACTGACTGATGACAGTTCAGCCGTTGGCAAAACCCCAGCGAAACGTCGGGTACTAACCAATGACAGTTCTGCCATTGGCAAAACCCCAGCGTTGTGTCGAGTACTAACCAATGACAGTTCAGCCATTGGCATAATCCTAGCGAAGCGTCAGGCACTAACTGTGGGGTATTGACGGATGACAGTTCAGCCATTGGCACAACACCAGCGAAGCGTCGGGTACTGACCGATGACAGTTCAGCCGTTGGCACAAACCCAGCGAAGCGTCGGGTACTGACGGATGACAGTTCAGACCTTGGCACAACCCCAGCGAAGCATCGGGTACTAATTGATGACAGTTCAACCGTTGGCACAACACCAGTGAAGCGTCGGGTACTGACAGATGTCAGTTCAGCCGTTGGAACAACCCCAATGAAGCGTCGGGTACTAACTGATGACATTTCAACCGTTGGCAGAACCCCAGCGAAGCGTCATATACTGACCGATTACAGTTTAGCCGTCGGCAAAACCCCAGCAAAATGTCGGGTATTGATCGATGGCAGTTCTGCCGTTGGCAAAACCCCAACGTTGTGTCGGGTACTAACCAATGACAGTTTAGCCATTGGCATAACCCCAGCGAAGCATCTGGTACTAACCGATGATAATTCAGACGTTGACACAACCCCTGCGAAGCGTCGGGTACCGATCGATGACAGTTCAGCCGTTGGCACAACCCCAATGAAGCGTCGGATACTGACCGATGACAGTTCAGCCGTTGGCACAAATCTAGCGAAGCGTCGGGTACTGACAGATGATAATTCAGCCAATAACACAACCCCAACGAAGCATCTGGTACAAATTGATGACAGTTCAATCGTTGGCACAACACTAGTAAAGCGTCGGGTGTTGACCGATGACAGTTCAGTCGTTGGCATAACCCCAATGACCTAATGGCAGAACCCCAGCGAAGCTTCAGGTGCAGACCGATGACAGTTCAACCATTGGCACAACCCCAGCAAAGCCTCGGGTAATGGCCGGTGACAGTTCAGCCGTTGGCACAACCCCAACGAAGAGCCCGGTACAAACCGATAACAGTTCAGACGTTGGCACAACCGAAGCGAAGAGTCGGGTACTGCTCGATGATAATTCAGCCTTTGGCACAACTTCAGTGAAGCGTCGGGTACTGACCGATGACAGTTCAGCTGTCTGCAAAACCCCAACGAAGCGTCGGGTACTGATCGATGACAGTTTAGCCATCGACAAAACCCCAGCGAAGCATCGGGAACTGATTGATGACAGTTCAGCCGTTGGAACAACCCCGACGAAGCGTCGGGTACTGACCGATGATAATTCAGTCGTTAACAAAACCCTAGCGAAGCGTCCGGTATTAACTGATGAAAGTTCAGCCGTTGGCACAACCCTGACGAAGCGTCGGCTACTGACGGATGACAGTTCATCCGTTGGCACAATCCTAGCGAAGCTTTGGGTACTGACAGATGACTGTTCAGCCGTTGGAACAACCCCAGCGAAGCGTCGGGTACTGATTGATGATAGTTTAGTCGTTGACACAACCCCAACGAAACGTCGGGTACTGACCGATGATGGTTCAGCCATTGGCACAACCACATCAAAGTATCGGGTACTGACCGATGATAGTTCAGCCGTTGGCACAACCCCAGCGAAGCGTCGGGTACAGACCGATGACAGTTCAGCCGTTGGAACAACCCCAAAGAAGTGTCGGGTACTGACCGATGACAGTTTTGCCGACGGCAAAACCCCAGCAAAGCTTTGGGTACTGATCGGTAACAGTTCAGTCGTCGGCAAAACCCCAACGAAGCGTCGGGTACTGATCGATGACAGTTCAGCCGTCGGCTAAACCCCAGTGAAGCGTGGGGTACTCATCAATGACAGTTCAGCCGTTGGCACAAGACCAGCGAAGGGTCGGGTACTGACCGATGACAGTTCAGTTGTTAAACAACCCCAGCGAAGCGTCGGGTACTGACCAATGATAGTTTAACCGTTGTTCCAACCCCAGCGAAGCATCGGGAATTGACGGATGATAGTTCAGCCGTTGGAACAATCCCAGCGAAGCGTCAGGTACTGACGGATGACAGTTCAGTCTATGTCACAACCCTAGCGAAGCGTTGGGTACTGACCGATAACAGTTCAGTCATTGACATAAACCCAAGGGAATCATCGAGTACTGATCAATGACAATTCAACCGTTGGCACAACCCCAGCGAAGCGTCGGGTACTGTTGATGACAGTTCAGCTGTTGGCAAAACCCCGACGAAGCGTCGGACACTCACCAATGACAGTACAGCCGTTGGCACAACCCTAGCAAAGCGTAGGGTACAGATCGATGATAGTTCAGCCGTTGGCAGAACCCCAGCGAAGCTTCAGGTTTTGACCGAGGACAGTTCAGCCGTTGGCACAACACCAGTGAAGCATCCGGTACTGGCCGATGATAGTTCAGTCGTCGACAAAACCCCAGCGAAGCGTCGGGTACAAACTGATGACAGTTCAGCCGTCGGCACAACCTCAGCGAAGCATCGGGTACTTGCCGATGACAGTTTAGCCGTCAATAAAACCCCTGCGAATAGTCGGGTACTGACCGATGACAGTTTAGCCGTCGGCAAAACCCCAGCGAAGCGTCGGGTACTGATCGATGACAGTTCAGTCGTTGGCAAAACCCCAGCGTTGTGTCGGGTACTAACCAATGATAGTTCAGCCGTTGGCATAACCTCAGCGAAGCATCGGGTACAGACCGGTGACAGTTTAGACGTTGAAACCCCAGCGAAGCGTCGGGTACTGACCAATGACAGTTCAACAGTTGGCACAACCCCAGCAAAGCGTCGGGTACTGACGGATGATAGTTCAGCTATTCCCAAAACCCCAACGAAGCGTCGGGTACTGACTTATGATAGTTCAGCCATTGGCACAACACCAGCGATACGTCGGGTACTGACTGATGACAGTTCAGCCGTTAGCACAACCCATGTGAAGAGTCGGGTACTGACCGATGACAGTTCAACTGTTAGCAAAACTCCAGCAAAGCGTTGGTACTGATCGATGACAGTTCAGCCATTGGAAAAACTCCAGCGAAGCATCGGGTACTCACTAATGACAGTTCAGCCGTTGGCAAAACACCAGTGAAGCGTCGGGTACTGATAGAAGACAGTTCAGTCATTGATATAACCCAGTGAAGCGTCGGGTACTGACCGATGACAGTTTTGCCGTTGGCACAACCCCAGCGAAGCGTCACTTACCGATGATAGTTCAGACGTTGACACAACCCCAGCGAAGCGTCGGGTACTGACCAATGAAAGTCCGGCCGTTGGCACATCCCCAGCGAAGCGTCGGGTAATGACCGATGACAGTTCAGTCGTTGGCATAACCCCAACGAAGTGTCAGGTACTGACGGATGACAGTTCAGCCGTTGGCACAACACCAGCAAAGTGTCGGGTACTGATTGATAACAGTTCAGCCATTGGCACAACAACAGCGAAGCGTCAATGTGACGCCCCCAGAATAGGTCCGTTCAACCCAACCCATTCTGAGTCGCCAAATACGTGGTACAGAATTCAAATACAAACTTTATATCATACGGTCATGCAAAATACGACCACACAACTGTGAGTGTCAATACAAATATGTAGAAAATATTAAGATTCAAACTAAGTCCTCATTACAATTATTATCACACTATTTATCAGAAATAGTGAGGACTACTACTGCTCTAACTCGGACCATCACTCTGTCCCCCGACTAGTCCCCGCAACATTCTCATTTCCTGAAGAGGACAACAGATGAAAAGGGTGAGCTCAACTAGCTCAGTAAAGAATATTATGACTAAGATAATGGAAAATAAATTATCGTTAACCTTCAACGGTTCAGATAAAATATTATTGACAACATGTTTTAGATCAATATTCGCAGCGGAAATAACCGTTCATCATCAATATTTTATCTTTGTAACATCAATCAATATCCATCTCATCAAATATTCATCTTTGCACTACAGGCCAAAGATATTCATTTGTATCATCAGTGGTCATGTTCATCTCAACACCTGTCATCTTTGCACTACAGGCCAAAGATATTCATTAGGTAATCATTCATCTTTGCTCTACAGGCCAAAGATATTCAGTTACATCACCTTTTAGAACTGAGGATGATGAAAAATATTTTAAAGAACGAATCCAGTGAGATAAAAGACAAAGATTAGGGATTCGTCATTTAGTTTATCCAAATTCAAGAATAATCCATAATAATACTTTGTGGAGCAAAATTCAAGAATAAAGCCCAAAACTTGGATACAATCAAAGATAGTAACCTTAACAGACAATTTGGACAAATAGAAGAAAAATAAATTTTCCCGTGAATAGTGCCGTATACGTGAATAGTGTCGTACACGTGAATAGTAACCCCGACGGAAAAAGTAAGAATTTCAACATAAAATCCATGACAATATTTTTGTATAATGATATTGAGAAGAATAACATCATTTACGAAAGAAATAACATCCCTTACCTCAAAAGAACAGTATCTCTGATTGGAATATCGGATATAATATTGAAGGAAACTTGCGCTGAATACTAATACTCAAAGTATAGAAATACTCACAAAAATACGCTCGATATTATAGAGAGAGAAAACTTATGATTCTGGTATGATTTTCAATTATAACCTAAGCACCCTATTTATAGGAAAAGCTTAGGATGTCAAAGGAGACTAAAATAATAAAATAATATATTTTAAAAAAAATATTCCGCCGCCGGCTGCTATGAAATCAGGATTTTTCAACCAAGAAACAAAAGTGGGGCCCACCATTTTATTAAAAAAATATTTATTTTCCGAAACTTCAATAATTCATAATAAATAGCCCCTTTGTCAGAAAAATACAAATTCTATGTCCTTTCCATAGGAAATTTAATTCTCTACAACTTTGTAGAAAGAAATTTTTCCAAATTCCAAACATAAATTATCCGAAATCCATAAACAGATGATTTTTCACACCAAAATACTGATAAAAAACACATCAGCACAAATTCCTTCTTTAATATCCCCAAAATAAATATTTCCTTATCATATAAATCAATAATTAATTATTCACAAATAATATTATAGAACTACAATATTAACAACCAGGTCGTTCCCAGGACAGAGGGGGCCTTCCGATAAGGACTTCTCCTTACTGGCGCGCAATTAAATAACCCCTCCTAGACAGAACTTCCTTAGACATTGTCAATAATGCTATCTAATAATATTATTCAAATAATATGAATTATTGAGTTGATAACGTGAAATACTGTGCAACGACAATTATTGAATCAATACTACAAAATATCAACTGTAGCCATCATAAAAAATAGCAACGTAGCAATTATTGAGTCAATAAAATATCAATGCAGCAATTATTGAGTCAATAATATAAAATATCAACGTAGCAATTATTGAGTCAATAATATAAAATATTGAACAGTAAATACTGTAACAATAATTGAGTAGGTTCCTTCTCACGTAAGACTCAATAATTCGAAATACCGTGCAATACCGTGTGCTACTGCGCAACACCGCGTACTGTATTTTAACCACCGGGTATTTCAACAGTACTAACGGTAACAACTACGCCGTTATCTTGTAAAAAAAGTTATTTCTGTCGCTTTCTATATCCGACAGTTATTCCGTTGTGGGGCCCACAAATAGCTGCGCCGTCGTACGAATATTCCCCGACAGCAAGAATATTCCACGACCAAATGAATATTCCCCGACAACAAGAATATTTTATAACCACTTGCTCATTTTAAAAATATTTGCACATTTCACCCATAACTTTCATATTTATCAAATCAACACCTTACTATTTCGAAATAATATATAAAGAAAATTAAACCTTTATTCATAAAAGTTGGGGTCTTACAGATGATAGTACATCCATTGGCACAACCGCAGCGAAGCATCGGGTACTGATGGATAACAATTCAGCCGTTGGCACAACCCCAGCGAAGCGTCAGGTACTGACTGATGATAGTTTAGTTGTTGACACAACACCAGCGAATCATCTAGTACTGACCGATGACAGTTCAGCCGTTGGCATAACCCATGCGAAGAGTCGGGTACTGACCGATGATAGTTCAGCCATTGGCACAACCCCAGCGAATCGTCGATTACTGACTTATGATAATTCACCCGTTGGCACAACCCCAGCGAAGCGTCGGGTACTGATCGATGGCAGTTCAGCCATTGGCACAATTACAGCGAAGCATCGGGTACTGACCGATGACAGTTCAGCCACCGGCAAAACCCCAGCGAAGCGTCGGGTACTGACCGACGATAGTTCAGATGTTGACACAACCTCAGCGAAGCGTCGGGTACTGACCGATGAAAGTTCAGCCGTTGGCACATACCCAACGAAGCGTCGAGTACTGACAAATGATAATTCAGCAGTTGGCACAACCCCAGCGAAGCGTCGGATATTCACAAATGACAGTTCAGCCGTTTGCACAGCCCAGCAAAGCGTCGGGTACTGACCGATGACAGTTCAGTCGTTGACACAACCCCAACGAAGTGTCGGGTCTTAACCGATGATAGTTCAGCTATTGGCACAACCCCAACGAAACGTCGGATACTTACTGATGATAGTTCTGCCGTTGGCACAATCCCAGCGAAGCGTCGGGTACTGACGGATGACAGTTCAGCCGTTGGCACAACCCCAGCGAATCGTCGGGTACTGACTGATAACAGTTCACTCGTTGACACAACCCCAGCGAAGGGTCGAGTATTGACCGATGACAGTTCAGCCATTGTCACAACCCCAGCGAAGTGTCGGGTACTGACGGATAACAGTTCAGCCATTGGCACAACCCTTGCGAATCGTCAGGTACTGACTGATGACAGTTCAGCTGTTGGCACAACACCAACGAAGCATAGAATACTGACTGATGACAGTTCAGTCGTTGCCACAACCCCAACAAAGCGTCGGGTACTGACCGATGATAGTTCAGCCATTGGCATAACTGCAGCGAATCGTGGGGTACTGATCCATGACAGTTTAGCTGTCAGCAAAACCCTAGAGAAGCGTCAGGTACAGACCGATGAAAGTTAAGATGTCGGTACAACCCCAGCGAAGCGTCGGGTACTGATTGATGATAGTTCAGTCATTGACATAACCCTAGCGAAGCGTTGGGTACTCACCGATGACAGTTCAGCCGTTGGCACAACCCCCGCGAAGCGTCGGGTACTCACCAATGATAGTTCAGCCGTTGTCACAACCCCAACGAAGCGTCGGGTACTGACCGATGATAGTTCAGCCATTGGCATAACCGTAGCGAATCGTCGTACTGACCGATGATAGTTCAGCTGTCAGTAAAACCATAGCGAAGCCTCGGGTACTGACAGATGAAAGTTAAGATGTCGGTACAACCCCAGCGAAGCGTCGGGTACTGATTGATGACAGTTTAGTCGTTGACACAACCCCAGTTTAGCCGTTGGTTTAACCCTAGCAAAGTGTCGGGTACTGACGGATGACAGTTCAACCGTTGGCACAACACCAGCATAGCGTCGGGTACTGACCGATGACAATTCCGCCGTTGGCACAACCCCAGCGATGCCTCGGGTACGGACCGATGAAGCGTCGGGTACTGGTTAATGACAGTTCAACCGTTGGCACAACACTAACGAAGCGTCGGGTACTGACCGATGATAGTTCAATCATTGGCACAACCCCAACAAAGCGTCAGGTATTGACTGATGGCAGTTCAGTCGTAGGCAGAACCCTAGCGAAGCATCAGGTACTGACCGATGATAGTTCAGCTGTTGGCACAACCCCAGCGAAGCCTCTGGTACTGGCCGATGACAGTTTAACCATTGGCACAACCCCAGCGAAACGTCGGGTACTGACGGATGACAGTTCAGCCATTGGCACAACCCCAGCGAAGCGTATGGTACTGACCGATGACAGTTCAGCCATTGGCACAACCCTAGTGAAGCTTTGGGTACAGACGGATGACTGTTCAACCGTTAGCATAACAAAAGCTAAGAATCGGGTATTGACCGATGGCAGTTCAGTTGTTGGCACAACCCCAGCGAAGCGTCGAGTACTGATCGATGATAGTTCAGTCGTTGGCAAAACCACAGCGAAGCGTCTGGTACTGACCGATGACAGTTCAGTCGTTGAGACATCTTTAGCGAAGCGTCGGGTCTTGACCGATGACAGTTCAGCTATTGACACAACCCCAGCGAAGCATCGGATACTTACTGATGACAGTTCAGCCGTTGGCACAACCCCAGCGAAGCGTCGGGTACTAATTGATGATAGTTCAACCGTTGGCACAACACCAGCGAAGCGTCGGATACTGACCGATGACAATTCAGCTGTTTTCACAACCATAGCAAAGCCTCGGGTACTGACCGATGAAGCGTCGGGTACAGATTGATGACAGTTCAGTCGTTGGCACAACCCTAGCAAAGCGTCGAGTACTCACCAATGACAATTCAGCCGTTGACACAACCCCAACGAAGCGTCGGGTACTGACCGATGATAGTTCAGCCATTGGCACAACACCAGCAAAGCGTCGAGTACTGACCGAAAATAGTTCAGTCGTTGATACAACCCCAGCGAAGCTTTGGGTACTGACCAATGACAGTTCAGTCGTTGACACAACCCCAGCGAAGCGTCGGGTATTGATCGATGACAGTTCAGTCGTTAGCACAACCCATTCGAAGCGTCGAGTACTCATCAATGACAGTTCAGCCGTTGGCACAACCACATCGAAGCATCGAGTACTGACCGATAACAGTTTAGCCATTGGCAAAACCACAACGACGCGTCAAGTATTAAACGATGATAGTTCAGCCGTTGGAACAACCCCAGCGAAGCGTCGAGTACGGATGGATGATAGTTCAGCCGTTGGCATCACCCCAGCGAAGCGTTGGGTACTGACCGATGACAGTTCAGCCGTTGGCATAACCCATGCTAAGAATCGGGTACTGATCGATGATAGTTCTGCTGTTGGCACAACCCCAGCGAAGTGTCGGATACTGACGGATGACAGTTCTGCCGTTTTCACAATCCAAGTGAAGCGTCGGGTACTGACGGATGACAGTTAAGCCGTTGGCACAACCCCAGCGAAGCGTCGAGTACTGACTGATGACAGTACTGCCGTTGGCAAAACCCCAGCGAAGCGTCGGGTACTAACGGATAACAATTCAGACGTTGGCACAACCCCAGCGAAGCGTCAGGTATTGACTGATAATAGTTCAGTTGTTGACACAACACTAGAGAATGATCGAGTACTGACCGATGATAGTTCAGCCGTTGGCATAACCTATGCAAAGAGTATAGTACTGACCGATGATAGTTCAGCCATTGGCACACCCCCAGCGAATCGTCGGGTACTGACCTGGGATAATTCAGCCGTTGGCACAACCCCAGCGAAGCGTCGGGTACGGATCGATGACAGTTCAGCCGTTGGCACAACTGCTGCGAAGCATCGGGTACTGACCGATGACAGTTCAGCCGTTGGCACAACCCCAGCGAAGCATCGGGTACTGACCGATGACAGTTCAAACGTTGACACAACCCCAGAGAAGCGTCGGGTACTGACCGATGACAATTTAGTCGTCGACAAAACCCCAGCGAAGAGTCGGGTAATGATTGATGACAGATCAGCAGTCAACAAAACCCCAGCAAAGCGTCGGGTACTGATCGATGACAGTTAGCCATTAACCCAACCCCAGCGAAGCGTCGGGTACTGACTAATGACAATTCAGACATTGACACAACCCCAACGAAGTGTCGGGTACTGATTAAAAACAGTTTTGTCGTTGCCACAACACCTGCGAAGCGTCGGGTGCTGACCGATGACAGTTCAGTCGTTGGCACAACCCCAACGAAGCAACGGGTACTGACCGATGACACTTCAGCCGTTGGCACAACCCCAGTGAAACATCGAGTACTGACCGATGACAGTTCAGCAGTTGGCACAACCGCAGCGAAACGTCGGGTACATACCGATGAAAGTTCAGCCGGTGGCAAAACTCCGGCGAAGCATCGGGTACTGACTGATGACAGTTCATCCGTTGGCACAACCCCAGCAAAGCATTGGGTACTGACCGATGACAGTTCAGCCGTCGGCAAAACCCCAACAAAGAGTCGGGTCCTGATCGATGACAGTTTAGCCGTCGTCAAAGCCCTAGCGAAAAGTCGGGTACTGATCGATGAAAGTTTTGCCGTTGGCAAAACCCCAGCGTTGTGTCGGGTACTAACCAATGACAATTCAGCCATTGGCATAACCCTAGCCAAGCGTGGGTACTAACCGATGACAATTCAGCCGTTGGCACAACCCCAGCGAAGTGTGGGGTACTGACGGATGACAGTTCATCCATTGGCACAACCTCAGCAAAGCGTCAGGTACTGACAGATGACAGTTCAACCGTTGACACAAACCCAGCGAAGCGTCGGGTTCTGACGGATGACATTTCAGCCCTTGGCACAACCCCAGCGAAGCGTCGGGTACTAATTGATGACAGTTCAACTGTTGGCATAGCACAAGTGAAGCGTCCGGTACTGACCGATGACTGTTCAGCCGTTAGCACAACCACAACGAAGCGTCGGGTACTGACTGATGACAGTTCAACCGTTGGCAGAACCCCAACGAAGCATCTGGTACTGACCGATGACAGTTTAGTCGTCGGCAAAACCCCAGCGAAGAGTCGGGTACTGACCGATGACAGTTCAGCCGTCGGCAAAACCCCAGTGAAACGTCGGGTACTGATCGATGAAAGTTCTGCCGTTGGCAAAACCCCAACGTTGTGTCGTGTATTAACCAATGATAGTTCAGCCATTGGCATAACACCAGCAAAGCGTTGGGTGCTAACCGATGACAATTCAGACGTTGACACAACCCCAGCGAAGCGTCGGGTACCGATCGATAACAATTCAGCCGTTGGCACAACCCCAGTGAAGCGGCGGGTACTGACCGATGACAGTTTAGCCGTTAGCACAAACCTAGCGTAGCATCGGGTACTGATGACAGTTCAACCATTGGCACAAACCTAGCGAAGCGTCTGGTACAAATTGATGACAGTTCAACCGTTAGCACAACCTCAGCGAAGCGTCGGGTACTGACCGATGGCAGTTCAGCCGTTGGCATAACCCCAATGAAGCGTCAGGTGCAGACCGATGACAGTTCAGCCGTTAGCACAACCCCAGCAAAGCCTCGTGCACTGGCCGATGATAGTTCAGCCGTTGGCACAACCCCAACGAAGCGTCGGGTACTGACCGATCACAGTTCAGCCGTTGGCCCAACCCTAGTGAAGCGTCGGGTACTGACCGATCACAGTTCAGCCGTTACCACAACCCTAGGGAAGCGTCGGGTACTGACTGATAATAGTTCAGCCTTAGGCAAAACCCCATCGAAGCATTAGTTACTGACCGATGACAGTTCAACTATCGACAAAACCACATCGAAGCGTCGGGTACTGTTTGATGATAGTTTAGCCGTTGGCAAAACCCCAGCGAAGCGTCGGGTACTCACCAATGACAGTTCAGCCATTGACACAACCCCAGCGAAGAGTCGGGGACTGACTGATGACAGTTTAATCGTTGGGACAACCTCAGCGATGCGTCAGGTACTGACCGATGACAGTTCAGCCGTAGACAAAACCCCAGCGAAGAGTCAGGTACTGATCGATTACAGTTCAGCAGTCGGCAAAACCCCAGTGAAGCGTCGGGTATTGATCGATGACAGTTCAGCAGTTGGAAAAACCCCAGCGTTGTGTCGAATACAAACTAATTATAGTTTAGCCGTTGACATAACCCCAGCGAAGCATCGGGTACTGACCGATGACAGTTCAGATGTTGACACAACTCTAGCAAAGCGTCGGGTACTGGACCGATGACAGTTCAGTCATTGGCATAATCCCAGGGAAGCGTCGGGTACTGACCAATGCCAGTTCAGCCATTGGCCCAACCCCAGCAAAGTGTCGGGTACTGTTGGATGACAGTTCAGCCATTGTCACAACCCCAGCGAAGCGACGAGTATTGATTGACGATAGTTCAGCCATTGGCACAACACCAGCGAAGTGTCGGGTACTGACCGATGATAGTTCAGCCATTGGCACAACCCCAGGGAAGCGTCGAGTATTGACCGATGATAGTTCAGCCATTGGCACAACCCCAGCGAAGCATCGGGTACTGACCGATGACTATTCAGCCGTTGGCACAACCCCAGGGAAGCGTCGGGTACTGACCGATGACAGATCAGCTGTCGGCAAAACCCCAGCGAAGCGTCAGGTACTGAGCGATAACAGTTCAGCAGTTGGCACAACCTCAGCGAAACATCGGGTACTGACCGATGACAGTTCAGTTGTTAACACAACCCCAGTGAAGAGTCGGGTACAAACCGATGACAGTTCAGCCGTTAGTACAACCCCTGTGAAGCATCGGGTACTGACGGATGATAGTTCAGCCATTGGTTAAATCCCAGTGAAGCTTCAGGTATTGACGGATGACAGTTCAGCCGTTGGCACAACCCCAGCAAAGCATAGGGTACTGACTATTGACAGTTTAGTCGTTGACACAACCCCAGCGAAGCGTCGGGTACTAACTGGTGACAGTTCATCTGTTGGGAAAACCACAGCAAAGCGTCGGGTACTAACCGATGATAGTTCTGCCATTGGCACAACCTCAGTGAAGCGTCAGGTACTAACCGATGACAGTTCAACCGTCGGCACAACCCCATTAAAGCTTCGGGTACTGATCGATGACAAATTAGTCGTCGGCAAAACCCCAACGAAGCTTTGGGTACTGATCGATGACAGTTCAGCCGTTAGCACAACCCATTCGAAGCGTCGGGTACTCACCAATGATAGTTCAGCCGTTGGTACAATCACAGCGAATCGTCGGGTACTGATCGATGACAGTTCAGCCGTCAGCAAAACCCTAGCGAAGCGTCGGGTACTGATCGATGACAGTTAAGCTGTCGGTACAACCCCAGCGAAGCGTCGAGTACTGATTGATGACAGTTCCGTCATTGACACAACCTCAGCGAAGCGTTGGGTGCTCACCGATGACAGTTCAGTCGTTGGCACAACCCCAGCGAAGCATCGGGTATTCACCAATGACAGTTCAGCCATTGACACAACCCCAACGAAGCGTCGGGTACTGACCATTGACAATTCAGCCTTTGGCACAACACCAGTGAAGCATCGGGTACTGACCGATGATAGTTTTATCGTTGATACAACCCCAGCGAAGCTTTGGGTACTGACCAATGGTAGTTGAGTCGTTGACACAACCTCAGCGAAGCGTCGGGTATTGACCGATGATAGTTCAGTCGTTAGCACAACCCATTCGAAGCGTCGGGTACTCACAAATGACAGTTCAGCTGTTGCCACAACCGCAGCGAATCGTCGGGTACTGACCGATGACAGTTCAGCCGTCAGCAAAACCCTAGCGAAGCGTCGGGTACTGACCGATGACAGTTAAGTTGTCGGTACAACCCCAGCGAAGCGTCGGGTACTGATTGATGACAGTTCAGTCGTTGACACAACCCCAACGAAGCGTTGGGTACTCACCGATGATAGTTCAGCCGTTGGCACAACCCCAGCGAAGCATCGGGTACTGACCAATGACAGTTCAGTCGTTGGCACAACCCCAACAAAGCGTCGGGTATTGACCGATGACAGTTCAGCCGTTGGCACAAAACCAGCGAAGCGTCGGGTACTGACCGAAGATAGTTCAGTCATTGATACAACCCCAGCGAAGCTTTGGGTACTGACCGATGACAGTTGAGTTGTTGACACAACCCCATCGAAGCGTCGGGTATTGACCGATGAAAGTTTAGTCGTTAGCACAACCCATTTGAAGCATCGGGTACTCACAAATGACAGTTCAGCCGTTGCCACAACCACAGCGAATCGTCGGGTACTGACCGATGACAGTTCAGCCGTTAGCAAAACCCTAGCGAAGCGTCGGATACTGACCGATGACAGTTAAGCTGTCGGTACAACCCCAGCGAAGCGTCGGGTACTGATGGATGACAGTTCAGTCGTTGACACAACCCCAACGAAGCGTTGGGTACTCACCGATGACAGTTCAGCCGTTGGCACAACCCCAGCGAAGCGTCGGGTACTGACCAATGACAGTTCAGTCGTTGGCACAACCCCAACAAAGCGTCGGGTACTGACCGATGACAGTTCAGCCGTTGGCACAAAACCAGCGAAGCGTCGGGTACTGACCGAAGACAGTTCAGTCGTTGATACAACCCCAGCGAAGCTTTGGGTACTGACTGATGATAGTTCAGTCATTGACACAACCCCAATGAATCATCGGGTATTGACCGATGACAGTTCCGTCGTTAGCACAACCCATTCGAAGCATCGGGTACTCACCAATGACAGTTCAGTCGTTGGCACAACCCCAGCGAAGCGTCAGGTACTGACCGATAGTAGTTCAGCCATTGGCAGAACTACAGCGAAGTGTCAAGTATTGACCGATGATAGTTCAACCGTTGGAACAACCCCAGCGAAGCGTCTAGTACTGACGGATGACAGTTCAGCCGTTGGCACCACCCCAGCGAAGCGTCGTGTATTGACCGATGACAGTTCAGCCGTTGGCATAATCCATGCTAAGAATCGGGTACTGACCGATGACAGTTCTGCTGTTGGCACAACCCAGCGAAGCATCGGATACTGACGGATGATAGTTCTGCCGTTTGCACAATCCAAGAGAAGCGTCGGGTACTGGCGGATGATAGTTCAGCCGTTGCCACAACCTCAGTGAATCATCGCGTACTGACCGATGACAGTTCTGTCCTTGACACAGCCCCAGCGAAGCGTCAAGTACTGACTGATGATAGTACAGCCATTGGCACAACCCCAGCGAAGCGTCGGGTACTGAACGATGACAGTTCAGCCGTTAGCAAAACCCCAGCAAAGCGCCGGGTACTGATTGATGAAAGTTCAGCCGTTGGAAAAACCCCAGCGAAGCGTCGGGTACTCACCAATGATAGTTCAGCCATTGGAACAACACCAGCGAAGCGTTGGGTACTGACAGATGATAATTCAGTCGTTTATATAACCCCAGCGAAGTGTCGGGTTCTGACGGATGATAGTTCAGCCGTTGGCACAACCCTAGCGAAGCGTCGGGTATTGACCGGTGACAGTTCAGACGTTGACACAACCCCAGCAAAGCGTCGGGTACTGACCGTTGAAAGTTCAGCGGTTGGACATCCCCAGTGAAGCGTCGGGTACTGACCAATGATAATTCAGCCGTTAACATAACCCCGGCGAAGTGTCGGGTACTGACGGATGATAGTTCAGCCGTTGGCAAAACACCAGCGAAGTGTCGGGTACTGATTAATGACAGTTCAGCCGTTGGCACAACATCAGTGAATCGTCGGGTACTGATTGATGACAATTCAGTCGTTGGCACAACCCCAACAAAGCCTCGGGTACTGACCGATGAAGCGCCCGGTACTGATTGATGACAGTTTAACCGTTGGCACAACACCAGAAAAGTGTCGGATACTGACCGATGATAGTTCAGACGTTGACACAACCCCAGCGAAGCGTCGGGTACTGACCGATGAAAGTTCAGCAATTGGCACATTCCTAGAGAAGCGTCGGGTACTGATCGATGACAGTTCAGCCGTTGGTATAACCCTAACGAACTGTCGGGTACTGACGGATGACAGTTCAGCCGTTGGCACAACACCAGCGAAGTGTCGGGTACTGTTTGATGACAGTTCATCCATTGGCACAACACCAGCGAAGCGTCGGGTACAAACCGATGATAATTCAGCCATTGGCATAACCCCAGCGAAGCCTCTGGTACGGACCGATGAAGCATCGGGTACTGATTAATGACAGTTCAATCGTTGGCACAACACCAGCGAAGCATCGGTTACTGAACGATGACAGTTCAGCCGTTGGCGCAACCCCAGCGAAGCATCAGGTACTGACCGATGATAATTCAGCCGTGGGTACAACCCAGGGAAGCGTCGGGTACTGACCGATGATAGTTCAGCCGTTGGAACAACCCCAGCGAAGCGTCTAATACTGAATGATGACAGTTTAGCCGTTGGCACCACCCCAGCGAAGCATCGGGTATTGACCGATGACAGTTCAGCCGTTGGCATAACCCATGCTAAGAATCGGGTACTGACCGATGATATTTCTACATTTGGCACAACCCCAGCGAATCGTCGGATACTGACGGATGAAAGTTCTGCCGGTTACACAATACAAGTGAAGCATCGGGTACTGACGGATGACAGTTCATTCGTTGCCACAACCCCAGCGAATCGTCGGGTACTGACCGATGACAGTTCTGTCCTTGACACAACCTCAGCAAAGCGTCAAGTACTGATTGATGATGTGACGCCCCCAGAATAGGTCCATTCAACCCAACCCATTCTGAGTCGCCAAATACATGGTACAGAATTCAAATACAAACTTTATATCATACGGTCGTGCAAAATACGACCACACAACTGTGAGTGTCAATACAAATATGTAGAAAATATTAAGATTCAAACTAAGTCCTCATTACAATTATTATCACACTATTTATCAGAAATAGTGAGGACTACTACTGCTCTAACTCGGACCATCACTCTGTCCCCCGACTAGTCCCTGCAACATTCTCAATTCCTGAAGAGGACAACAGATGAAAAGGGTGAGCTCAACTAGCTCAGTAAAGAATATTATGACTAAGATAATGGAAAATAAATTATCGTTAGCCTTCAACAGTTCAGATAAAATATTATTGACAACATGTTTTAGATCAATATTCGCAGCGGAAATAACCGTTCATCATCAATATTTTATCCCTGTAACATCAATCAATATACATCTCATCAAATATTCATCTTTGCACTACAGGCCAAAGATATTCATTTGTATCATCAGTGGTCATGTTCATCTCAACACCTGTCATCTTTGCACTACAGGCCAAAGATATTCATCAGGTAATCATTCATCTTTGCTCTACAAGCCAAAGATATTCAGTTACATCACCTTTTAGGACTGAGGATGATGATAAATATTTTAAAGAACGAATCCAGTGAGATAAAAGACAAAGATTAGGGATTCGTCATTTAGTTTATCCAAATTCAAGAATAATCCATAATAATACTTTGTGGAGCAAAATTCAAGAATAAAGCCCAAAACTTGGATACAATCAAAGATAGTAACCTTAACAGACAATTTGGACAAATAGAAGAAAAATAAATTTTCCCGTGAATAGTGCCGTTTACGTGAATAGTGTCGTATACGTGAATAGTAACCCCGACGGAAAAAGTAAGAATTTTAACATAAAATCCATGACAATATTTTTGTATAATGATATTGAGAAGAATAACATCATTTACGAAAGAAATAACATCCCTTACCTCAAAAGAACAGTATCTCTGATTGGAATATCGGATATAATATTGAAGGAAACTTGCGCTGAATACTAATACTCAAAGTATAGAAATACTCACAGAAATACGCTCGATATTATAGAGAGATAAAACTTATGATTCTGGTATGATTTTCAATTATAACCTAAGCACCCTATTTATAGGAAAAGCTTAGGATGCCAAAGGAGACTAAAATAATAAAATAATATATTTTTCAAAAAAAATTTCCGCCGCCGGCTGCTATGAAATCAGGATTTTTCAACCAAGAAACAAAAGTGGGGCCCACCATTTTATTAAAAAAATATTTATTTTCCGAAACTTCAATAATTCATAATAAATAGCCCCTTTGTCAGAAAAATACAAATTCTATGTCCTTACCGTAGGAAATTTAATTCTCTACAACTTTGTAGAAGGAAATTTTTCCAAATTCCAAACATAAATTATCTGAAATCCATAAACAGATGATTTTTCACACCAAAATACTGATAAAAAACACATCAGCACAAATTCCTTCTTTAATATCCCCAAAATAAATATTTCCTTATCATATAAATCAATAATTAATTATTCACAAATAATATTATAGAACTACAATATTAACAACCAGGTCGTTCCCAGGACAGAGGGGGCCTTCCGATAAGGACTTCTCCTTACTGGCGCGCAATTAAATAACCCCTCCTAGACAGAACTTCCTTAGACATTGTCAATAATGCTATCTAATAATATTATTCAAATAATATGAATTATTGAGTTGATAACGTGAAATACTGTGCAACGACAATTATTGAATCAATACTACAAAATATCAACCGTAGCCATCATAAAAAATAGCAACGTAGCAATTATTGAGTCAATAAAATATCAATGCAGCAATTATTGAGTCAATAATATAAAATATCAACGTAGCAATTATTGAGTCAATAATATAAAATATTGAATAGTAAATACTGTAACAATAATTGAGTAGGTTCCTTCTCACGTAAGACTCAATAATTCGAAATACCGTGCAATACCGTGTGCTACTGCGCAACACCGCGTACTGTATTTTAACCACCGGGTATTTCAACAGTACTAACGGTAACAACTACGCCGTTATCTTGTAAAAAAAGTTATTTCTGTCGCTTTCTATATCCGACAGTTATTCCGTTGTGGGGCCCACAAATAGCTGCGCCGTCGTACGAATATTCCCCGACAACAAGAATATTCCACGACCAAACGAATATTCCCCGACAACAAGAATATTTTATAACCAATTGCTCATTTTAAAAATATTTGCACATTTCACCCATAACTTTCATATTTATCAAATCAACACCTTACTATTTCGAAATAATATATAAAGAAAATTAAACCTTTATTCATAAAAGTTGGGGTCTTACAACCTCCCCTCCTTATGAAATTTCGTCCTCGAAATTGACGTACGTACCTGGTATGTCGAAAAGGTGAGGATACCTCGCTTTCATTTTCGATTCCAACTCCCAGGTCATTTCCTCAATAGCCTGGTTTCTCCACAAAACTTTAACTTGAGGTATAATTTTCGAGCGTAGGACATGCTCCTTCCTATCCAAGATCTTGACAGGTACCTCCTCGTACGTTAAATCTTCGGCTATCTCGTCTGATTCTAACTCAATAATGCGGTTTGGATCCTTCACATATTTACGTAACATGGATATGTGAAACACGTTATGAACACGAGACATGCTTGGAGGTAAAGCGAGTCTATAAGCCACATTTCCTATTCGGTCAAGAATCTCAAATGGACCAATGAATCGTGGGTTAAGCTTTCCTCTCTTCCCAAACCTTGTAACTCCTTTCCACGGAGCACTACGTAACAATACATGGTCCCCAACGTTAAATTCCACGTCCTTTCGATGAAGATCCGCATAACTCTTTTGTCGATCTTGTGCTGTTTGTATACGTTGTCGGATTATTTGGATATTTTCCGTAGTCATACGTACTAACTCCGGTCCCAACAATGTTGTTTCACCCACCTCGTTCCAACATACTGGAGAGCGACACTTTCTCCCATACAATGCCTCGAATGGAGCTACGCCTATACTTGCCTGATAACTGTTGTTGTAGGAGAATTCCACCAATGGTAAGTACTTATCCCAACTCCCTTTGAAGTCTAGAACACAAAGTCTCAATAGATCTTCAAGAGTTTGAATAGTCCTCTCTGATTGTACGTCTGTTTGAGGATGATAAGCCGAACTGAAGCGTAAGTCCGTGCCCATAGCTTTCTGCAAACTGATCCAAAATAGTGAAGTAAATCTGGGATCACGATCCGAAACTATGGATACTGGCATGCCATGCAATCTCACAATCTCATTCACGTACATATGAGCAAGACGTTCAAGGGAATAAGTCTCTCGTACCGGCAAGAAATGAGCAGACTTGGTTAATCTATCAACAATAACCCAAATCGCATCTAAGCCTTGAGAAACCTTGGGAAGACCCGTAACGAAATCCATCGTAATGTGTTCCCACTTCCATTTTGGAATCTCCAGTGGTTGCAATGGACCCTTCGGCACTTGATGCTCCGCCTTTACACGTTGACAAGTTAAACATCTCGAGATGAACTCCGCGATCTCTCTCTTCATATTGCTCCACCAAAATGTATGTCGAAGATCACGATACATTTTAGTACTCCCAGGATGGATCGCAAACGCTGTGTTGTGTGCCTCCATCATGATTCTATACTTCAAGTCGAAATCGTTAGGAACACAAAGTCTGGAGTTGACTCGAAGTATTCCATCTTCATCGATTCTTGCTTCTGGAATGGCACCTTCTTGCACCTTCTTCTTCATCTTCATCAGCTCCGCATCTGTAGCTTGAGCAGCTTTAACTTTATCAATCAAAGCTGGTTCTACGCGTATACTTGACATTATCGCACTCGTTCCCACATATGATCTTCTACTCAACGCGTCAGCTACCACGTTCGCTTTTCCAAGATGGTATGGATAGTATGATCGTAATCTTTCAACAGCTCAAGCCAACGTCGTTGCCGCATGTTGAGTTTCTTCTGAGTGAAGAAATATTTAAGGCTCTTATGATCCGTATAAATCTCCACTTTCTCTCCGTACAAGTAATGTCTCCAGATCTTCAACGCGAAAACGACTGCTGCCAACTCTAGATCATGAGTAGGATAATTCCTCTCATATTCTTTGAGTTGTCGCGAGGCATAGGCTATGACTTTCCCATGTTGCATGAGAACACATCCTAACCCTTTGCCCGAAGCATCGCTGTAAATAATAAATCCATCCGAACCAGATGGTATTTTCAGAACAGGTGCCGAGATAAGTTTCCTCTGGAGCTCTTGGAAGCTCTTCTCGCATTCCTCGCTCCAAACGAATTTTGTATCTTTCCGAGTCAACTGAGTTAATGGAGTAGTGATTCGATAAAATCCCTCTACGAACCTCCGATAATAACCAGCTAAGCCCAGAAAGCTTCGTACTTCGGTCACCGACTTAGGTTGCTCCCAGCTTTGTATTGCTTCAATCTTCGCCGGGTCCACAGATACTCCACGTTTCGATACCACGTGCCCAAGGAATGCTACTTCCTCAAGCCAAAACTCACATTTCTTCAGCTTGGCATGTAGCTTGTTCTCACGAAGCTTTTGAAGTACCAACTTCAAATGGTGTTCATGATCTTCACGGCTTTTAGAATAGATGAGAATGTCATCAATAAAGACAACAACGAATTGATCTAAATACTCCTTAAATACACGGTTCATCATATCCATGAAAGCAGCAGGAGCATTAGTCAATCCAAAAGACATGACTAAGAACTCATAATGCCCGTACCGTGTTCTAAAAGCAGTCTTTGGAATATCCTCAGTTTTAATCTTCAACTGATGATATCCAGAACGAAGATCGATCTTTGAAAAGAATTGCGCTCCTTGCAACTGGTCGAACAGGTCATCAATACGAGGTAACGGATACCTATTCTTGATGGTGACATGGTTCAACTCCCGATAGTCAATGCAAAGTCGCATACTCCCGTCTTTCTTCTTTACGAATAAAACAGGAGCACCCCAAGGAGACGTACTAGGACGAATAAAACCGATGTCCAACAATTCTTGTAATTGAATCTTTAACTCCTGAAGTTCAATAGGAGCCATTCGATATGGGGTTTTAGAAATAGGCTTTGTACCGGGCTCAAGGTCAATAAAGAATTCAACTTCACGTTCTGGGGGTAGACCGGGAAGTTCTTCGGGAAATACATCAGGAAACTCATTAACAACGGAAATATCATTCAAATCTGACGTATTCTGATTTAGATCAGTGACATGAGCTAAGAAAGCTTGACATCCGTTTTTCAATAAACGAATAGCTTTATGACTTGAAATGATATTGACTGATTTTAGTGGTTTGGTGATTTGGATTTGCACAACAGGTTGATTAGGAATATGAAAACTAACAACCTTACGAAAACAATCAATTTTGGCATGGTAAGTGGTTAACCAGTCAATTCCTAAAATCACGTCAAATGCAAGTATTTTCAAAGATATAAGATCAACAGGTAAGGTAAGGGTACCAATCTGAATCAAGCAAGATTTATAAACTGTAGATGTAACAAAGGTTTCTCCTAACGGAGTTTCAACAGATAAGTCAAAGTCTAATTTATCAGAAGTCAAGTTCAAACGTTGAGCACAAGCAGGTGAAATAAAGGAATGGGTAGCACCGGTATCTAACAAGGTGTAAACTTCGCAAGAGTTTATGATCAGCTTACCCGTAATCACCTCGTGTGGATTCCTCGCGTTTTGGGCTGTCACGACAAACGCTCTTCCAGGAATCACCGACTTTGACTTGTCTGCAACCGCCTTTGGAATCACCACCCCCGCTGAATTTGGTTTCGCAACAGGATAATCTCGAGCTATATGTCCTTCTTTTCCACAGTTATAGCATCCTTTGAATTGTTGTGGGCAGTTTGGGCTGATATGTCCCTCTTTCCCGCATTTATAGCATACGACCGGTGGTCGTTCTCCTCCCCTCGAAACAGTTGATGCTGGTGCTGATGTTGACATCTTCGCGTTCTCATTGTTATACCTTCTCTTTTTGAAATCTCCTCCCGATTCGCTTCTTCTACTATCATGGCCACGATAACAACCGGAGTGGTTACCGCTTCTGTCATACTTTCCTCCTCGCTGGTTGTCATTGCTCCAATGACTGCTGCCACCGGTACGACCTTGGTTGTGGTCCCTCGGTTGAACATAATCATTATCTCGTTCTAACAACTGGGCCCTGTTCACTACATCTGAATATAGAGAAAATTTATGAGAAATGAGGTATTGACGTATTTCGGGTTTCAAACCTCTTAGAAACATCCGCGTCATACGTTCCTCATTCTCCACCAAATGAGGTGCAAACCTGGACAGCTCCGCGAACTTAGCCTCGTACTGGGATACCGTCATGTTGTTTTGCTCGAGTCTGATAAACTCTACTTCCTTCATATGACGAATACTTTCAGGAAAGTACTTGTCATTAAACAGTTTCTGGAACGCTTCCCAAGACATCTGGAGTGCGGCAGGCTGGGTACGTTTCACGGATTCCCACCAGTAATCTGCCTCTCCACGGAACATAAACGTGGCGAATGGAACCTTCTGTTCCTCTGTACATCCCAAGACATCAAATATCTTGGTAATTTGTTTAATCCATGTCTCCGCCTTGATCGGATCTGGCTTTCCCAGAAACTCTGGTGGTCCCAATTCTTTGAACTGCTTGGCAGTGACAGCTCGCATGTTGTTATTATCTCCACCTGTATGTTGCACACCAGTCTCCCTCGTCTGATTTTGCATGAACTGCAAAAAACTTCTAAACATCTCATCGTTTATCGTCTGACCAGCGTTATTCTCAGGATGAACATTGCCTTCTTGTTGCACGTTCTCCTGGTTAACGATTAAAGGTGTCTCCACGGTCTCATTCACTTCGTTGTTAACATTCTCAGCTGCCATTCTCAAATACTGCCATAAAACAAGGGTTAATTAAACAAGTCAACATATCACATATTAACCCTATGCTCCGACTAACCAATTAAATACCACATAAGCTTAGGTAGGACATACTAGCGAAGGATTTATTCGTCTCTCCCCTCCTAGTTCTATTCCCCGATCTCCGTCAGAGATCATATCCCTAAGCTCTGATACCAACTGTGACGCCCCCAGAATAGGTCCATTCAACCCAACCCATTCTGAGTCGCCAAATACATGGTACAGAATTCAAATACAAACTTTATATCATACGGTCGTGCAAAATACGACCACACAACTGTGAGTGTCAATCCAAATATGTAAAAAATATTAAGATTCAAACTAAGTCCTCATTACAATTATTATCACACTATTTATCAGAAATAGTGAGGACTACTACTGCTCTAACTCGGACCATCACTCTGTCCCCCGACTAGTCCCCGCAACATTCTCATTTCCTGAAGAGGACAACAGATGAAAAGGGTGAGCTCAACTAGCTCAGTAAAGAATATTATGACTAAGATAATGGAAAATAAATTATCGTTAGCCTTCAACAGTTCAGATAAAATATTATTGACAACATGTTTTAGATCAATATTCGCAGCGGAAATAACCGTTCATCATCAATATTTTATCCCTGTAACATCAATCAATATCCATCTCATCAAATATTCATCTTTGCACTACAGGCCAAAGATATTCATTTGTATCATCAGTGGTCATGTTCATCTCAACACCTGTCATCTTTGCACTACAGGCCAAAGATATTCATTAGGTAATCATTCATCTTTGCTCTACAGGCCAAAGATATTCAGTTACATCACCTTTTAGAACTGAGGATGATGAAAAATATTTTAAAGAACGAATCCAGTGAGATAAAAGACAAAGATTAGGGATTCGTCATTTAGTTTATCCAAATTCAAGAATAATCCATAATAATACTTTGTGGAGCAAAATTCAAGAATAAAGCCCAAAACTTGGATACAATCAAAGATAGTAACCTTAACAGACAATTTGGACAAATAGAAGAAAAATAAATTTTCCCGTGAATAGTGCCGTATACGTGAATAGTGTCGTATACGTGAATAGTAACCCCGACGGAAAAAGTAAGAATTTCAACATAAAATCCATGACAATATTTTTGTATAATGATATTGAGAAGAATAACATCATTTACGAAAGAAATAACATCCCTTACCTCAAAAGAACAGTATCTATGATTGGAATATCGGATATAATATTGAAGGAAACTTGCGCTGAATACTAATTACTCAAAGTATAGAAATACTCACAAAAATACGCTCGATATTATAGAGAGAGAGAACTTATGATTCTGGTATGATTTTCAATTATAACCTAAGCACCCTATTTATAGGAAAAGCTTAGGATGCCAAAGGAGACTAAAATAATAAAATAATATATTTTTTAAAAAAAAATTCCGCCGCCGGCTGCTATGAAATCAGGATTTTTCAACCAAGAAACAAAAGTGGGGCCCACCATTTTATTAAAAAAATATTTATTTTCCGAAACTTCAATAATTCATAATAAATAGCCCCTTTGTCAGAAAAATACAAATTCTATGTCCTTTCCATAGGAAATTTAATTCTCTACAACTTTGTAGAAGGAAATTTTTCCAAATTCCAAACATAAATTATCCGAAATCCATAAACAGATGATTTTTCACACCAAAATACTGATAAAAAACACATCAGCACAAATTCCTTCTTTAATATCCCCAAAATAAATATTTCCTTATCATATAAATCAATAATTAATTATTCACAAATAATATTATAGAACTACAATATTAACAACCAGGTCGTTCCCAGGACAGAGGGGGCCTTCCGATAAGGACTTCTCCTTACTGGCGCGCAATTAAATAACCCCTCCTAGACAGAACTTCCTTAGACATTGTCAATAATGCTATCTAATAATATTATTCAAATAATATGAATTATTGAGTTGATAACGTGAAATACTGTGCAACGACAATTATTGAATCAATACTACAAAATATCAACTGTAGCCATCATAAAAAATAGCAACGTAGCAATTATTGAGTCAATAAAATATCAATGCAGCAATTATTGAGTCAATAATATAAAATATCAACGTAGCAATTATTGAGTTAATAATATAAAATATTGAATAGTAAATACTGTAACAATAATTGAGTAGGTTCCTTCTCACGTAAGACTCAATAATTCGAAATACCGTGCAATACCGTGTGCTACTGCGCAACACCGCGTACTGTATTTTAACCACCGGGTATTTCAACAGTACTAACGGTAACAACTACGCCGTTATCTTGTAAAAAATGTTATTTCTGTCGCTTTCTATATCCGACAGTTATTCCGTTGTGGGGCCCACAAATAGCTGCGCCGTCGTACGAATATTCCCCGACAACAAGAATATTCCACGACCAAACGAATATTCCCCGACAACAAGAATATTTTATAACCACTTGCTCATTTTAAAAATATTTGCACATTTCACCCATAACTTTCATATTTATCAAATCAACACCTTACTATTTCGAAATAATATATAAAGAAAATTAAACCTTTATTCATAAAAGTTGGGGTCTTATAGATGATAGTACATCCATTGGCACAACCGCAGCGAAGCATCGGGTACAGATGGATAACAATTCAGCCGTTGGCACAACCCCAGCGAAGCGTCAGGTACTGACTGATGATAGTTTAGTTGTTGACACAACACCAGCGAATCATCTAGTACTGACCGATGACAGTTCAGCCGTTGGCATAACCCATGCGAAGAGTCGGGTACTGACCGATGATAGTTCAGCCATTGGCACAACCCCAGCGAAGCGTCGATTACTGACTTATGATAATTCACCCGTTGGCACAACCCCTAGCGAAGCGTCGGGTACTGATCGATGACAGTTCAGCCATTGGCACAATTGCAGCGAAGCATCGGGTACTGACCGATGACAGTTCAGCCACCGGCAAAACCCAAGCGAAGCGTCGGGTACTGACCGATGATAGTTCAGATGTTGACACAACCTCAGCGAAGCGTCGGGTACTGACCGATGAAAGTTCAGCCGTTGGCACATACCCAGCGAAGCGTCGAGTACTGACAAATGATAATTCAGCAGTTGGCACAACCCCAGTGAAGCGTCGGATACTCACAAATGACAGTTCAGCCGTTTGCACAGCCCCAGCAAAGCGTCGGGTACTGACCGATGACAGTTCAGTCGTTGACACAACCCCAACGAAGTGTCGGGTCTTAACCGATGACAGTTCAGCTATTGGTACAACCCCAACGAAACGTCGGATACTTACTGATGATAGTTCTGCCGTTGGCACAATCCCAGCGAAGCGTCGGGTACTGACGGATGACAGTTCAGCCGTTGGCACAACCCCAGCGAATCGTCGGGTACTGACTGATAACAGTTCACTCGTTAACACAACCCCAGCGAAGGGTCGAGTATTGACCGATGACAGTTCAGCCGTTGTCACAACCCCAGCGAAGTGTCGGGTACTGACGGATAACAGTTCAGCCATTGGCACAACCCTTGCGAATCGTCAGGTACTGACTGATGACAGTTCAGCTGTTGGCACAACACCAACGAAGCATAGAATACTGACTGATGACAGTTCAGTCGTTGCCACAACCCCAACAAAGCGTCGGGTACTGACCGATGATAGTTCAGCCATTGGCATAACTGCAGCGAATCGTGGGGTACTGATCCATGACAGTTTAGCTGTCAGCAAAACCCTAGCGAAGCGTCAGGTAAAGACCGATGAAAGTTAAGATGTCGGTACAACCCCAGCGAAGCGTCGGGTACTGATTGATGATAGTTCAGTCATTGACACAACCCTAGCGAAGCGTTGGGTACTCACCGATGACAGTTCAGCCGTTGGCACAACCCCAGCGAAACGTTGGGTACTCACCAATGATAGTTCAGCCGTTGTCACAACCCCAACGAAGCGTCGGGTACTGACTGATGATAGTTCAGCCATTGGCATAACCGTAGAGAATCGTCGGGTACTGACCGATGACAGTTCAGCTGTCAGTAAAACCATAGCGAAGCGTCGGGTACTGACAGATGAAAGTTAAGATGTCGGTACAACGCCAGCGAAGCGTCGGGTACTGATTGATGACAGTTCAGTCGTTGACACAACCCCAGCGAAGCGTTGGGTACTCATCGATGATAGTTCAGCCATTGGCACAACCCCAGCGAAGCGTCGGGTACTCACCAATGACAGTTCAGCCGTTGTCACAACCCCAACGAAGCGTCGGGTACTGACCGATGACTAGTTCAGCAGTTGGCACAACACCAGCGAAGCGTCGGGTACTGACTGATGACATTTCAGTCGTTGATACAACCCCACCAAAGCTTTGGGTACTGACCGATGACAGTTCAGTCATTGACACAACCCCAGCGAAGCGTCGGGTATTAACGGATGATAGTTCAGTCGTTAGCACAACCCATTCGAAGCGTCGGGTACTCACCAATGACAGTTCAGCCGTTGGTACAATCACAGCGAATCGTCGGTTACTGATCGATGACAGTTCAGCCGTCAGCAAAACCCTAGCTAAGCGTCGGGTACTGATCGATGATAGTTAAGATGTCGGTACAACCCCAGCGAAGCGTCGGGTACTGATTGATGACAGTTCAGTCATTGACACAACCTCAGCGAAGCGTTGGGTACTCACCGATGACTGTTCAGCCGTTGGCACAGCCCCAGCGAAGCATCAGGTATTCACCAATGACTGTTCAGCCATTGACACAACCCCAACGAAGCGTCAGGTACTGACCATAGACAGTTCAGCAGTTGGAACAACACCAGTGAAGCTTCAGGTACTGACCGATGATAGTTTTATCGTTGATACAACCCCAGCGAAGCTTTGGGTACTGACCGATGACAGTTGAGTCGTTGACACAACCCCATCGAAGCATCGGATATTGACCGATGACAGTTCAGTCGTTAGCACAACCCATTCGAAGCGTCGGGTACTCACAAATGACAGTTCAGCCATTGCCACAACCGCAGCGAATCGTCGGGTACTGACCGATGACAGTTCAGCCGTCGGCAAAACCCTAGCGAAGCGTCGGGTACTGACCGATGACAGTTAAGCTATCGGTACAACCCCAGCGAAGCGTTGGGTACTGATTGATGACAGTTCAGTCGTTGACACAACCCCAACGAAGCGTTGGGTACTCACCGATGACAGTTCAGCCATTGGCACAACCCCAGCGAAGCGTCGGGTACTGACCAATGACAGTTCAGTCGTTGGCACAACCCCAACAAAGCGTCGGGTACTGACCGATGACAGTTCAGCCGTTGGCCAAAACCAGCGAAGCGTCGGGTACTGACCGAAGACAGTTCAGTCATTGATACAACCCCAGCGAAGCTTTGGGTACTGACTGATGACATTTCAGTCATTGACACAACCCCAACGAATCGTCGGGTGTTGACCGATGACAGTTTCGTCGTTAGCACAACCCATTCGAAGCGTCGGGTACTCACCAATGACAGTTCAGTCGTTGGCACAACTCCAGCAAAGCGTCAGGTACTGACCGATAGCAGTTCAGCCATTGGCAGAACTACAGCGAAGTGTCAAGTATTGACCGATGATAGTTCAGCCGTTGGAACAACCCCAGCGAAGCGTCTAGTACTGACAGATGACAGTTCAGCCGTTGGCACCACCCCAGAGAAGCGTCGTGTATTGACCGATGACAGTTCAGCCGTTGGCATCATCCATGCTAAGAATCGTGTACTGACCGATGACAGTTCTGCTGTTGGCACAACCCAGCGAAGCGTCGGATACTGACGGATGATAGTTCTGCCGTTTGCACAATCCAAGTGAAGCGTCGGGTACTGACGGATGACAGTTCAGCCGTTGCCACAACCTCAGTGAATCATCGCATACTGACCGATGACAGTTCTGTCCTTGACACAGCCTCAGCGAAGTGTCAAGTACTGACTGATGATAGTACAACCTTTGGCACAACCCCAGCGAAGCGTCGGGTACTAAACGATGACAGTTCAGCTGTTAGCAAAACCCAAGCAAAGCGTCGGGTACTGATCGATGAAAGTTCAGCTGTTGAAAAAACCCTAGCGAAGCGTCGGGTACTCACCAATGACAGTTCAGATGTTGGCACAACACCAGCGAAGCGTCGGGTACTGACAGATGACAATTCAGTCGTTTATATAACCCCAGCGAAGCGTCGGGTTCTGAACGGATAATATTTCAGCCAATGGCACAACCCTAGTGAAGCGTCGGGTATTGACCGATGACAGTTCAGACGTTGACACAACCCCAGCAAAGCGTCGGTTACTGACCGTTGAAAATTCAGCGGTTGGAACATCCCCAGTGAAGCGTCGGGTACTGACCAATGATAATTCAGCCGTTAACATAACCCCGGCGGAAGTGTCAGGTACTGACGGATGACAGTTCAGCCGTTGGCACAACACCAGCGAAGTGTCGGGTACTGATTGATGACAGTTCAGCCGTTGGCACAACATCAGTGAATCGTCGGGTACTGATTGATGACAATTCAGCCGTTCGCACAACCCTAGCAATGCCTCGGGTACTGACCGATGAAACGTCTGGTACTGATTGATGACAGTTCAACAGTTGGCACAACACCAGCGAAGTGTCGGATACTGACCGATGATAGTTCAACCGTTGACACAACCCCAGCGAAGCGTCGGATACTGACCGATGAAAGTTCAGCCATTGGCACATACCTAGAGAAGCGTCGGGTACTGACCGATGACAGTTCAGCTGTTGGTATAACCCTAACGAACTGTTGGGTACTGACGGATGACAGTTCAGCCGTTGGCACAACACCAGCAAAGTGTCGGGTACTGATTGATGACAGTTCAACCGTTGGCACAACACCAGCGAAGCGTCGGGTACTGACCGATGACAATTCAGTCGTTGGCACAACCCCAGCGAAGCCTCGGGTACTGACCGATGAAGCATCGAGTATTGATTGATGACAGTTCAACCGTTGGCACAACCCCAGCGAAGCGTCGGGTACTGACCGATGACAGTTCAACCGTTGACACAACCCTAGCGAAGCGTCGGGTACTAACCGATGACAGTTCAGACGTTGACACAACCCCAGAAAAGCGTCGGGTACTGACCGATGAAAGTTCAGCCGTTGGCACATCCCCAGCGAAAGCGTCGGGTACTGACCGATGACAGTTCAACAGTTGGCTTAACCGCAGAGAATTGTCGGGTACTGACGGATGACAGTTCAGCCGTTGGCACAACACCAACAAAGTGTCGTGTACTAGTTGATGACAGTTCAGCCATTGGCACAACACCAGTGAAGCGTCGGGTACAGACCGATGAAAATTCAGTCGTTGGTACTGTTACGCCCCAAAATCCACGTTCCTTCGAAACCTCGGATTCGGTGCAGTCACGATACTACTAACGCCAAACTATTATATCTTTTATTCATTACTAAAAGAATACAACTTTACTTATTACAATTTAGAATATAAATTCTATTTATATCCAAGATCTCATCTTTACATCATGTTCGATGTTACTAAAATGCAGAATAATTTAAACTTTGTCAATCCTCCTTGAATAAAATCTTTTATTGATTTCATAATTTGAATCAATTACAACCCTTGAATCAATTATAAAATATGATTCATTATATTTGAGTTATCGTATAACGTTTACAACTCGACTTGATATCCTCTATGTATTAACTAATACATCTTTACAACACAACCTGTATTAAACAGTGTAAATAACTATCAAGTAATACTTCTAGAATCTAAATAGGGTTCAAGAAATAATCTAAATAGTACTTCTTCAATTCGATACTATTTATCTTTATCAATCAAGAAGCACGAAGTCTTTATCGTAAGTCCTTAACCTGCAAAAGTGGTTATTTGCAAGAGTGAGCTCGACAGCTCAGCAATTCTAACAATTTTCATGCATCACATAGCATACAACATTATACTCAGTTCATGCATTTATAAACAATTTATATTTACTACGCATGTTACTTTTCACATAACAAGTATATCATCAAAGATCAACTTTCAATCTCATTTGTATCTCATATACAATTCATATGTAAGTTCACATTATCACAGCATAATATAATTCAACTAACAGTTATTGAATTCATATATCAAATAGGAACTGAAAGACTTGCCTGATTCGTAGTTTAACAACTACGACTTAACTGCTTAAAGCTATCTGCACTTCGTGTATTCCTACACAGTTATATAATCATGGATTTACATCCATCAGTCATACATTTCATATGCTCTTAATAGAATAACAATTCGTATATCGTTTTCTAATCTTGGTTTCGTTTCACTCTATCTTAGGATAACCACGATGTTACAACATCATACCTTCATACTTATTCTATAGAAACCATTCTATTTCGGTCCTTAGGGTCCTTAAGGAAAATAACTTAGGACCAGACAGTTAACAAACTGTTCTTGGCAGCTCTGCAACACGGCGCGGCTGCGCGGCAATTAAGCTTGGGAGTGGCGCGGCCACGCGACTCCCTGCCAGAACCAGAACTTAGATTTCATAAACTTAGTGTGGCCCTAACATATCATGCATTTTGATATATATTATACACACACATTAAGTAGGCATGCTCGTGTTTATACTATACATGTATACTTAATCTCATAGTCTATGCTTTTGAAATTCATTTTCTCGAATATGCGTGCATAGGTGAAATCCATGTTTCATCACATGATGCTTATGTCAACATGTCTATAGGCATAATGAATCCTAATATACATGCTCGTATGATCATAATATATGTGACGCCCCCAAATTCCAGGACCACCACTTGGTCTCTCGAATTCGGTTCATCACGTGCTCATGGTAATACATCACAATAATAATAATTAAATATCATACGATCACAGCGGAAAATCTATTCTAGAATAATTTACAATGATTTATTATAATTATTCCCCCAAGTCTCGCAACCTACAGTACTTAATAGATTACATAATAATATCAGTTAACGACTTATTACATAATCTAACTTAAGCTTAAACATAATCAAATCCAGTCTTACTACATCATCTTCATACAATATTAATATATTTAAAACATAACAGACATAAGCTAGTTGGTAGCTTTGCCCTTGCTCTTATCAACGCCCGAAGGTTCACCATGCTCTGCCTTAACTGAAATGTTTTAGGGAAAGCAAGAATGAGCACAAATTGCCCAGCAAGTAATATACAATAAGGGTGAGTAATAAGATTCTCAATTCTCGAAAGGGTATAACAAGATTTGATAGTTCAAGAATAACAAGAATATCAACAGTTCTCAATATCAGTCGCTAAGGACAGGATAATATCAATATGATTCAATAATAAGTCAATTCAAGATTTCAAATAATTGAATACTGAGTAGTCACTACGGACTATGAACTTCTACTAGAATTGACAGTAATAAACTGAAAATCCAACAAAAACAGGTACAACAGGTGATCAGCCTAAAGTACCCTTGTTATGCATAACAATCAACCATACTCAAGTGTGCACGTCGGTTCTCCGACAATTATATATTCCCTTCAAAGAAGGTTGTTCTTCTCAGTCAAATACAAGATCCCGCACCAATCAATTAGTTTGGGTTGCTTTTCAATAACATAAGTCCAGCCGAATCAAATGACATAGACACTTTCACAATATTCAAGAACAATACTAAGTTCAACATGAATAATAGCTTTAATGAAATAAGAGTTCAAGTATGCTAATTCGATTCAACCGATTAAATAGGAAACTAGTTCGCAATACACAAGATAGGATACTTGCATAGTAAAAGAGTATAAGTTAGGAAACTTTCACAATCATAGATTTTCTTGCATAAAGTAAATGCGTCGGTTAGGATACTTGCACTTTAAAAGAGTGTAAGTAAGAGAACTTGCCTTTAGCGTAGTTTATCCACGAAAAGCAATCAACACTTTCGAATTCCTATCATAATACAGTTACGTATATATATGATATTCATTAGTCATATAATTTAACTTCACATTTTCTCTTTGAATATACGATCAACACATAAGCTAAGTTTTACCTAGCTACACAGTTATATAGAATATAATTTCTATCCTTAACGTTCCTTCTTTAGAGTTTAAACGCATTCTCATATTATATAAGATCTCAACAATTAGCAAACATGCTTGCATATTATTAATATCACATAAGACCACAATCAATACTAAATATATTTCATTTTAGCAAGTTACGGCATCTCCTTAAGTTAACCGTCAAAATCGGGTTCAAGTAACATCATATAATATCGCGTAGCATGTATTCATATTTAAAGGATACTTTCATGCTTGTATAACTTTTCCAAATCCAATCGTACATGGTATAGGTTCTTAAGTTAATACTTAAAGCCATTCAAGGACACGAACTCATATGGTCTAACATGATTGCTTTTAAACACATAAGATATTCATATAACTTGTATTAGTCATGCTCATGAGTACTCGTATTGCATATATGTAGCTAGCATTGTTATTATCTTGAAAACATGCTTTGTTCATGCTAAACTTTAATCACGGCAACTAATCATGGTATATATACATGCATGACACATGAATGAGTCTAAGAGTACTATCACATGTGTCCATAAATGTCAAATTCTAATTCTCGTCATAACATACCAACGTTCACGTTCAAAGCTTATACTTTGTTAGTATAGTTCATCAATAAGGTCTATCATGTTCATACTTCCTTATGAAACCTACATATGTAAGTTAACATGCTTTTCATGTATTTCAAGGCCCTATAAACATGCTTGAAAAGTCAGAATGTATACATGCTTCATATATGTTAACGTCGTTTATGAAACTTCAAATTCGTTTCCAAACTATGTGTCGTTTTGTTAACCATGCATGCTAATATACTAAAACATGCTTACATTGCCTCATTAGGTTTATATATATGTATTAATCATGCTCCCATGCTTGTTTAAACAAAAATCAAACAATTGGTACATAACAGTTTTGTTGCAGAATGCAGAAAACTGAACACAGAGGCTGGCGCTGCGGCGCGGCAACAGTAGCTTAATACTGGCGCTGCGGCGCGAGTGGCGCTGCGTGCGGCGCTGCGGTGCGGGCTGCGGCACGTGTGGCGCTGCGGCGCGGGCTGCGGCGCTGCGGCGTCGAGGTAGTTTTCTGCGGTTCAGACTGCAAGCGAAAACCGACCCAAAACCTCCCATTTCATCGATTTCAACATACCCAGATATTAGACTTGTTTAACTTACTAACACATACATATATGCTTATATAACAGTCAATAGCAATTATCAATTCCCAATTTCATGAACTCTAACTAATTTACGAATTTCATGTATTTACAGAAATTGAAGAGGAACAATGGAAATGAAAGACTATTCAGTGGTTCCATCATGTGTGTATGTTCATATAACAACAATATAAGGGTTCTACAAACCAATCATGAACCAATTTGGCATAATCAAGAATTTCAACAAAACTCAGAGAACAACAATGGAGTTCTTTTGACAGAAAATGAAAATGAAGACACGAAGAGGATTTATACCTCTGTTATGGAGTAAGCTTGCTGATGCTACTATAGAAATTCCTTCTGAACTAAATAGACAATCACAGTATACTCTCTTCTCTTAGAAATATTTCAGCAATGAAATGAAGGTGCAGGGAGTTCCTTTATATAGAAGAATGAATACACAGTCCAAGCTTCTAACTCCCAAATCAAACTAACGGATTGTCAAATTGCATGAAGGTTATAGAATGGTAGGTATTTAGTTGTTAGAATCCATCATTAAAACCACTCCCTTGCTCATCATTGCTACAAGGCTATGGAAATTTACTGAGTTTAAGGAGAAGCAATAGGCTTAGGCCATAATGGCTGTGCACGTGAATGAGGGAAAGGAGAGTGACTATTATATTGGGACAAGCCAAGCAAATCTCAGCATTCTTACAAATGGACTATATGCTACACTTATGTTATATATTATATGTACTCTTAAGTTATAATTACAATGTTCTCCCCATAATGTAATAAATGCAATTTGAATACATATAATCTATGTACATTTTATCTTACCGATATAATACAATCGGATACTACCACATTACATTATATCATATATTATTAAATTGTATTACTCAACAATTATTTATAATAGATCCATGATACATTATTTTAATGTATATCCACACATCATTTGTCACCTACACATATCATAACATATAGTTACTATACATTTAATTCGCATGCTTGCACATATAATTTCTCATCTTATAAATTGAATATTAATTAATAATATACACATATCCTACATCAATCAATATAATTGTTAACCTCCATAACAATTTAATTAACCTTTATATGATTAACTATCACTTTGATATAAATCTTATTATATTTATAAACACGTTGCTCATTATTATTATGTTTCTTGCAATAATAATCACATATTATTAATCAATCCTCATTAGTATTTTATAACAGTTAATTAATATTCTTCGATTAACAATTAATATAGATTAATTGTTCGCTTAAATTAATATAATCATTCTTATATTACGTCACTGTGCCACACAAGGCAATCAACGAGTTTATCACAAACTCCAGCAATTTCTCAATTATTATAATTATTCAATTATATATAATTGACTTAATTCATCTCATAACACAAAATCATTTATATTCAAATAAATTCTCATTTCCATTAATATATTTATTTAATAATATATGGAAATTCTCGGGTATTACAATATAACTCACTCCGTGTTTGATGCTATCATCTTACACATTCTAAACTTTTCATAAAAATCGCTTTAAGTCAACAAAGGTAACTAAGTATATGCAAAGTACCTCGTAGTCATGACTCTCACGTATTAGAACACATACATAAGCCACTTTTACATGCTCAAATGATCAGAACGTGGACATCCTATATATATGTCCAAAAACTCTAAGTTTGTCTTTTGAAATCATTTTTAATTTAAACAATGTGTTCTAGTGTATGCTCAATACCTTCGACTCATATATCATGCATATCTAAACCATATAATCATGCTTAAAAAGTCAGAATATAAACATGACTTATATACGCCACAATTTGTTTATAAAACCTTAAGTTTTCATTAAAAACTCTACTACAACAAGGTATAATTGTTTACTATTAGCCAAGGTAACTGATTAACAACTACCTTCATACCCATTGATACACATAACCAAGACACTTACACATGTCTCAAAAGTCCGACTCAAAGAACACAAAATTCGTCAAGTCTCATTTTCAAAACATTACGTTTTCTTTTAGGAAATTATGTTAAACCAACTAATACAACTCACTATGTGCATGACAACCTTAGTACACATGTCAGACCCCTTTATGAAATTATTAGAGTCTAACTAGTATGCTTAACCAACCAGAAAACACAAAATCACCAAGAGTTTCTGCAGAGGGCGCGGCCGCGCCCCATTTGTACTAGGGAGACGCGCGGCCGCGCGTCCCCATTTCCAGACCAGAAACTTTACTGCTAAAACAGAGCTTCAGCTAATCCTTTTCTTACTTCATGTAACAAGCTTGAAAGGCATCATATTGTATCTATAACATATATTTAGACTCTACTCAACATATTAACATCATCTTACATAACAATTCTCCACTAATTCATTAAATCTCTTATGAATTTATAAACTCAAAACTAAGAATTTAAAGTAAGAGTTATACCTTGGAGCTTTGAATTACTATGCTAGCTTCTTTCTCAGATTTTTATAGCATCACAAACTCTTCTATATAAACTCATCAAGAACTTAGCAACCTAGAATTGTAAAGGGGAGGCTTCTATTTATAGGAAAACCATTACACAAACTTGGTTTTTGCCCCACAATTTAAACCAAAGGAAAGAAGAGAAGTTCATTGGGCAAGCAAGAGTTGTTGGAAGTGGTTGAGTTTCACTATTTGGGCCACTCCCTCCTTCATCATTGAAATCATATGTATAGCGATCATCACCATCCTAGAGTTTGGGCAATTGAAGACATAGCCTAGACCATTGGCCTATTCATGTGTTATAAGAAATGGACAATGATTTTGGGACAAGCTACAAACTCAGCATTACTACATTTGCATGCTAGCATACTTATGTTATATCTCATTTTTGGCTCACTAAATCAATTTCAATGACTTAATGTTACTATATTACATTAAGCTATAGGTATGCACACACACACACACACACACACACACATATATATATATATATATATATATATATATACATATGTACACCCACATATTACAAGCATACCAATATATATAATAATGTACCTCATGTACATTGGTTTAACCCATTAATATCTTAATTGGACTAGATATAAAATACTTGAGTATTCTCATACCATAATTTTCCATAAAATTATTATCATAAACATACTCAAATATTATAATGATAATTAATATCAACCATTCATTCTCTTCTAATACTTCCAATTAAATCCCCTTGATTTAACTTCATTATTTATGCCACACAAGGTATAATTATGTGAACTTAATACTTAATAGTCCACAAGCTTATAATAATATAATCTCCTAAAATAATATTATACTCAATGTTACATCTTATAATATGTTCATAATGTAATACCATTACATTACTAATTTACATGCTCTCTATTATAATCAATCTATTACCCTCCTATGGGTAATACCCAATGGTCAAAGAGGAGTTGGTGGCTAACTCCACCAACTACTACTATTCATAGTCCTTCCTCATCATTACACCTTATAACATGCTCATGATGTAATTATATTTCTTATTATATGCTTTCTTAGCAACAATGTAGTAATTGAATTAACAAACTCTACACACCAATGTATTGCATCTATTCATTATCAAGCTATTATCCTCCTATGGTTATTACCCAAAGGGCAAAAGGGAAGTTGGTGGCTAACTCCCACCAACTACCACTATTCATGCACCCTAACCACTTGATTGACCATTATTGTTCTCACATGGACTAATTTGCAAGCTTATATCTAATAACTTAATGTTATTACCATATGATATGATAGGGTCACACATACAGCCCATCATATAATCCATGTACATTTGACAATACCGAATATATTTTAATTGAGTAGTGTCACACCCCATTATTGTAACTTTATTATTACACTTAATCATATAGTTTCCTATATTATATAGTTTTCTTGAAGTGTCACACTTCATTCCATATTATATAGATGTAGCTACTATATAACTTATAATTACACATCATTGCACATAGGAATTTATTCACATAATAATAATAATTAATTTCATTAATTATTCATTCATTAATTTATTTAATGAATGTTTATTCCACCACTTTGCCACACTAGGCATATCTCACAAGCTTACCTTAAGCTTATTATCACTCCCATCACACTTTAATATTCTTTTAATATAAGGTTTGTGTGACACATGCACTTTAATGCTAAATTATTTAGCTACCTTGAACAATTATATGTATAACATTTACACTAGAATAATTAATATTTACTCTATTAATTATTATAAAATCTACGATAAAATAATAACTTAAGTTATTTAATATATTGAAATAACTTAGTTTTCTTTCATTAATAAACTTTCTTGAAAATACATTAGGAATTATGTATTTTGCCATAACATAAAATATTATATTTTCTCCAAAAAAAGATATTCATTGTTAGGAAATAATTTACTTATTGTCTCAAGATATTATTCTTAATATAATATCTACTAAAATAATTACATGTATGGCACATGTACATACATTATATATAGAAAATAGGTAATAAGTTACTTTCTATTATAATAATTTATTTCCATCAATTTATTTATATATAGCAAATATGTTTTAATGTATTTACCATATTAATTAATCACACTTATTACTTCATACCAAAAACATATAGGGTAATATTATTATTCAAAAATAATATTTCCTCCTTTATTAAAATAATTCAATATTAGAATTTATTTTAATATCCTTTATAATAATTATTTCTCTTTCTTTTCTATAAATTGTTCCCAAAACAATTTCTTCAAATATTTATTTAAAGATATAATGATTTCCATTTCTCTTTAATAACGTATATATATCTATTAACGTTATTTGTACATTAGACTTTCACACATATTACCATTCTAAGTAATATATAGAAGGTACTAATTATAATCATATATTCAACATATATATTAATTCACTCCTTTACTTAAGTAAATTAAACCTTGTACCATATTACCTTAGTTAATTAAGGTTCAATATTCACATTATATTATTCCATAATATAACTCTCAACTTAAATTAACCAATATTTATTCTTATTAGTTAATTCCTTAACTAACTCATGCTTCACTATCCAAACCTATTCACGGATAGCTTAAGTGCTATTAATAACCTATATTATAAACATACGAGTTATTAGTACACATACACAAGAATATGGTGATTATACATTAAGGATATTTAATGTCACCAACTTTACTATGATAAAATAATTCTATAAATTATTTAATATCGATAGGAATTTATCCACTTCCTTTACCTCAATTGAATCGTCTCTAAAATAAATAACAAATATATATTAATAATATATTCATTAATCACAAAAACACATATTACATAGTCTATATTACCCTATGTAATATAATACCACATACCTCATACCTCATATCACATATATATCTTTTTATTCGAACCCATCTCACGGTTTAAGAATTTTATTTATTAAATCCTTATTTAATAATTTCTGAAAATCCGGGTTCTTACATCCTCTCCCCTTTATAAGGATTATGTCCTCGGAATCACCGAAACTTCCTCTACTCGGTGCTATTCCGAATATTACATATTCTTTAGAATAATTTTATCCATTCTTTTCCAGAAGTTTTATTATTATAACTTTCTCAATTGCATTCTATCACTTTCTCCTTTATAAGGAGCATCTACTTACTATTCATCCTTAAGAAGAATAAGAATCTTCCACGATTTTTTTTTCAGTAATCGAGAAGTAGTATGAATAACTCAGATTCCAAATTTATGCTGAGGGGTCACAACCCCAACAAAGGGTTGGGTACTGACCGGTGACACAACCCCAACGAAGGGTTAGGTACTGACCGATGACAGTTTAGCCGTTGGCACGACACCAGCGAAGCATCGAGTACTGACTGATGATAGTTCAGTCGTTGACATAGCCCCAGCGAAGCGTCGGGTATTGATCGATGACAGTTCAATCGTTAGCACAACCCATTCGAAGCGTCGGGTACTCACCAATGACAGTTCAGCCGTTGGTACAATCACAGCGAATCGTCGGGTACTAATCGATGACAGTTTAGCCGTCAGCAAAACCCTAGCGAAGCGTCGGGTACTGATCGATGACAGTTAAGCTGTCGGTACAACCCCAGCGAAGCGTCAAGTACTGATTGATGACAGTTCCGTCATTGACACAACCTCAGCGAAGCGTTGGGTGCTCACCGATGACAGTTCAGCCGTTGGCACAACCCCAGCGAAGCATCGGGTATTCACCAATGACAGTTCAGCCATTGACACAACCCCAACGAAGCGTCGGGTACTGACCATTGACAGTTCAGCCGATGGCACAACACTAGTGAAGCATCGGGTACTGACCGATGATAGTTTTATCGTTGATACAACCCCAGCGAAGCTTTGGGTACTGACCGATGGCAGTTGAGTCGTTGACACAACCCCAGCGAAGCGTCGGGTATTGACTGATGACAGTTCAGTCGTTAGCACAACCCATTCGAAGCGTCGGGTACTCACAACTGACAGTTCAGCCATTGCCACAACCGCAGCGAATCGTCGGGTACTGACCGATGACAGTTCAGCCGTCAGTAAAACCCTAGCGAAGCGTCGGGTACTGACCGATAACAGTTAAGCTGTCGGTACAACCCCAGCGAAGCGTCGGGTACTGATTGATAACAGTTCAGTTATTGACACAACCCCAACGAAGCGTTGGGTACTCACCGATGACAGTTCAGCCGTTGGCACAACCCCAGCGAAGCATCGGGTATTCACCAATGACAGTTCAGTCGTTGGCACAACCCCAACAAAGCGTCGGGTATTGACCGATGACAGTTTAGCCATTGGCAAAAAACCAGCGAAGCGTCGGGTACTGACCGATGACAGTTCAGTCGTTGATACAACCCCAGCGAAGCTTTGGCTACTGACCGATGACAGTTAAGTCATTGACACAACCCCAGCGAAGCGTCGGGTATTGACCGATGACAGTTCAGTCGCTAGCACAACCCATTCGAAGCGTCGGGTACTCACAAATGACAGTTCAGCCGTTGCCACAACCGCAGCGAATCGTCGGGTACTGACCGATGACAGTTCAGCCGTTACCAAAACCCTAGCGAAGCGTCGGGTACTGACCGATGACAGTTAAGCTGCAGCGAAGCGTCGGGTACTGATTGATGACAGTTTAGTCGTTGACACAACCCCAACGAAGCGTTGGATACTCACCGATGACAGTTCAGCCGTTGGCACAACCCCAACGAAGCGTCGGGTACTGACCAATGACAGTTCAGTCATTGGCACAACCCCAACAAAGCGTCGGGTACTGACCGATGACAGTTCAGCCGTTGGCACAAAACCAGCGAAGCGTCGGGTACTGACCGAAGACAGTTCAGTCGTTGATACAACCCCAGCGAAGCTTTGGGTACTGACTGATGACAGCTCAGTCATTGACACAACCCCAATGAATCGTCGGGTATTGACCGATGACAGTTCCGTCGTTAGCACAACCCATTCGAAGCATCGGGTACTCACCAATGACAGTTGAGTCGTTGGCACAACCCCAGCGAACCGTCAGGTACTGACCGATAGCAGTTCAGCCATTGGCAGAACTACAGCGAAGTGTCAAGTATTGACCGATGATAGTTCAGCCGTTGGAATAACCCCAGCGAAGCGTCTAGTACTGACGGATGACAGTTCAGCCGTTGGCACCACCCCAGCGAAGCGTCGTGTATTGACCCATGACAGTTCAGCCGTTGGCATAATCCATGCTAAGAATCGGGTACTGACCGATGACAGTTCTGCTGTTGGCACAACCCAGCGAAGCGTCGGATACTGACGGATGATAGTTATGCCGTTTGCACAATCCAAGTGAAGCGTCAGGTACTGACGGATGATAGTTCAGCCGTTGCCACAACCTCAGTGAATCATCTTGTACTGACCGATGACAGTTCTGTCCTTGACACAGCCCCAGCGAAGCGTCAAGTACTGACTGATGATAGTACAACCATTGGCACAACCCCAGCGAAGCGTCGGGTACTAATCGATGAAAGTTCAGCCGTTGGAAAAACCCCAGCGAAGCGTCGGGTACTCACCGATGATAGTTCAGCCGTTGGCACAACACCAGCGAAGCGTTGTGTACTGACAGATGACAATTCAGTCGTTTATATAACCCCAACGAAGTGTCGGGTTCTGACGGATGATAGTTCAGCCGTTGGCACAACCCTAGCGAAGCGTCGGGTATTGACCGGTGACAGTTCAGACGTTGACACAACCCCAGCAAAGCGTCGGGTACTGACCGTTCAAAGTTCAGCGGTTGGACATCCCCAGTAAAGCGTTGGGTACTGACCAATGATAATTCAGCCGTTAACATAACCCCGGCGAAGTGTCGGGTACTGACGGATGACAGTTCAGCCGTTGGCACAACACCAGCGAAGTGTCGGGTACAGATTAATGACAGTTCAGCCTTTGGCACAACATCAGTGAATCGTCGGGTACAGATTGATGATAATTCAGCCGTTGGCACAACCCCAGCAAAGCCTCGGGTACTGACCGATGAAGCGTCCGGTACTGATTGATGACAGTTCAACCGTTGGCACAACACCAGCGAAGTGTCGGATACTGACCGATGATAGTTCAGCCGTTGACACAACCCCAGAGAAGCGTCGGATACTGACCGATGATAGTTCAGACGTTGACACAACCCCAGGGAAGCGTCGGGTACTGACCGATGAAAGTTCAACCATTGGCACATTCCTAGAGAAGCGTCGGGTACTGACCGATGACAGTTCAGCCGTTGGTATAACCATAACGAACTATCGGTACTGACGGATGACAGTTCAGCCGTTGGCACAACACCAGCGAAGTGTCGGGTACTGATTGATGACAGTTCATCCGTTGGCACAACACCAGCTAAGCGTCGGGTACAAATCGATGATAATTCAGCCATTGGCATAACCCCAGCGAAGCCTCTGGTACGGACCGATGAAGCATCGGGTACTGATTAATGACAGTTCAATCGTTGGCACAACACCAGCGAAGCGTCGGGTACTGAACGATGACAGTTCAGCCGTTGGCGCAACCCCAGCGAAGCGTAAGGTACTGACCGATGATAATTCAGCCGTGGGTACAACCCTAGGGAAGCGTCGGGTACTTACCGATGATAGTTCAACCATTGGAACAACCCCAGCGAAGCGTCTAATACTGACCGATGACAGTTCTGTCCTTGACACAACCTCAGCAAAGCATTAAGTACTGACTGATGACAGTACATCCATTGGCACAACCGCAGTGAAGCGTCGGGTACTGATGGATAACAATTCAGCCATTGGCACAACCCCAGCGAAGCGTCAGGTACTGACTGATGATAGTTCAGTTGTTGACACAACACCAGCGAATCATCTAGTACTGACCGATGACAGTTCAGCCGTTGGCATAACCCATGCGAAGAGTCGGGTACTGACCGATGATAGTTCAGCCATTGACACAACCCCAGCGAAGCGTCGGGTACTGACCTATGATAATTCAGCCGTTGGCACAACCCCAGCGAAGCGTCGGGTACTGATCGATGACAGTTCAGCCATTGGCACAATTGCAGCGAAGCGTCAGGGTACTGACCGATGACAGTTCAGCCACCAGTAAAACCCCTGCGAAGCGTCGGGTACTGACCGATGACAGTTCAGATGTTGACACAACCTCAGCGAAGCGTCGGGTACTAACCGATTAAAGTTCAGCCGTTGGCACATCCCCAGCGAAGCGTCGATTACTGACAGATGATAATTCAGCAGTTGGCACAACCCCAGCGAAGCGTCGAATACTCACAAATGACAGTTCAGCCGTTTGCACAGCCCCAACAAAGCGTCGGGTACTGACCGATGACAGTTCAGTCGTTGACATAACCCTAGCGAAGTGTCGGGTCTTAACCGATGACAGTTCAGCTATTGGCACAACCCCAGCGAAACGTCGGATACTTACTGATGACAGTTCTGCCGTTGGCACAATCCCAGCGAAGCGTCGGGTACTGACGGATGACAGTTCAGCCGTTGGCACATCCCCAGCGAATCGTCGGGTACTGACTGATAACAGTTCACTCGTTGACACAACCCCAGCGAAGGGTCGAGTATTAACCGATGATAGTTCAGCCGTTGTCACAACCCCAGCGAAGTGTCGGGTACTGACGAATAATAGTTCAGCCATTGGCACAACCCATGCGAATCGTCAGGTACTAACTGATGACAGTTCAGCTGTTGGCACAACACCAACGAAGCGTCGAATACTGACTGATGACTATTCAGTCGTTGGCACAACCCCAACGAAGCGTCAGGGTACTGACCGATGATAGTTCAGCCATTGGCATAACCGCAGCAAATTGTCGGGTACAGATCGATAACAGTTCAGCTGTCAGCAAAACCCTAGCGAAGCGTCGGGTACAGACCGATGAAAGTTAAGATGTCGGTACAACCCCAGCGAAGCGTCGGGTACTGATTGATGACAGTTCAGTCATTGACACAACCCTAGCGAAGCGTTGGGTACTCACCGATGACAGTTCAGCCGTTGGCACAATCCCAGCGAAGCTTTGGGTACTCACCAATAACAGTTCAGCCGTTTTCATAGCCCCAACGAAGCGTCGGGTACTGACCGATGATAGTTCAGCCATTGGCATAACCGTAGCGAATCGTCGGGTACTGACCGATGACAGTTCAGCTGTCAGTAAAACCATAGCGAAGCGTCGGGTACTGGTAGATGAAAGTTAAGCTGTCGGTACAACCCCAACGAAGCTTCGGGTACTGATTGATGACAGTTCAGTCGTTAACACAACCCCAGCGAAGCGTTGGGTACTCATCGATGACAGTTCAGCCATTGGCACAACCCCAGCGAAGCGTCGGGTACTCACCAATGATAGTTTAGCCGTTATCACAACCCCAATGAAGCGTCGGGTACTGACCGATGACAGTTCAGCCGTTGGCACAACACCAGCGAAGCGTCGGGTACTGACCGATGACATTTCAGTCGTTGATACAACCCCACCAAAGCTTTGCGTACTGACCGATGACAGTTCAGTCGTTGACACAACCCCAGTGAAGCGTCGGGTATTAACCGATGATAGTTCAGTCGTTAGCACAACCCATTCGAAGCGTCGGGTACTCACCAATGACAGTTCAGCCGTTGGTACAATCACAGCGAATCGTCGGGTACTGATCGATGACAGTTCAGCCGTCAGCAAAACCCTAGCAAAGCGTCAGGTACTAATCGATGACAGTTAAGCTGTCGGTACAACCCCAGCGAAGCGTCGGGTACTGATTGATGACAGTTCAGTCATTGACACAACCTCAGCGAAGCGTTGGGTACTCACCGATGACAGTTCAGCCGTTGGCACAACCCCAGCGAAGCATCGGGTATTCACCAATGACAGTTCAGCCATTGACACAACCCCAACGAAGCGTCGGGTACTGACCATAGATAGTTCAACAGTTGGCACAACACCAGTGAAGCGTCGGGTACTGACCGATGATAGTTTTATCGTTGATACAACCCCAGCGAAGCTTTGGGTACTGACCGATGACAGTTGAGTCGTTGACACAACCCCATCGATGTGACACCCCCAAATCCGGGTACTTCAATTCCACGGGACTTGGTGTTCACTGTACGAATATCATCTATCTATCTACCCATAGTAAATGCAAACCATGCAATAAATAGAATTAAATCCTCCCCTTATGGGGTTACAACATCTGAGTAATAAATAAAATAAATCCCAGGTCATACTAACCTTAAACATCCGTGCGGAACATAAACAAATAAATAAGTCTTACACAACTCTAATATAAGTCTGAAACATAAACAAATAAAATAAACAACAAGTCTTCATCACTTGTTGACCTTGCCCTTGCCTTTGCTAGTAGAAGGCTCGTTGGACCTTTCGTTCTTAACTGCAATGTTATTATTACGCAAGAGTGAGCACGATTTCCCACAAGTATAATAATATGACAACAATATAATAACATGCGAGTGAATCAAAGACATCTGAATAAAGAAACTCAACTTTTCACTCAAGAATGAATAACAGGAATCAAAAGAACGTCTGAGGGTCATAAAACCTTGAACTATGTCCTAGGTTGTAAAGTTTTTATGCTTTAAACCTTTAACAGTCATAAGACTATGGACTCTGCTTCTCGTACTTAGGGGGATCAGCCCTTAGTACCATACTGTGCACAATATCTCAACGCTAAAGCGTAAATAATCCCCTTTTACAGGGTTGTTCATCTCAGTTTTGACATCAGAGTCCGCACCAAAGGAAGTTTGGTTTGGATAAACTCAATAAGTATTTTGGAATTTAGAACGTTCATCAACTATGGACTAGTCGAATCAATAAGGGTTCACTAGTCCTATAAGGTTCAACAATAACATCGATATTCAACTTGAATAATAAATTTCAAGAGTATAAAATCGAATAAGTATTGTATAACTGAGTCATGCTTTTAAAAGAGTTACAATATGTAATATGAATTTCGAACTGGAACAATTAATAACACGAGCTTACTGGATATAGAAACACAAGTCTAAGACTTAATAAATGAATAAATTAAAATTTAGGGAACTTGCTAAATTAATAAGTTAGGGATAGGATACTTGCCTCTTGCACAAGCTATAAATATAATTACAATTCACTTCCTCAACGTCATACACATTACATTATGTATACGACATCTATTAGTTTTCATAACTACCATGTTTAACTGTAGAACTATTCACTTAAGTTCGACTTACAACTTGGTTTATAATATTACTCAATGGCTAACCACATAACATGAATGTAAACTCACAACATGCATATCACACATGTATAGCCCTTTAAACAATCATAATCAAGTTTTACAATTACGATATTCAAGTTCGCACTTAGTTTGTTAACTTGAACTTTCACATTATCTTATACATGTCAATAACTTAATTTATTAATCATGAACTTCAAATCATATAATATTCATGTATGTAACTTAAAACATCTTTTATTATCGAGAACACTACACTTGTGTGCGTGCATGTCCGAAACCCTCCGATTGCCTCCGAATACGCATCAGTCACAAAGATGGCCATTTTTACCCATTTTAACGATTTCAAATTGAAAAACTTAAAGAATGAAAGTTGTAGGTCTACTCGTTATCTTTCCTGAATCATCTTGAATCGCCTTAATCGGAGTTCGTATGAAAACTTTATGCTTATTTTACTACAGGAGGTCAAAACAGTCTCGAAAATAAAAAAAAAACATAGGCTCCTAGACAGCCCTTATACCCATTGGGGCGGGTCCTAATACCCATGAACACCCGCTGGGGCGGGTCCCCGTGCTGGTGCACTCCCTGGTTCGCGATTTTGACAGTTTGTTGGCCCAAGTACTCCAATTAAATGCAAATTAAACTCACAGAGCGATTTCTATGAAGTACGAACTTCATAGAAACATCATACAATGTTACTAACATGTTTTTAACATCTTAAATCATGCAATTACTCGAATCAAATCATTAAATTTCACTGTTCTTGGTGTTCTTGACGGTTTTGAAGAAAATCAAGAAATTCAACGTTACGGATTCGTTATAACACCGAATCCGTTCGTTTAACTTCCGTTTTGTTCGTATAAACGTGTACAATCATATGCAAATGTTAATTTAAAGTAAAACCATTGATTCATGGTATAAAATTTGTACGTAAGGGCCGTAAGGGCCGTATGGCCATATATACGACTCTGTAATTTTTGAAAACCCAATTTAAACAAAATTCGATTACTGCAAGTTATGCATATATGGCATATAATATGTTATAAACACATATGAACACACATATAGCCATATAATAAACAAATATCAATTTTTTTCCATTCACAGAGAATTTTTAAAGCACGTAAATGGAAAACTCTGTAACTTTTGAAAAATCAAATTAAGCATAACTACATGGATTTAATCGCATTAAATCATGCATACACGATATACAACATGTTATGATCATACAATAACACATATAAAATCATATCATACATTAATTATCAAATTAGCTATTCACAGAGAATTTCTAACATACGTTAATGGAAAACTTTAAGAACTTGAATTTAAAAACATAGGAGAAGGAATTACCCTTGCTAGTTTGTGAAGATGATTCAAGGATGATGAAAATCTTCTCTCAATTCTCTGTGTTTTCTTCGTTGAGTTTTTCTCTCTAAAATTTTACTCTGATGAAATATAAATTTTTATATGTTATATGTTTATATAAGCCTATATAATTATACGCATATTCAAGCTGGTGGAGTCGTGGTCGGTTAATGTCCTTAGTGGGTTAACTGGCCAACTCCTCATAGGGCCTCGTTTGGCTAGCTCATTTATTTCTCCTTTCCACTTATATTAATAAACTTTTATTATATAGTAAATCGTCACACTTCTAATTAATCAATTAATGTTATTTAAATCACTTAAATAAAATAGCATAAATTCATATTAAATCACATAGTCACATAATTAAAATTCTCATTCATTAATTATGCCAAATCATTAAATCGCTAATTAATTATTTAAATTAATTAGAATAACATTATGCTTATTAATTAATATATTAATCAAATAAGCTCAATTAAATACATACTTTGAATATAAAATTCACCACATTAATTTAACTAATGTGACACGTATAATTAAATTAATCTACCACAATTTCATCAATTAATTATTTAACTCAAAAATTAAATCATCAAAAAATATTTATTTAATTCAATAAATATTCAATTTAAATTACAAAAATCTTGTTCGTCACAATCGAAGCGTCGGGTATTGACCGATGACAGTTCAGTCGTTAGCACAACCCATTCGAAGCGTCGGGTACTCACAAATGACAGTTCAGTCGTTGCCACAACCGCTGCGAATCGTCGGGTACTGACCGATGACAGTTCAGCCGTCAGCAAAACCCTAGCGAAGCGTCGGGTACTGACCGATGACAGCTAAGCTGTCGATACAACCCCAGCGAAGCGTCGGGTACTGATTGATGACAGTTCAGTCGTTGACACAACCCCAACGAAGCGTTGGGTACTCACCGATGACAGTTCAGCCGTTGGCACAACCCCAGCGAAGCGTCGGGTACTGACCAATGACAGTTCAGTCGTTGGCACAACCCCAACAAAGCGTCGGGTACTGACGGATGACAGTTCAGCCGTTGGCACAAAACAGCGAAGCGTCGGGTACTGACCGAAGACAGTTCAGTCATTGATACAACCCCAGCGAAGCTTTGGGTACTGACTGATGATAGTTCAGTTATTGACACAACCCCAACAAATCGTCGGGTATTGGCCGATGACAGTTCCGTCGTTAGCACAACCCATTCGAAGCGTCGGGTACTCACCAATGACAGTTCAGTCGTTGGCACAACTCCAGCGAAGCGTCAGGTACTGACCGATAGAAGTTCAGCCATTGGCAGAACTACAACGAAGTGTCAAGTATTGACCGATGATAATTCAGCCGTTGGAACAACCCCAGCGAAGCGTCTAGTACTGACAGATGACAGTTCAGCCGTTGGCACCACCCCAGCGAAGCGTCGTGTATTGACCGATGACAGTTCAGCCATTGGCATAATCCATGCTAAGAATCGGGTACTGACCGATGACAGTTCTGCTGTTGGCACAACCTAGCGAAGCGTCGGATACTGACGGATGATAGTTCTGTCGTTTGCACAATCCAAGTGAAGTGTCGGGTACTGACGGATGACAGTTCAGCCGTTGCCACAACCTCAGTGAATCATCGCATACTGACCGATGACAGTTCTATCCTTGACACAGCCCCAGCGAAGCGTCAAGTACTGACTGATGACAGTACAACCTTTGGCACAACCCCAACGAAGCGTCGGGTACTGAACGATGACAGTTCAGCCATTAGCAAAACCCCAACAAAGCGTCGGGTACTGATCGATGAAAGTTCAGCTGTTGGAAAAACCCTAGCGAAGCGTCGGGTACTCACCAATGACAGTTCAGCTGTTGGTACAACACCAGCGAAGCGTCGGGTACTGACAGATGACAATTCAGTCGTTTATATAACCCCAGCGAAGCGTCGGGTTCTGACGGATAATATTTCAGCCAATGGCACAACCCTAGCGAAGCGTCGGGTATTGACCGATGACAGTTCAGACGTTGACACAACCCCAGCAAAGCGTCGGTTACTGACCGTTGAAAGTTCAGCGGTTGGAACATCCCCAGTGAAGCGTCGGGTACTGACCAATGACAATTCAGCCGTTAACATAACCCCGACGAAGTGTCGGGTACTGACGGATGACAGTTCAGCCGTTGGCACAACACCAGTGAAGTGTCGGGTACTGATTGATGACAGTTCAGCCGTTGGCACAACATCAGTGAATCGTCGGGTACTGATTGATGACAATTCAGCCTTTGGCACAACCCTAGCAAATCCTCAGGTACTGACCGATGAAACGTCCGATACTGATTGATGACAGTTCAACAGTTGGCACAACACCAGCGAAGTGTCGGATACTGACCGATGATAATTCAGCCATTGACACAACCCCAGAGAAGCGTCGAATACTGACCGATGATAGTTCAGACGTTGACACAACCCCAGCGAAGCGTCGGGTACTGACCGATGAAAGTTCAGCCATTGGCACATACCTAGAGAAGCGTCGGTTACTGACCGGTGACAGTTCAGCCGTTGGTATAACCCTAACGAACTGTTGGGTACTAACAGATGACAGTTCAGCCATTGGCACAACACCAGCAAAGTGTCGGGTACTGATTGATGACAGTTCATCCGTTGGCACAACACCAGCGAAGCGCCGGGTACTGACCGATGATAATTCAGCCATTGGCATAACCCCAACGAAGCCTCTGGTACGGATCGATGAAGCGTCGGGTACTGATTAATGACAGTTCAATCGTTGGCACAACACCAGCGAAGCGTTGGGTACTGACCGATGATAGTTCACTCATTAGCACAACCATAACAAAGCGTCAGGTACTGACCGATGACAGTTCAGCCGTTGGCAGTACCCCAACGAAGCGTCAGGTACTGACCGATGACAGTTAAGCTGTTGGCACAACCCCAGCGAAGCCTCGGGTACTGGCCGATGACAGTTCAGCCATTGGCACAACCCCAGGGAAGCGTTGGGTACTGACCGATGACTGTTCAGCCATTGGCACAACCCCAGCGAAGCGTAGGGTACTGACCGATGACAGTTCAGCCATTGGCACAACCCCAGCGAAGTGTCAGGAACTGACCGATGACAATTCAGCCATGGGCACAACCCCAGGGAAGCGTCGGGTACTGACTAATGATAGTTCAGCCGTCGGCAAAACCCCAGCGAAGTGTCGGGTACTGATCGATGACAGTTCAGCCATCTGTAAAACCCCAGCGAAGCGTCGGGTACTGAGCGATGAGAGTTCAGTGGTTGATATAACCCCAGCGAAGAGTCAGATACTGACCGATGACAGTTCAGTCGTTGGCACAACCCCAGCGAAGTGTTGGGTACTGACCGATGACAGTTCAGATGTTGACACAACTCCAGCAATGCGACGGGTACTGACCGTAGAAAGGTCAGTCGTTGGCACATCCCCAGCGAAGCGTCGGGTACTGACCGATGACAATTCAGCAGTTGGCATATTCCCAGCGAATTGTCGGGTACTGACAGATGACAGTTCAGCCGTTGGTACAACACTAGCGAAGCATCGGGTACTGACCGATGATAATTCAGTCGTTGGCACAACCCCAGCGAAGCCTTGGGTACTGACCGATGACGCGTCAGGTACTGATTGATGACAGTTCAACCGTTGGCAGAACAACAGCAAAGCGTCGGGTATTGACCGATGACAGTTCAGCCGTTGACACAACCCCAGCGAAGCATCAGGTACTGACCGATAACAGTTCAGATGTTAACACAACCCCAGCGAAGCGTCGGGTACTGACCAATGAAAGTTCAGCTGTGACGCCCCCAAATTCAGACCGTCACTGATCTCGAATTCGGTTCATCACGTACTAATTCTAATAACAACTAAAATCTCAAACAATGGAATAACAGAATAATTTACATTGATATAACATAAATATTCTCGTCCCAAGTCTCGAAACTATTACTAATACACTTCATAACTTAAACCAAACATATCTTAATACATAACATTTAAATAAGTCTTAATACAACATAATGGAAACATCCTAATATAGAAAAGCACAACTACTCCATAGCCTTGCCTTCGCACTTGTCCTGATCTGGGGTTCCACCTTGCCCTGCCCTAACTGAAATGTTTATGGGAAGCAAGAGTGAGCAACAAATTTGCTCAGCAAGTAATATCCCAATAAATGTGAACAGAAATATATACAGTTCTAAATCTCAACGGTAAAACAGTAATTAATCGCTCAGAATTTCAAATAAGAATGTTGTGAACAAAATAAATAGCAATGACTTCCAAATCTATTTTGTGAAGTTGAATAAGGACTACTACGGGTCGAGAAGTTATTAAAGGATTCAAAAGTTTCAACAATTTTAAGGGAATGAATAGATATCATTAAGTGTCGCTGTGGACCAAGGATTTATGAAAGAATCCAAAGAATTCAAAGTTTCAAGTAAATAAATACTGGATACTGAGTGGTCGCTAAGAACCACGAACTTCTACTAGAATCACCAAAAATATTTCTGGTAACCCAACCAAGTACAATTAGGGGATCAGCCTATCGTACCTGGAGTTATGCATAACCTACCACACCACTGTCGGCACCCCGACTATATAGTTCCCCTTTTTACAAGGGTTGTTCAACTCAGTCAATTTATAAGAGTCCGCACCAAGACAATTGGTGTGGATTGCTTTCTAATTTATGATATTGGTCTAGCCGAATTAAATGGCGTAGACAATTTTAACAATGTATATAAGAACAATTTATGAGTTCAGTATTCGCAACAATAATTCAAAGAATATAATCGTGATTTAAATCAAACTATGAAATATAAGTTTGTAAGGCAAGAATTATTCTAGCACCTATTTACTCGTATGACCAAAGTTAGTACAAGCTTGAATATGTGTTCAATAAAGAGTATGAATCAAATACTTGCTCAATAAAAGAGTAGTCAGATACTTGCAATTAATATACAAGAATGGTTTCAAGGAAACTTGCACAATAAAAGAGTATAAGTTAGGGAACTTGCTTACGACGTTCCTCGAATAAGTAACCACAAGGATAGGATACTTGCAACTCAATAAAAGTAGGGTTCAGATACTTGCACTATAAATGAGTGTAAGTCAGGAAACTTGCACTTTAAAAGAGTGTAAGTTAGAGAACTTGCCTTATGCGTAGTTTACCAACGTAAAGCTTATCAACACTTTTCGAATCCTATTATAACATATTTACATGTATAGAATATTCATTAGCTAAATACATTCGGTACGGCAAGCTCGATATGTAAGTTACACATACACTTAACACATAATTAGTTTATAAGACATTAAAGAATCAAGTAACATAATTATATCCATTAGTTACACAGTTAATCAACATATACTACCTCATATAAGCAATGCTTACATAACTCTTATCCTTGCTACATAGGTATACCACATATAGCATTGTATTAAATCATAACGCCTAACCGATTATGTTATTATTCTCCATGAAATTTCCTCTCTGAAGTTTAAACATCTTCATAGTATGTCATTACGTACTTGTACACACGTAGCACGACATCAGATTATAAGACATCATGAAGTCATCAACATAGTTTCTAATCGTTGCTTTATAGTTCACAAACACCTTTTAGACTTATCATTGGAAAGTTTATAATCAAACGTTCAATTCTATCACTTAGCATGCCTCTTGACACATTACTTAGCATACTGGTCATATACTACAAGTTAAAGTAATCATATAAGCTAACTGTCAAAAATCAGATCAACAAACTGACTCAATCCTGATTCCAGTATGGCGCAGCTGCGCCATGGCTAAGCCTTGGGCCGGCGCAGCTGCGTAGCCCTCTGGCTAAGCCAAGGCTGAGCTGTTGCCTTGTGGTTTCTGTCTGGTCATGAACGCAACATTCACATATAATATAATAACATATTAAAGGGTCTTTCATACTTTTATTGCGATCTTACACTTATTCTTGATACGCTATGATTTTTTTTTAACTTATGATTTCAAATGAGCTAAGGCTAATCAAGATCATAAAATCACAAAGGATATAATGTTTGCCATGCATACATGTGAGGTAGTTATGATATCATTTTGTATGTATGCTTACATATGTCCTCATTTTATATGCACTTATTTAGTTTTGTTCTTTCTTTGAAAACTCGGACGAATCATGTTTTCACGATCTTGTCATGTCATATTAGATGGATACACATAACACGTACACAAGATAAAGGTCTTTCATGCTTTTACAATCATCATACGTTCACCTTAATATGTTAGGATTCTCATTTAGGATTTCTAATGAGTTACGGTCAATTGATTACATGAAATCACAAGTTTCTATATTTATCATATGAACCTACGAGGTAGTCATAACATTTGTAATATGCATGCTTGCACGTATTTGATTTATTTGCATCTAGTTAATATCGCTTATTACTCTCAAACTTGTCTAGACTCATGCTCGGTTAACTTCCATTGTATCTAACACATTGTGTGTATATATAGACTAGCTTAGAGATGTTAAGAGTACTATCATGCATAACAAAATATAATAATGTATTCTTTAACATGCTCATGAACGTTAGTTCTTCAAAACTTTCAAGTTTCTCTTTAAAAGTCAACTTGAACTGACTTAACACATGTAAACTATATTTCACCCATGACCTACCCACATATACATGTTCATATGGTCAAAATATAAATATGATACCTATATGTCAAAGTTTATTTCAAAAACTATAATTTTCGTTTAGAAATATCCGCTAGTGAGGCCCGTATGTTCATGTTACATTATAAAACATATATACACAATTTAGCATGCTTTTTATACATTTCTAGGTCACAATAATATGTGTCAAAAGTCAGAACCTCAACATCATATATACATGTCAAATTTACTTTTAAAAGCTCTAAGTTCCTTTTTAAATTCTAAGTTCACTTAGCAAGGGATTTTAATGAAGTTAAAACAACCCACGTTATCTCAATAAACACATATACCCATGCTGACATAATCCTCATGCTAGCCTAAGTAGTGTATTTAAGTTAACAATGACCAGATTGCAAACAAAAGTAGGAACTGTCTCCAGAGGCCGGCGCAGCTGCGCTGCGCCTCAGTTATAAACCGGCGCAGCTGCACCGTGTTTCGGCTAGCACCAGTGAGTTCCCTGCTTCGGCAGGTTTCAGCCCAAATCACAAAATTTCCTACGAATTTGCTCTTAGACTAATTACATTACCTTTTTAACACTTGCATTAGCTTATATGACAACCAATTTAACATTATTAATTCACCAAATCATTAATTCCAACTAAAATCAAGAATTAACAATTCTCAGAAATTTCAGAAAATATGAATTGAAGAACATGAAATATACCTTCTGATAAATTGTGAATGAGCTTGCTGCTAATGAACTTTCCTACCACTATTGTATACTTGCTTTCTATTCTCTCTATAATAACTTACCAATATCTCAGCAAATGAAACAAGAAGGAGAGGAGCTATATTTATAAGCAATTGGATGTCCAGACAATGTTTTTCTCTCCCAAACCAAACCAACGGATTGAAGGATTGCATGAAGGTTGTGAAGGAGTAGGTAATTAGTGGTTGGAATCAATCATGAAAACCACTCCCCCCTTAATGATTGCTATGAAGCTATCCTAGTTTACTGAGTTTGAGAAGGATGGTAGCCTTTAGCCTTTCACGTGTCTAGGAGAATTGTGGCTCTTATTATGGGACAACAAATACATGCTCATCTATTGGTCAATGAACTATATGCTACACTTGTGTTATAATACACACACCATGCACTTAAGTTGTATTCATATAATACATGCTTAGGATAAAATTTTAATGTCATCATGTAATTCACCCAAATAATATTTCAATGTAGTAAATGTAATTTGCACACATATAATCCATGTACATTTTATCACAGCGGTATAATTTTAATCGGGTATTATCATGTTACATTACTTCATCTATTATTTAATTAAATTATTGAAGTATTTATTAATCAATAATTGTTTGTAACATATTCATGAGGTACTAATTAAAGGTTCACTCACACACATTGTCACATAAGCATTATTAATGTAGCTTTCACAACTTAATAACTTTACTATATAGTTTATGTATAATTGTATAGTCACATTGCACTACACTTTTTATAACATATGTGTAACTACTATGTGTTATACTTTTAGTTATTGCATGCTTGCACATAGCAATTAATTGAGCAAATATTATATTAATTAAGTAATCACTATATTATCAATTTATTTCCACAACAAAACTATTAACAATTATGTGATTAATTATCGCGTTCCTCGATAATTAAATAAATATAATCTTATTATATTTATAAACAAGTTACTTATTATTATACGACAAATAATCACATTCTCCAATAGTTTAATAAATACAAATCTCATTAAATTTATAAACCATTTTCTTAGTATTATACTATTACTTGCAAAAATAATAAATCAACAGATTATTATTATATTTCACATAATAACAATTAACAATTAATATAGGTTAATTGTTCACTTAATAATTCATTTACTTTATAACTGATTATCATTCATGATAACACTTAATAACATTATTGTATGATTAACTATCACATGCATTGCACTCAACAAATAATCAATTAAATATAATTCTTATCATATTCATCAATTACTTACTCATAAATGTTTTGTTATTTATAATAACATATTATTAACAATTACTCATTAATAACAACAATTAATTAACAATGTAATATTAATTAATCCTTCGCTTATTGATTTCCCTCTTGAATTAATTAAATCATCACCATTTTCATTCTCATGCCACACAAGGCATTCTACGAGTTCATCGCCATTCTCCATATTTCCTCAATTATTATAAATTCAATTTAATACAATCGAATTACTTATCTCATAACTCATAAACATTTCTGTTCCAATACGTATTCGTTTTCTTATTATATCAAATAAAAGAAATTTTTTAATTATTCATGAAATTCACGGTTCTTACATCAGCCGTTGGAACATCCCCAGCGAAGCATCAACTACTGTCCGATGATAATTCAGCCGTTGACACAACCCCAGCGAAGCCTTGGGTACTGATTGATGATGCGTCGGGTACTGATTGATGACAGTTCATCCGTTGGCACAACACTAACGAAGCGTCGGGTACTGACCGATGACAGTTCAGCGGTTGACACAACCCCAGCGAAGCGTCAGGTACTAACCGATGATAGTTCAGACGTTGACACAACCCCAGCGAAGCATCTGGTACTGACCGATGAATATTCAGCCATTGGCACATCCTTAGCGAAGCGTCGGGTACTGACCGATGATAGTTCAGCCGTCGGAAAAACCCCAGCGAAGCCTTGGATACTGACCGATGACAGTTCAACCGTTGGCGCAATAACAGCTAAGCATCCGCTAATGACCGATGACAGTTCAGCCATTGACACAACCCCAATGAAGCGTCGGGTACTGACCGATGATAGTTCAGATGTTGACACAACCCAGCGAAGCGTCGGGTACTGACCGATGAAAGTTCAGCCGTTGGCACATCCCCAGCGGAGCGTTGGGTACTGACCGATGACAGTTCAGCTGTCGGTAAAACCCCAGCGAAGCCTCGGGTACTGGCCGATGACAGTTCAGCCATTAGTAAAACCCCAGCGAAGAGTCGGGTAGTGACCGATGACAGTTCAGCTATTGGGACAACCCCAGCGAAGCCTCGGGTACTGGCTGATGACAGTTCAGCCGTTGGCACAACCCCAGCGAAGTGTCGAGTATTGATCGATGATAGTTCAGCCGTTGGCACAACCCCAGCGAAGCGTAGGGTACTGACTGATGATAGTTCAGCCATTGACACAACCCCAGTGAAGCATCGGGCACTGACCGATGATAATTCAGCCATGGGCACAACCCCAAGGAAGCGTCGGGTACTGACCGATGATAGTTCAGCCATCGGCAAAACCCCACCGAATCGCCGGGTACTGATCAATGATAGTTCAACCATCGGTAAAACCCCAGCAAAGCGTCGGGTACTGAGCGATGACAGTTCAGCCATTAGCAGAACCCCAATGAAGCATCAGGTACTGACCGATGACAGTTCAACTGTTGGCACAACCCCAGCGAAGCATCGGGTATTGGCCGATGATAGTTCAGCTATTGGCACAACCCCAGCGAAGCGTCGGGTACTGACTGATGATAGTTCAGCCGTTAGCACAACCTAGCTAAGCGTCGGGTACTGACCGATGATAATTCAGCCGTTGGCACAACCCCTAACGAAGCGTCGGGTTCTGTCCGATGAAAGTTCAGCTGATTGCACAACCCATGCGAAGCGTCAGGTACTAACCGATGACATTTCAGCCATTGGCAAAACCCCAACGAAGCGTTGGGTACTGATAGATGACAGTTTAGCCGTTGGCACAGCACCAGCGAAGTATCGGGTACTGACCAATGACAGTTCAGCCGTTGGCACAACGCAGCGAATCGTCGGGTACTGACCGATGATAGTTTATCCGGTGGAAAAATTCCAGCAAATCGTCAGGTATAGACTTATGACTGTTCAGCCATTGGCACAACCCCAGCGATGCGTCGGGTACTGACAGATGACAGTTGAGCCGTCGACAAAACCCCAGCGAAGAGTCGGGTAATGACCGATGACAGTTCAGCCGTCAACAAAACCCCAGCGAAGCGTCGAGTACTGATCGATGACAGTTAGCCATTGACACATCCCCATCGAAGTGTCGGGTACTGACGGATGATAGTTCAGACGTTGACACAACCCCAGCAAAGCGTCGGGTACAGACCGATGACAGGTCAGCCGTTGGCACATCCCCAGCGAAGCGTCAGGTACTGACCGATGACAGTTCAGCCGTTGGCACAACCCCAGCGAAGCGTCGGGTACTGATTGAAAATAGTTCAGCCGTTACCACAACACCAGCGAAGCGTCGGGTACTGACCGATTACACTTTAGTCGTTGGCACACCCCCAACGAAGCGTCCGGTACTGACCGATGACACTTCAGCCGTTGGCACAACCCAAGTGAAACATCGGGTACAAACCGATGACAGTTCAACAGTTGGCACAACCGCAGCGAAGCGTCAGGTACTGACCGATGACATTTCAATAGATGGCAAAACTCCAGTGAAGCATCGGGTACTGACTGATGACAGTTCATCCGTTGGCACAACCCTAGCGAAGCATCGGGTGCTGACCGATGATAGTTCAGCTGTCGGCAAAACCCCAGCGAAGAGTCGGGTACTGACCGATGACAGTTCAGCCGTCGTCAAAACCCCAGCGAAACGTCGGGTACTGATCGATGACAGTTCTGCAGTTGGCCAAACCCCAGCATTGTGTCGGGTACTAACCAAGGACAGTTCAGCCATTGGCATAACCCTAGCGAAGCGTCGGTTACTAACCGATGACAGTTCAACCATTGGCACAATAACAGTGAAGCGTCAGGTACATATCGATGACAGTTCAGCCGTTGGCACAACCCAACGAGGCGTCGAGTACTAACTGATGACAGTTTAGCTGTTGGCACAACCCAGCAAAGCATCAGGTGCTGATCTATGACAGTTCAGTCGTTGGCACATCCCCAGCAAAGCCTCGGGTACTGGCCGATGACAGTTCAGCCGTTGGCACAACCCCAGCGACGCGTCGGGTACTGACAGATGACAGTTGAGCCGTCGACAAAACCCCAGCGAAGAGTCGGATAATGACCGATGACAGTTCAGCCGTCAACAAAACCCCAGCGAAGCGTCGAGTACTGATCGATGACAGTTAGCCATTGACAAAACCACAGCGAAGCGTCGGGTAATAACGGATGATAGTTCTGACGTTGACACAACCCCAGCAAAGCGTCGGGTACAGACCGATGACAGGTCAGCCGTTGGTACATCCCCAGCGAAGCGTCAGGTACTGACCGATGACTGTTCAGCCGTTGGCACAACCCCAGCGAAGCGTCGGGTACTGATTGAAAATAGTTCAGCCGTTGCCACAACACCAGCGAAGCGTCGGGTACTGACCGATTACACTTTAGTCGTTGGCACACCCCCAACGAAGCGTCCGGTACTGACCGATGACACTTCAGCCGTTGGCACAACCCAAGTGAAACATCGGGTACAGACCGATGACAGTTCAACAGTTGGCACAACCGCAGCGAAGCGTCAGGTACTGACCGATGACATTTCAGCAGATGGCAAAACTCCAGCGAAGCATCGAGTACTGACTGATGACAGTTCATCCGTTGGCACAACCCTAGCGAAGCATCGGGTACTGACTGATAACAGTTCAACCGTCGGCAAAACCCCAGCGAAGAGTTGGGTACTGACCGATAACAGTTCAGCCGTCGTCAAAACCCCAGCGAAACGTCGGGTACTGATCGATGACAGTTCTGCAGTTGGCAAAACCCCAGCATTGTGTCGGGTACTAACCAAGGACAGTTCAACCATTGGCATAACCCTAGCGAAGCGTCGGGTACTAACCGATGACAATTCAACCGTTGGCACAACAACAGTGAAGCGTCAGGTACATATCGATGACAGTTCAGCCGTTGGCACAACCCAACGAGGAGTCGGGTACTGACTGATGACAGTTCTGCCATTGGCACAACCCGGCGAAGCGTTAGGTGCTGACCTATGACAGTTCAGCCGTTGGCACAACCCCAGCAAAGTGTCTGGCTGATGACAGTTCAGCCGTTGGCACAACCCCAACGATTCGTCGGGTACTGACCGATAACAGTTCAGCCGTTAGTACAACCCCAGCGAAGCGTCAGGTACTGACCGATGACAATTCAGCCGTTGGCACAACTTCAGTGAAGCGTCGGGTACTGACCGATGATAGTTCAGCCATCGACAAAACCCCCGCGAAGCGTCGGATACTGATCGATGACAGTTTAGCCATCGGTAAGACCCCAGCAAAGCGTTGGGTACTGATCGATGACAGTTCAGCCGTTGGCACAACCCCGGCGAAGCGTCGGGTACTGAGCGATGACAGTTCAGTCGTTGGCACAACCCCAGCGAAGCGGCGGGTACTGACGGATGACAGTTCATCCGTTGGCACAATCCCAAGCAAAGCTTCAGGTACTGACCGATGACAGTTCAGTCGTTAACACAACCCCAGCGAAGCGTCGATTACTCACGGATGACGGTTCTTCCATTGGCACAATCCCAGCGATGCATCGGGTACTGACTGATGATAGCTCAGCCGTTGGCCCAACTCCAGCAAAGCGTCGGGTACTGACCGATGACAGTTCAGTCGTTGACACAACCCCAGCGAAGCGTCGGGTCTTGACCGATGACAGTTCAGCTATTGGCACAACCCCAGCGACTCGTCGGATACTTACTTTATGATAGTTATGCCGTTGGCACAATCCCAGCGAAGCGTCTGGTACTGATGGATGACAGTTCAGCCGTTGGCACAACCCCAACGAATCGTCGGGTACTAACTGATGACAGTACATCCATTGGCACAATCCCAGCGAAGCGTCAGGTACTGACTGATGATAGTTCAGTTGTTGACACAACACCAGCGAATCATCGAGTACTAACCGATGATAGTTCAGCCGTTGGCATAACCCATGCGAATAGTCGGGTACTGACCGATGATAGTTCAGCCATTGGCACAACCCCAACGAAGCGTCGGGTACTGACCTATGATAATTCAGCCGTTGGCACAACCCCAGCGAAGCGTCGGGTACTGATCGATGACAGTTCAGCCATTGGCACAATTGCAGTGATGCGTCGGGTACTGACCGATGACAGTTCAGCCACCGACAAAACCCCAGCGAAGCGTTGGGTACTGACCGATGATAGTTCAAACATTGACACAACCTCAACGAAGCGTCGGGTACTGACCGATGAAAGTTCAGCCGTTGGCACATCCCCAGCGAAGCGTCGAGTACTGACCGATGATAATTCAGCAGTTGGCATAACCCCAGCGAAGCGTCGTATACTCACCAATGACAGTTCAGCCGTTTGCACAGCCCCAGCGAAGCGTCGGGTACTGACCGATGATAGTTCAGTCGTTAACACAACCCCAGCGAAGTGTCGGGTCTTGACCGATGACAGTTCAGCTATTGGCACAACCCCAGCGAAGGGTCGAGTATTGACCGATGACAGTTCAGCCGTTGGCACAACCCCAGCGAACTGTCGGGTACTGATAGATAACAGTTCTGCCATTGGCATAACCCTAGAGAATCGTCAGGTACTGACTGATGACAGTTTAGCTGTTGGCACAACACCAACGAAGCGTCGAGTACTGACCGATGATAGTTCAGCCATTGGTACAACCCATGCGAAGAGTCGGGTACAGACCGATGATTGTTCAGCCATTAGCACAATCCCAGCAAAGCTTTGGGTACTGACCGATGACAATTCAGTCGTTAACACAACCCCAACGAAGCGTCGGGTACTCACAGATGACGGTTCTTCCATTGGCACAATCTCAGTGACGCATTGGGTACTGACTGATGATAGTTCAGCCATTGGCCCAACTCCAGCAAAGCGTCGGGTACTGACCGATGACAGTTCAGTCGTTGGCACAACCCCAGCGAAGCGGCGGGTACTGACGGATGACAGTTCATCCGTCGGCACAATCCCAGCAAAGCTTCAGGTACTGACCGATGACAGTTCAGTCGTTAACACAACCCCAGCGAAGCGTCGATTACTCACGGATGACGGTTCTTCCATTGGCACAATCCCAGCGATGCATCGGGTACTGACTGATGATAGTTCAGCCGTTGGCCCAACTCCAGCAAAGCGTCGGGTACTGACCGATGACAGTTCAGTCGTTGACACAACCCCAGCGAAGCGTCGGGTCTTGACCGATGACAGTTCAGCTATTGGCACAACCCCAGCGACTCGTCGGATACTTACTTTATGATAGTTTTGCTGTTGGCACAATCCCAGCGAAGCGTCTGGTACTGATGGATGACAGTTTAGCCGTTGGCACAACCCCAACGAATCGTCGGGTACTGACTGATGACAGTACATCCATTGGCACAATCCCAGCGAAGCGTCAGGTACTGACTGATGATAGTTCAGTTGTTGACACAACACCAGCGAATCATCGAGTACTAACCGATGATAGTTCAGCCGTTGGCATAACCCATGCGAAGAGTCGGGTACTGACCGATGATAGTTCAGCAATTGGCACAACCCCAACGAAGCGTCGGGTACTGACCTATGATAATTCAGCCGTTGGTACAACCCCAACGAAGCGTCGGGTACTGATCGATGACAGTTCAGCCATTGGCACAATTACAGTGATGCGTCGGGTACTGACCGATGACAGTTCAGCCACCGACAAAACCCCAGCGAAGCGTTGGGTACTGACCGATGACAGTTCAAACATTGACACAACCTCAACGAAGCGTCGGGTACTGAACGATGAAAGTTCAGCCGTTGGCACATCCCCAGCGAAGCGTCGAGTACTGATCGATGATAATTCAGCAGTTGGTACAACCCCAGCGAAGCGTCGTATACTCACCAATGACAGTTCAGCCGTTTGCACAGCCCCAGCGAAGCGTCGGGTACTGACCGATGATAGTTCAGTCGTTAACACAACCCCAGCGAAGTGTCGGGTCTTGACCGATGACAGTTCAGCTATTGGCACAACCCCAGTGAAACGTCGGATACTTACTGATGGCAGTTCTGCCGTTGGCACAATCCCAGCGAAGCGTCGGGTACTAACGGATGACAGTTCAGCCGTTGGCACAACCCCAGCGAATCGTCGGGTACTGACTGATAACATTTACCTCGTTGACACAACCCCAGCGAAGGGTCGAGTATTGACCGATGACAGTTCAGCCGTTGGCACAACCCCAGCGAACTGTCGGGTACTGATAGATAACAGTTCTGTCATTGGCATAACCCTAGCGAATCGTCAGGTACTGACTGATGACAGTTTAGCTGTTGGCACAACACCAACGAAGCGTCGAGTACTGACCGATGATAGTTCAGCCATTGGTACAACCCATGCGAAGAGTCGGGTACAGACCGATGACTGTTCAGCCATTGGCACAATCCCAGCAAAGCTTCGGGTACTGACCGATGACAGTTCAGTCGTTAACACAACCCCAACGAAGCGTCGGGTACTCACGGATGACGGTTCTTCCATTGGCACAATCCCAGCGACGCATTGGGTACTGACTGATGATAGTTCAGCCATTGGCCCAACTCCAGCAAAGCGTCGGGTACTGACCGATGACAGTTCAGTCGTTGACACAACCCCAACAAAGCGTCGGGTCTTGACCGATGACAGTTCAGCAATTGGAACAACCCCAGCGACTCGTCGGATACTTACTTTATGATAGTTTTGCCGTTGGCATAAACCCAGCGAAGCGTCTGGTACTGATGGATGACAGTTCAGCCGTTGGCACAACCCCAATGAATCGTCGGGTACTGACTGATGACAGTACATCCATTTGCACAATCCCAGCGAAGCGTCAGGTACTGACTGATGATAGTTCAGTTGTTGACACAACACCAGCGAATCATCGAGTACTAACCGATGATAGTTCAGCCGTTGGCATAACCCATGCGAAGAGTCGGGTACTGACCAATGATAGTTCAGCCATTGGCACAACCCCAACGAAGCGTCGGGTACTGACCTATGATAATTCAGCCGTTGGCACAACCCCAGCGAAGCGTCGGGTACTGATCGATGACAGTTCAGCCATTGGCACAATTGTAGTGATACGTCGGGAACTGACCGATGACAGTTCAGCCACCGACAAAACCCCAGCGAAGCGTCAGGTACTGACCGATGACAGTTCAAACGTTGACACAACCTCAACGAAGCGTCGGGTACTGACCGATGAAAGTTCAGCCATTGGCACATCCCCAGCGAAGCGTCGAGTACTTACCGATGATAATTCAGCAGTTGGCACAACCCCAGCGAAGCGTCGTATACTCACGAATGACAGTTCAGCCGTTTGCACAGCCCCAGCAAAGCGTCGGGTACTTACCGATGATAGTTCAGTCATTAACACAACCCCAGCGAAGTGTCGGGTCTTGACCGATGACAGTTCAGCTATTGGCACAACCCCAGCGAAACGTCGGATACTTACTGATGGCAGTTCTGCCGTTGGCACAATCCCAGCGAAGCGTCGGGTACTAACGGATGACAGTTCAGCTGTTGGCACAACCCCAGCCAATCGTCGGGTACTGACTGATAACAGTTACCTCGTTGACACAACCCCAGCGAAGGGTCGAGTATTGACCGATGACAGTTCAGCCGTTGGCACAACCCCAGCGAACTGTCGGGTACTGATAGATAACAGTTCTGCCATTGGCATAACCCTAGCGAATCGTCAGGTACTGACTGATGACAGTTTAGCTGTTGGCACAACACCAACGAAGCGTCGAGTACTGACCGATGATAGTTCAGCCATTGGTACAACCCATGCGAAGAGTCGGGTACAGACCGATGACTGTTCAGCCATTGGCACAATCCCAGCAAAGCTTCGGGTACTGACCGATGACAGTTCAGTCGTTAACACAACCCCAACGAAGTGTCGGGTACTCACGGATGACGGTTCTTCCATTGGCACAATCCCAGCGACGCATTGGGTACTGACTGATGATAGTTCAGCCATTGGCCCAACTCCAGCAAAGCGTCGGGTACTGACCGATGACAGTTCAGTCGTTGACACAACCCCAACAAAGCGTCGGGTCTTGACCGATGACAGTTCAGCAATTGGAACAACCCCAGCGACTCGTCGGATACTTACTTTATGATAGTTTTGCCGTTGGCATAAACCCAGCGAAGCGACTGGTTATGATGGATGACAGTTCAGCCGTTGGCACAACCCCAACGAATCGTCGGGTACTGACTGATGACTGTTCACTCTTTGACACAACCCCCGCGAAGGGTCGAGTATTGACCGATGACAGTTCAGCCGTTGGCACAACCCCAGCGAAGTGTCGGGTACTTACGGATAACAGTTCAGCCATTAGCACAACCCTAGCGAAGCGTCAGGTACTGACTGATGACAGTTCACTCATTGGCACAACCCCAACGAAGCGTCGGGTACTGACCATTGACAGTTCAGCCGTTGGCAGAACCCAGCGAAGCGTCAGGTACTGACCGATGACAGTTTAGCTGTTGGCACAACCCCAACGAAGCCTCGGTTACTGGCCGATGATAATTCAGCCATTGGCAAAACCCCAGCGAAGCGTCGGGTACTGACCGATGACAGTTCAGCTAATGGCACAACCCCAGCGAAGCGTAGGGTGCTGACCGATGACAGTTCGGCCATTGGAACAACCCCACCGATTCGTCGGATACTAATCGATGACAGTACAGCCGTTGGCAAAACATTAGCGAAGAGTCGAGGTAATGACCGATGACAGTTCAACCGTCGACAAAACCCCAGCGAAGCGTCGGGTACTGATCGATGGCAGTTCAGCGGTTGACACAACCCCAGCGAAGCGTCGGGTACTGACCGATGAAAGTTCAGCCGTTGGCACATCCCCAGCGAAGCGTCGGGTACTGACGGATGACAGTTCAGCCGTTAGCATAACCCCAGCGAAGTGTCGGGTACTGACGAATTACAGTTCAGCTGTTGGCACAACACCAGCGAAGTGTCGGGTACTGATTGATAACAGTTCAGCCATTTGCACAACACCAGTAAAGCTTCGGGTACTGACCGATGACAATTCAGCCGTTGGCACAACCCCAGCGAAGCCTCGGGTACTGACCGATGAAGCATCGGGTACTGATTGATGACAGTTCAACCAGTTGGCACAACACTAGCGAAGCATCGGGTACTGACCGATGACAGTTCACTCATTGGCACAACCCCCAACAAATCGTTGGGTACTGACCGATGACAGTTCAGCCATTGGCAGAACCCCATCGAAGCGTCAGGTACAGAATGATGACAGTTTAGCTGTTGGCACAACCCCAGCGAAGCCTCGCCTACTGGCCGTTGATAATTCAGCCATTGGCACAACCCCAGCGAAGCGTCAGGTACTGACCGATGACAGTTTTGCTGATGGCACAACCCCAGCAAAGCCTAGGGTGCTAACCAATGACAGTTTAGCCATTGGCACAACCCCAGCGAAGCGTCGGGTACTGACCGGTGACAGTTTAACCGGTGGCAAAACTCCAGCAAATCGTCGGGTACAGACTAATGACAGTTCAGCTGTTGGCACAATCCCAGTGACGCGTCGGGTACTGACCGATGATAGTTTAGCCGTCGACAAAACCCAGCGAAGAGTCGGGTAATGATCGATGGCAGTTCAGCCGTCAATAAAACCTCAGCGAAGCGTCGGGTATTGATCGATGATAGTTAGCCGTTGACACAACCCCAACGAAGCATCGGGTACTGACTGATGATAGTTCAGACGTTGACACAATCCCAGCGAAGCGTCTGGTACTGACCGATGACAGTTCAGCCGTTGGCACATCCCCAGCGAAGCGTTGGGTACTGACCGATGACAGTTTAACCGTTGGCACAACCCCAGCGAAGTGTCGGATACTGACCGATGACAGTTCAGTCATTGGCACAACCCCAACGAAGCGTCGGATACTGACCGATGACACTTCAGCCATTCGCACAACCCTAGTGAAACGTCGGGTACTGACCGATGACAGTTCAGCAGTTGGCACAACCAAAGCGAAGCGTCGGGTACTGACCAATAATAGTTCAGCCGGTAGCAAAACTTCAGCGAAGCATCAGGTACTGACTAATGACAGTTCATCCGTTGGCACAACCCCAGCGAAGCATCGGGTACTGACCGATGACAATTCAGCCATCGACAAAAACCCAGCGAAGAGTCGAGTACTGAACGGTGATAGTTCAATCGTCATCAAAACCCCAGCGAAACGTCGGGTACTGATCGATGACAGTTATGCCGTTGGCAAAACCCCAGCGTTGTGTCGAGTACTAACCAATGATAATTCAGCCATTGGCATAACCCTAGCGAAGGGTCGGGCACTAACCGATGACAATTCAGTCGTTGGCACAACCCTAGCGAAGTGTGGGGTACTGACGGATTATAGTTCAGCTATTGGCACAACCCCATCGAAGCGTCGGGTACTGACCGATGACAGTTCAGCCGTTGGCACAAACCCAGCGAGACTCGGGTACTGACCGATGAAGCGTCGGGTACTGATTGATGACAGTTCAACCGTTGGCACAACACCAGCGAAGCATCGGGTACTGACCGATGACAGTTCACTCATTGGCACAACCCTAGCGAAGCGTCGGGTACTGGACGATGACAGTTCAGCCGGTGCCAAAACTCAAGCAAATCGTTGGGTACTGACTGATGACAGTTCAGCCGTTGGCACAACCCCAGCGACGCATCGGATACTGACCAATGACCGTACAGCCGTTTGCAAAACATCAGCGAAGAGTCGGGGTAATGACCGATGTCTGTTCAACCGTCGATAAAACCCCAGCGAAACGTCGAGTACTGATCGATGACAGTTCAGCCGTTGACACAACCCCAGTGAAGTGTCGGGTACTGACCGAAGACAGTTCAGACATTGACATAACCCCAGCGAAGCGTCAGGGTACTGACCGATGAAAGTTCAGCCATTGGCACATCCCCAGCGATGCCTCAGGGTACTGACCAATGACAGTTTCAGCCGTTGGCATAACCCCAGTGAAGTGTCAGGTACTGACGAATGACAGTTCAGCCGTTGGCACAACACCAGCGAAGTGTCGGGTACTGATTGATGACAGTTCAGTCATTTGCACAACACCAGTAAAGCTTCGGGAACTGACCGATGACAATTCAGCCGTTGGCACAACCCCAGCGAAGGCTCGGGTACTGACCAATGAAGCATCGGGTACTGATTGATGACAGTTCAACCGTTAGCACAACACCAGCGAAGCATCGGGTACTAACCGATGACAGTTCACTCATTGGCACAACCCCAGCGAAGCCTCGGCTATTGGCCGATGATAATTCAGCCATTGGCACAACCCCAGTAAAGCGTCAAGTACTGACCGATGACACTTCAGCTAATGGCACAACCCCAGCAAAGCGTAGGGTGCTGATCGATGACAGTTCAGCCATTGGCACAACCCAACCGACGCGTCGGATACTGATCGATGACAGTACAGCCATTGGCAAAACATTAGCGAAGAGTCGGGGTACTGACCGATGACAGTTCAACCCTGGACAAAACCCCAGCGAAGGGTCAGGTACAGATCGATGACAGTTCAGCCGTTGACACAACCCTAGTGAAGCGTCGGGTGCTGACCGATGAAAGTTCAGCCGTTGGCACATCCTCAGCGAAGCGTCGGGTACTGACCGATGACAGTTCAGCCGTTGGAATAACCCCAGCGAAGGCTCGGGTACTGACGAATGACAGTTCAGCCGTTTGTACAACACCAGTAAAGCTTCGGGTACTGACCGATGACAATTCAGCCGTTGGCACAACCCCAGCAAAGCCTCGGGTACTGACTGATGAAGCGTCGGGTACTGATTGATGACAGTTCAACCGTTGGCACAACACCAGCGAAGCATCGGGTACTGACCGATGATAGTTCACTCATTGGCACAACCCCAACGAAGCGTCGGGTACTGACCGATGACAGTTCAGCCGTTGGAAGAACCCCAGTGAAGCTTCAGGTACTGATCGATGACAGTTTAGCTGTTGGCACAACCCCAGCGAAGCCTCGGCTACTGGCCGATGATAATTCAGCCATTGGCACAACCCCAGCGAAGCGTCGGGTACTGACCGATGACAGTTTAGCTGATGGCGCAACCCCAGCGAAGCGTAGGGTGCTAACCAATGACAGTTCAGCCATTGGCACAACCCCAGCGAAGCGTCGGGTACTGACCGATGACAGTTCAACCGGTGGCAAAACTCCAACAAATCATCGGGTACAGACTAATGACAGTTCAGCTGTTGGCACAACCCCAGCGACGCGTCGGGTACGGACCGATGACAGATTAGCCGTCGACAAAACCCCAGCGAAGAGTCGGGTATGACCGATGGCAGTTCAGCGGTCAGTAAAACCTCAGCGAAGCGTCGGGTATTGATCGATAACAGTTAGCCGTTGACACAACCCCAACGAAGCATTGGATACTGACTGATGACAGTTCAGACGTTGACACAACCCCAGCGAAGCGTCGGGTACTGACCGATGACAGTTCAGCCGTTGGCACATCCCCAGCGAAGCGTCGGGTACTGACCGATGATAGTTTAACCGTTAGCACAACCCCATCGAAGTGTCGGGTACTGAAGGATAATAGTTCAGCCATTGGCATAACCCTAGTGAAGCGTTGGGTAGTGATTGAAAATAGTTCTGCTGTTGGCACAACACCAGCGAAGCGTCGGGTACTGACCGATGAAAGTTTAGCCGTTGGCATAACCCCAGCAAAGTGTCGGGTACTGACGAATGACAGTTCAGCCGTTGGAACAACACCAGCGAAGCCTCGAGTACTGACCGATGAAGCGTCGGGTACTGATTGATGACAGTTCAACCGTTGGCACAACACCAGCGAAGCATCTGGTACTGACCGATGACAGTTCAGCCATTAGCACAACCCCAGCGAAGCGTCGGGTACTGACCGATGACAGTTTAGCTGATGGCACAACCCCAGTGAAGCATAAGGTGCTGACCAATGACAGTTCAGCCATTAGCAAAACCCCAGCGAAGCGTCGGGTACTGACCGGTGACAGTTCAACTGGTGGCAAAACTCCAGCAAGTCGTCGGGTACAGACTGATGACAGTTCAGCTATTGGCACGACCCCAGCGACGCGTCGGGTACTGACCGATGACCGTCGACAAAACCCCAGCAAAGAGTCGGGTAATGACCGATGGCAATTCAGCCGTCAACAAAACCCTAGTGAAGCGTCAGGTACTGACTGATGACAGTTCAAACGTTGACACAACCCCAGCGAAGCATCTGGTACTGACCGATGACTGTTCAGCCGTTGGCACATCCCCAATGAAGCGTTCGGTACTGACCAATGACAGTTCAACCGTCGACAAAACCCCAGCGAAGCGTCGGGTACTGATCGATGATAGTTCAGCCGTTGGCAGATCCCCAGCGAAGCGTCAGGAACTGACCGATGACAGTTTAGCTGTTGACACAACTCCAGCGAAGCCTCAGCTACTGGCCAATGATAATTCAGCCATTGGCACAACCCCAGCGAAGCGTCGGGTACTGATCGATGACAGTTCAGCTGATGGCACAACCCCATCGAAGCGTCGAGTACTGACCGGTGATAGTTCAGCCGTTGGCACAATCCCAGCAAAGCGTCGAGTACTGACGGATGACATTTCAGTCGTTGGCACAACCCCAACGAAGCATCTGGTACTAATTGATGACAGTTCAACCGTTGGCTCAACACCAGTGAAGCATTGGGTACTGACCAATGACAGTTCAACCATTTGCACAACCCCAGCGAAGCGTCCGGTACTGTGCGATAACAGTTCAGCCGTTGGCACAACCCCAGCGAAGCGTCGGGTGCTGACCGATGATAGTTCAGTCGTTGACACAACCCTAGTGAACCGTCGGGTACTAACCGGTGATAGCTCAACCGTTGGCACAACCCCAGCAAAGCGTCGGGTACTGACGGATGACAATTCAGCCGTTAGTACAATCCCAGCTAAGCTTCGGGTACTGACGGATGATAGTTCAGCAGTTAGCACAAACCCAACAAAGCGTCGGGTACTGACCGATGACAGTTCAGTCGTTGACACAACCCCAGCGAAGCGTCGGGTACTGACCTATGACAGTTCAGCTGTTGGGACAACCACAGCGAAGCGTCGGGTACTGACCAATGATAGTTCAGCCGTTGGCACAACCTTAGCGAAGCATCGGGTATTGACTGATGACGGTTTAGCCGTTGGCAAAACCCTTGTGATGCTTCGGGTACTGACCGATGAAAGTTCAGCCGTCGGCAAAACCCCAGCGAAGCTTTGGGTACTGATCGATGACAGTTCAGCCGTCGGTAAAAACCCAGCGAAGCTTTGGGTACTGATCGATAATAGTTCAGCCGTTGGCAAAAGCCCAGCGAAGTGTCGGGTGCTCACCAATAATAGTGCAGCCATTGGCACAACCCCAGCGAGGCGTCGGGTACTGACCAATGACAATTCAGCCGTTGGCACAATCCCAACAAAACGTCGGGTACTAACAGATGACAGTTCAGCCATTGGCATAACCCCTGCGAAGCATCGAGTACTGACCGATGACAGTTCAGCCGTTGGCACAACCCAGTGACGCTTCGGGTACAGACCGATAAAAGTTCAGCCATCGGCAAAACCCCAGCGAAGCTTTGGGTACTGATCGATGACAGTTCAGCCGTCGGCAAAAACCCAGCGAAGCTTCGGGTACTAATCGATGACAGTTCAGCCGTTGGCAAAAGCCCAACGAAGTGTCGGGTACTCACCAATGATAAAGCAGCCATTGGCAAAAGCCCAGCGAAGCGTCGGGTACTGACGGATGATAGTTCAGCCGTTGGCATAACCCCTGCGAAGCGTCAGGTACTGATGACAGTTCAATTATTGGCATAACAGCAGCGAAGCGTCGAGTACTGACCGATGACAATTCGGCCGTTGGCACAACCCCGATGAAGCTTCGGGTACTGACCGATGACAGTTCAGTTATTGGCAGAACCCCAACGAAGTGTCAGGTACAGACCTATGACAGTTTAGCAGTATGCATAACCTCAGCGAAGCATCGGGTACTCACCGATGACAGTTCAGCCGTTGGCACAACCCCAGCGAAGCATCGGGTACTGACCGATGACAGTTCAGCCGTTAGCACAACCCTAGCGAAGCATCGGCTACTGACCGATGAGAGTTCAGCCGTTGGCACAACCCCAACGAAGCGTCGGGTACTAACCGACGAAATTTCAGTCATTGGCACATCCCATGCGAAGCGTCAGGTACTGATCGATAACAGTTCAGCCATTAGTATAACCCCAACGAAGCGTCGGGTACTGACGGATGACGGTTTAGCCATTGGCACAACACCAGCGAAGCATCAGGTACTGACCGATGACAGTTCAGACGTTGACGCAACCCCAGCGAAGCGTCGGGTACTGAGTGATGACAGTTCAGCCGTTTGCACAACACCAAAAAAGCTTTGGGTATTGACCGATGACAATTCAGCCGTTGGTACAACCCCAGCGAAACCTCGGGGTTCAAAACGCAGTCTTTGGTATGTCCTCATTCCTCACTTTCAGTTGATGATATCCTGTTCGCAGGTCAATTTTTCAGAAACACTTTGCTCCCTTCAGTTGATCAAATAAATCGTCTATCCTTGATAGCGGATATCGGTTCTTGATCGTTACTCTGTTCAATTCTCGATAATCGATACAGAGCCTTATCGATCCGTCCTTTTTCTTAATGAATAACACTGGTGCTCCCCAAGGAGAAACACTCGGTCGAATGTAACCCTTATCCAACAATTCTTGAAATTGTATCATCAATTCCTTCATTTCTACTGGCGCCATACGATATGGAGCTTTCGAAATCGGTGTCGTTTCCGGTGCTAAGTCTATTACGAATTCAATTTCTCTCTCTGGTGGAAGACCAGGCAGATCGTTCGAAAATACATCTTGAAATTCATTCACTACGGATATATCCTTAACTTCTACTCCCTTTTTCCGAGTATCAACGATGTAAGCTAAATAACCTACACATCCTTTCCTTAATAATTTCTTGGCCTACATCATCGTAACGCAACACGATTGCTTAAGCGATGAACTACCATAAAATACTACCTTAGACTTATTCGAAGTCTGAAGGTTCACTTGTTCTGACAGTCAATAATCGCAGCATGGTTATATAACCAATCCATTCCCAGTATCACATCAAATTCTCCCAATCTAATAGGAATCAAGTCTACGCTCAGTTCATGTTCTCTAATGTTTGCACGACAATTTTGATAAACGTATTCTAAAGGGATTACTTCCTTATTTGCAACTTCTATGTTCAAAGGATTTTCTAATCGTTCTCTAGGTGTACTAAGTTTACTAGCAAATTCTTCAGATATAAAAGAACAGGGGGCACCCGAATCAAATAATACATAAGAATTTATATCATTGATTGGGATTATACCTGACACTACGTCCTTCGCAGCCACGGCGTCTTGGACGGTCATGTTAAAGGTTCTAGCGGTTGGGCGGTTGGATTGTGCCGGCCCGCTGATTATCATCTTGTTGCCTCCTTGTTGATTGCTACCCCCACCACTTCCCTTCTTTGGGCAATCCTTAATACGGTGCTCAGTTGAGCCGCAAGCAAAACACCCTTGGATCTTCTTTGGCTTCGGACAGTTGGGCGAGATGTGCCCTTCCTTTCCGCAATTGTAGCAAGTGCCATGTCCCTTCCAGTACTCGCCCAGGTGATTCTTCTCACACTTTGGGCATCCTTCAGCCCTCTTCTTGAAACCTCCACGAAAATTCCCTGATTGATTATTATTGTTCTTGTTGTTGTTGTTGTTGTTCTCCCATTTTCTCTTTCCCAAGTTGCTTCCTCCGCTACTGCTTCCTCCCGTACGGTTCTCTCCTCCAGTATTCTTTCCTTTCTTCTCCTTGTTATACAGACTTAAGGCCTCACCGCCACCTTCTGTAATGATTGCCTTCTCCAGTAAGGCTGCAAAGGAATCGATTTAAAGAACTGATACCTTATTGAACAGCCACGTCTTTAACCCTTGTTTGAAGTGTCTAGCCTTCCTCTCTTCATCACCAACTTGGTGCTCTGCAAATCGCGCTAGTTCATTAAACATAGCTGCGTACTGCGCCACCGTCATGTCACCTTGTTTTAGTTCTAAGAACTTCACCTCCATCCGATTCTTCATACTCTTCGGGAAGTAATTTTCGAAGAACAGCGTCTTAAACTTATCCCAAGCTATTATCCCTTCTCCAGCTCTTTGTTAATTAGCCTCCACCAGTAGTTCGCTTCTCCCCTCATCATGTATGTGGCAAATACCGTCTTCTGATCTTCGCCTACGCGAGCTATAGTGAAAGCTTTTTCGATCTCCTTAACCCACGTTTGTGCGACGATTGGGTTGGTGGTTCCCTCGAACTCCGGGGGTCCTACACTCTTAATGTCTTTAAAGGTTGTTACTGGCACAACCTGAGGGTTTGGGCGAACGGGTTCATTGTTCCTTCCCCTTAAGGCTTCTCCTAACAAGTCTACCAGTTTCTGGATCGGGTCAACTTGTTCCCTCTCATTGTTCACTGACTCCTCAGGTGCAGTCAATCTACGTCTGGGCGGCATTATCTGCATCACAAGTTTTCATTTTATTATTATTCAAGTATATTACTTAAGTATTTCTTTTAATACTAAAAGAATAAATTATAGCACGTTTCTGAATAAACTTCATTTATATTCATATGCCAAATCATTTCATTACGTGATTTCCCTAGCATACTGCTATAAATGTTATCATATATATCCCCTAATATCACAAAAGACGGGGAATATACCAACCTGCTACCATACTACCCCTCTAACAAAAGCTTACATGGGGTTTACATCACTATCCCACATCTTACACAAAAGATAAGGATTACAACATAGTATGTACAACACATAAAGATAAATCCTACTAAACTACCACTAGACCATCTAAAGACATCTCATCACATCATCCCGCGCTCCACTGCGCTCTTGTACTCCATCTGCACTATATACGCAACCATCTCTCGACTCAAGGTATGTAGAGTTTGTCCCTGCTCTGCCGGGTAGTGGTACACACCATCAATCACCCTCTCAAAAGCTAAACGGAACACATACCCCATCTTGTTCATCTTCCTCTTCTTGCACCTGACCTCGTCCTCTAGGTCGTCAGTTTTCTCATTGGCCGCTTCCCACTTCTTCTAGAAATATAACCTATCCATCACCTCCACCTTTAGCTGAGTACGGAGTGCCTCTTTCTCAGTCTTCTCACTCAATTCTCTCTGTTCTACTTCATCCAGCTTCCCTGCCAGATCTATATTTCTTGCCACCGATCTGTGGAATGAGGTTCTCAGTTGGATCCCTGCCTCCCTGCGGTAAGCGATCTCTACCTCTAGCTCCTGCATGGCCAGCTTCCTCTGATGGTCTTCGTCCCTCAGCTTATGGAACTCAGACTCTCTCTCATGGGCCTCGGCCTCCAGCTCTTGTACCCGGCAGTCTAACTCTAGGATACGCTCCTCGTACTCTCCTAGCATCTGTTCCTCTATAGTAGCCTCATCAGAGTCCTCCACTGGCTCATCCTCCATCGACTCCTCCTCCATCGGCTCCTCCTCTGGATCATACTCTATCTCAATCTCGTCCTCGTCATCAGACTCGAACGGTGCAACAGCCTGCACCGTGTAGCCTCTAGAGGTGCCTCGTATACTACATGTATATCCCTGGGCTCCTCCTCTGCCACTCTACTAGGTACACCTGTGTGTGCCATCCTACAATCATAAACACAACACAAAACAAACAACAACTCCATTAGAATGTTAAACAAAACATAAGTTCATTGTATAGAATGAAGTTACATTTCATAACACACTAAGTCTCGCTTGAGGGAAAACTCTATGTGAGTTCTATCCCTTTCTAACTTATAAGTTCTCCTAAGTTATAATCTAAGGACACTCATTCCTAAGGTTTATAACTACAGCTCTGATACCAACCTGTGATGCCCCCAAATCCGGGACCGCCACTTGGTCACTCGAATTCGGTTCGTCACGTGCTCATAGTAATACATCACAATAATAATAACTAAAAATCACACAATCACAGCGGAAAATCTAATCTAGAATAATTTACAATGATTTATTATAATTATTCCCCCAAGTCTCGCAACCTACAGTACTTAATAGATTACATAATAATATCAATTAACGACTTATTACATAACCTAACTCAAGCTTAAACATAATCAAATCCAGTCTTACTACATCATCTTAATACAACATTAAAATATTTAAAGCATAAAAGAGACAAGCTAATTGGTAGCCTTGCCCTTGCCCTTATCAATGCTTTAAGGTTTGCCCTGCTCTGCCTTAACTGAAATGTTTTAGGGAAAGCAAGAATGAGCACAAATTGCTCAGCAAGTAATATACAATAAGGGTTTGTAATATAATTCTCAATTCTCGAAAAGGTATAACAAGGTTTGATAATTCAAGGATAACAAGAATATCAACAGTTTTCAATAACAGTCGCTAAGGACAGAGTACTATCAATGTGATTCAATAATAAATTAATTCAAGATTTCAAGATAACTGAATACTGAGCAGTCACTAAGGACCATGAACTTCTACTAGAATTAACAGTAATAAACTGAAAATCCAACAAAAATAGGTACAACAGTTGATCAGCCTAAAGTACCATCGTTATGCATAACAATCAATCATACCCAAGTGTGCACATCGGTTCTCCGACAATTATATATTCCCTTCAAAGAAGGTTGTTCTTCTCAGTCAAATACAAGATCCCGCACCAATCAATTAGTTTGGGTCGCTTTTCAATAATATAAGTCTAGCTGAATCAAGTGGCATAGACACTTTAACAATATTCAAGAACAATACCAAGTTCAACATGAATAATAGCTTTAATGAAATAAGAGTTCAAGTATGCTAATTCAATTCAAACGATTAAGTAAAGAAACTAGTTCGCAATATACAAGGATAGAATACTTGCATCCAAAGAGATAAGGTTTAGATACTTGCTTACGATATCCGTTGAATAAAGTAATGCAAGGGTTTAGGATACTTGCACCGTAAAAGAGTGTAAGTTAGGAAACTTGCCTTAAGCGTAGTTTACTCACGTAAAGCTAGCCAACACTTTCGAATTCCTATCGTAATACAATTACGTATATATATGATATTCATTAGTCATATAATTTAACTTCATATTTTATCATCGAATATACGATCAACACATAAGCTATGTTTTAACCTAGCTATACAGTTATATAGAATATAATTTCTATCCTTAACTTTCCTCCTTTAGAGTTTAAACACATTCTCATATCATATAAGATCGTAACATTTAGCAAACATGCTATCATATTATTAATATCACATAAGACTACAAGCAATACTAAAATATATTTCATTTTAGCAAGTTATGGCATTCTCATAAGTTAATCGTCAAAATCGGATTCACCTATATCACATAGTATATATACATGTTAAAGAGTCTTTTTTTATATTCGTTCAACCATTTCACAACCAATTTACAGGATATAGGCTCTATGTTAATACTTTTGATGACTTACGGTCATTCAAGGTTATGACGTTTTGAAATCTAGCATGCTCACCTTGTAAACATGTTCATGAGTATTTATATCGTATACATGCAACTATCAGCGTCATTAGTTTGAAAGCATGCTTCGTTTACGCAAATTTTGAATCACGACAACTAATCATGGTATACATACATGAATGATACGTGAGTGAGTCTAAGAATACTATCACATGTGTCCATAAATATCAGAATATGAAACTTACAATAACATGTTAAGGTTCACAATCAAAGCTTATATTTTTGTTAGAAATGTTCAATAGTGAGGTCTAACATGCTCTTGTCATACTATGAAACATATCTAAACAAGTCAACATGCTTTTCATGCATTCTTAAACCATATCAACATGCTTGTATGGTCAGAATATCAGCATGAATATAATTTATCGAAGTTTGTTTTTAAAAATTTACGCTTTTGTTAGAAATGTGCACTAGTTAGGTTCACATGTTCATAATGTATCACGGAACCTATATACATAAGTTAGCATGCATTTCATGTGTTTCTAAGTCATACTAACATATCTCAAAAGTCAGAACCTAACTGCAGCGCTTATATATCAAAGTCCATTCTTAAAGCTCCTAAGTTCACTTCGAAAACCTAACGCTTTTTGTTAACCATGTATGCTAGTATAATACAACATGTTTACATTGCCTTAATATATTCATATACATGTGTTACACAAGCTAGCATGCTTCTTACGCCAAATCAAACCATTAGTACGTAGCAGAAAACAAGCAGAAAATCAAAACTGCACACAGTGCCTTGCGCAGCTGCGCATGTAATACCCGTAAAAATAAATAAATAACATTTTTTAAAAACTTTATTTTAAATATTTTAATTGGACTCTTATTGTGTTTGGGTCAAATTGTATTTAATTTATTTGGACTACATTAATTGGGCCTTCAAACTAATTGGATCAAATTTATATTTGTGTAATATTAAAATCCTATTAAAACTTGGAGAGTTAAATAGGATATATAAATAATAAGCAAAAACCTAATTTACTAAAGCATTATGCCTATTCGTAATTGAGAGGAAGGAAGGGAATCGGCAGCTTGAGGAAGAAGACAAGGTCGGCTATATTTGTTTAAGGTATGTGTATAGCTTCAAGTGAATATGTTGAAGTTATTCTGAATCAACGTAGGTATAAGATGTTAGAAAGAAACAGATAAACAAATAACGCATGGATTGACTAAGTCTTTTTGCCTGAAAATCATGGATTGAATTTATTATTATATATATATATATATATATATATATATATATATATATATATATATATATATATATAGTCATCACAGCTGTTAAGTAGGATTCCATCATGAATTGGTTAATTTATTACTTTGAAAACGGAGGACACTTTATAACACACACACATACATATATATATATATATATATATATATATATATAAATGATGCAGTGTATCATGGAAAAAAAAATGAATTTGATGACTTCACTTTGTGGACGAACGGCAGTGTCATAATAATAATAATAATAATAATAATAATAATAATTCACTAATTTTACTTAATTTATTATTTTTTTTAATTAGTTCGGACGGAAGGAGCCTAAACGAACTATATTGGAATATAATTTGGGTATTACATTGCTTAATCCAGGTACGGATTCCGTACTCCTTCAGCGATTCTCTTATTAAATTTAATTTGTTCATTTTGTTTCTCGTTTCGAAATTTATTATTGTTTCGCATGATCGTTCGTTCTCAAAGTCATGTGATCGTTTCGTTTTAATATTGATCCTTAGAACTCGTGTTTGTACTCTTGATCTAGTATATCATGTTTAGTATTTATTTCGATATTTGTAGAAAGTACATGTTAATATTTTTGGAGACTCGTGTTGATTTGTTCGATTTAACATGTACACGTTAGAACCCTTTGTGTTAATATTGTGTCGCATGTGTTGTGACATAATATTATTATTAGAATATACCATAGGGTATACTTGAGCTATAACCACCTGTGGGGGTACCACAGGCATGTCGTCTTGGCACGAGAGGCATGACACTTTCCGTGGCGGTGTGATCAGTCCACGGCGTCTCCGTTTTGTGCTCCGGTGGGAGTTGGCCATTTGGTGTTTTGTTGTGGGAGGCGTATGGGTCGACCCTAGTTTTCTGTTCTATTCTGTTCTGCGGAGTGGTGATGTTTGTGCCAAACACGCCTTCCGATTTTACATACATTTGGATTCGCGGTCCAATGTGTGTGACTTGCCTGTGTGGCATTATTTGACCTTGCCTGTGTGGCAAGGTATATTTATGTTCTTTTCTGAGCTCGGTATGAAATAACCCCAGCCGTTTGATTCAGCCTATTATTTCATTGTGTTAGTTTTGTTCGTTTCAGTTCAGTTCATTAATTGAGTTAGTTTTTTTTTGGTTCTCTGTTTTTTTTGTATTCTATATCCGTACTGGGCATTTGGCTCATGTTGTGTTTTTCTTCCGGCAGGTAATCAGGGGGATCAAGGGCAAGTGTGATGAGAACTCCTTTCAATCCAATGGTTTAGGAATATTCTATTTAGGCTGGACATATTAATTATTAATTTCTTTGGAGTTGTAATAATTATATCAGATTATGATTTGGGCCAGTTTGGCATTTATTCTGGTTTGACATTGTTGATAGTTATTGGTTTTAAATACTAGTCTTTCGTGGCATAGAGCTTTCGTTCAGTTTTGTTGTGTTTTGTGTAACCTCTCTTTCTATTTCGGAAAGGGGGTGTTACAGAGTTGGTATCAGAGCTTAGGTTCTTTCTTGTAGAAAACCTATTTAGGTTTGACCTGTGAGTTATGGGTAGAATTCTAGGTTAGGTTTTGTTCAGTTTGATTTTCTGTTCAGCTATATTCAAATCTGTCTCTAATCTATTTTGCTGATATTCGTTGATCTCTTTCTTAGATGGCTCGTAGATCCGCTAGAGTTGCTGGGAGGCGAGGTAACAATAGGGGAAGAGGTTATGGCCAGTCCGATGAGCAACCTAATGACCAGATTAATGCTCAATTGACTAACTTGGTGAATCAGGCGGTTAATTAGGCTTTACCGCAGTTGGTGGCACAGGTGGTACAGGCAATGCAGCAGCCGCCAGAAATTCCTGAGCAGGGGAACTCGGGAAATAATGGTCCGCAGGCAAACGAAGAGGAAGGGAATGCAGATGGTCTTGATCAGCAGGTGGTTCTAATGTATGTATGGTTGGAGAGGTTTCAGAAGCAGAAGCCACAGTCATTCAGTTCAGCTCCTACTCCGATCGATGCAGAGAATTGGATTTCACACCTAGAGAAGATTTTTGATGTGTTGGGCTGCTCAGATAATCAGAGAGTGTTGCTTGCAGCTTATAAGCTGGAGGGGGATGCACAGAGGTGGTGGAAAGCGCTGAAAACAACCAAGGGTGATGGGTACGTGGAAACACTTCGATGGGCAGAGTTTTGTGAGGTCTTTTATCAGCAGTACTTTCCAGCTGCTGATAAAGAGGCCTATGCTAGAGAGTATCTGTCTATTCGGCAGAAAGATGATGAGTCCATCACAGATTTTATGACGAGGTTCACCAGGTTGGCAGGTTTTGCAGGAACCTCTGCAGGGACTGCAGCGGAACAAGCGGAGAAGTTCAAGTGGCGGATTCATTATAGGTATCGGCAACATCTCATTAACACCAAGTTTGCGGATGTATCGGCTGTGGCTAATGCGGCCAAGAACATTGAGATGGAGCGGCAGGACTTTCGGTCTTCTAAACCGAAAGGGAATCGGAAAAGGGACAGAGATGACCAGCAGGGTCAAGCTTCGGGTCAGCATGGGAGAAATCAAGGTGGTCAGTGGAACAGAAATCGTGGTGTCCAGCAAGGGCAGTGGCGTGGTCAAAATCAGAACAGGGGTAATCAGCAGATGCCTCAGCAGGGGCAGAATCGTCAGCTTCAGCTACCTTGGTATGGTCAGAATCGGCAGCAAGGGCAGAATCGTCAGCAGAGGCAGAATCAGGATCGTTATCCGGGACCAGCTGGTGGGGGTAACCCAAATCTTATTCCGATAGTTCCTTGTGCTATGTGTGGGGCTAATCATCCAGGGAGACAGTGTCATAGAGTTACCGGTGCATGTTCCTTGTGTGGACAGATGGGTCACATGGCTAGAGATTGTACCGGGCCACGTGGTAATGGTGGAGGCGGTGATCATGGAGGCGGTGATCATGGTGGCAATGGTGGTCAGCGTCAAGGTGGTCGAGTGTTTGCCTTGACACATAATCAGGCGGCAGGTGCGCCAGGTACTGTTTCTGGTACACTTTTAGTTGGTAGTCGTGAGGCTTCTATTTTATTTGATATCGGTTCTACTCATTCTGTTGTGGCTCAGTCTTTTGTTCGGCACCTGGGGGTGCCATCTCTGTCTTTAGATTCTGTTATGTCTATTGCTACCCCGATGGGGACTTCTGTTATTATTTCTGATTTATATCGAGGGTGTTCGATCAGTTTTGGGGATAAGATTCGTAGTGCTAATCTTCTTCCAATGTGGATGCACGATTTTGATGTTATTCTCGGGATGGACTGGTTGGATAAGCACCAGGCCACTATCGATTGTCAGGCGAAGAAGGTTATATTTGGAGATGTGAAGTCTCCGGAATTCGTGTTTCAGGGTTCACAGCCGAGTAGAGTGATGAAATTAATTTCAGCCTTGAAGGCTGGGAAGTTAGTGGCAAAGGGTTGTGAGGGGTATTTGGCATTTGTGAAGGATACCTCTAAGGGCGAGTCTCGTATTGAGGATATTTCAGTGGTTCGTGACTTTCCCGATGTGTTTCCTGAGGAGTTGTCAGGGTTACCACCGCAACGAGAAGTTGAGTTTACTATTGAGCTCGTTCCTGGGGCGGGACCTATTTCTAAAGCGCCGTATCGGATGGCACCATTGGAGTTGCAGGAGTTGAAGGAGCAGTTGCAAGAGCTGTTAGATCGTGGTGTGATTCGGCCGAGTGTTTCGCCATGGGGTGCTCCGGTTTTATTTGTGAAAAAGAAAGTTGGGTCTATGAGGTTGTGCATAGACTACAGGGAGTTGAACAAGATTACTATCAGGAATCGGTATCCACTGCCGAGGATTGAAGACTTGTTTGACCAACTTCAGGGGGCGAAGTATTTTTCAAAGATAGACTTGAGGTCGGGTTACCATCAGTTGAGGGTGAGAGATGAGGATGTCTCTAAGACAGCTTTTCGTACTCGCTATGGGCATTACGAGTTTCTGGTGATGCCATTTAGGTTGACTAACGCTCCAGCAGTGTTTATGGATTTGATGAATCGGGTGTTCAAGGAGTACTTAGACCAATTTGTTATTGTCTTTATTGATGACATTTTGGTTTACTCCAAGTCTAGGGAGGAACATGAGGAGCATCTTCGAAAAGTGTTGGGAATTTTGCAGAAAGAGAAATTGTATGCTAAATTCTCTAAATGCGAGTTTTGGTTGGAGCAGATTGTATTTTTGGGCCACGTTGTTTCTGCTGAAGGCATTAAGGTGGATCCTGCGAAGGTTGAGGCTATCACTAAGTGGCCGAGACCTACTACTGTGACAGAGATTAGGAGTTTCTTGGGTTTAGCAGGGTATTATAGGAGATTTGTGGAAGGATTCTCTTTGCTTGCTTTGCCATTAACTCAGTTGATGAAAAAGGGCATGAAGTTTGTGTGGAATGAGGAGCGCGAGAAGAGTTTCGAGAAGTTGAAGAAACGACTTGTGACAGCTCCTATACTTACATTGCCTTCGGGAATAGGAGGTTATCAGATTTATAGTGATGCTTCTAAGAAGGGTTTGGGGTGTGTTTTGATGCAACACAGGTAAGGTGATTGCTTATGCTTCTAGGCAGCTTAAACCTTACGAGGTGAACTACCCCACACATGATCTGGAGTTGGCAGCAGTGATCTTTGCTCTAAAGATTTGGAGGCACTATTTGTATGGAGAGACTTGTGATATCTTCACCGATCACAAAAGTCTTAAATACATTTTCACTCAAAAGGAGCTTAACATGAGGCAGAGGCGTTGGTTGGAGCTTCTAAAAGATTATGATGCGAGGATTCAGTATCACCCGGGGAAGGCAAATGTGGTTGCAGATGCTCTTAGCCGAAAAAGTTCAGGAAGTGTAGCAGCTCTTATTTCACAACCTCATCTTATTTCGGATATGGAGCGACTAGAGTTGGAGTTGTATGTCCAAGGTTCAGATGGGCATTTGGCAGATATGAGAGTGGATCCCTCTCTTATCTCGCGGGTTAAAGAAGCTCAAAAGGAAGATGGGGAATTGTGGAGTATGACACAGAATATGGAGGAGGGCAAGCAGCTCGACTTTCGTATTGATGATCATGGCGTGATTTGGTTGGGTGAGCGGTTGTGTGTACCGTCGGATCCAATCATTCGGGAGGCGATTTTGGCGGAGGCTAATAGTTCGCCATTTTCTATTCATCCAGGTTCTACAAAGATGTACAGGGATTTGAAGGAAAATTTTTGGTGGAATGGGATGAAGCGAGATGTGGCTGAATATGTTGGGAAGTGCCTCACTTGTCAATAAGTAAAGATAGAACATCAACGAGCGAGTGGGTTGCTGCAACAGTTAGACATTCCAGTGTGGAAATGGGAAGATATCACGATGGATTTTGTGACTGGTTTGCCGAATACTTTCAGGAAGAATGATGCCATTTGGGTTGTGGTGGACCGGTTGACTAAATCGGCACACTTTTTGGCCATCCACGAGGGCTACTCGGTGGATAGGTTGGCACAGATATTTCAGCAGGAGATTGTTAGACTTCATGGTACTCCGGTGTCTATTGTTTCGGATCGGGACCCACGATTCACTTCACGGTTCTGGAAAGGGTTTCAACGAGCTTGGGGTACTCGGCTCAACTTTAGTACATCTTTTCATCCGCAGACTGATGGGCAATCCGAACGGACCATTCAGACGTTGGAGGACATGTTGAGGTCTTGTGCACTTGAGTGGTCAGGTAATTGGGATGATTACTTAAGCCTAGTTGAGTTTGCGTATAACAACAGTTGGAATGCGAGTATTGGGATGGCTCCGTTTGAGGCGTTGTATGGTAGGAAGTGTCGGGCACCAACTTGTTGGGATGAGGTTGGGGAGAGAGCCATAGAAGGGCCTGAGTTAGTTCAAATTACTACGGAGAAGGTAGCAGTGGCTAAGGAAAAATTGAAGTCAGCTCGATCACGGCAGAAGAGTTATGCTGATAAGCATAGGAGGACCTTAGAGTTTGAACCTAGTGAGCATGTGTTCCTAAAAGTTTCTCCTTGGAAGGGTATTCGGCGATTTGGTCTGAAAGGGAAGCTTAGTCCGCGTTATATTGGCCCATTCGAGATTCTGGAGAGGCTTGGTGAGGTTGCATATCGGTTAGCTTTGCCTCCACAGCTAGCTGTGCACAATGTGTTCCATGTGTCGGTGTTGAGGAGATATAAATAACATCCGTTGCATGTGGTGCAATATCCGTTCGATAAGATTAGTGATGATCTTACTTGTGTGGAGCAAGCCGAGGCGATTTTGGATCGTCAAGAGCGGGTTATGAGGAAGAAGACAATTCCGTTTGTTAAGGTTTTGTGGAGAAACCATTCGGAGCGAGAAGCTACATGGGAGATGGAAGAATCTATTCGAGCGGAGTATCCGCATCTTTTTGATAATTAGGTTCGTTCTTTTCTTTTGATTCCGGGGACGGAATCCTTTTTAAGGGGTAAGTGATGTAATACCCGTAAAAATAAATAAATAACATTTTTTAAAAACTTTATTTTAAATATTTTAATTGGACTCTTATTGTGTTTGGGTCAAATTGTATTTAATTTATTTGGACTACATTAATTGGGCCTTCAAACTAATTGGATCAAATTTATATTTGTGTAATATTAAAATCCTATTAAAACTTGGAGAGTTAATAAGATATATAAATAATAAGCAAAAACCTAATTTACTAAAGCATTATGCCTATTCGTAATTGAGAGGAAGGAAGGGAATCGGCAGCTTGAGGAAGAAGACAAGGTCGGCTATATTTGTTTAAGGTATGTGTATAGCTTCAAGTGAATATGTTGAAGTTATTCTGAATCAACGTAGGTATAAGATGTTAGAAAGAAACAGATAAACAAATAACGCATGGATTGACTAAGTCTTTTTGCCTGAAAATCATAGATTGAATTTATTATTATATATATATATATATATATATAGTCATCACATCTGTTAAGTAGGATTCCATCATGAATTGGTTAATTTATTACTTTGAAAACGGAGGACACTGTATAACACACACATATATATATATATATATAAATGATGCAGTGTATCATGGAAAAAAAAATGAATTTGATGACTTCACTTTGTGGACGAACGGCAGTGTCATAATAATAATAATAATAATAATAATAATAATAATAATAATTCACTAATTTTACTTAATTTATTATTTTGTTTAATTAGTTCGGACGGAAGGAGCCTAAACGAACTATATTGGAATATAATTTGGGTATTACATTGCTTAATCCAGGTACGGATTCCGTACTCCTTCAGCGATTCTCTTATTAAATTTAATTTGTTCATTTTGTTTCTCGTTTCGAAATTTATTATTGTTTCGCATGATCGTTCGTTCTCAAAGTCATGTGATCGTTTCGTTTTAATATTGATCCTTAGAACTCGTGTTTGTACTCTTGATCTAGTATATCATGTTTAGTATTTATTTCGATATTTGTAGAAAGTGCATGTTAATATTTTTGGAGACTCGTGTTGATTTGTTCGATTTAACATGTACACGTTAGAACCCTTTGTGTTAATATTGTGTCGCATGTGTTGTGACATAATATTATTATTAGAATATACCATAGGGTATACTTGAGCTATAACCACCTGTGGGGGTACCACAGGCATGTCGTCTTGGCACGAGAGGCATGACACTTTCCGTGGCGGTGTGATCAGTCCACGGCGTCTCCGTTTTGTGCTCCGGTGGGAGTTGGCCATTTGGTGTTTTGTTGTGGGAGGCGTATGGGTCGACCCTAGTTTTCTGTTCTGTTCTATTCTGCGGAGTGGCGATGTTTGTGCCAAACACGCCTTCCGATTTTACATACATTTGGATTCGCGGTCCAATGTGTGTGACTTGCCTGTGTGGCATTATTTGACCTTGCCTGTGTGGCAAGGTATATTTATGTTCTTTTCTGAGCTCGGTATGAAATAACCCCAGCCGTTTGATTCAGCCTATTATTTCATTGTGTTAGTTTTGTTCGTTTCAGTTCAGTTCATTAATTGAGTTAGTTTTTTTTTGGTTCTCTGTTTTTTTTGTATTCTATATCCGTACTGGGCATTTGGCTCATGTTGTGTTTTTCTTCCGGCAGGTAATCAGGGGGATCAAGGGCAAGTGTGATGAGAACTCCTTTCAATCCAATGGTTTAGGAATATTCTATTTAGGCTGGACATATTAATTATTAATTTCTTTGGAGTTGTAATAATTATTTCAGATTATGATTTGGGCCAGTTTGGCATTTATTCTGGTTTGACATTGTTGATAGTTATTGGTTTTAAATACTAGTCTTTCGTGGCATAGAGCTTTCGTTCAGTTTTGTTGTGTTTTGTGTAACCTCTCTTTCTATTTCGGAAAGGGGGTGTTACAGCGCAGCATGCCAAGGCCAAACCGGCACAGCTGTGCCACCACTGGTTCTGGCTGGAGTGCAGTCTGCTTCGGCAGTTATCAGCCCAATTCATAAAATTACTTCACCGATTCGATTTTTAAACATGCTACATTATATACTAACATGTTACTAGGTCTATATAACAACTAATAACCATTCTATAATTCAATTAGCAGTGCCTTACAACCAAAATGAAGAATCCAAGAATTTCAGAATTGCAGAAATGGAATTTTGACAGAAACTGAAAATGAAGAACTTGAGGGTATACCTCTACAATGTAATTGGGCTTGCTGCTATCTCAAGAACACTGATATATATATATATATATATATATATATATATATATATATATATATATATATATATATATATAACTCTTAGCTTAACACTTATGCAAACTCTCAGCAAATGAAAAGAGAGGAGAAGAGCTTGCATTTATAGGACAACTAATTTCCAGACAATGAAATTTTCCACCAAAACAAACCATTGGAATGAAGAAGAATTTGATGGACATTAGGTAGTTGGTGGAGTTGGTGATTCCCACTGTTGAGCCCACTCCCTATATAATCATTGCTAGCTATATTGCTGAGAATTGGGAGGAGAATTGGAGAAGGCTAGCCTTAGGTCAATAGCCTATGCACGTGAGAAGAGAAATAACACTCTTTGTGGGACAAACAAGGACTTAGCAACATGAAACAATGCAGTAAAATAAAATAACCCAATACATACACATTTTATATACACTTAGGCATATATGTATACTTAGGCTATAATGTAATGTCACAATGTAATTCAATGAATGAGTAACATTTCAATGTAGTAAATGTAATTTGCACATATATAATCCATATACATTTGTTTTATCGGATATAATCACATCACATTATTTCCTTTATTATTAAATTCTATTAATCAACCCTTGTTTACAACACTTTCAAGATGTATTAATTTAATGTATACTTACATACATATTGTCACATAGGTATTAATCATGTAGCTTATATATTTCAATCAATCCTAATACATGGTCTCTGTGTGTAATATATTCGCATTGCATTATATAACGTAGTTTATGTATACATGCATGGTCACACTTAAGTGTCTCCCTACACTATAATATAGTTGTATTTTATATACTTTATATATTCAAGTATTGCACATATCAATTAATATAATCTTATTATATTAATAACTTACTTATTTATTTTATTATTCATAATGTCAAATAAATAATTTATTTATCTCATTGATTAATTAACAATAATATTAATTAATCTATTCCTCATTGATTATTAATTTCCATAATAATCGATTAACACTTATATGATTAACTATAAATCTCAGCACAGTTATAAACAAGTGGTTTATTATTATTATATTTTTTACAATAATAATAATCACATATTATTAATTAATCACAGTTAATATTCCATAACCATTAATTAATATTCTACAATAGCAATTAACAATTAATATAGATTAATTGTTCACTTAATAATTCTTCGTCAATTAATATTATTATTAATATTTTTCCATCAATGTGCCACACAAGGCTATCAACGAGTTTATCGCAAACTCCATAAATTTCTCAATTATTATAATTATTCAATTTTATATAATTGAATAAATTTATCTCATAACATAAAATCATTTATATTAAATAAATTCTCATTCCCATTAATATATTTATTTAATAATATTAGGAAATTCTCGGGTATTATAATGGTCGCCAAAGAGGACAAAGAAAAGACCGCCTTCATCACCCCTGGGCACTTTCTATTATAGGCGATTAGCTTTCGGCCTTATTAATGCTGGTGCCACCTATCAGAGGGCTATGATGGCCCTATTCCACGATATGATGCACATGGAGATCGAGGTCTATGTGGACTACATAATTATAAAGTCATAAAGGGAGAATGACCACAATGCACATAACAAGAAGTTATTCAATCGCCTTCGCAAATATAACTTGAAATTGAACCCGACAAAGTGCGCTTTCAGTTTGAAATTCAATAAACTTTTGGGGTAATTCCTTGTAAGCAACCAGGGCACTGAGTTGGACCCGGCCAAGATAAAGGCTATCATTAAAGTGCCCATACCCCGGACCTAGAAAGAGATCCGAGGTTTTCTGGGATGAATAAACTTAATTAACTAATTCATATCCCAGTTGACTATAACGTGCAAGCCGATATTCAAATTACTAAGAAAGAATTCCTATAGAAAATGGAACGAGGACTGTCAAAACGCTGTTCACATCATCCAAAAGCAGTTAATCAAAGCACTCGTATTGGTGCCCCCTAGGGATGGAGTTCCCATTTTCATGTACATATCGGTCAACTCCAATGCCATAGACTGCATGCTAGGGTTAAAACACTATATGGGCAGGGAAAAAGCCATCTATAACCTCATCAAACGATTCAGTAGCTGTGAAAAAAATTACACATTAACCAAAAAGACCTGCTGCGCATTTGACTGGGTCGTTATGAGATTACAACATTACCTGCACGACCATACAACTTATCTCATTTCCCGCATTGACCCGCCGAAATACATTTTTAGAAAACTAATGTTGAACTGTTGATTATCAAGGTGGCAACTGATCCTCTAATAGTTTGATATCATCTATGTAACACAGAAAACCATCAAGGGTCAGGGAATTACGAACCAACTATCTGAAGCTCCATTAGGAGGGTTCGAACCTCTATAAATGAAGTTCCCCGACGATGATGTGTTGATGATTCAATATGATAAACAAGAAGATGTAGGCCAATTCTGGATATTATACTTTAACAACACTGTAAACGTAGAAGGCGCTGGGGCAGGGGAAGTTCTTATATCTATTATAGTGGAACAGTACCCCGTAGCAATAGAACTACAATTCAACAACTCCAACAACACTGTGGAATACATTGTTGGGTTGAAATTGGCTAGGTCAATGTGGGTCAAACGGTTGGTAGTTTTTAGAGACTCAGAGCTAGTCATCAAACAAACTACATGGGCATACATCACCAAAGAATTGCACTTATTGCCATACCATCTCCAAGTTATCAAAATGGCGGGTGCTTTTAAAGAAATAGCCTTCATGTATACTCCCCGAAATAGAAATAATTTTGTAGGCGCATTAGCCACATTGGCCTCATTGGTAAACATATCTACAAGGAAGGATGAGCATACTATCAACTTCACTGCACAGAATGCACCCACTTATCAAAATAGTGTTGGGGAAATATCCGACGAAATATTTCCCACCAGGCTACCCTGGTACCAAGACATTAAAGAATATTTACGAGATGGATCCATCCCCACGGGGGTAAACTAAACTTAGAGGAAACGAATCCAAAAAATGACGATGAAGTTCTATTTAAGCGGGGATGCTCTCTATAAAAGAGACACTGGCAAAAGTCTCCTAAGGTGTCTAGACAAGGATCAGGTCTAGAGGCTGATGGATGAGGTGCATGACAGAGTGTATGGACCGCATATGAGTGCCCCCTACTCGCTAAGAAAATATTATGGATAGAACACTACTGGCTCTTCCTTATAATTGATTGTGACTATCACGTCAAGCGCTGCTATCAATGCCATGTCCATGCTAACGCTATTCATGCCCCTCTTAACAAGCTACACTACATGACCTCACCATGGCCATTTTCCATGTGGGGGATGGACGTGATAGGGCCGATCGAACCCAAAGCCAGTAACAATCATAGATTCATATTTACTATGATCGATTATTTCATCAAATGGGTGGAATCTGCCTTCTTCCCCAATCTTACTAAGGAGGTCATCGTTAACTTCATCAGGAACAACGCCATATGTCAATACAAGCAGCCAGAGGTTATCGTGTCAGATAACGTCAAGAACCTGAACAACGAGATGATGAGGAAACTATGCAGCAAGATCAGTATTAAACATCTCAACTCAGTTATCTACCTTTTTTTAAATGAATGGTGCTGTTAAAGCAGCTAACAAAAATATCAAAAATATAACGGAGAAGATGTCGGCAAACCACTAGGGGTGGCTTGATTTGTTGCCTCTGACCTTGTTCGCCTATCGAACATTAACTCGCACTTTGACCGGGGCAACCCCGTACTCGTTGGTATATGATATGTAAGCTTTACTCCCCATAGAGGTTAAAATGGCATCTGTGACGCCCCCAAATTCGGGTTCCTCTCTTTCCTCGGATCCGGTGCAGTCACGATACTACTATCGTCAAACTATTACATCTTTTAATTATTAGTAAAAGAATACAACTTTGTTTATTACAATTTAGAATATAAATTCTATTTATATCCAAGATCTTGTCTTTACATCATATTCGATGTTACTAAAATGCGGAATAATTTAAACTTTTCAATATCCTCTTGAATAAAATCTTTTATTGATTCCATAACTTGAATCCATTACATAACCCTGAACCAACTTTATAATATGATTCATCCTATTTAAGTTATCGTATAACGTTTACAACTCAACTCGATATCCTATATGTATTAACTAATACATATTTACAGTACGACAAGTTTTAAACAACGTATACAATTATCAAATACAACTCTTAGAACCTAAACAGGGTTCAAACGATAATCTAAATAGTATTCTTCGTTGCGATACTATATATCTTTATCAATCAAGAAGCACGAAATCTTTATCGTAAGTCCTTAACCTGCAAAAGTGGTTATTTGCAAGAGTGAGCTCGACAGCTCAGCAATTCTAACAATTTTCATGCATCACATAGCATATAACATCATACTCAGTTTATGCATTTATAAACAGTTTATATTTACTACGCATGTTACTTTTTACATAACAAGTATATCATCAAAGATCAACTTTCAATCTCATTTATATCTCATATATAGTTCATATATAAGTTAACATTATCACAGCATAATATAATTCAACTAACAGTTATTGAATTCATATATCAAGTAGGAACTGAAAGACTTGCCTGATTCGTAGTTTAACAACTACGACTTAACTCCTTATAGATATTTGCACTTCGTGTAATCCTACACAGTTATATTAATCATAGAGATCACACTTATCAGTTATACACTTCCATACATTCTCAATATAATAATTAGTATTACATTGTTGTCTAACTTGGTTCTTAGAACCTTCGTCTTACTTTCTTATCGTATTCTTAGAATAACTATGTATGTATAAGTATACTTTAACCATATGTACTTACTACCATTCTCTACATATACACATGCCTGTCTACCACTAATCTATTTACATATAGCTAGTGTAGTCCATCTTTTGAGTTAATCATTCTCATATATCATTACTAACACATAAGGCCATAACAAAGCAAATATACTCTATTAATCGTCGAAATCGGATTCAAGTATTAGCATATGGTCCTACATAGTATGTATACACATTAAAGGATACTTTCATGCTTGTTTAACCTTTTCACGTTCAATTTACATGATATAGGTTCTAAGTTAATAACCATAAAAACTTAAGTCCATTCAAGGCTATAAAGTCATAAAGTCTAGCATGCTCGCTCTTAAACACATGAGGTAATTATATAACCAATGTTAGGCATGCTCATGAATATTCATATTTCATACATGTAACTAGTATAGTTATTAGTTTGAAAACATGCTTCGTTTATGCTAAACTTGGTTTCACGACATGTAGTCATGGTATATATACATGTATGACACATGAGAGAGTCCAAGAGTGCTATCACATATGTTCATAACTATCAAAGTCCAAATCTTAAAGTAACACTGTTAACGTGCACGATCAAAGCTTATATTTTCATTATTAAGCTCACTAATAAGGTTCGTATGTTCACAATACATTTGTGAAACATATGTATGCAAGTTAACATGCTCTTCATACATTCTTAAATCATACCAATATGTTTGTAAAATCAGAACGTTAGCATGGTATATACATGTCAAAAGTTCATTTTGTAAAACTTACATTTTTGCTACTAGTGAGGTTTGTATGTTCGTATTTCATTATGAAGCTTATCTACGCAAGTGAACATACAAATCATGTATTTCTAGGTCATGCAAACATGTCTCAAAAGTCAGAATCTACAAGACATTAACCTCGGTCAAGTTTGCTTCAAAAGTCTTTGAATTTTTTCTTTGAAATCGTTTGAATCTTGCAATCACATATGCTAGTTTATTCAACACTTTAAAAGTACATTTCATGTCAATATAGACTATATGATCATGTTCACAAAAATCAGAATGCTCACATGAAATATTTGTGACAAAGTTCACTTTAATCATTTCTAAGTTCACTTCTAACTAGAAAGCTTTTTACCAAAAGTGTATGCTATTATGGCCATAAACATTCATGTTGTATCAAGGGACATGTTTATAGGAGTTATACCAGTTTTCATGCTTGTCTTAAATAATATCAACAAGTTATCACATAGCAGGCTGCTGCAGAAAATAGAAAACCAAACTGGTTCCAGGACCCTGCGCAGCTGCGCAGGTACCAGGCATAAACCCGGCGCAGCTGCGCCGGTGTCCGGCCAGTCCAGGATTTTTTCTGCTTCGGAAGAAACCAGCCCAAACTCAGATTTTTTTCACAGCAAATCGATTCTAAGCAACTATATAATAGTTCTAACATACTAGTAAGCTAACATAGCAACTAATAACACTTCCCAATCAACTTAATTAATCAATCATGATCAATTCAAGAATCAAGAACTTATCATTTACAGAATGAAGAACAATGTTATACCTTTGCAAGTTCGTTTGCTGCTATATCAAGCCTCTCCTATACTGATAACTCTCTTAATAAACTTACTCACTTGATTTATACTTTGAATTCTCAGCAAAAGAAAATGAGAGGAAGAGAGTTGATATTTTTAGGCAATTGATTATCCATATAATGCAATCTCCCACTAAATCAAACCAATGGATAACACAAGAACATGAAGGTTATCAAGAAGTTGGTGAATCCTATCATGAAACCCACTTCCCTTATCATCAGAAGCTACAATTGCTGAGTTTGAGAGAAATAGGCATAGACTATAGCCCTCATGAGTTATACAAGTAAGAGAGGAAATGTTTATCATATTGGGACAAGGCAGTATAATGCTCAACAATGGCAACTTGACAGAAATGAATACAACACTTAGGTTATATAATATATGCACATTATATTTCATACACTTAAGGTATAATATATATACAAATTTCATTTAATATAACTTAGGTTATAAATGAATTACAAATGTAACTTCCAATTACAATGTATCAAGCAAGAGTACACATAGATATATCCCATATAATCCATGATATATTTATTTATTGTATACACATAATATACACATTGTCACACCCACATTTCATGTAACTCACATAGTTTAATTAGTCTTGATACATGATTCCTATATATAGTATAGTCACATAATTGTTGCACCACACTATATAATATAGTTGCACTACACTTCACACTTCATATAATATATAGTTAGTTACTATACGCTATACTTTAATATCGCATGGTTGCACATAGAATTTAATAAATTACTTATCTTATCAATTAATTAATAATATTATTAATTAATCTATTTCTCATTTAATCAATGGAATTATAATTTCCATAACAATTAATTAACATTTATATAGTTAATTATCTTATTATATTTATAACAAATATACTTATTATCATGCTATCACTCGCAATAATAATAATTCAATATATTATTATAATAACAATTAATATAGATTAATTGTTTAATTAATAATTCTTTCATCCTTGAGTTAATCGATTCATTACCGAATCTATTATTGTGCCACACAAGGCATTTTTCACAAGCTTAATCTCAAGCTTATTATTATTCCCATCACTTACTACTTATAACGTGTTCAATATAATTAGAACTATTAAATCACAAGGTTCACATATATAAATATATCGTGAATGGAAATATTCAAATATTCTATATAACCTTTACGGTAATACAATAACTCAAACTATTAAAATGCTAACTACTTCAATTAATTATACTTATAATAGGTATAACCTTTACACTTATAATAATTAATATATACTCTATTAATTATTCAAATAATAATATTCACGATCAATTAATAACTTAAGTTATTTAATATATTAAAATAACTTAGTTTTCTTTCATTAATAAACTCCCTTGAAAATACATTTAACATTATGTATTTAGCCATATAATAAAATATTATGTTTTCTCCAAGTAAAGATATTCATTATTAGAAAATACTTTATTTATTTACTTAAGATATTATAATATAATATAATATCGAATAATTACATGTACATCACATGTACATATATTATATAAAAAAAATAGATAGTGAGTTTATTTTCTATTATAATAAATTGTTTCTATCAATTTATTTACATATAGCAAATATGTTTGAATATATTTACTATATTAATTAATCATACCTATTACCTTATACAAAAACATATAAGGAAATATCATTATTCAAAAATAACATTTCCTCCTTTTATTAAAATATTTCAATATTATAATTTATTCTAATATCCTTTATTAGAAATATATAATAATTATTTCTCTTTCTTTTCTATAAATTGTTCCCAAAACAATTTCTTCAAATATTCATTTAAAGATATAATGATTTCTATTTCTTTTTAATAACGTATATATATATATATATTTATTAACGTTATTCGTACATTAGACTTTCTCACATATTACCATTCTAAGTAATATATATAAAAAGTAGCAACTATAATCATATATTCAACGCATATATTAATCCATTTCTTTACTTAAGTAAATTAAATAATGTACTATATCATCATAGTTAATTCAGGTTCAATACTCACATTATATTATTCCCTAATATAACTCCCAACTTAAATTAACTAATATTTATTCTTATTAGTTAATTCCTTAACTAACTCATGCTTCACTATCCCGACCTATTCACGGATAGCTTAAGTGTGACGCCCCCAGAATAGGTCTAGTCAACCCAACCCATTCTGAGTCGCCAAATACATGGTACAGAATTCAAATACAAACTTTATATCATACGGTCGTGCAAAATACGACCACACAACTGTGAGTGTCAATACAAATATGTAGAAAATATTAATATACAAACTAAGTCCTCATTACAATTATTATCACACTATTTATCAGAAATAGTGAGGACTACTACTGCTCTAACTCGGACCATCACTTTGTCCCCCGACTAGTTCCCGCAACATTCTCATTTCCTGAAGAGGACAACAGATGAAAAGGGTGAGCTCAACTAGCTCAGTAAAGAATATTACGACTAAGATAATAGAAAATAAATTATCGTTAGTCTTCAACAAATAAGATAAAATATAATGGACAACCAACTTTAGATCAATACTTGCAGCGGAAATAACAATTCATTAGAAGAGTTAAGCAGAGAATGAAGTCTACTATCTTCTATGATTTAAAAATCTATCATCAATATTTTATCCCTGTAACATCAATCAATAAACATCTCGAATCAAATATTCATATTTGCACTACAGGCCAAAGATATTCATTTGTATCATCAGTGGTCATGTTCATCTCAACACCTGTCATCTTTGCACTCCAGGCCCAAGATATTCATCAGGTAATCATTCATCTTTGCTCTACAGGCCAAAGATATTCAGTTACATCACCTTTTAGGACTGAGGATGATGAAAAATATTTCAAAGAACGAATCCAATGAGATAAAAGACAAAGTTAAGGATTCGCATTTTAGTTTATCCAAATTTAAAAATACTTCATAAGAATACTTTGTGGAGCAAAATTTAAGAATAGAGCTCAAAACTTGGATACAATCAAAGATAGTAACTATAATAGACAATTTGGACAAACAGAAGAAATTTTAATTTTTTCGTGAATAGTGCCGTATACGTGAATAGTGCCGTATACGTGAATAGTAACCCCGACGAAAAAAGTAAGAATTTCATAATAAAATCCATGCCAATATTATGGTATAATGATATTGAAAAGAATAACATCATTTATGAAAGAAATAACATCCCTTACCTCAAAAGAATAGTACTTCTGACTGGAATATCGGATATAATACCGAAGGAAACTTGCACTGAATACTAATACTCAAAGTATTGAAATACTCACAAAAATACGCTCGATATTATAGAGAGAGAGAAAACTTCTGATTCTGGTGTGATTTTCAATTCTAACCTAGGTACCCTATTTAAAGGAAAAACTTAGGATGTCAAAGGAGACTAAAATAATAAAATATTATTATTTTCAAAAATTTTCCGCCTCCTGGCGGCTAAAAAAATTTCAACAAAAGTGGGGCCCACCCATTAAAAAAAATATTTATTTTCCGAAACTTCAATAATTCATAACAAATAGCCCCTTTGTCAGAAAAATACAAATTCTATGTCCTTCCATAGGAAATTTAATTCTCTACAACTTTGTAGAAGGAACTTTTTCCAAATTTCAAACATAAATTATCCGAAATTCATAAACAGATGATTTCTCACACCAAAATACTGATAAAAACACATCAGCACTAATTCCTTCTTTAATATCCACAAAATAAATATTTCCTTATCATATAAATCAATAATTAATTATTCACAAATAATATTATAGAACTACAATATTGACAACCAGGTCGTTCCCAGGAAAGAGGGGGCCTTCCGATAAGGACTTCTCCTTACGGGCGCGCAATTAAATAATCCCTCCTAGACAGAACTTCCTTAGACATTGTCAATAATGCTATCTAATAATATTATTCAAATAATATGAATTATTGAGTTGATAATGTGAAATGACAATTATTGAATCAATAATACCAAAATATCAACTGTAGCCATTATTGAATCAATCATATAAAATGGCAACGTAGCAATTATTGAGTCAATAAAATATCAATGTAACAATTATTGAGTCAATAATATAAAATATCAACGTAGCAATTATTGAGTCAATAATATAAAATATTGAACAGTAATTACTGTAACAATAATTGAGTAAGTGCCTTCTCACGTAAGACTCAATAATTCGAAATACTGTGTAATACCGTGTGCTACTGTGCAACACCGCATATCACTATATTTTAACCACCAGGTATTTCAACAGTACTAACGATAACAACTACGCCGTTATTTTATAAAAAGGTTATTTCTGTCGCTTTCTATATCCGATAGTTATTCCGTTGTGGGGTCCGCAAATAGCTGCGCCGTCGTACGAATATTCTCCGACAACAAGAATATTCCACGAACAAACGAATATTCCCCGACAACCAGAATATTTTATAACCACTTGCTTATTTTAAAATATTTGCACATTTCACCCATAACTTTCACATTTATCAATCAACACCTTACTATTTCGAAATAATATATAAATAAAATTAAATCTTTATTCATAAAAGTTGGGGTCTTACAACCTCCCCTCCTTATGAAATTTCGTCCTCGAAATTGACTTACGTACCTGGTATGTCGAAAAGGTGAGGATACCTCGCTTTCATTTCCGATTCCAACTCCGAGGACATTTCCTCAATTGCATGGTTTCTCCACAAAACTTTAACTTGAGGTATAATTTTCGAGCGTAGGACATGCTCCTTCCTATCCAAGATCTTGACAGGTACCTCCTCGTACGTTAAATCTTCGGCTATCTCGTCTGGTTCTAACTCAATAATGCGGTTTGGATCCTTCACATATTTACGTAACACGGATATGTGAAACACGTTATGAACACGAGACATGCTTGGAGATAAAGCGAGTCTATAGGCCACATTTCCTATTCGGTCAAGAATCTCAAATGGACCAATGAATCGTGGATTGAGCTTTCCTCTCTTCCCAAACCTCGTAACTCCTTTCCACGGAGCAACACGTAATAACACATGGTCCCCAACATTAAACTCCACGTCCTTTCGATGAAGATCCGCATAACTCTTTTGTCGATCTTGTGCTGTTTGTATACGTTGTCGGATTATTTGGATCTTTTTTGTAGTCATACGTACCAACTCCGGTCCCAATAATGTTGCTTCACCCACCTCATTCCAGCATACTGGAGAGCGACACTTTCTCCCACACAATGCCTCGAATGGAGCCTACGCCTATACTTGCCTGATAACTGTTATTGTAGGAGAATTCCACCAATGGTAAGTACTTATCCCAACTCCATTTGAAGTCTAGAACACAGAGTCTCAATAGATCTTTAAGAGTTTGGATAGTCCTTTTCGATTATCCGTCTGTTTAAGGATGATAAGCTGAACTGAATCGTAAATTCGTGCCCATAGCTTTCTGCAAACTGATCCAAAATCGTGAAGTAAATCTGGGGTCACGATCCGAAACTATGGATACTGGAATGCCATGCAATCTCACAATCTCATTCACGTACATATGAGCAAGACGTTCAAGGGAATAAGTCTCTCGTATCGGCAAGAAATGAGCAGACTTGGTTAATCTATCAACAATAACCCAAATCGCATCTATGCCTTGAGAAACCTTAGGAAGACCCGTAACGAAATCCATCGTAATGTGTTCCCACTTCCATTTCGAAATCTCTAGTGGTTGCAATGGACCCTTCGGCACTTGATGCTCTGCCTTTACACGTTGACAAATTAAACATTTTGAAATAAACTCCGCGATCTCTCTTTTCATATTGCCCCACCAAAATGTATGTCGAAGATCACGATACATTTTGGTACTCCCAGGATAGATTGCAAACGGTGTGTTGTGTGCTTCCATCATGATTCTATATTTTAATTCAGAATCGTTAGGAACATAAAGTCTGGAGTTGACTCGAAGTATTCCTTCTTCATCGATTCTTGCTTCTGGAATGACACCTTCTTGCACCTTCTTCTTCATCTTCATCAGCTCTGGATCCGTAGCTTGAGCAGCTTTAACTTTATCAATCAAAGCTGGTTCTACGCGTATACTTGACATCATCGCACTCGTTCCCACATATGATCTTCTACTCAACGCGTCAGCTACCAAGTTCGCTTTTCCAGGATGGTATTGGATGGTATGATCGTAATCTTTCAACAGCTCAAGCCAACGTTGTTGCCGCATGTTGAGTTCCTTCTGAGTGAAGAAATATTTAAGGCTCTTATGATCTGTATAGATCTCCACTTTCTCTTAGTACAAGTAATGTCTCCAGATCTTCAACGCAAAAACGACAGCTGCCAACTCTAGATCATGAGTAGGATAATTCCTCTCATATTCTTTGAGTTGTCGCGAGGCATAGGCTATGACTTTCCCATGTTGCATGAGAACACATCCTAACCCTTTGCCTGAAGCATCACTGTAGATAACAAATCCATCCGAACCAGATGGTATTGTCAGAACAGGTGCCAAAATAAGTCTTCTCTCGAGCTCTTGGAAGCTCTTCTCGCATTCCTCGCTCCAAACGAATAAAATAGGAGCACCCCAAGGAGACGTACTAGGACGAATAAAACCGATGTCTAACAATTCCTATAATTGGACCTTTAACTCCTGAAGTTCAATAGGAGTCATTCGATATGGGGTTTTAGAAATGGGTTTTGTACCGGGTTCAAGGTCAATAAAGAATTCAACTTCACGTTCTGTGGGTAGACCGAAAAGTTCTTCGGGAAATACATCAGGAAACTCCTTAACAACGAAAATATCATTCAAATCTGACTTACTTTGGTTTAGATCAGTGACATGAGCTAAGAAAGCTTGACATCCGTTTTTCAATAAACGAATAGCCTTGGGATTTGAAATGATATTGACTGATTTTAGTGGTTTGGTAATTTGGATTCGCACAATAGGTTGATTAGGAATATGAAAACTAACAACCTTACGAAAATAATCAATTTTGGCATGGTAAGTGGTTAACCAGTCAATTCCTAAAATCACGTCAAATGCAAGTATTTTCAAAGATATAAGATCAACAGGTAAGGTAAGGGTACCAATCTGAATCAAGCAAGATTTGTAAACTGTAGATGTAACGAAGGTTTCTCTTAACGGAGTTTCAACAAATAAGTCAAAGTCTAACTTCTCAGGTGTCAAATTCAAACGTTGAGCACAAGCAGGTTAAATAAAAGAATGGGTAGCACCGGTATCTAACAAGGTGTAAACTTCGCAAGAGTTTATGATTAGCTTACCTGTAATCACCTCGTGTGGTTTCCTCGCGTTTTGAGTTGTCACGACAAACGCTCTTCCAGGAATCACCGACTTTGACTTGTCCGAAATCGCCTTTGGAATCACCACCCCCGCTGGACTTAGTTTCGCAATAGGACAATCTCGAGCTATATGTCCTTCTTTTCCACAGTTATAACATGCCTTGAATTGTTGTGGGCAGTTTGGGCTGATATGTCCCTCTTTCCCGCATTTATAGCATACGACCGGTGGTCGTTCTCCTCCCCTAGAAACAGTTGATGCTGGTGCTGATGTCGACGTCTTCACGTTCTCATTGTTGTACCTTCTCTTCTTGAAATCTCCCCCCGATTCGCTTCTTCTACTATCATGGCCACGATTACCACTGGAGTGGTTACCGCTTCTATCATACTTTCCTCCTCGCTGGTTGTCATTGCTCCGATGACTGCTGCCACCGGTACGACCTTGGTTGTGGTCCCTCAGTTAAACATAATCATTATCTCGTTCTAACAACTGGGCCCTGTTTACTACATCCGAATATAAAGAAAATTTATGAGAAATGAGGTATTGACGTATTTCGGGTTTCAAACCTCTTAGAAACATCCGCGTTATACGTTCCTCATTCTCCACCAAATGAGGTGCAAACCTGGACAGCTCCGCGAACTTAGCCTCGTAGTCATGTTGTTTTGTTTGAGTCTAATAAATTCTACCTCCTTCATATGACGAAAACTTTCAGGAAAGTACTTGTCATTGAACAGTTTCTGGAACGCTTCCCAAGACATCTTGAGTGTGGCAGGTTGGGTACGCTTCACAGATTCCCACCAGTAATCTGCCTCTCTATGGAACATAAACGTGGCGAATGGAACCTTCTGTTCCTCTGTGCATCCCAAGACATCAAATATCATGGTAATTTATTTAATCCACGTCTCCGCCTTGATCGGATTTGGCTTTCCCAGAAACTCTGGTGCTCCCAATTCTTTGAACTGCTTGGCGGTGACAATTCACGAGTTGTTATTATCTCCACATGTATGTTGCACACGAGTCTCCCTCGTCTGGTTTTGCATAAACTGCAAAAAACTTCTAAACATCTCATCGTTTATCGTTTGACCAGCGCTGCTTTCAGGATGAACATTGCCTTCTTGTTGCATGTTCTCCTGGTTAGTGATTAAAGGTGTCTCCACGGTCTCATTCACTTCGTTGTTAACATTCTCAGCTGCCATTCTCAAATACTGCCATAAAACAAGGGTTAGTTAAACAAATTAACATATCACATATTAACTCTATGCTCCGACTGACCAATTAAATACCACATAAGCTTAGGTGGGACACACTAGCGAAGGATTTACTCGTCTCTCCCCTCCTAGTTCTATTCCCCGATCTCCGCTAGAGATCATATCCCTAAGCTCTGATACCAACTGTGATGCCCCCAGAATAGGTCCAGTCAACCCGAACCCATTCTGAGTCGCCAAATACATGGTACAGAATTCAAATACAAACTTTATATCATACGGTCGTGCAAAATATGACCACACAATTGTGAGTGTCAATACAAATATGTAAAAAATATTAATATTCAAACTAAGTCCTCATTACAATTATTATCACACTATTTATCAGAAATAGTGAGGACTACTACTGCTCTAACTCGGACCATCACTCTGTCCCCCGACTAGTTCCCGCAACATTCTCATTTTCTGAAGAGGACAACAGATGAAAAGGGTGAGCTCAACTAGCTCAGTAAAGAATATTATGACTAAGATAATGGAAAATAAATTATCGTTAGTCTTCAACAAATAAGATAAAATATAATGGACAACCAACTTTAGATCAATACTTGCAGCAAAAATAACAATTCATTAGAAGAGTTAAGCAGAGAATGAAGTCTATTATCTTCTATGATTTAAAAGTCCATCATCAATATTTTATCCCTGTAACATCAATCAATATACATCTCGAATCAAATATTCATCTTTGCACTACAGGCCAAAGATATTCATCAGGTAATCATTCATCTTTGCTCTACAGGCCAAAGATATTCAGTTACATCACCTTTTAGGACTGAGGATGATGAAAAACATTTCAAAGAACGAATCCAATGAGATAAAAGACAAAGATTAAGGATTCACATTTTAGTTTATCCAAATTTAAAAATACTTCATAATAATACTTTGTGGAGCAAAATTTAAGAATAGAGCTCAAAACATGGATACAATCAAAGATAGTAACTATAATAGACAATTTGGACAAACAGAAGAAATTTTAATTTTTTCGTGAATAGTGCCGTATACGTGAATAGTAACCCCGACGGAAAAAAGTAAGAATTTCATAATAAAATCCATGCCAATATTTTGGTATAATGATATTGAAAAGAATAACATCATTTATGAAAGAAATAACATCCCTTACCTCAAAAGAATAGTAGTTCTGACTGGAATATCGGATATAATATCGAAGGAAACTTGCACTGAATTCTAATACTCAAAGTATTGAAATACTCACAAAAATACGCTCGATAGTATAGAGAGAGAAAACTTCTGATTCTGGTGTGATTTTCAATTCTAACCTAAGCACCCTATTTATAGGAAAAACTTAGGATGCCAAAGGAGACTAAAATAATAAAATATTATTATTTTCAAAAATTTTCCGCCGCCTGGCGGCTAAAAAAATTTCAACAAAAGTGGGGCCCACCCATTAAAAAAAATATTTATTTTTCGAAACTTCAATAATTCATAACAAATAGCCCCTTTGTCAGAAAAATACAAATTCTATGTTCTTCCATAGGAAATTTAATTCTCTACAACTTTATAGAAGGAAGTTTTTCCAAATTCCAAACATAAATTATCCGAAATCCATAAACAGATGATTTCTCACACCAAAATACTGATAAAAACACATCAGCACAAATTCCTTCTTTAATATCCACAAAATAAATATTTCTTAACATATAAATCAATAATTAATTATTCACAAATAATATTATAGAACTACAATATTGACAACCAGGTCGTTCCCAGGAAAGAGGGGGCCTTCCGATAAGGACTTCTCCTTACTGGCGCACAATTAAATAATCCCTCCTAGACAGAACTTCCTTAGACATTGTCAATAATGCTATCTAATAATATTATTCAAATAATATGAATTATTGAGTTGATAATGTGAAATGACAATTATTGAATCAATAATACCAAAATATCAACTGTAGCCATTATTGAATCAATCATATAAAATGGCAACGTAGCAATTATTGAGTCAATAAAATATCAATGTAACAATTATTGAGTCAATAATATAAAATATCAACGTAGCAATTATTGAGTCAATAATATAAAATATTGAACAGTAATTACTGTAACAATAATTGAGTAAGTGTCTTCTCACGTAAGACTCAATGATTCGAAATACTGTGTAATACCGTGTGCTACTGTGCAACACCGCATATCACTGTATTTTAACCACCGGGTATTTCAACAGTACTAACGATAACAACTACGCCGCTATTTTATAAAAAGGTTATTTCTGTCACTTTCTATATCCGACAGTTATTCCGTTGTGGGATCCACAAATAGCTGCGCCGTCGTACGAATATTCTCCGATAACAAGAATATTCCACGACCAAACGAATATTCCCCGACAACCAGAATATTTTATAACCACTTGCTCATTTTAAAATATTTGCACATTTCACCCATAACTTTCACATTTATCAATCAACACCTTACTATTTCGAAATAATATATAAAGAAAATTAAATCTTTATTCATAAAAGTTGGGGTCTTACATTAAGTGCTATTAATAACCTATATTATAAGCATACTAGTTATTAATACACATACACAAGAATATGGTGATTATACATTAAGGATACTTAATGTCACCAACTTACTATGATAAAATAACTATATAAATTATTTAATATCGATAGGAATTTATCCACTTCCTTTATCTCCACTGAATTGTCTCTACGCTAAAATAACAAATATATATTAATAATATATTTATTAATCACAAAAATCACTTATTACATAGTTCATATAGCCCTATGTAACAAAATACCACATACCTCATATCACATATATATATTTTTATTCGAACCCATCTCACGGTTTAAGAATTTTATTTATTTAATCCTTATTTAATAATATCTAAAAATTCGGGTTCTTACAGCATTACTGAGAGCTGTTGTCTCTGATAGATGAGAAAATAGTCGTCGTTATTTTTCAAGCATGGTCAGCTATACCAGCTGTTACGCCCCCAAATCTGGGTACTTGAAATTTGTATTTGGTGCTCCACGATACTAGACATTTAACGTACTTAATGCATTAATTAAATAAAATTATTAGATTAAAGTTATCTATCCCAGGTACGAAGACCTTTAAGTATTTCATTACATGATAGGTATTGTAGTAATATCACAAAAGCATATCTATTACATAAAGTAAACTTCAACTACTCGGTAACTTTCTCCTTGCTTTTGTCCTTTTCGAACCCTCATGCTCGATTTTTCTTAGCTAAAAACATTTATATTAAAGTAAGAATGAGCATTCGATTGCTCAACAAGTAATAGCAATTAACAAATAACATACTCAAAGAATAATGCTTTCGTTAAAATGTGTTTTGACAGAAGAACAAGGCTGTAAAGCAGTTAAAATTGAAAGTAGTATGCACACAAGCCAATCATGTTTGATGATAAAGCATATACTTTGTAACAATCTTATTCATTTATTAATAAAAAAATTATTTATTTAAAGGCATTAATTTATCTACATGGTGCTTTTTTTATAATATGTGATACACCTATAGTTTTAAGCGATGCTTTTAGAATCATAATGATGTCATGCTAATGAGATCTAAATTTTTAGATAGCTTAAAACTAAAATTGTTCACAATCGTTGGATTACTAAATAGGAGAATGGTGAATCTGGATAGATTGGTACATACGTTGCTTGCTCATTGGATGAGGATGATTGATCTCATGATCATTTGTGTGGAGACACTAAAGAAAGTATGTAGGTGTTTCTCGGAGAATAAGTTCACTGAACGTGGCTTGCTAAGGAATACCTAATGGAGTTTTACTTGTATGTCAATAGGAATTCCTGTACTAATAATAGTACAAGTGATCCTTAGACTTGAGATCATCATAGTATCTTATGTATGATAATTTATACTTTGACATGTCCCTTAAGACCCTTAGGGTATATCAAATGGTATGCTTGGGTGGAATAAGTTATATATGGAGATAATGAATGATCAATAAAGAATTTACCGCTTCTAGTAAAAGAATAGATATATCCTACGTGATTCGATAAATGATAACCCAGGAATCTTTGGCCAATGTGGAATGAAATTAGAAAGAAGTTTCTAATTTATATTATTTGGAGTTGTGCATTTAAGGATCGAAATACATATAATTAAATAAATTAAGATTTAACAGTAATTCTATGTCTTATATTTAATTGGGACATTATATGGTGGAAGGATTGAATTGTACAATAACTATTTACTCAAAGGTTCTTTTATGATTAATATTGAAATCTATATTATCTGGAAAATCGTTGAGCGCTAAGGGGGCTTACCCTTATTATAGAACAAATATTATTTATTTAAATGAATTAATAGTTAATTTATTTATTTAAATAAAATTAGAATTAGTTCTAATTAATTTATTCACAACCGGTTAAATATGGAGAACCTAAAGGGTCACACCATAAAAGGAATAATATTTATTTAAGAAGAAAATGGCATAATCGTAATAATAAATTAAGTATATTTAATTTAATCTATGGTGATAGAATAAATTAAATAGCTTAATATTTATTATTTAATATTTTAGAAATATTAAATATATATTAATAAGATGAGTCTTATTATTATTATTACTATTAGTTTAATTCCTAAAGGAGTTTGGAAATTAATTAATAATATTACTCTCCCATATTTCTAATAATATTAGGAGCTAAATTAATTAAAATAGTTTAATTAATTATTATGAAACCCTAATCCTAGAATGCTTAGGAGGTTGCCTACATCTATAAATAAGAGGAGTATTATTTTGATTTAGGGTTAATGTTATTTTTGCAATAGTTGGGAGAGCACTCCTTTTCTAGAGAGAAGGAAACTAGGGACACCCTTTCTTCTTGAGTAAAGATTATTCTTTTGTGGATCACCTCTAGGGGCCAAACACCTGGGTGGCTAATGTTGATCAAAGGAAGGAATCTAACCCGGTAAATTCAAGGAGATCGTGAAAGGATTTGGAGTTGAACTCGTACCTGAGGAAGCTCGTTTCTTCAAAGGTATAAATTTTATTCTTCTTCTTTTCATTTAATTAATAATTGTGCATAAAGGATGATCCGGGTATATGGTTTGTAAAATTTTAAAAACGATTCCACTATTTTTTGCTACTTTAATTGTGTTCATAAATCTTACAAACCTAACAAAAATGTATATCATCACTTGTTTACAATTATGAAACAACATATAGACTTTGAAATGCTGAGTGGTCACAAGACCATGAACTTTTAGTTTCATTTTGAAAAGGTTCTAATAGAAATTCATCCGTGAACCGTCATGTCTTACGAGCACGGTGGGTGATCAGCCCGTTATGCCCTGTATTGATTAATACTATCTAATACAACAACATTTGTTCATTATCACCATCCCCAGGACGCAAATGTAAAATTTCCCAAGCTAGGGATTTTCTTACTCAGTTTGGAGTCCAAACCAAAACAAAATAGATGAACATCTCTATCTATTCAATAATATTTCAAGACTTGATGCAAAAGAATTGAAATAAATAAATCTTATGTCTAGCTGAAACAAGTGGCTTAGACAACTTTCAAGCTGTATATGTATACTGAATTTTATTAAGTAAACATGATATTATCATTTTTCGAAGCTGATTGGAATAAAAATTATATTACTTGGAATATACGTAAACAATTGCGAATCACTTACTTAAAGTAAACAAGGTTAGGATACTTGCTTTGTTCGATGACTATTGATATAGTTTTACTTAGCTTTTCTTCATAATTCCTACACAATTGTTTTCACATATGTACACATATTAGGTAACAAATCCGGTCACATAACATGTATTCGTATATGCCTATTGAATAATCACATAAGCAATGACTATCAATTTACATAAATTATAACATAATATTTTTGTCTTAAAACCAATTTCGGTTTCTTTAGAAATTTCACCCGTTATCACCTTTTTATGCCTAAAAAGGTTCTCTCACGGCTTTAGTATATAAATCCTTTATTTTATGAGGCATAAACCATCTACAATCTATTTTAAGAATATTTCTTGTCTTTAATAGTAAACTTGAGACTATATAGTTTATGGATGGTTTTTATTACGTCAACATAGCTCATTTCATTATTCTTTAGTTTACATAGCTTTTATGTTTTCACAATAGCCCATGCGTTAAAGCATTTTATAACCACGTACACAGATGCGTTGCTTCTTTAGTATTATAGTTTAACATTTATTTTGGCAAAATAAATTAAATTCATGCTTTGTATATATATTAGTTTTATACATACATCATTATTTAACTCCGAGTTCGTAGTTTTCGTTTAGAACTTCGAAAACCTTTCGCTTTCAAATTTCTATGTTCAATATAGTTTTAAACGGGTTAGCGTATTTCATCATAATACGTAACCCTTTTTATATATCTTTGCACAACTTATGTTTTTCATATTTATGTAACTTACGTTTACGTAACACTTTTATCGCGTCCCTTGTGTGTTGAATGAGTTTGCACTATAGATAATCTTTATCCTTTATTTAAACATCTATTTCGGTGTTTCGTTATGCCAAATAACTCTAGAACCAACCCAACGCGTCGCAGGAACCTAAATCGATGAGCAACCCAAGGCTGTCAGGCACAGCCGGGCTCGGCGCAGCCGACTGGGCTGGGCATCCCCATGACTTGGCGCACCTTTGTTAATTTCTCTCTTAAACCGCTAATCAAAATATTCAGAATTTTGGGCATCTTTTAGTTAGTATGTCTAAGTATTTATAGAAATTTTCAACCCATGAGAACAATAGAAAAAAATTGACCAATACAGCGAGCAAAAAGCAGGTTAGGCGATAGCACCAGCATAGCACGACGCGACGTGCGCGCGCGGCTGGCAAAGCACTTAGCTGCTGCTGCTGCTCTACTCCTTAGTGAGTCAGCCACTTCGCATAATTTTCATTCGCTGATCGCTTAGCGGATCACTCCCAATTTTTAGTATGTTATACATGACATATGAGGTTATTTTAAAAAATATACCTCCCGTTCCGGGTTCAATAGACACCCTAAATAGTGCGCCAAAGTGGTCGTACACACAAGTTTTTAACTTTATGTTTGGCATTCAAAATGCGATCCAACACGTTCTAACACAACCCGACTCCCAAATAAGTTCTATTTAGGATATTATGATTGATCTTGATTCTTGGTTCCATGAAATTTTAAGTTTTTAGCCGTTTTAATTCTCTAAGGAATTTTTACGAACATAACGTGTGCGTCTATTTCGAGGGTTGATTTCATAGCCATTAAGTTAGGTTTCCATCCATGTTTTTCCTCCCCTACAACTCTGCACATCACATACTAACTCCATATCTCTAATTCCAGCCAATTGAATTCATTTACATAATCATTACTTTCTAAATAGTTAGCTTACTATCTATTTTAAATTTTTAATCTCTTTGATTCTAATACCAACCATATAATACTACTGTGACTCCCCCAAATCTGGGAACTTTCAACCCACAGATATGGTGCTACACTGTGACAACCCAAAAAATTGGATTGTCCAGAAATTTAGATTAAAGAATTAATAATTAATAAAATGAATTTTTATTAATTATATTTTATGTTATGTGTTGATTAATCATTCTATGACATAGGATGACTAGAAATGGGGAGGATTTTGGCTACGAGCTGGAATGAACGAGTATGAATTTTCAAGACGAAAATAAAATAATTCCGGGAATAAAAATAGTTTTTGAGAAAAAGACAAAATATACACTATTCATGTGTTGAAACCCTAAGGGTTATGGCTTGACCCTAAGAGTTAGGGTTTGAGACCCAAAGCCTTTATGGGAGAACGGAATGTCGGAATGACGTTCTGTTGAAATATTTGATAGTAATATGTCGTGAAAAATAAAGTTAGTCGAGAAAAGTTTTATCTGAAAAAAATCACTATTCATCCATTTCTGCTCGGGAATTATTATGGAAATTTCAAGAAACGCGTAATGATATGATTCTAAGAAGAGATGGAATATGTAATAATATTTCATTTATGGCTCACGAAGTTTTCGCTTGCAGACTTGAAACCTAAAGGTTAGGAAAAGTGAAATTAAAAATTAAAATGGTTATGTGTAATAATAAATGATTATTATACATAATGAATACGAGTATAATATTAGTTATTATACAAGTATAATACGAGGAGGATATGAGAATTAATACGACGTATAATACGAATTTCATACGAATTAAATAGATTTAATTTGAATTAAATTTAATAATTAAACCTGTGAGACGAACCGATGGGCAAACGGGTGTTTTGAACCCATGGGGCAACCCATAACTCATGATGGTACATGGGAGACATGGGGGAGCACATGGTGGCCATGTGGTAGCACATGCTAGCACATTGGATGACGTAGTATGCATGTGGGAGGAGGTGGGCTTTAGGAGGTTTGGTCTAAAGACCAAACTACCCTTGGTCTTGAAATTCTATAAATACCAAGCTTAGGAATTCATTTGTGGTTTTCAAAATCACCGACCAAGTGTGAGAGAGAAGAGAAGAGAGAAGAAGAGCTTATGTCAAACAATTCAAGGAACAAAGGAAGCTATGTAATTTTTTTGTCAAGAACAAAGGCATGAATTCTAGAACACTTAAAGGTATAAGTGTTAACCTTAAATTTTCATCTTCCTTCAATTCTTAAATTGATAGAGAAGTGATAATTGGTGGTGCATGGATTGTACAAAGTGATAAGGTGGAAGTTAGTGAACCTTAGTGTTGCGTTTGTACGAAATCATGGGCGCAATCAAATTGCAAAAATTAATGAAAGCATGGTATATTAGAGTTTAAAAATTTCTACAAAACCATTACCCGGATCATCCTTTATGTAAATTATTAATTTAAAACGATAAATAAGAAGTTATGGAATCATACCCTTGTAGAACAAAGCTTTCACATGTACGAGTTCAACTCCTTATGCTTCGTGATCTCCTTGAATTTCTGGGTTAGATTTCTTCCTTTGATCAACGTTAGCCATCTAAGTGTTTGGCGTCTAGAGGTGATCCACCAAAGAAGATGAATTATTCAAGAATGAGGGTGGTTGGCTAAACCCTAGTTTTCTATTCTTTATAGAAAATGAGTACTCTCCAATAGTTTGAATTGCATCAACTGATATCTAACATAAGATTCCTCTTATATAGATATTAGTTAACCCTTCTAATCCTATTAGAAATAGGTTTTCATTTAATTAATTAAACTCCTTTAATTAAATAGGCTTCCAAATCATATTGAGATTAATTAATTAAACTCCTTTAATTAATTTGCATCCTAATTTTATTAGGAATAAATGAGAGTACTAATAATAAATTAATTCCTACACTCCTTTAGAAATTAAAATAATAATAATTGTAATAATATTAATAAGACTCCTCTTATTAATTTATATTTAATATTTCCAAAATATTAAATAATAATCATTAAGCTATTTAATTTATTCTGTCACCATGTATTAAATTAATTACACTTAATGCATTATTACGATTATGCAATTACCTTCTTAAATAATTATTCTTCCTTTTATGGTGTGATCCTTTAGGTTCTCCATATTAAACCGGTTGTGAATAAATCAATTAGAACAATTCGAATCTTATTTAAATAAATAAATTAAACTAATAATCTATTTAAATAAATAATATTTATTCTACAATAGGGATAAGCCTCCCTAGCGATTAACGACTTTTCAGATAATATAGATTTCAACATTAATCATAAAAGACTCTGTGAGTAAATAGTTATCGTACAATTCAATCATTCCACCATACAATGTCCCAATTAAATATAAGACATGGAATTACTGTTAAGTCTTATTTTATTTAAATATATGTATTTCGATCAGAAAATGCACAACTCCAAATAATGCAAATTAAAAACTCCTTTCTAATTTCATTCTTTCTTAGCCAAATACTAATGGGTTGTTATTTAACGAATCACATAGGACATATCTCTTCTTTTACTAAAAGTGGTAGATTCTTTATTGACCATTCATTATATCCGTATAGAATTTAGTACACCCAAGCATACCCTTTGATAGACCCTAAGGGTCTTAAAGAATAAGTCAAAGTATAATTCATTACACACAAGATACTACGATGATCTCAAATACAAGGATCACTTGTACTACTATCACATTAGGAATTCTTATTGACAGACAAGTAAAACTCCATTAGGTATTCCAAAGCGAGTCACGTTCAGTGAACTTATTCTCCAATAAGCACCTACATACTTGCTTTAGTGTCTCCACACAAATGATCTTGAGATCAATCATCCTTATCCAATGAGAAAGCAACATATGTACCAATCTACCCGGATTTACTAATCCCTATTTTAGTAATCCAACGATTGGGAACTATTTTAGTTTTAAGCTTTCTAAGAATTTAGATCTCATTAGCATGATCAACATCATGATTCAAAAAGCATTGCTTAAAACTATGTGTTATTAACATATTATAAAAACAACATCATGTAGATAATTAAATGTCTTTAATAAATGAATACTTTTATTAATAAATAAATAAGATCGTCTTCAAAGTATATGCTTTATCATCATACATGATTGGCTTGTATGCATAATACTTTCAATCTCCCGCTTGCATTAAAGCCAATCGCCATGGTATCTCATACCCATGTTCTCTAAGTGACGATCAAACTGTTGTTGTGTTAAAGCTTTAGTAAATGGATCTGCAATGTTGTCTTGAGAGTCTACACGCTTCAAGGTGACGTCTCTTCTTTTAATGATTTCTTTAATCAAAGTTCCGCAACACATGTTTGGATTCAAGATGAGACTTAGGAATTATATCTAGTCTTGTCATAAACTTTTCATTTGAAACATCAACATGCAGCTTCACTTACAGTTATATACTTTGTCTTTGTCACTAAACCAGTAACCTTTTGCTGTTTCGAACCTTTCCAATTCACTGCACCACCTTTCAATGTAACGGCTTACCCTAAAGTGGTTTTGATGTCGTCTTGGTCAGTCTGAAAACTTGAGTCTGTTTAGTCCTCTAGTTTAATTCAGAGCCCATCATATGTCATGATGACATCCTTAGTTTCAGTTAAGTACTTTAAGATGTTTATTACTGTCTTATAGTGATCTTCTCTAGAATATGACTGATCAACATCAAGTCTTATATATTTCATTTCATACATGATAGTAACTCATGCTGTGACACCCCCAAATCCGGGTACTTCATTTCCACGGGATTTGGTGCTCACTATCTAAATAAAACATAGTTACTGCCTATAAATAAGGAATGCAAAATAAATTACAACCTTAATAATTAAAAAAATCTTCCTTACAAAAAGGATTACAATCTTATCTAAAATATTCTCAGGGTTATCTAACCTTAACATCAGCAAATGCGGAAAATAAAATATCACATAATAAAATTAAGTCTTATTACAATTCATAATCAAATATATAAACAAGTCTTCACTTGTTCATCTTGCTTTTGCCTTTGCTAGTTGACGGTTCGTCAACTTTCTTAACTCTAGCTGCATGGGGTATATAATGCAAGAGTGAGCAAACAAAAGTGATGACATAGTATTGAATAACTTCAACTGAATAGATAATATTTCATTCATCGATAATCAAGAATAAGATTTAGAATTCATCGGAGGGTCAGAAGACCTTGAACTATGTCCTAGGTTATAAACATTTCTATTTAAAACCTTTAACAGTCGTTAGACTATATGGACTCTTAACTCGTACTTAGGGGGATCAGCCCTTCGTACCATATATTGTGCACAAACATCTTAACGCTTTTGCATGATAATCCCCTATCAAATAGGGTTGTTCATCTCAGTATTTAATAACAAGTCCGCACCAAAGAATGTTTGGTTTGGATAAGCTCAAAAGGTAATTTGGAGTTCAACTATCATCAACTAAGGAGTAGTTGAATCAACTTATAATAATTAAGAATTCGACAAATACTATGAGTCATAACAATAGACATCATAAGCAATAGTAATGCTTTAGAATTAAACTTAAAGCGTTTGAAAGATAAAATAGACCTTGCTTGAACAATTAAGTTAAGGTCACATTAATTTAATAATGACTTCAATAACATACTAGTTGAATATGGAAATCAGAGAATAAGATAACTTGTATATAAATAACAATTTAGGGATAGGAATCTTGCTTAATAAAAGTAAAGTTTGAGTTTAGAACACTTGCCTCGAGCGCAAGCTAACAATTACTATCACGTTCCACAATTACCCTACGTTTACATAATTAGCAATAATAACATACATTAGTTACCATATAACTAACTCATGTGACGCCCCCAAATCCGGGTACCTTCAAACCCAAGACATGGTGCTACACGGTGCTACAATCTACTCATACATTCAATTGAGGACATCAATAACAATGCATAAGTTTACTAATTATTACATTCTATTAATCCGTTCCCAAGTATTCATAACCAATACATTGTTATGTGTCGTAATATAGGTAAATACAATACTAATACTAATGCTATTACAAAGGTCACTACTTGTCCATCTTGGACTTGCCTTTATCTTTATCAGATCTTTCAGTCCGTTCGTTCTTAGCAGAAATCATTTAATTTTAAGTAAGAATGAGCATAAACAGCTCAACAAGTTAAACCGTATATCTTGAGACCACAAAATCAAGAATCATATATCTTGGTCTTTAATAAATGTACAATAGTTACGAAGTACTTAAGAATAATCAAATTATCATTTTGATTCTTTTAAAACCATTCCCAAGGACTTTATAGCCTCTTTGGAATCCATCTTGGTCAACGACCACGAACCACTATTTAGTTCTCATTCATGAAAGGAACAACCAGGCACGAAGACCGTAAGTTCGATATAGCTTACGAGCACATCAAGGTGATCAGCCTGTAGTACTCTATGTTGATCAACACTCATACATTAAACATGTTTAGGTTTAATTGGTGGCAACCTCACGTGCCCGTCGGATTAATGACGTTTAAAACCTTTGTTTTATTCATGCTCAGGTTTACCTGAGAATCCGTACCAAGCAATTGGCCTATCACCACATTGTATATATATATTTTGGAAAGATTTGTGGAAAAACCCACCAAAATATGCTAAGTTTCAGTCTAGCCGAATCAAATGGTATCGACTATGCAATAACAATTCATGCATAAGCAGTTATGCACAATGACCACTTGTCCAACCATAATGTATAGACAAGGGTTTAGCAAAACTCGCATTCATAGAAAGTATGAACGGAGTTAGGAAACTTGCATAACACAATGTTAATGCAAGAGTTAGAAAACTTGCCTTTGCATCTCTTAATATTTATACGTAGTTTACTTGGTCTTTACAACGTCTACAAAGCATAACATAGAGCATACCAATGAGAAAACATATTTGATATACAATATGTTTGCCTAACTCCTCCTTCTTGTATAACTAAATCGAATTGTTAAACTAATAACATTCGTTCAAGTTATTTAACGTTATTACGGCTTATTAACATTCCTATGTTATATACCGAACTCTCATTGATCATCACTAATCATGATGATAATGTGACTTCACTTGTTTCTTAAATTAATCTTGGTTTATGGTTTCCAATCTGAAGTTTAATTACGTTTAGTTAACGTCTAATGATCATAAACCCTTGGTTAAACATGTTGTTTAAAGGTTTACATTCATGTTCATTCATTACTTACTAACACTTTACTACTTATGGAAAGAGTTGAGTAAACATTTCATTTGGTTAACAATTTTTTTCTTGGATGGTGCGGTACGCGCTTTATTTCCCTTGCAAAAGGCGCGGTTAGTGCTACCTATGCAAGGAACCTTATCCGAAACGACGCTGCCAGGGCTGTTTAAGGCGCGGCCCGCGCTGCACCTGTGCTGCAGAAAAATTTCCTAAGTCTTGAAAATTCTAAATTTCCCGAGCTCGTAACGTGATTGTTATAACTCAAAATTGGCTCGTTCCAAAGCCCATAGTTCACCAATGATATGCTCTATCATCCTATCAAGTCAAAATTTGTTTTTGAATCCGTCAGCGAGAAATTCACCGATTAGTCCATTTTTACATTTTCGTTAAACGTTCATGAACGTTCGACGCTCAATTCTTCGTTTTATGTCGGAATTGGTTCGTTCTTGTTCTCGCAAATCTTATTTACCTAATTACACATGTTACAATCGAAAACCATCATTTTTGATGCACACGACAACTTTTGACTTCTAATCCGAGAAATTTACGTTTTTGACGATTATCGTCTAATCGCGTAACTTTCGCCGTTTACAATGCACGCTTTTTCGTTGAGTTAAACTTCCCGACTTTTTAAAGGCCTTAAACAAGGCCTTCCAGCGGCTCTAAGGCTGCAGCCGCAGCCCTCTTTTAAGGCGCGGGCTCATTGGAGGTGGTGTGGAAGCCCCAGGAGGGGGGAATGTACTTCAATCGAGGGGGGGTGTTTTCAACACTCACTGCGCGTCTGGGGCTGACGGTCTCCCTTTGTTGTACGACCTCTAGCCCCAACCGCTAATAGTAAGAGCCGCATCAACAACTCCCCTTCGCCCCACTTGAGTTGAGAAATGTCGTATAATCTCGACGATGGCTCCATACCTACCAGTTATGTCTTAGATGTTTGCTAAGCTCTTTATGAACGAAGTGAGACTATTACGCTCCATACCGGGAAATTGAAATGCGGACTCTGAAACCTTGAAGTCTTCCCTTCCGGGGTTTCTTTCAAAGATCTCAGGCGCGTATTTAATCTTCCCGGGAGGTGAATCAGAAGAGGAAAAGCTGCCTCGGCCGTATCCTCCTCGCGTCTGGGGCTGACGGTCTCCCTTTGTTGTACGACCTCTAGCCCCAACCGCTAATAGTAAGAGCCGCATCAACAAATCCCCTTCGCATTTCAATTTCCCGGTATGGAGCCATCGTCGAGATTATACGACATTTCTCAACTCAAGTGTTGCTCGGCTCTGAAGTCCGACTTCAGAACGCTGAGTCGGCTTCCTTAAGTCCGTTGTTCCTCAGTAGCTCAGTGGTAGAGCGGTCCGTTCAGAATGCACCAAATAGGCCTACGGTGGTTTCCTACCAAGGATCGGCCCCTCGATCCACCTACCTACAAGAACTGTTAGGTGAACTCTTTATAATATATAGAAAGAAATTCAATTCAGCCTTACGCTCCTCAATGCGTTTTAAAGGCCTTAAACAAGGCCTTCCAGCGGCTCTAAGGCTGCAGCCGCAGCCCTCTTTTATGTAGCAGCAATAACTCTCCGAGCGGGGCGAAGGGGAGTTGTTGATGCGGCTCTTACTATTAGCGTGCTATATATATACATATGTTAACATGTCCATCATGTATTTATAGGCCATCTAAACATGCTCGCAAAATCAGAATGCATACATGGTACCTACATGCCAAGGTTCGCCTTTAAAACTTACATTTTCGTTAGAAATGTTCACTAGTGAGGATAGTATGTTTATGTTACATTATAAAACCTATATACACAAGTCAACATGTCTTTTGTGCATTTCTAAGTCATACTAACATGCTTGCAAAGTCAGAACATCAATATGGATATAACATGTCAAATTTTGTTTATAAGACTTTAAGTTCATTTTGAAAACTATAGCTCGTTTCATCAATCGTGCATGCAAACATAGTAAAACAAGTTCACACTAGGTCTAGGTATACTATTACACATGTTAAACCAGTCATTAAGCTTGTTTAAACCTATTTGGATATGATATGGCTTAACAGATTGCAGCAAAAATTAAAGTTTGGTTTCAAAGACTGGCGCAGCTGCGCTGCGCCTCAGTACTAAACCGGCACAGTTGCACCGGGTCTCGGCCAGCATTGAGCAGGTTCGGCTTCGGTAGAAGTCTAAGCCAAACTCAAAGTTTCTCAACGATTTCGATTATAAACCAACAACATTGTATTACCAACATGTTTGTAAGCTAATACAACGGTTAATAATCATTCTATAATCCAATTAACATGTCCTGCAACCAAAATCAAGAAATTTGAAATGTATAGAGAACAAGAAATGAAAAATCAAGAATGGAATTATACCTCAGCTATAAGTGAATTAGACTTGCTGCTACTGAATTCTCTCTCAATGCTATAATGATATTACTAATGTATGTATGTGCTCTCAATTCACTTCTTAGAAATCTTAGCAAATCAAATTAAAGGATAAGAGGCCATATATATAGAGAAATTCATAACCAGACAATGCATTCCTCTATTGAATCAAACTAATAGATTGAAAGTTTGTATATTGGTTAAGGTGGAGTGGTTGAATGGTGGTTGGATTACACTATTTTGCCCACTCCCTTATTCATCATTTGCTAGAGAGCTATGGAGGTTTGCTGAGTTTGATATTATAGGAAATAGGATAACCTCATGAGTGTTCACGTGTGAGGGAGAATGAAAATGACTCTAATTATGGCACAAACAAAATAACTCAGCATTCCATCTAGCAAGTGTTGTACAATACCATGTTATAACATATATGCCGACCATATATTATATATACTTGGGTATTGGTGTCACAAGGTAATTTCATTAAATGAGGACATTACAATGTATGTAATTCAACTTGCACATATATAATCCATGTATATTTTATCATACCGATATAACTTGCTCAAATATTATCTCATTACATTATCTCCTTTATTATTAAATTCTATTAATCAACAATTATTTATAATATATTCATGAGGTATTATTTTAATGTATACTCACACACAATTGTCACATAAGCCTCGTGATATATTCGTTTAATTAGTTATAACATATAGTTTCAATATGTATAGTCACATTGCACTATTCATGTAGCTTTCACAACTCAATAAACTTTACTATATAGTTTATGTATAATTGTATGGTCACACTTAAGTGTTGCATTACACTTTATATAACACATGTGTCATTACTATATGTTATACTTTTAATTATAACATCCTTTGCACATATCAACTAGTTGAGCAATTATAATCTACTCGTTTATATATTATTATTCTCAATGATAATTAATTAATTACTTGTCTTATCAATTATTATTATACGATAAATAATCACATTCCTCAATAGTTTAATAAATACAAGTCTTATTATATTTATAAACCATTTTCTTAGTATTATACTATTACTTGCAAAAATAATAAATCAACAGACTATTGTTATATTTCTCATAATAACAATTAACAATTCATATAGATTAATTGTTCGCTTAATAATTCCTTCGTCCATGAATTAATTAATTTATCCTTGAATTTATCATTGTGCCACACAAGGCATTCAACGAGCTTATCATAAATTCCACATTTTCCTCAATTATTATATATATTCAATTTAATATAATTGAGTTAACTCATCTCATAACACTTACATATTTATATTCAAATAAATATTCATTTCTATTAATATATTTATTTAATAATATTCAGAAATTCTCGGGTATTACAGCTTGAGTATTGGAGACTCAAAAGTTTCTTTCTTCTTGGTTGTTGGATTGTCTAGGCAAGTATCAAGCTAGCTTCTTCTCTCTCTCTCTCTCTAGATGTTGGCAGAAATTCTCAAACAACAAAATGGCTAGCATTTGCTCTCTATTTATAGAATTGGCAAGAGTTGGGGTAGTTTGGTCATTAGGCCAAACCTCCTCAACCCTACCTCCTCTCCATATCTTGCCTATGTCCCTCCCATGTGCTAGCACATGCTAGCACATGGCCCCCCTTGTGCTCCCATATGCTCCATGTGGCCTTGGGTTGCCCCATGGGTTTAATCAACCCGTTTTTCCAACGGTTCGACCCATGTGTTAAATTATTAACTTTAATTCAAATTAATTTTAATTCAATATATTTCAACGTATTTACTTCGTATAAAATTCATATACTCTCCATATTATTCTCGTATAATACCTCGTATTATAGGCAAATTCTTTCCATATAATAATCATTTATTATTATATGTAAACCATTAATCATTGATTTTACTTTCCCTAACGCTTAGGATTTTAAGTCCGTACGCAAAAACTTCGCGAGCCATAATCGAATTAATATTACATAATCCACCTCGCCTTGAAATCCTATCATTACGCATTTATATAAATTTCAACATAAATTCCCAAGCAAAAATGGATGAATAGTGATTTTCGTACTTTTTCTTCTGAGAAAACTTTTCTCAGCTAACTTGACTTTTCACGGTATATTACCGTAAAATCTTTTGACACAATGTCATTCTGACATTCTGAACTCTCAAAATGGCCTAGGGTCTCAAACCATAACCCTTAAGGTCAAACCCTGACCCTTAGGGTTGAATAGTGCCTATTTCGTCTTTTCCCAAAATATTTTTATTCTCGAAAATATTTTATTTTTGTCTTATAAATTCATATCAATTATTCCTAGCACGTAGCCAGAATCCTACTCATTTCTACATTCTCTAGGTTATAAAATGACCTACAATTAGCTTACTCAGTTTAATAAACAAATAAGCAAATTTTATTCAATAATTCAAATAAGAATTCATTTACATAAACACTCGATTTTCTCGGGCTTTACAACTCACGTCATTGGTTAACCCATCTAAGTTAACTCATCATTATTAGGTTTAATTATCAATTATCATATAATAATCAAACCATACATCTTAATAATCAATCAAACTATACTCAAATTATGATATTAAATCATACATTCACTTTTATTTAAATTATAATTTACATAATACATTTCAAATTTACAAATTAATCATGTGAAATACGTTAATGAATCATTCTAACATCACAATGTATGCTTAAAATGACATCAAGTGCATCACATTAGGTTAACTTTTCATGTTAGGCTTAAAACACACAAAACAAAATTTTGGACAGCATAGAATCCCGCTAGGGCTGGTAAAAGCCCTCTGGGGCAGGTGTCTCTTCTAGGGGAAAAGTGACGCCCCGAAATTCGGCCTATTTTGCACTCCCAAATTTCCGTGCGTTACGATACTTCCCATTCCATATATACGTCATTATATCCTGAAGATACATGATATATTCACACATTCCAAGGTTCTTTTACCTCCAATATGTTCTTTCATTAAAAATAATGGTAATTACATTATTCTTATCACATTACAATTGTGACTTAACTAGTCACCACATCTACAGAATAGTTTTAACCTAACTATTCTTCAAGTCTCGACTTGATCTTCCCATGTGTTCATCACATGAATAGTTCTTCATCTTGTGATGCTAATAAAACTCGCGACCATAACATCTTACCATAGCTGGACATCCATCATCATGATCTTCATCTTGTCCTTTAACATATACTACCGCGTTCGCTAAAAATGTTTTTATTTCAAGCAAGTGTGAGCATTCAATTGCTCAGCAAGTCATAGCAGTTGAATATTAATAACTCAAGAATTGAAATTCTTTTAAGACTTCAATAATCGCACAATGTCTATGAAGTAGCATGAATAATAGGAATACATTCTGATTCCTATCCTTTTTAAAACATACATTACATTTCACATGTCATACTTTCATCCTTCTACCTTTTCCATACACATTCTGTCTGGCTATAATCATTAGCACAGACTTAACAAGAATGGTTCATGAATAAACCGAACTCCTTTACACTTATCAGTTCAATCACAGAACAGTTTATTTCATAGAAACACCAAAGTGTTAACATTGTGGCACAAGACCTCATACATACTACCAGCTTGTACAAATATCACACATTTGCACATACGAAATACTTCCTCATGTTCAACATCTGAGGAAGTTAAGAAATTAGCATTCATAATAGAATATGAATGAAGTCAGGAACTTGGATCAAGTAGAACTTGAGCAAGATTAGAAACGTGCCTTAGCGATGCGTACTGCTTACGCCTTATCGTTTATCACATTTCCTATAAAGCATATAGGAAACACATATCCAATTAGTCAAATACTTAACTTAAGCATTAACTTAACTTCTCTTTACTTCTTATGGTTCACCTTCTTGTTATCTACATCTACACGACCAACTTTACGTTCATTACTTCTATTCTTTCATTACCTTCCCTTACCACGTTTGGTCCATACGACTCGAAACGTTTATCCAAGTTATTACCATTAACTTGGCACTTCAACATTATACGTTATTCTTCATTCTCTTATTATCGTTCATTACGGCTTATTACCAATCACAAGCCTACATTCATTAACGTTTAAGTTATACAATCATTGTATACTTAGAACGTTCACTCAACGCTGATACGATTCATGAGAAACGTTCACGCATCTTGCGTTCACATTACTCGTCTCTTGATTTCATTCAACCTTAACTTAAGGTTTAAATCACTTGTTTTAAGTGTTACATTAAGTGAATTATATGTTCACTATACTTCGTGTGTCATCAACCGACTCTCGTCGATCTTTATCAGACCTCACGTCAAGAGAAACCCTAATCGGTTCGCTAGGTCGCACTCATTTCCACCGGATTCCCGTCATCGAACTCCGAATAAAATTAAGTAGGTTTTAACTTCATTTCTTTACATTCACGCATGCCACACCTTTATTACATAACATGTAACCTTGAGGCGTGCCTCAAACTCGACCACGAACCCTAACTCATATTTTAGGGTTTCGAGTTTTAGAATTTAAATACGTTGTGTCAACGTTTAAATCTTGAAATTGATATTAAACACATTGTTTAAGTAATCTCTCTTCATTAGTATTAATCATATACTTGCCCCATAATTATCATGTAGAAAGTTTGGACATAACATAGCTATGTCAGAATTTTCTGACGTGCTAGTGCTGCGATGTCAGATTTTACCCTTGGAGTGGCGCTGCGGCGCTACCCCTCCAGAGATTTCTCCTAAGAGTGGCGCTGCGGCGCCGAATTAAGCCTATTGGGTGGCGCTGCAGCGCTAGCTCTGCATCTCAGAAAAATTTCTAAGTCTTTGAAAATTCTAAAATTCCCGAGTTTGTAACTTGATCGTTATAACTCAGAATTGGTTCGTTCCAAAGCCAAAAGTTCACAAATAATATGCTCCATCATCCTATCAAGTAGGAATTTTTTTCGAAATTTGTCGATGAGAAAATGACCGTTTAGTCCATTTTCACGCATTCGTCGAACTTTCGCGAACGTTTGACGCTCGATTCTTCGCTTTAACTCCGAATTCGTTCATTCTTGCTCTCGCAAGTCTTGTTTAAATAATTACATGTGTTCCAATCAAAAACCAACATTTCTGAATCATATGGCGACTTTTGACTTTCATTCCGGGAAATTCACTATTTCGACGCTTAACGTCTAATCGCGTAAACTTCCGTCGAATCTTCGTTTCTTGATATTTTTACGTTAAACCAAATGGAATCAATCCATTTGTTGATCATCTATGATTCTCACCATCTAAAACATCTAAGTTTTAATGGCTTTCTTCATTACATTATTCGTATTCTTCGTGTTCTTCGTTCTTAATCAATATTATGATTATGATTTTATGTTTTCTTGCATTCTACCGTTATAAATTTGATAATTCAACCTTATAACATTGGAGAGTCAATATAACTCATCTGAATCGTCCATTAACATCTTCTAACATCTTTTCGTTCATTAACCATTCATTATGGTTTAACTTAACCAATTCAAGGTTTTAACACATTTCTTCCTTAACTCCTTAATCATTTACTTATAATTTTACTTGTTCTTGATTATTAATGGTTTAAGGTCCACTAACATCAATCTTCTCACTTCCTACAATTCATGCTCTATCCATTTTCACTTCTCTATCAATTTAAGAATTGAAAGAAAAGATGAAAAATCAAAGTTAACACTTATACCTTATAAGTGTTCTAGAGCTTGTGACTTTGTGTTCTTGACAAAGCCTTAAGCTAACTTCTCTTTGCTTCTTGGTTGCATGTCCAAGTTCTTCCTCCTTTTCCCTTCTTCTCTCTCTCTAATATTGGTGGGATTTCAAACAAGGAACAAAATGAAGGGCCAAGCCCTCTTATTTATAGGCAAAACAAGACCAAGGGCGTAAGGATCTTTTAAGCCCAACCTCCTCACTATTCCTACCTCCTCACCCTTTCTTTGTGCCCAAGTTTGAGCCCATGTGCAACTTATGTCTCCCCATGTGCTAAACCATGTCCTCCTATGTGCTAGCACATGCCACCATGTGCTCTTCCATGTCGCCCACATGCTAACATGGGTTATGGGTTGCCCCATGGGTTTAAACCATCCGTTTACCCGTTGGTTCGACCCACGGGTTTAAATTCTTAGATTTAATTCAAATTAAATCTATTTACTAAGTATAAAATTCGTATTATACGACGTATTAATTCTTGTATCCTCCTCATATTATACTCGTATAATAACTCATATTATACTCGTATTCATTCCGTATAATAATCATTCATTATTAAACGTAATCAATTTAATAATTGATTTTACTTTTCCTAACGCATAGGATTTTAAGTCCCTAAGTGAAAACATCGCGAGCCATAAATGAAATATTATTACATATTCCATCTCGTCTCAAAATCCTATCATTAAACGTTTCTCGGAATTTCAAAATAAATTCCCGAACAGAAATAGATGAATAGTGATTTTCATCATTTTCTTCCCAAGAAAACATTTCTCAGCTAACTTAACTTTTCACGACATATTACCGTCAAATCTTCTGACAGAATGTCATTCCGACATTCCAATCTCCCGAAAGGCTTAGGGTTAAAACCCTAACCTCAAACCCTAACCCTTAGGTTTCATACATGAATAGTATATATTCGTCTTTTTCTCAAAAATATTTTTATTCCCGAAAATCGTTTATTTTCGTCTTAAAAATTCATCCTCGTTCATTCTAGCTCGTAGCCAGAATCCTCCCCATTTCTAATCATCCTATGTCATAGAATGATTAATATACATATATCACAGAATATAATCAATAAAAATTCATTTTATTAATTATTAATTCTTTAATCTTAATTTTTTGGATAATCCGATTTTTTGGGTTGTCACATTCTTCCCTCCTTATAAAAATTCCGTCCTCGGAATTTCCCAAACCACATCCATACCCGGATGCGTTATCCTTACAACCCTTGAACGAAGAGTTAACCTTAACTCTTCTTATTTATGTTGAAAAATCTCAACATACAATTCAGTTAGGTATTTACCTAGTCATTCCTTCTTATTTTCTCTTCTACATCCTCCCCCCAAGGATCATTATCTTGTTATAGTTGTCCGATGATACATATCCTGACAACTATACTTCTTAAATCTCGGGTTATCACATTCACCCCTTCTTCTAAAAATTTCACCCTCGAAATTGTTGCCATAACCTTTTTCTCAACTTCTCATTACAGAAGTCATCATCCATCGTTCATTTAAGAACATTTCATATGTTGCTTTTTTATTTTTAAAAAAACATCCCGGCACTAAGGCCCCATACTTCTCAGCTTCCCCCATTTAGTAATCTTCACAATCTACACACTAATTATGAAGTTTAAATGAATGACAAGGAATATATAAGATTCCTTTAAAATATTTTGCTGAGGGGTCCTAGAAACCATGAACCATTGAACTTGATTTATCGGTATTTATCGAGAACCAATTCCTTGTCTGTCAGTTTACAATCACAAAGAATGTAAACTACCTTTTTCGGTACATTAGGTGATCGACCTATTGTACAACCCCAAAACGGTGGGTTTGTTCACCTCAGACTTATTTGTCAGATTCTGCACCAAAATAATTTGGCTTGGGAGAACATCTCAAAGAAAGCTTGATTTCTTTTAAACATGATAAACCATTTGTCTAGCCAAATCAATAGCTCAGACCACCAATAAATTGGACTCCAACTTGAAACAGTCGCCTAGTCAATCAGTTGACATCGACTTCTCTTTTTAAATTCTTTCACAATAACTCAAAATGTGTAATGACGTCTTGATACCGTACTGATTCACAGCACGCTGAGGACTTCGTCATTTTCTGACTTTGTCATACTACATATTGTCATACACTTCAAGGTATGTTCAGATGTAATAATAACTCCGTCTTTTCACCACAGGTGCCTTCAATGCACAGAAGATATAAAATTCATTTTGTTGTTTCAAATCAAATTTTGTCTAGCCGAAACAATTAGCTTAGACATATAAAGAATAGTTCTTATAAAATTCATTGGCTTCCAAAAGTTGAAACCCATATTTTTGATCCAAAGACATACACATCTACACGATGTCAATAAATTTCAAAATCTAGCATAGCTAGAAGACGTGGAATTTTTTACTTCCTTCTTCTTCCTTCATTGTCATACTTGCGACAATATTAACCTCTTCTAGCACCTAAGGTGCTATTTATACTGAAAATAACTCATTTCCAGTCTAAACTTCCTATACCTTAGTATAGTTCATCAACTTACCACACTTTATGTGTTTAGGAACTTTCCACAACCATATGTGTTTAAGAACTTATCTTTGCAATATGTAATCCAAGAACAAATCAAGGACTGTCCATATGCTTAGGGCTCAGAAACATAGCATACAACTATGAGTCACAAACTTTTCATAAGTATGAGTTTCAAGAACTCGAACCTAACTTAGTACATTCTACTATCTAATATGCACATGAGAAAGGATTCACTCTCTCGTCATATACACGTCGACAGCGTGACATTACTATTCTAATGATTATCACTGTAATAGACTGAGTGGTTGCTACACCAAAGCACAAACTCTTGCCCATAACAAAAGTTCATATAACTCAACTATCACATAAGTCCTCAATTGAAATTTACCACCCCCTATTATTTCCCATTTCCTTCATACGAATTTTCTTTAACCTGTATTTCATCCTCTACAACCCTACCGAGTTCTTTCCATTGTACCATCTCACAATACCTTTTTATTATAGCAATTAGCTATAACTCATCCATCGTTTAACAGGAAACCTGTTCTTACGATTTAATGAGATCACGTAGTGATCTCTTCCTTAATCGTTTATCTCCACGATTTTCTTACCCTTCTCTTCTTAGGCTATAGTCTTAGGTACTCTTACCAAAGGTTTATAACCTATTAACTCTGATACCAATCTGTGACGCCCCGAAATCTGGCCTATTTTTCACACCCGAATCTCCGTGCATTACGATACTTCCCATTCCATACATACATCATTATATCCTGAAGATACATGATATATTCACACATGCCCAGGTTCTTTTACCTCCAATATGTTCTTTCATTAAAAATAATGGTAATTACATTATTCTTATCACATTACAATCGTGACTTAACTAGTCACCGCATCTACAGAATAGTTTTAACCTAATAATTCTTCAAGTCTCGACTTGATCTTCCCATGTGTTCATCACATGAACAATTCTTCATCTTGTGATGCTAATAGTACTCGCAACCATAACATCTTATCATAGTAGGACATCCATCATCATGATCTTCATCTTGTCCTTTAACATATACTACCGTCGTTCGCTGAAAATGTTTTTATTTCAAGCAAGTGTGAGCATTCAATTGCTCAACAAGTCATAACAGTTGAATATTAATAACTCAAGAATCGAAATTCTTTTAAGTCTTCAATAACCGCACAATGGTTATGAAGTAGCTAGAATAATAGGAATACATTCTGATTCCTATCCTTTTTAAAACATATATCACATTTCACATGTCATACTTTCATCCTTCTACCATTTCCATACACATGCTGTCTGGCTAGAATCATTAGCACAGGCTTAACAAGAATGGTTCATGAATAAACCGAACTCCTTTACACTTAACAGTTCAATCACAGAACAGTTTATTTCATAGAAACACTGAAGTGTTAACATTGTGGCACAAGGCCTCTCACATACTACCAGCTTGTACAAATATCGCACATTTGCACATACAAAATACTTCCTCATGTTCAACATCTGAGGAAGTTAAGAAATTAGCATTTATAACAGATTATGAATGAAGTCAGGAACTTACATCAAGTAGAACTTGAGCAAGATTAGAAACTTGCCTTAGCGATGCGTACTGCTTACTCGTTATCGTTCATCACATTACTTATAAAGCATATAGGAAACACATATCCAATTAGTCAAATACTTGACTTAAGCATTAACTTAACATCTCTTTACTTCTTCTGGTTCACGTTCTTGTTATCTACATCTACACGACCAACATTACGTTTATTACTTCTATTCTTTCATTACCTTCCCTTACCACGTCCGGTCCATACGACTCGGAACATTTATCCAAGTTATTACCATTAACTTGGCTCTTCAACATTATACGTTATTCTTAATTCTCTTATTATCGTTCATTACGACTTATTACCAATCACAAGCCAACATTCATTAACGTTTAAGTTATACAACTAATGTATACTTAGAACGTTCACTCAACGCCGATACGATTCACGAGAAACGTTCACGCGTCCTGCGTTCACATTACTCATCCCTTGATTTCATTCAACATTAAATTAAGGTTTAAATCATTTGTTTTAAGTGTTACATTAAGTGAATTATATGTTCACTATACTTCGTGTGTCATCAACCGACTCTCGTTGATCGTTGTCAGACCTCACGTCAAGCAAAACCTATTCGGTTCGCTAGGTCGCACGCATTTCCACCGGATTCCCATCATCGAACTCTGAATAGAATTAAGTAGGTTTTAACTTCATTTCTTTACATTCACGCTTGCCACACCTCTAATACATAATATGTAACCTTTAGGCGTGCCTCAAACTCGACCACGAACCCCAGCTCATATTTTAGGGTTTTGAGTTTTAGAATTTAAATACGCTTTATCAATGTTTAATTCTTGAAATTGATATTAAACACATTGTTTAAGTGATCTCTCTTCATTAGTATTAATCATATACTTGCCCCATAATTATCATGTAGAAAGTTGGGACATAACATAGCTATGTTAGAATTTTCTGACGTGCTGGCGCTTGCGGCGCCAGATTTTATGCTTGGAGTGGCGCTGCGGCGCTACCCCTCCAGAGATTTCTCCTAGGAGTGGAGCTGTAGCACCGGATTAAGCCTATTGGGTGGCGCTGCGGCGCTAGCTCTGCATCTTAGAAAAATTTCTAAGTCTTTGAAAAGTCTGAAATTTCCGAGTCCGTAACTTGATCGTTATAACTCGAAATTGGTTCGTTCCAAAGCCAAAAGTTCACAAATGACATGCTACATCATCATATCAAGCCAGAATTTCATTCAGAATTCTTCGATGAGAAATTGACCATTTAGTCCATTTTCACGCGTTCGTCGAACGTTCGCGAATGTTCGACGCTCGATTCTTCGCTTTAACTCCGAATTCGTTTGTTCTTGCTCTCGCAAGTCTTTTTACATACTTACACGTGTTGCAATTGAAAACCAATGTTTCTGAATCACACGGCGACTTTTGACTTTCATTCCGGGAAATTCACGATTTCGACGCTTAACGTCTAATTGCGTAAACTTCCGTCGAATCTTCGTTTCTTGATATTTTTACGTCAAACCAAATGGACTCAATCCATTGGTTGATCATCTATGATTCTCACCATCTAAAACATCTAAATTTTAATGGCTTTCATCATTATGTTCTTCGTGTTCTTCATTCTTAATCAATATTATGTTTATGATTTTACGTTTTCTTGCATTCTACCGTTATAAGTTTGATAATTCAACTTTATAACATTGGAGAGTCAATATAACTCATCTGAATCGTCCATTAACATCTTCTAACATCTTTTTGTTCATTAACCATTCATTATGGTTTAACTTAACAAATTCAAGGTTTTAACACATTTATTCCTTAACACCTTAATCATTTACTTATGATTTTACTTGTTCGTGATTATTAATGGTTTAAAGTCTACTAACATCAATCTTCTCACTTCCTACAATTCATGCTCTATCCATTTTCACTTCTCTATCAATCTAAGAATTGAAAGAAAAGATGAAAAATCAAAGTTAACACTTATACCTTATAAGTGTTCTAGAGCTTGTAACTTTGTGTTCTTGACAAAGCCTTAAGCTAACTTCTCTTTGCTTTTTGGTTGCATGTCCAAGTTCTTCCTCCTTTTCCTTTCTTCTCTCTCTCATTAATATTGGTGGGATTTCAAACAAGGAACAAAATGAAGGGCCAAGCTTTCTTATTTATAGGCAAAACAAGACCAAGGGTTTAACGGTCTTTTAGGCCCAACCTCCTCACCCTTTCTTTATGCCCAAGTTTGAGCCCATGTGCAACCTATATCTCCCTATGTGCTAGACCATGTCCTCCCATGTGCTAGCACATGCTAGCACATGCCACCATGTGCTCTCTCATGTCCCCCACATGCTAACATGGGTCATGGGTTGCCCCATGGGTTTAAATCACCCGTTTACCTGCCGGTTCGACCCACGGGTTTAAATTCTTAGATTTAATTCAAATTAAATCTATTTACTTCGTATAAAATTCGTATTATACAACTGTATTAATTCTCGTATCCTCCACGTATTATACTCGTATAATAACTCGTATTATAATCGTATTCATTCCGTATAATAATCATTCATTATTATACGTAATCAATTTAATCATTGATTTTACTTTTTCTAATGCATAGGATTTTAAGTCCCTATGCGAAAACTTCGTGAGCCATAAATGAAATATTATTACATATTCCATCTCGTCTCAAAATCCTATCATTACGCGTTTCTCGGAATTTCAAAATAAATTCTCGAACAGAAACAGATGAATAGTGATTTTCGTCATTTTCTTCCCGAGAAAACTTTTCTTGGCTAACTTAACTTTTCACGACATATTACCTGTCAAATCTTCTGACAGAACGTCATTCCGACATTCCAATCTCCTGAAAAGGCTTAGGGTTAAAACCCTAATCTCAAACCCTAACCCTTAGGTTTCATACATGAATAGTACCTATTTTGTCTTTTTCTCAAAAAAAATTTTATTCCCGAAAATCTTTTATTTTCGTCTTAAAAATTCATCCTCGTTCATTCTAGCTCGTAGCCAGAATCCTCCCCATTTCTAATCATCCAATGTCATAGAATGATTAATAGATATATATCACAGAATATAATCAATAAAAATTCATTTTATTAATTATTAATTCTTTAATCATAATTTTTTGGACAATCCGATTTTTCGGATTGTCAAAGGAAAAATCTGGTCGCGAACTGTGCAGAGAAAAAGCCAATTTGGCTTATTTTCTAGCATCAAATTCTGATTTTAACTAACACAATGCATATAAAACTTTGTAAAAATAAAATTTTAAGTTTCTAACATGTTTTAATATATATAAACATCATAACACATAATCAAACACCCTTAATTTTACGATTTTGAAGAATACACCATTGTTAAGCGTTCTTGAAGAAAATTAACACTATGACTCTTTTTTAAACCAAACCACATAATTCAAAGCATGTTAATTTTGTTTCTTAACATATTATCATAATCTAAACTTAATTCTCATAATCATAGAATAATCAAACACAAATTTTGATATTTAAGAACCCATCATTTCAAAATAGTTCACTGTAAATTGCTATATACATGATTTCTTCATGCTCATCATATTTACATGAATTGAACTACATAAACTATCATATAACTTATATATATATATATATATAGTTTATATATATATAATCTAACACATATTGATCATCAGTTTATAGTTTATCACGAAACCAATTTATAGAGAAGTAAAAACAATGAAGAACATGAAAGAACAAAACTTAAACTAAAATATACCTTTGCTACTAGAGAAAGAAGATGAATATGGTGATGATGATGTTTTGGATTCTTGCTTTTGATTTCTCATAGCTTCTTCCTCTTTCTTTCTTCTACCCTCTGTTCTTCTATTCTAACTGATATTTCTAATGTAGTATGGAATATAACATATAACTGATAATATACGTATAATTACATATAATATATAATTACAAATATTAAAACCTTATTAATATTATATCAGTTACAAGTTTATTTGAAAATCAAAAGTCTTAAGGCTTGTTTGGCAAAACTCTTAAATTTAAAAAATAGATTTTTAGGACTAAGGCCTTGTTTGGTAAAACAGGATTAAAACATATTTTTAATTTATTTTAATAACTCATTTAACACATAGTTTATAATGTCACACTTTATCTAATTAAATCTTACTATCCCAACTTAATTAAATTAAAGCTAACATCAATTAACTAAGTAAAATTGCCACATAATACTAAATTGCTACACAATTGTAATTCACTTATTAGTCATAATTCATGTAACAAACTAGTAAATTTTTATTAACAAATTCCACATAATATTCATCTAATTTAGTTATTATCAATTAAATTAGAACTATACCACACAATTACTTGCACATCAATTTAATTAATCATATTTCACTTAATTAAATTACTCCATAACATAATCACATAAATTATTTATTTAACTCAGTAAATAAATTAATTAAAATATTTATTTAATTCAATAAATATTTAAATATAAAATACAAAATTCTCTTTTGTTACAATATTCCCTCCTTAAAAGAACTCATTCGTTACATTCTTCCCCCTTAAAAAGATTATGTCCCTAGAATCGTTATACAAGAAATTATACAAATAATTGGAGATAAATTTTCATCATTACATCTTCGAGTTCCCACGTAGCTTCAGCAGCACTGTGGTTCCTCTAGATTATCTTTATAGAAGGTATCACTTTATTTCTAAGTACTTGTTCTTTTCTGTCAACTATTTTGTGAGAACCCGAATTTTCAGATATTATTAAATAAGGATTTAATAAATAAAATTCTTAAACTGTGAGATGGGTTCGAATAATATATATATGTGATATGAGGTATGTGGTATTATATTACATAGGGTAATATGGACTATGTAATATGTGTTTTTGTGATTTATAAATATATTATTAATATATATTTGTTACTTATCGTAGAGACGATCCAGTTGAGATAAAGGAGGTGGATAAATTTCTATCGATATTAAATAATTTATAGAATTATTTTATAGTAAGTTGGTGACATTAAATATCCTTAATGTATAATCACCATATTCTTGTGTATGTATTAATAACTAGTATGTTTATAATATAGGTTATTAATAGCACTTAAGCTATCCGTGAATAGGTTTGGATAGTGAAGCATGAGTTAGTTAAGGAATTAACTAATAAGAATAAATATTAGTTAATATAAGTTGTGAGTTATATTATGAAATAATATAATGAGAGTATTGAATCTTAATTAACTATGATGATATAGTACAATGTTTAATTTACTTAAGTAAAGGAGTGAATTAATATGTGTGTTGAATATGTAATTATAGTTGATACTTTTTATATATTACTTAGAGTGGTAATATGTGAGAAAGTCTAATGTGCGAATAACGTTAAATATATATACGTTATTAAAGGGAGATGGAAAGCATTATATCTTTAAATGAATATTTGAAGAAATTGTTTTGGGAACAATTTATAGAAAAGAAAGAGATATGATTTTTCTAATAAAGGATATTAAAATAGTTCATAATGTTGAATTATTTTAATAAAGGAGGAAATGTTATTTTTGAATAATAATATTACCTTATATGTTTTTGTATGAGGTATGATTAATTAATATGGTAAATATATTAAAACGTATTTGCTATATGTAATTAAATTGATGGAAACGATTTATTATAATAGAAAATAAACTTATTATCTATTTTCTATATATAATGTATGTACATGTGTCATACATATAGTTATTTGATATTATATTAAAAATAATATCATGAGACAATAAGTAAATTATTTTCTAATAACGAATGTGCTTATTTGGAAAAAACATAATATTTTATGATATGGCTAAATACATAATTTTAAATGTATTTTCAAGGGAGTTTAATTAATGAAAGGAAACTAAGTTATTTTAATATATTAAATAACTTAAGTTGTTATTTGATCGTTAATATTATTATTGGAATAATTAATAGAGTATATATTAATTATTATAAGCGTAAAGGTTATACTTATTATAAGTATAATTAATTGAAGTAATTTAACATTTTAATAGCTTGAGTTATTATATTTCCGTAAAGGTTATATATAATATTTGAATATTCGATTTATAAAATATTTATATGTGGACCTTGGATTCAATAGTTCTAATTTAATTGAACATGTTATAAGTAGTAATGTGGTGAGAAATGAGTAAGTGATGAGAATAATGATAAGCTTAAGATTGAGCTTGTGAGAGATGCCTTGTGTGGCACAATAATAGATTCAGTAATGAATTGACTAATTTAATGATGGAGGAATTATTAATTAAACAATTAATCTAAATTAATTGTTAATTGTTATTATGATAGTATGTTAAATTATTATGGCTAGTGATAGTATAATAATAAGGACATCGATTATAAGTATAATCGGATTTGTGATGAGATAAATTGTCTTCTAATATTAATTATTGTTATGAACAATATACTATTATCAAATAATTATTTGATAATATGATGATTAATGAGTAAATGATTTATAAATATAAAAAGATTTATATTTATTTAACGTGATAATAAATCATATAAAGTGTTAATCAATTAGCGTGGGAATTATAATTCCATGGATTAATGAGAAATGGATTAATTAATATCATTATTAATTAATTGATAAGATAAGTAATTTATTAATTTCTATGTGCAACCATGCGATATTAAAGTATAACGTATGATAGTTAACTATATGTTATGCGAAGTATAAAGTGCAATGCGACTATGCTATATATGAATATAAACTATATAGTAAAGTTATTGAGTTGTAATAGGTACATGAAATGTGGGTTTGACAATGTGTATATTAAGTATACAATAAAATAATATATCATGAATATATAGTAAACAATTATTGAATTTACTAATAGAGGAGACAATACACTGTGATGGTACCCGATAGAATTATATCCGGTAGAATGAAAATGTACATGGATTATATGTGGTATATATGTACCCCTACTTGATACATTGTAATTAGGAATTACACTTGTAATTCATTTATAACCAAAGTTAAATGAAATGAAATGAGTATATATATTATATAACCTAAGTGTTTATATATATTTGCAAGTTGCTATTGCTGAGTTCTTCCTTGTCCCCAGTTGAGTGCACATTGCACTCTTCACGTGAACACACAAGCACCTATGCTACTCTACTTCTTCTCAATTTCCTCACAATGGTAGCTAATGAGTGGATGGGGAATGGCTTTCATGATTAATTTCAACTACTCCAACTACTCCCTATGAACCAATGTGTTCTTCTCATTTCTGTTGGTTTGATTTGGTGGAAAATGACATTATCTGTGTAATCAATCCTCTATAAATATAGCTCTCCCCTTCATGTTTTCATTTGCTGAGAAATCTTAATAAGTATATGATATAGAGGTAGTTCATTGTATTGGCAAGGAGTCAGTGAATTGAAGGAATTGGATATAGCAGTGGTATAACTCCCTACCTATGTTCTTTAATTTATAAATTCTTTATTCTTGAAGTAAGCATGTATTGACTGATAATTTGTTTGATAAATGCTTGTTGAGTCTTATATAAGTTGCTATGCATGTTAGCTCTATAATGTAGCATGTCTAGAAAGGAATTCGTATGAAATTTGTGAATGGGATTACAGTACTGCCGATGCAGTCTGCTCTGTTTCTGGCCGACCAACGGCGCAGCTGCGCCAGTTTTGTACTGGCCAGCAGCGCAGCTGCGCCGGTACCAGACTTGGGTTGGGCAAGGCCCTGCGCAGCTGCGCCAGTTTTGAACTGGGGCTCTGCGTAGCTGCGCCGGTTCCTGATCCCAGTTTCTGCAGATTTTGTTCCTGCTTGATGTCTGCTAGGTGATAGATATTGAAAGAAATTAGGACAAGCATGCTGGTATGATTAATACATATATATGGACTTGTTAAACTAGTATGTGCATATTATATTCGGATCGCTTACATGAACGATGAAGTTATAGTTTTGAAAATAAACTTAAGGTTTTATAAACGAATTTTATATAAGTCATGTTTATATTCTGATTTTGTGAACCCGATAGTATGGTTTATATTGACATGAAATACATGTTTAAGGTGTTAATCACACTACCATACATTATTGATAGAAAAGACTTGTAGTTTGAAATTAGACTTAAAGTTTTATAAACGAACCTTGACATATACATATGATGTGTATGTTCTGATTTTTAAGGATGATTGTATGACCTAGTTATGCATGGAAATAGGTATGTCATGTGGTTTCAAACCCCTTTGAATACCATGAACCTCTTGGTCACTTTAGTGTGCGGTTCTAGAGAAAACTTGAAGCCTTGAAATTAAACTTAAAGGAACTTGTGTACTTAAAGTTCATAATATGATAACATACGTACATGGCATGAGTAGATATAAAATGATTCAAAGTAGCCTTGCATGATTAGTTAAGCATGACATTGATTTTTGGAGAATAAAACTTATGGAGTTTTGAAAGTAGAATGGTTGAACATAGAGTTACTGGCATTCTAACTTTATGAACATGCATGATAGGACTTATATGCCTCTAGTCGTGATTGGTATGTGCACCCCGCTAGTTAACCGTGATATGCACTGTGCGAGCATGTTTTGAAAATGTACTACACTAACTATAGGTAAATAGATTAGTTGTAGGCGGACATGTGTATATGAAAGATGATATTAATTGAGTATAGTTAAGGTATACCTATGCGTACCTAGCTATACTAAACGTATGATAAGAAAGTGAAACGAAGGTTCTAAGAACCAAGCTAGACAACAATGTAATACTATTATTATATTGAGAATGTATGGAAGTGTATAACTGATGGGTGTGATCTCTATGATTAATATAACTGTGTAGGATTACACAAAGTGCAGAGATTCTTAAGCAGTTAAGTCGTAGTTGTTAAACTACGAATCAGGCAAGTCTTTCAGTTCCTATTTGATATATGAATTCAATAACTGTTAGTTGAATTATATTATGCTGTGATAATGTGAACTTATATATGAACTGTATATGAGATATAAATGAGATTGAAAGTTGATCTTTGATGATATACTTGTTATGTGAAAAGTAACATGCGTAGTAAATATAAACTGTTTATAAATGCATGAACTGAGTATGATGTTATATGCTATGTGATGCATGAGGACTGTTAGAATTGCTGAGCTGTCGAGCTCACTCTTGCAAATAACCACTTTTGCAGGTTAAGGACTTACGATAAAGACTTCGTGCTTCTTGATTGATAAAGATAGATAGTATCGAATTGAAGAGTACTATTTAGATTATTGCTTGAACCCTGTTTAGGTTCTAGGAGTTGTACTTGATAGTTGTTTACACTGTTTAATACTTGTTGTATTGTAAGAATGTATTAATTAATACATAGAGGATATCGAGTTGAGTTATAAATGTTTATACGATAACTCAGATAAGAAGGAATCATATTATATAGTTGATTCAAGATTTGTAATCGGTATCAAAGTTATGGAATCAATAAAAGAATTTATTCAAAGGATATTGAAACGTTTAAATTATTCCGCATTTTAGTAACATCAAATATGATGTAAAGATGAGATCTTGGATATAAATAGAATTTATATTCTAAATTGTAATAAAGCAAGTTGTATTCTTTAGTAATAAATAAAAGATATAATAATTTGGCGATAATAGTATCGTGACTGCACCAAATCCGAGGTTTCGAAGGAACGTGGATTTGGGGGCGTCACAGGTTGGTATCAAAGCTGTAGGTTATAAACCTTAGGTAAGTGTACCTTAGACTATAACCTGAGAGAGTGAAAGATAAAGATTAAAATATATCTAAGTGAAGATTCAAAGAAGAATCTCGAAGTATCTAGAGAATGAGAATCAGGAGTTTCCTAACTCCGGTAATAAAAATGCTAAGATGATGTCTATAAGATGTATATGACAAAGATAATGAGAATAAACTCAGATGGAGTTTGGTTGATAATAGGGAAAGAACCCTAAGGTATAGTGATGATCACGACGTGATCAGATTGAACTGTGAAATGATAGATAGTCTGTAATGACTAAGTATGTATAGCTTGATGCTATAAGAGAATGTACTATGATATAGTACGAGATGAACTCATGAGGAGTTGTATGTGGTGAAACATAGAAAGCTCGTAATGAGCAAGTGATAGAGTAAGATATAGTTAAGTGTTGGAATTCCATTGAGGACTCATGTGATGGCTTAGTTGTACAAACTTTTGTATGGGCAGAAGTTTTGTGCTTGCACTGAGTGCGTCACATTGATAATCGTTGGAATGTTAGTGTCGCGGTATCATTATACATATGGCGGAAAGGTGATTCTTTTCTCATATTTATTTTGATAGATAGAGATTTCTAATATATAATTAGATAATATTAAGATTAGGAGCGAGTTCTTAAGACTTATGCCTATGACGAGTTCGTAACTCATAATCGTATGATGGGACCCCTCAGCGAATGGACGATTTTGGTCTGACTAGGATAAGTTCCTACACCCATATGATTGTGGTAAGTTCCTGAACTTCCATGGTGTGGTAAGTTGGTGAACTGTACTGAGAATAGATATATTATATAAGAGTTTTGGAATAGTGAGCATTGATGGTGGTAAGAGATTGAAGCGATGGAGAAATTGGATTTTCCTAAATCCTCTAGCTACGCTAGATTTTCAATATTTATTGACTTCGTGCTAGTGTTTGCACTTCGGTTTTCTTGAGAAAACATTGGGTCAGATAACTGAACTAATGAGTTTTAAAAACAACACCGTTATTCGTATGTCTACGCTATTTGTTTCGGCTAAGACAAAAATGATTTGACAATCTTTCAAAATATATTTTAACCATGTGCATCATTTGATATGATGTAGAATGGTAAACGATGGAGTCATCAATGCAATCGAACCTAGTGTTGGTTGTGATCGAAAGATCGTCAGCCCACTATGGTATGTTGTAATATGACAAAGCCATAAAATGGCGGAATCCTCAACGTACTACTAATCTAGTATGGTATCATGACGTCATAAAAGAATTTTTGGTTTTCTTGTAAATTATAAAGAAGGCCAATTAAGTTGACTAAATTATTTCGATTGATGTCCGAATTGTTGATGAGAGTCTAAGCTATTTGATTCGGCTAGGCGACTGTTGGAAAGGGATTATAGAATTCAAGTATTCTTGTGTGTGTATGCCAAACCAGATTGCTCTGGTGCGGATTTAGATGTTGAAAAGCTGAGGTGAACAACCCTATAAAGGGGACATGTTTTCGGGGACAATGGTTCCGAACGTAACGCATATAGTCGTTACAAAACACTACGTTGCGGCCCAACATAGTGGTACAATAGGTTGGCCACCTAGAGTACGCGTGGAGGGTGTTTTCAGTCTTTGTGATTGATAAACACTCTGGTTTGCGGTGTGAAGAATTGTGTTGAAGCATTAGTAAACCTGTGGAAAAGTTCACGGTCTTGTGACCCCTCAGCATAAATTGGAATCTGAGTTATTCATACTACTTCCCGATTATTGAAAAATCGTGGAAGATTCTTATTCTTCTAAAGGATGAATGTAGTAAGTAGATGCTCCTTAGAAAGGAGAAAGTGGTAGAATGAGATTGAGAAAGTTATAGTAATAAAACTTCTGAAAAGAGAATGAATAAAATTATTCAAGAGAATATGTAATATTCGGAATAGCACCGAGTAGAGGAAGTTTCGGTGATTCCGAGGACGGAATCCTTATAAGGGGGAGAGGATGTGAGAACCCGAATTTTCAGATATTATTAAATAAGGATTTAATAAATAAAATTCTTAAACTGTGAGATGGGTTCGAATAATATATATATGTGATATGAGGTATGTGGTATTATATTACATAGGGTAATATGGACTATGTAATATGTGTTTTTGTGATTTATAAATATATTATTAATATATATTTGTTACTTATCGTAGAGACGATCCAGTTGAGATAAAGGAGGTGGATAAATTCCTATCGATATTAAATAATTTATAGAATTATTTTATAGTAAGTTGGTGACATTAAATATCCTTAATGTATAATCACCATATTCTTGTGTATGTATTAATAACTAGTATGTTTATAATATAGGTTATTAATAGCACTTAAGCTATCCGTGAATAGGTTTGGATAGTGAAGCATGAGTTAGTTAAGGAATTAACTAATAAGAATAAATAATAGTTAATATAAGTTGTGAGTTATATTATGGAATAATATAATGAGAGTATTGAATCTTAATTAACTATGATGATATAGTACAATGTTTAATTTACTTAAGTAAAGGAGTGAATTAATGTGTGTGTTGAATATGTAATTATAGTTGATACTTTTTATATATTACTTAGAGTGGTAATATGTGAGAAAGTCTAATGTGCGAATAACGTTAAATATATATACGTTATTAAAGGGAGATGGAAATCATTATATCTTTAAATGAATATTTGAAGAAATTGTTTTGGGAACAATTTATAGAAAAGAAAGAGATATGATTTTTCTAATAAAGGATATTAAAATAGTTCATAATGTTGAATTATTTTAATAAAGGAGGAAATGTTATTTTTGAATAATAATATTACCTTATATGTTTTTGTATGAGGCATGATTAATTAATATGGTAAATATATTAAAACGTATTTGCTATATGTAATTAAATTGATGGAAACGATTTATTATAATAGAAAATAAACTTATTATCTATTTTCTATATATAATGTATGTACATGTGTCATACATATAGTTATTTGATATTATATTAAAAATAATATCATGAGACAATAAGTAAATTATTTTCTAATAACGAATGTGCTTATTTGGAAAAAACATAATATTTTATGATATGGCTAAATACATAATTTTAAATGTATTTTCAAGGGAGTTTAATTAATGAAAGGAAACTAAGTTATTTTAATATATTAAATAACTTAAGTTATTATTTGATCGTTAATATTATTATTGGAATAATTAATAGAGTATATATTAATTATTATAAGCGTAAAGGTTATACTTATTATAAGTATAATTAATTGAAGTAATTTAACATTTTAATAGCTTGAGTTATTATATTTCCGTAAAGGTTATATATAATATTTGAATATTCGATTTATAAAATATTTATATGTGGACCTTGGATTCAATAGTTCTAATTTAATTGAACAGGTTATAAGTAGTAATGTGGTGAGAAATGAGTAAGTGATGAGAATAATGATAAGCTTAAGATTGAGCTTGTGAGAGATGCCTTGTGTGGCACAATAATAGATTCAGTAATGAATTGACTAATTTAATGATGGGGGAATTATTAATTAAACAATTAATCTAAATTAATTGTTAATTGTTATTATGATAGTATGTTAAATTATTATGGCTAGTGATAGTATAATAATAAGGACATCGATTATAAGTATAATCGGATTTGTGATGAGATAAATTGTCTTCTAATATTAATTATTGTTATGAACAATATACTATTATCAAGTAATTATTTGATAATATGATGATTAATGAGTAAATGATTTATAAATATAAAAAGATTTATATTTATTTAACGTGATAATAAATCATATAAAGTGTTAATCAATTAGCGTGGGAATTATAATTCCATGGATTAATGAGAAATGGATTAATTAATATCATTATTAATTAATTGATAAGATAAGTAATTTATTAATTTCTATGTGCAACCATGCGATATTAAAGTATAACGTATGATAGTTAACTATATGTTATGCGAAGTATAAAGTGCAATGCGACTATGCTATATATGAATATAAACTATATAGTAAAGTTATTGAGTTGTAATAGGTACATGAAATGTGGGTTTGACAATGTGTATATTAAGTATACAATAAAATAATATATCATGAATATATAGTAAACAATTATTGAATTTACTAATAGAGGAGACAATACACTGTGATGGTACCCGATAGAATTATATCCGGTAGAATGAAAATGTAGATGGATTATATGTGGTATATATGTACCCCTACTTGAGACATTGTAATTAGGAATTACACTTGTAATTCATTTATAACCAAAGTTAAATGAAATGAAATGAGTATATATATTATATAACCTAAGTGTTTATATATATTTGCAAGTTGCTATTGCTGAGTTCTTCCTTGTCCCCAGTTGAGTGCACATTGCACTCTTCACGTGAACACACAAGCACCTATGCTACTCTACTTCTTCTCAATTTCCTCACAATGGTAGCTAATGAGTGGATGGGGAATGGCTTTCATGATTAATTTCAACTACTCCAACTACTCCCTATGAACCAATGTGTTCTTCTCATTTCTGTTGGTTTGATTTGGTGGAAAATGACATTATCTGTGTAATCAATCCTCTATAAATATAGCTCTCCCCTTCATGTTTTCATTTGCTGAGAAATCTTAATAAGTATATGATATAGAGGTAGTTCATTGTATTGGCAAGGAGTCAGTGAATTGAAGGAATTGGATATAGCAGTGGTATAACTCCCTACCTATGTTCTTTAATTTATAAATTCTTTATTCTTGAAGTAAGCATGTATTGACTGATAATTTGTTTGATAAATGCTTGTTGAGTCTTATATAAGTTGCTATGCATGTTAGCTCTATAATGTAGCATGTCTAGAAAGGAATTCGTATGAAATTTGTGAATGGGATTACAGTACTGCCGATGCAGTCTGCTCTGTTTCTGGCCGACCAACGGCGCAGCTGCGCCAGTTTTGTACTGGCCAGCAGCGCAGCTGCGCCGGTACCAGACTTGGGTTGGGCAAGGCCCTGCGCAGCTGCGCCAGTTTTGAACTGGGGCTCTGCGTAGCTGCGCCGGTTCCTGATCCCAGTTTCTGCAGATTTTGTTCCTGCTTGATGTCTGCTAGGTGATAGATATTGAAAGAAATTAGGACAAGCATGCTGGTATGATTAATACATATATATGGACTTGTTAAACTAGTATGTGCATATTATATTCGGATCGCTTACATGAACGATGAAGTTATAGTTTTGAAAATAAACTTAAGGTTTTATAAACGAATTTATATAAGTCATGTTTATATTCTGATTTTGTGAACCCGATAGTATGGTTTATATTGACATGAAATACATGTTTAAGGTGTTAATCACACTACCATACATTATTGATAGAAAAGACTTGTAGTTTGAAATTAGACTTAAAGTTTTATAAACGAACCTTGACATATACATATGATGTGTATGTTCTGATTTTTAAGGATGATTGTATGACCTAGTTATGCATGGAAATAGGTATGTCATGTGGTTTCAAACCCCTTTGAATACCATGAACCTCTTGGTCACTTTAGTGTGCGGTTCTAGAGAAAACTTGAAGCCTTGAAATTAAACTTAAAGGAACTTGTGTACTTAAAGTTCTAATATGATAACATACGTACATGGCATGAGTAGATATAAAATGATTCAAAGTAGCCTTGCATGATTAGTTAAGCATGACATTGATTTTTGGAGAATAAAACTTATGGAGTTTTGAAAGTAGAATGGTTGAACATAGAGTTACTGGCATTCTAACTTTATGAACATGCATGATAGGACTTATATGCCTCTAGTCGTGATTGGTATGTGCACCCCGCTAGTTAACCGTGATATGCACTGTGCGAGCATGTTTTGAAAATGTACTACACTAACTATAGGTAAATAGATTAGTTGTAGGCGGACATGTGTATATGAAAGATGATATTAATTGAGTATAGTTAAGGTATACCTATGCGTACCTAGCTATACTAAACGTATGATAAGAAAGTGAAACGAAGGTTCTAAGAACCAAGCTAGACAACAATGTAATACTAATTATTATATTGAGAATGTATGGAAGTGTATAACTGATGGGTGTGATCTCTATGATTAATATAACTGTGTAGGATTACACAAAGTGCAGAGATTCTTAAGCAGTTAAGTCGTAGTTGTTAAACTACGAATCAGGCAAGTCTTTCAGTTCCTATTTGATATATGAATTCAATAACTGTTAGTTGAATTATATTATGCTGTGATAATGTGAACTTATATATGAACTGTATATGAGATATAAATGAGATTGAAAGTTGATCTTTGATGATATACTTGTTATGTGAAAAGTAACATGCGTAGTAAATATAAACTGTTTATAAATGCATGAACTGAGTATGATGTTATATGCTATGTGATGCATGAGGACTGTTAGAATTGCTGAGCTGTCGAGCTCACTCTTGCAAATAACCACTTTTGCAGGTTAAGGACTTACGATAAAGACTTCGTGCTTCTTGATTGATAAAGATAGATAGTATCGAATTGAAGAGTACTATTTAGATTATTGCTTGAACCCTGTTTAGGTTCTAGGAGTTGTACTTGATAGTTGTTTACACTGTTTAATACTTGTTGTATTGTAAGAATGTATTAATTAATACATAGAGGATATCGAGTTGAGTTATAAATGTTTATACGATAACTCAGATAAGAAGGAATCATATTATATAGTTGATTCAAGATTTGTAATCGGTATCAAAGTTATGGAATCAATAAAAGAATTTATTCAAAGGATATTGAAACGTTTAAATTATTCCGCATTTTAGTAACATCAAATATGATGTAAAGATGAGATCTTGGATATAAATAGAATTTATATTCTAAATTGTAATAAAGCAAGTTGTATTCTTTAGTAATAAATAAAAGATATAATAATTTGGCGATAATAGTATCGTGACTGCACCAAATCCGAGGTTTCGAAGGAACGTGGATTTGGGGGCGTCACAGGTTGGTATCAAAGCTGTAGGTTATAAACCTTAGGTAAGTGTACCTTAGACTATAACCTGAGAGAGTGAAAGATAAAGATTAAAATATATCTAAGTGAAGATTCAAAGAAGAATCTCGAAGTATCTAGAGAATGAGAATCAGGAGTTTCCTAACTCCGGTAATAAAAATGCTAAGATGATGTCTATAAGATGTATATGACAAAGATAATGAGAATAAACTCAGATGGAGTTTGGTTGATAATAGGGAAAGAACCCTAAGGTATAGTGATGATCACGACGTGATCAGATTGAACTGTGAAATGATAGATAGTCTGTAATGACTAAGTATGTATAGCTTGATGCTATAAGAGAATGTACTATGATATAGTACGAGATGAACTCATGAGGAGTTGTATGTGGTGAAACATAGAAAGCTCGTAATGAGCAAGTGATAGAGTAAGATATAGTTAAGTGTTGGAATTCCATTGAGGACTCATGTGATGGCTTAGTTGTACAAACTTTTGTATGGGCAGAAGTTTTGTGCTTGCACTGAGTGCGTCACATTGATAATCGTTGGAATGTTAGTGTCGCGGTATCATTATACATATGGCGGAAAGGTGATTCTTTTCTCATATTTATTTTGATAGATAGAGATTTCTAATATATAATTAGATAATATTAAGATTAGGAGCGAGTTCTTAAGACTTATGCCTATGACGAGTTCGTAACTCATAATCGTATGATGGGACCCCTCAGCGAATGGACGATTTTGGTCTGACTAGGATAAGTTCCTACACCCATATGATTGTGGTAAGTTCCTGAACTTCCATGGTGTGGTAAGTTGGTGAACTGTACTGAGAATAGATATATTATATAAGAGTTTTGGAATAGTGAGCATTGATGGTGGTAAGAGATTGAAGCGATGGAGAAATTGGATTTTCCTAAATCCTCTAGCTACGCTAGATTTTCAATATTTATTGACTTCGTGCTAGTGTTTGCACTTCGGTTTTCTTGAGAAAACATTGGGTCAGATAACTGAACTAATGAGTTTTAAAAACAACACCGTTATTCGTATGTCTACGCTATTTGTTTCGGCTAAGACAAAAATGATTTGACAATCTTTCAAAATATATTTTAACCATGTGCATCATTTGATATGATGTAGAATGGTAAACGATGGAGTCATCAATGCAATCGAACCTAGTGTTGGTTGTGATCGAAAGATCGTCAGCCCACTATGGTATGTTGTAATATGACAAAGCCATAAAATGGCGGAATCCTCAACGTACTACTAATCTAGTATGGTATCATGACGTCATAAAAGAATTTTTGGTTTTCTTGTAAATTATAAAGAAGGTCAATTAAGTTGACTAAATTATTTCGATTGATGTCCGAATTGTTGATGAGAGTCTAAGCTATTTGATTCGGCTAGGCGACTGTTGGAAAGGGATTATAGAATTCAAGTATTCTTGTGTATGTATGCCAAACCAGATTGCTCTGGTAGCGGATTTAGATGTTGAAAAGCTGAGGTGAACAACCCTATAAAGGGGACATGTTTTCGGGGACAATGGTTCCGAACGTAACGCATATAGTCGTTACAAAACACTACGTTGCGGCCCAACATAGTGGTACAATAGGTTGGCCACCTAGAGTACGCGTGGAGGGTGTTTTCAGTCTTTGTGATTGATAAACACTCTGGTTTGCGGTGTGAAGAATTGTGTTGAAGCATTAGTAAACCTGTGGAAAAGTTCACGGTCTTGTGACCCCTCAGCATAAATTGGAATCTGAGTTATTCATACTACTTCCCGATTATTGAAAAATCGTGGAAGATTCTTATTCTTCTAAAGGATGAATGTAGTAAGTAGATGCTCCTTAGAAAGGAGAAAGTGGTAGAATGAGATTGAGAAAGTTATAGTAATAAAACTTCTGAAAAGAGAATGAATAAAATTATTCAAGAGAATATGTAATATTCGGAATAGCACCGAGTAGAGGAAGTTTCGGTGATTCCGAGGACGGAATCCTTATAAGGGGGAGAGGATGTGAGAACCCGAATTTTCAGATATTATTAAATAAGGATTTAATAAATAAAATTCTTAAACTGTGAGATGGGTTCGAATAATATATATATGTGATATGAGGTATGTGGTATTATATTACATAGGGTAATATGGACTATGTAATATGTGTTTTTGTGATTTATAAATATATTATTAATATATATTTGTTACTTATCGTAGAGACGATCCAGTTGAGATAAAGGAGGTGGATAAATTCCTATCGATATTAAATAATTTATAGAATTATTTTATAGTAAGTTGGTGACATTAAATATCCTTAATGTATAATCACCATATTCTTGTGTATGTATTAATAACTAGTATGTTTATAATATAGGTTATTAATAGCACTTAAGCTATCCGTGAATAGGTTTGGATAGTGAAGCATGAGTTAGTTAAGGAATTAACTAATAAGAATAAATAATAGTTAATATAAGTTGTGAGTTATATTATGGAATAATATAATGAGAGTATTGAATCTTAATTAACTATGATGATATAGTACAATGTTTAATTTACTTAAGTAAAGGAGTGAATTAATGTGTGTGTTGAATATGTAATTATAGTTGATACTTTTTATATATTACTTAGAGTGGTAATATGTGAGAAAGTCTAATGTGCGAATAACGTTAAATATATATACGTTATTAAAGGGAGATGGAAATCATTATATCTTTAAATGAATATTTGAAGAAATTGTTTTGGGAACAATTTATAGAAAAGAAAGAGATATGATTTTTCTAATAAAGGATATTAAAATAGTTCATAATGTTGAATTATTTTAATAAAGGAGGAAATGTTATTTTTGAATAATAATATTACCTTATATGTTTTTGTATGAGGCATGATTAATTAATATGGTAAATATATTAAAACGTATTTGCTATATGTAATTAAATTGATGGAAACGATTTATTATAATAGAAAATAAACTTATTATCTATTTTCTATATATAATGTATGTACATGTGTCATACATATAGTTATTTGATATTATATTAAAAATAATATCATGAGACAATAAGTAAATTATTTTCTAATAACGAATGTGCTTATTTGGAAAAAACATAATATTTTATGATATGGCTAAATACATAATTTTAAATGTATTTTCAAGGGAGTTTAATTAATGAAAGGAAACTAAGTTATTTTAATATATTAAATAACTTAAGTTATTATTTGATCGTTAATATTATTATTGGAATAATTAATAGAGTATATATTAATTATTATAAGCGTAAAGGTTATACTTATTATAAGTATAATTAATTGAAGTAATTTAACATTTTAATAGCTTGAGTTATTATATTTCCGTAAAGGTTATATATAATATTTGAATATTCGATTTATAAACTATTTATATGTGGACCTTGGATTCAATAGTTCTAATTTAATTGAACATGTTATAAGTAGTAATGTGGTGAGAAATGAGTAAGTGATGAGAATAATGATAAGCTTAAGATTGAGCTTGTGAGAGATGCCTTGTGTGGCACAATAATAGATTCAGTAATGAATTGACTAATTTAATGATGGAGGAATTATTAATTAAACAATTAATCTAAATTAATTGTTAATTGTTATTATGATAGTATGTTAAATTATTATGGCTAGTGATAGTATAATAATAAGGACATCGATTATAAGTATAATCGGATTTGTGATGAGATAAATTGTCTTCTAATATTAATTATTGTTATGAACAATATACTATTATCAAGTAATTATTTGATAATATGATGATTAATGAGTAAATGATTTATAAATATAAAAAGATTTATATTTATTTAACGTGATAATAAATCATATAAAGTGTTAATCAATTAGCGTGGGAATTATAATTCCATGGATTAATGAGAAATGGATTAATTAATATCATTATTAATTAATTGATAAGATAAGTAATTTATTAATTTCTATGTGCAACCATGCGATATTAAAGTATAACGTATGATAGTTAACTATATGTTATGCGAAGTATAAAGTGCAATGCGACTATGCTATATATGAATATAAACTATATAGTAAAGTTATTGAGTTGTAATAGGTACATGAAATGTGGGTTTGACAATGTGTATATTAAGTATACAATAAAATAATATATCATGAATATATAGTAAACAATTATTGAATTTACTAATAGAGGAGACAATACACTGTGATGGTACCCGATAGAATTATATCCGGTAGAATGAAAATGTAGATGGATTATATGTGGTATATATGTACCCCTACTTGAGACATTGTAATTAGGAATTACACTTGTAATTCATTTATAACCAAAGTTAAATGAAATGAAATGAGTATATATTATATAACCTAAGTGTTTATATATATTTGCAAGTTGCTATTGCTGAGTTCTTCCTTGTCCCCAGTTGAGTGCACATTGCACTCTTCACGTGAACACACAAGCACCTATGCTACTCTACTTCTTCTCAATTTCCTCACAATGGTAGCTAATGAGTGGATGGGGAATGGCTTTCATGATTAATTTCAACTACTCCAACTACTCCCTATGAACCAATGTGTTCTTCTCATTTCTGTTGGTTTGATTTGGTGGAAAATGACATTATCTGTGTAATCAATCCTCTATAAATATAGCTCTCCCCTTCATGTTTTCATTTGCTGAGAAATCTTAATAAGTATATGATATAGAGGTAGTTCATTGTATTGGCAAGGAGTCAGTGAATTGAAGGAATTGGATATAGCAGTGGTATAACTCCCTACCTATGTTCTTTAATTTATAAATTCTTTATTCTTGAAGTAAGCATGTATTGACTGATAATTTGTTTGATAAATGCTTGTTGAGTCTTATATAAGTTGCTATGCATGTTAGCTCTATAATGTAGCATGTCTAGAAAGGAATTCGTATGAAATTTGTGAATGGGATTACAGTACTGCCGATGCAGTCTGCTCTGTTTCTGGCCGACCAACGGCGCAGCTGCGCCAGTTTTGTACTGGCCAGCAGCGCAGCTGCGCCGGTACCAGACTTGGGTTGGGCAAGGCCCTGCGCAGCTGCGCCAGTTTTGAACTGGGGCTCTGCGTAGCTGCGCCGGTTCCTGATCCCAGTTTCTGCAGATTTTGTTCCTGCTTGATGTCTGCTAGGTGATAGATATTGAAAGAAATTAGGACAAGCATGCTGGTATGATTAATACATATATATGGACTTGTTAAACTAGTATGTGCATATTATATTCGGATCGCTTACATGAACGATGAAGTTATAGTTTTGAAAATAAACTTAAGGTTTTATAAACGAATTTATATAAGTCATGTTTATATTCTGATTTTGTGAACCCGATAGTATGGTTTATATTGACATGAAATACATGTTTAAGGTGTTAATCACACTACCATACATTATTGATAGAAAAGACTTGTAGTTTGAAATTAGACTTAAAGTTTTATAAACGAACCTTGACATATACATATGATGTGTATGTTCTGATTTTTAAGGATGATTGTATGACCTAGTTATGCATGGAAATAGGTATGTCATGTGGTTTCAAACCCCTTTGAATACCATGAACCTCTTGGTCACTTTAGTGTGCGGTTCTAGAGAAAACTTGAAGCCTTGAAATTAAACTTAAAGGAACTTGTGTACTTAAAGTTCTAAATATGATAACATACGTACATGGCATGAGTAGATATAAAATGATTCAAAGTAGCCTTGCATGATTAGTTAAGCATGACATTGATTTTTGGAGAATAAAACTTATGGAGTTTTGAAAGTAGAATGGTTGAACATAGAGTTACTGGCATTCTAACTTTATGAACATGCATGATAGGACTTATATGCCTCTAGTCGTGATTGGTATGTGCACCCCGCTAGTTAACCGTGATATGCACTGTGCGAGCATGTTTTGAAAATGTACTACACTAACTATAGGTAAATAGATTAGTTGTAGGCGGACATGTGTATATGAAAGATGATATTAATTGAGTATAGTTAAGGTATACCTATGCGTACCTAGCTATACTAAACGTATGATAAGAAAGTGAAACGAAGGTTCTAAGAACCAAGCTAGACAACAATGTAATACTAATTATTATATTGAGAATGTATGGAAGTGTATAACTGATGGGTGTGATCTCTATGATTAATATAACTGTGTAGGATTACACAAAGTGCAGAGATTCTTAAGCAGTTAAGTCGTAGTTGTTAAACTACGAATCAGGCAAGTCTTTCAGTTCCTATTTGATATATGAATTCAATAACTGTTAGTTCAATTATATTATGCTGTGATAATGTGAACTTATATATGAACTGCATATGAGATATAAATGAGATTGAAAGTTGATCTTTGATGATATACTTGTTATGTGAAAAGTAACATGCGTAGTAAATATAAACTGTTTATAAATGCATGAACTGAGTATGATGTTATATGCTATGTGATGCATGAGGACTGTTAGAATTGCTGAGCTGTCGAGCTCACTCTTGCAAATAACCACTTTTGCAGGTGAAGGACTTACGATAAAGACTTCGTGCTTCTTGATTGATAAAGATAGATAGTATCGAATTGAAGAGTACTATTTAGATTATTGCTTGAACCCTGTTTAGGTTCTAGGAGTTGTACTTGATAGTTGTTTACACTGTTTAATACTTGTTGTATTGTAAGAATGTATTAATTAATACATAGAGGATATCGAGTTGAGTTATAAATGTTTATACGATAACTCAGATAAGAAGGAATCATATTATATAGTTGATTCAAGATTTGTAATCGGTATCAAAGTTATGGAATCAATAAAAGAATTTATTCAAAGGATATTGAAACGTTTAAATTATTCCGCATTTTAGTAACATCAAATATGATGTAAAGATGAGATCTTGGATATAAATAGAATTTATATTCTAAATTGTAATAAAGCAAGTTGTATTCTTTAGTAATAAATAAAAGATATAATAATTTGGCGATAATAGTATCGTGACTGCACCAAATCCGAGGTTTCGAAGGAACGTGGATTTGGGGGCGTCACAGGTTGGTATCAAAGCTGTAGGTTATAAACCTTAGGTAAGTGTACCTTAGACTATAACCTGAGAGAGTGAAAGATAAAGATTAAAATATATCTAAGTGAAGATTCAAAGAAGAATCTCGAAGTATCTAGAGAATGAGAATCAGGAGTTTCCTAACTCCGGTAATAAAAATGCTAAGATGATGTCTATAAGATGTATATGACAAAGATAATGAGAATAAACTCAGATGGAGTTTGGTTGATAATAGGGAAAGAACCCTAAGGTATAGTGATGATCACGACGTGATCAGATTGAACTGTGAAATGATAGATAGTCTGTAATGACTAAGTATGTATAGCTTGATGCTATAAGAGAATGTACTATGATATAGTACGAGATGAACTCATGAGGAGTTGTATGTGGTGAAACATAGAAAGCTCGTAATGAGCAAGTGATAGAGTAAGATATAGTTAAGTGTTGGAATTCCATTGAGGACTCATGTGATGGCTTAGTTGTACAAACTTTTGTATGGGCAGAAGTTTTGTGCTTGCACTGAGTGCGTCACATTGATAATCGTTGGAATGTTAGTGTCGCGGTATCATTATACATATGGCGGAAAGGTGATTCTTTTCTCATATTTATTTTGATAGATAGAGATTTCTAAGATATAATTAGATAATATTAAGATTAGGAGCGAGTTCTTAAGACTTATGCCTATGACGAGTTCGTAACTCATAATCGTATGATGGGACCCCTCAGCGAATGGACGATTTTGGTCTGACTAGGATAAGTTCCTACACCCATATGATTGTGGTAAGTTCCTGAACTTCCATGGTGTGGTAAGTTGGTGAACTGTACTGAGAATAGATATATTATATAAGAGTTTTGGAATAGTGAGCATTGATGGTGGTAAGAGATTGAAGCGATGGAGAAATTGGATTTTCCTAAATCCTCTAGCTACGCTAGATTTTCAATATTTATTGACTTCGTGCTAGTGTTTGCACTTCAGTTTTCTTGAGAAAACATTGGGTCAGATAACTGAACTAATGAGTTTTAAAAACAACACCGTTATTCGTATGTCTACGCTATTTGTTTCGGCTAAGACAAAAATGATTTGACAATCTTTCAAAATATATTTTAACCATGTGCATCATTTGATATGATGTAGAATGGTAAACGATGGAGTCATCAATGCAATCGAACCTAGTGTTGGTTGTGATCGAAAGATCGTCAGCCCACTATGGTATGTTGTAATATGACAAAGCCATAAAATGGCGGAATCCTCAACGTACTACTAATCTAGTATGGTATCATGACGTCATAAAAGAATTTTTGGTTTTCTTGTAAATTATAAAGAAGGTCAATTAAGTTGACTAAATTATTTCGATTGATGTCCGAATTGTTGATGAGAGTCTAAGCTATTTGATTCGGCTAGGCGACTGTTGGAAAGGGATTATAGAATTCAAGTATTCTTGTGTATGTATGCCAAACCAGATTGCTCTGGTGCGGATTTAGATGTTGAAAAGCTGAGGTGAACAACCCTATAAAGGGGACATGTTTTCGGGGACAATGGTTCCGAACGTAACGCATATAGTCGTTACAAAACACTACGTTGCGGCCCAACATAGTGGTACAATAGGTTGGCCACCTAGAGTACGCGTGGAGGGTGTTTTCAGTCTTTGTGATTGATAAACACTCTGGTTTGCGGTGTGAAGAATTGTGTTGAAGCATTAGTAAACCTGTGGAAAAGTTCACGGTCTTGTGACCCCTCAGCATAAATTGGAATCTGAGTTATTCATACTACTTCCCGATTATTGAAAAATCGTGGAAGATTCTTATTCTTCTAAAGGATGAATGTAGTAAGTAGATGCTCCTTAGAAAGGAGAAAGTGGTAGAATGAGATTGAGAAAGTTATAGTAATAAAACTTCTGAAAAGAGAATGAATAAAATTATTCAAGAGAATATGTAATATTCGGAATAGCACCGAGTAGAGGAAGTTTCGGTGATTCCGAGGACGGAATCCTTATAAGGGGGAGAGGATGTGAGAACCCGAATTTTCAGATATTATTAAATAAGGATTTAATAAATAAAATTCTTAAACTGTGAGATGGGTTCGAATAATATATATATGTGATATGAGGTATGTGGTATTATATTACATAGGGTAATATGGACTATGTAATATGTGTTTTTGTGATTTATAAATATATTATTAATATATATTTGTTACTTATCGTAGAGACGATCCAGTTGAGATAAAGGAGGTGGATAAATTCCTATCGATATTAAATAATTTATAGAATTATTTTATAGTAAGTTGGTGACATTAAATATCCTTAATGTATAATCACCATATTCTTGTGTATGTATTAATAACTAGTATGTTTATAATATAGGTTATTAATAGCACTTAAGCTATCCGTGAATAGGTTTGGATAGTGAAGCATGAGTTAGTTAAGGAATTAACTAATAAGAATAAATATAGTTAATATAAGTTGTGAGTTATATTATGGAATAATATAATGAGAGTATTGAATCTTAATTAACTATGATGATATAGTACAATGTTTAATTTACTTAAGTAAAGGAGTGAATTAATGTGTGTGTTGAATATGTAATTATAGTTGATACTTTTTATATATTACTTAGAGTGGTAATATGTGAGAAAGTCTAATGTGCGAATAACGTTAAATATATATACGTTATTAAAGGGAGATGGAAATCATTATATCTTTAAATGAATATTTGAAGAAATTGTTTTGGGAACAATTTATAGAAAAGAAAGAGATATGATTTTTCTAATAAAGGATATTAAAATAGTTCCTAATGTTGAATTATTTTAATAAAGGAGGAAATGTTATTTTTGAATAATAATATTACCTTATATGTTTTTGTATGAGGTATGATTAATTAATATGGTAAATATATTAAAACGTATTTGCTATATGTAATTAAATTGATGGAAACGATTTATTATAATAGAAAATAAACTTATTATCTATTTTCTATATATAATGTATGTACATGTGTCATACATATAGTTATTTGATATTATATTAAAAATAATATCATGAGACAATAAGTAAATTATTTTCTAATAACGAATGTGCTTATTTGGAAAAAACATAATATTTTATGATATGGCTAAATACATAATTTTAAATGTATTTTCAAGGGAGTTTAATTAATGAAAGGAAACTAAGTTATTTTAATATATTAAATAACTTAAGTTATTATTTGATCGTTAATATTATTATTGGAATAATTAATAGAGTATATATTAATTATTATAAGCGTAAAGGTTATACTTATTATAAGTATAATTAATTGAAGTAATTTAACATTTTAATAGCTTGAGTTATTATATTTCCGTAAAGGTTATATATAATATTTGAATATTCGATTTATAAAATATTTATATGTGGACCTTGGATTCAATAGTTCTAATTTAATTGAACAGGTTATAAGTAGTAATGTGGTGAGAAATGAGTAAGTGATGAGAATAATGATAAGCTTAAGATTGAGCTTGTGAGAGATGCCTTGTGTGGCACAATAATAGATTCAGTAATGAATTGACTAATTTAATGATGGAGGAATTATTAATTAAACAATTAATCTAAATTAATTGTTAATTGTTATTATGATAGTATGCTAAATTATTATGGCTAGTGATAGTATAATAATAAGGACATCGATTATAAGTATAATCGGATTTGTGATGAGATAAATTATCTTCTAATATTAATTATTGTTATGAACAATATATTATTATCAAGTATTATTTGATAATATGATGATTAATGAGTAAATGATTTATAAATATAAAAATATTTATATTTATTTAACGTGATAATAAACCATATAAAGTGTTAATCAATTAGCGTGGGAATTATAATTCCATGGATTAATGAGAAATGGATTAATTAATATCATTATTAATTAATTGATAAGATAAGTAATTTATTAATTTCTATGTGCAATCATGCGATATTAAAGTATAACGTATGATAGTTAACTATATGTTATGCGAAGTATAAAGTGCAATGCGACTATGCTATATATGAATATAAACTATATAGTAAAGTTATTGAGTTGTAATAGGTACATGAAATGTGGGTTTGACAATGTGTATATTAAGTATACAATAAAATAATATATCATGAATATATAGTAAACAATTATTGAATTTACTAATAGAGGAGACAATACGCTGTGATGGTACCCGATAGAATTATATCCGGTAGAATGAAAATGTACATGGATTATATGTGGTATATATGTACCCCTACTTGAGACATTGTAATTCGGAATTACACTTGTAATTCATTTATAACCAAAGTTAAATGAAATGAAATGAGTATATATATTATATAACCTAAGTGTTTATATATATTTGCAAGTTGCTATTGCTGAGTTCTTCCTTGTCCCCAGTTGAGTGCACATTGCACTCTTCACGTGAACACACAAGCACCTATGCTACTCTACTTCTTCTCAATTTCCTCACAATGGTAGCTGTGACGCCCCCAAATCCACGTTCCTTCGAAACCTCTGATTCGGTGCAGTCACGATACTACTAACGCCAAACTATTATATCTTTTATTCATTACTAAAAGAATACATCTTTACTTATTACAATTTAGAATATAAATTCTATTTATATCCAAGATCTCATCTTTACATCATATTCGATGTTACTAAATGAGGAATAATTTAAACTTTTTCAATCCTCCTTGAATAAAATCTTTTATTGATTTCATAACTTGAATCAATTACAGCCCTTGAATCAATTATAAAATATGATTCATTATATTTGAGTTATTGTATAACGTTTACAACTCGACTTGATAACCTCTATGTATTATCTAATACATCTTTACAACACAACCTGTATTAAACAGTGTAAACAACTATCAAGTAATACTTCTAGAATCTAAACAGGGTTCAAGCAATAATCTAAATAGTACTTCTTCAATTCGATACTATCTATCTTTATCAATCAAAAAGCACGAAGTCTTTATCGTAAGTCCTTAACCTGCAAAAGTGGTTATTTGCAAGAGTGAGCTCGACAGCTCAGCAATTCTAACAGTTTTCATGCATCACATAGCATACAACATTATACTCAGTTCATGCATTTATAAATAATTTATATTTACTACGCATGTTACTTTTCACATAACAAGTATATCATCAAAGATCAACTTTCAATCTCATTTATATCTCATATACAATTCATATATAAGTTCACATTATCACAGCATAATATAATTCAACTAACAGTTATTGAATTCATATATCAAATAGGAACTGAAAGACTTGCCTGATTCGTAGTTTAACAACTACGACTTAACTGCTTAAAGCTATCTGCACTTCGTGTATTCCTACACAGTTATATAATCATGGATTTACATCCATCAGTCATACATTTCATATGCTCTTAATAGAATAACAATTCGTATATCGTTTTCTAATCTTGGTTTCGTTTCACTCTATCTTAGGATAACCACGATGTTACAACATCATACCTTCATACTTATTCTATAGAAACCATTCTATTTCGGTCCTTAGGGTCCTTAAGGAAAATAACTTAGGACCAGACAGTTAACAAACTGTTCTTGGCAGCTCTGCAACACGGCGCGGCCGCGCGGCAATTAAGCTTGGGAGTGGCGCGGCCGCGCGACTCCCTGCCAGAACCAGAACTTTGATTTCATAAACTTAGTTTGGTCCTAACATATCATGCATTCTGATATATATTATACACACACATTAAGTAGACATGCTCGTGCTTATACTACACATGTATACTTAATCACATAGTCTATGCTTTTGAAATTCATTTTCTCGAATATGCGTGCATAGGTGAAATCCATGTTTCATCACATGATGCTTATGTCAACATGTCTATAGGCATAATGAATCCTAATATACATGCTCGTATGATCATAATATAACTCACTCCGTGTTTGATGCTATCATCTTACACATTCTAAACTTTTCATAAAAATCGCTTTAAGTCAACAAAGGTAACTAAGTATATGCAAAGTACCTTGTAGTCATGATTCTCACGTATTAGAACACATACATAAGCCACTTTTACATGCTCAAATGATCAGAACGTGGACATCCTATATATACATCCAAAAACTCTAAGTTTGTCTTTTGAAATCATTTTTAAATTTAAACAATGTGTTCTAGTGTATGCTCAATACCTTCGACTCACATATCATGCATATCTAAACCATATAATCATGCTTAAAAAGTCAGAATATAAACATGACTTATATACGCCAAAATTCATTTATAAAACCTTAAGTTTTCATTAAAAACTCCACTACAACAAGGTATAATTGTTTACTATTAGCCAAGGTAATTAATCAACAACTACCTTCATACCCATTGATACACATAACCAAGACACTTACACATGTCTCAAAAGTCCGTCGTCAAGTCTCATTTTCAAAACTTTACGTTTTCTTTTCGAAAATCATGTTAAACCAACTAATACAACTTACTACGTGCATGAAAATCTTAGTACGCATGTCAGACCCCTTTATGAAATTATTAGAGTCTAACTAGTATGCTTAACCAACCAGAAAACACAAAATCACCAAGAGTTTCTGCAGAGGGCGCGGCCGCGCCCCATTTGTACTAGGGAGACGCGCGGCCGCGCGTCCTTGTTTCCAGACCAGAAACTTTACTGCTAAAACAGAGCTTCAGCTAATCCTTTTCTTACTTCATGTAACAAGCTTGAAAGCCATCATATTGTATTTATAACATATATTTAGACTCTACTCAACATATTAACATCATCTTACATAACAATTCTCCACTAATTCATGAAATTTCTTATGAATTTATCAAATTCAAGACTAAAAATTCAAAGTTAGAGTTATACCTCTTGGAGCCTTGAATTACTAAGCTTGCATCCCAAATCAGTTTTCTCACATAACTCTCATCACCATATTCTCTATATCAACTTAGCAATTATTTAGCAACTTCAATTTGTGAATATGAAGCTTCAATTTATAGAGAATTTATGGACCAAATTTGGTTCTTGCACATTGAATCAAACCAATGGGTTGATCAAAGACATGGAGGTTAACAAGAGGTTAGTAAGGAGTTGGTGAAATCCATCATCAATCCCACACCCCTCACAATCATCACACTCATTGCTAGCTAGGAAGTTGAGAGATGAAGGAGATAGGCTAGCCTTAGCCATTCACGTGAAAGAGAAAAGGAAGAGAAAGTGGGCACTTAATATGGGACAATGCCACTAAATCTCAGCAACTTGCTTACAATTACCTCATACTAATGTTATATAGTCCACCACTTACCAAGGCTATATCACATTTCATTTTATAAACACATAGGTTATAATATATACATATATACACATTCATACATATAGCTTAGGTTATGAATGAATTGTAAATAAAATCTCTAATTACAATGTATCATATATCATCCATATATATCTCATCTTACCGGATATAATTCTATCGGGTATTATCACATTACATTGTTTCCTTTATTATTAAATTTTATTAATTTAATAATTATTTATAATATATCCATGATATATTATTTTATTGTATACTCATATTTTAAATATACACTACTACATATAATCATGTACCTCATGTACATAGGTTAAGCTAATATTCTAATTGGACTAAATATAATATGGTTAGGTACTATCATCCCACCATTTTCCATAAAATTATTATCACAAATATACTCAAATATTATAATGATAATTAATATCAACCATACATTTTCTTCTAATACTTCCAATTAAATCCCATTGATTTAACTTCATTATTTATGCCACACAAGGCATAATTATGTGAACTTAGTACTTAATAGTCCACAAGTTTATAATAATATAATCTCCTAAGATAATATTATACTCAATGTTACATCTTATAATATGTTCATAAAGTAATACCATTACATTACTAATTTACATGTTCTCTATTATAATCAATCTATTACCCTCCTATGGGTAATACCCAATGGTCAAAGAGGAGTTGGTGGCTAACTCCACCAACTACTACTATTCATGGTCCTTCCTCATCATTACACCTTATAACATGCTCATGGTGTAATTACATTTCTTATTATATGCTTTCTTAGCAACAATGTAGTAATTGAATTAACAAACTCTACACACCAATGTATTGCATCTATTCATTATCAAGCTATTATTCTCCTATGGTTATTACCCAAAGGGCAAAAGGGAAGTTGGTGGCTAACTCCCACCAACTACCACTATTCATGTACCCTAACCACTTGATTGACCATTATTGCTCTCACATGGACTAACTTGCAAGCTTATATCTAATAACTTAATGTTATTACCATATGATATGATAGGGTCACACATACACCCAATCACATAATCCATGTACATTTGACAATACCGAATATATTTTAATTGAGTAGTGTCACACCCCATTATTGTAACTTTATTATTACACTTAATCATATAGTTTCCTATATTATATAGTTTTCTTGAAGTGTCACACTTCATTCCATATTATATAGATGTATCTACTATATAACTTATAATTACACATCATTGCACATAGGAATTTATTCACATAATAATAATAATTAATTCCATTAATTATTCATTCATTAATTTATTTAATGAATGTTTATTCCACCACTTTGCCACACTAGGCATATCTCACAAGCTTACCTTAAGCTTATTATCACTCCCATCACACTTTAATATTCTTTTAATATAAGGTTTGTGTGACACATGCACTTTAATGCTAAATTATTTAGCTACCTTGAACAATTATATGTATAACCTTTACACTAGAATAATTAATATTTACTCTATTAATTATTATAAAATCTACGATAAAATAATAACTTAAATTATTTAATATATTGAAATAACTTAGTTTTCTTTCATTAATAAACTTTCTTGAAAATACATTAGGAATTATGTATTTTGCCATAACATAAAATATTATGTTTTCTCCAAATAAAGATATTCATTGTTAGAAAATAATTTACTTATTGTCTCAAGATATTATTCTTAATATAATATCTACTAAAATAATTACATGTATGGCACATGTACATACATTATATATAGAAAATAGGTAATAAGTTTATTTTCTATTATAATAAATCGTTTCCATCAATTTAATTACATATAGCAAATACGTTTTAATATATTTACCATATTAATTAATCACACTTATTACATCATACCCAAAAACATATAGGGTAATATTATTATTCAAAAATAATATTTCCTCCTTTATTAAAATAATTCAATATTAGAATTTATTTTAATATCCTTTATTAGAAAAATCATATCTCTTTCTTTTCTATAAATTGTTCCCAAAATAATTTCTTCAAATATTCATTTAATCATATAATGATTTCCATCTCCCTTTAATAACGTATATATATATTTAACGTTATTCGCACATTAGACTTTCTCACATATTACCACTCTAAGTAATATATATAAAAAGTATCAACTATAATTACATATTCAACACACATATTAATTCACTCCTTTACTTAAGTAAATTAAACATTGTACTATATCATCATAGTTAATTAAGATTCAATACTGACATTATATTATTCCATAATATAACTCACAACTTATATTAACTAATATTTATTCTTATTAGTTAATTCCTTAACTAACTCATGCTTCACTATCCAAACCTATTCACGGATAGCTTAAGTGCTATTAATAACCTATATTATAAACATACTAGTTATTAATACACATACTCAAGAATATGGTGATTATACATTAAGGATATTTAATGTCACCAACTTACTATGATAAAATAATTCTATAAATTATTTAATATCGATAGGAATTTATCCACTTCCTTTACCTCAATTGAATCGTCTCTACGATAAGTAACAAATATATATTAATAATATATTCATTAATCACAAAAACACATATTACATAGTCCATATTACCCTATGTAATATAATACCACATACCTCATATCACATATATATCTTTTTATTCGAACCCATCTCACGGTTTAAGAATTTTATTTATTAAATCCTTATTTAATAATTTCTGAAAATCCGGGTTCTTACAGTAGCTAATGAGTGGATGGGGAATGGCTTTCATGATTAATTTCAACTACTCCAACTACTCCCTATGAACCAATGTGTTCTTCTCATTTCTGTTGGTTTGATTTGGTGGAAAATGACATTATCTGTGTAATCAATCCTCTATAAATATAGCTCTCCCCTGCATGTTTTCATTTGCTGAGAAATCTTAATAAGTATATGATATGGAGGTAGTTCATTGTATTGGCAAGGAGTCAGTGAATTGAAGGAATTGGATATAGCAGTGGTATAACTCCCTACCTATGTTCTTTAATTTATAAATTCTTTATTCTTGAAGTAAGCATGTATTGACTGATAATTTGTTTGATAAATGCTTGTTGAGTCTTATATAAGTTGCTATGCATGTTAGCTCTATAATGTAGCATGTCTAGAAAGGAATTCGTATGAAATTTGTGAATGGGATTACAGTACTGCCGATGCAGTCTGCTCTGTTTCTGGCCGACCAACGGCGCAGCTGCGCCAGTTTTGTACTGGCCAGCAGCGCAGCTGCGCCGGTACCAGACTTGGGTTGGGCAAGGCCCTGCGCAGCTGCGCCAGTTTTGAACTGGGGCTCTGCGTAGCTGCGCCGGTTCCTGATCCCAGTTTCTGCAGATTTTGTTCCTGCTTGATGTCTGCTAGGTGATAGATATTGAAAGAAATTAGGACAAGCATGCTGGTATGATTAATACATATATATGGACTTGTTAAACTAGTATGTGCATATTATATTCGGATCGCTTACATGAACGATGAAGTTATAGTTTTGAAAATAAACTTAAGGTTTTATAAACGAATTTTGTCGTATATAAGTCATGTTTATATTCTGATTTTGTGAACCCGATAGTATGGTTTATATTGACATGAAATACATGTTTAAGGTGTTAATCACACTACCATACATTATTGATAGAAAAGACTTGTAGTTTGAAATTAGACTTAAAGTTTTATAAACGAACCTTGACATATACATATGATGTGTATGTTCTGATTTTTAAGGATGATTGTATGACCTAGTTATGCATGGAAATAGGTATGTCATGTGGTTTCAAACCCCTTTGAATACCATGAACCTTTTGGTCACTTTAGTGTGCGGTTCTAGAGAAAACTTGAAGCCTTGAAATTAAACTTAAAGGAACTTGTGTACTTAAAGTTCTAAATATGATAACATACGTACATGGCATGAGTAGATATAAAATGATTCAAAGTAGCCTTGCATGATTAGTTAAGCATGATATTGATTTTTGGAGAATAAAACTTATGAAGTTTTGAAAGTAGAATGGTTGAACATAGAGTTACTGGCATTCTAACTTTATGAACATGCATGATAGGACTTATATGCCTCTAGTCGTGATTGGTATGTGCACCCCGCTAGTTAACCGTGATATGCACTGTGCGAGCATGTTTTGAAAATGTACTACACTAACTATAGGTAAATAGATTAGTTGTAGGCGGACATGTGTATATGAAAGATGATATTAATTGAGTATAGTTAAGGTATACCTATGCGTACCTAGCTATACTAAACGTATGATAAGAAAGTGAAACGAAGGTTCTAAGAACCAAGCTAGACAACAATGTAATACTTATTATTATATTGAGAATGTATGGAAGTGTATAACTGATGGGTATGATCTCTATGATTAATATAACTGTGTAGGATTACACAAAGTGCAGAGATTCTTAAGCAGTTAAGTCGTAGTTGTTAAACTACGAATCAGGCAAGTCTTTCAGTTCCTATTTGATATATGAATTCAATAACTGTTAGTTGAATTATATTATGCTGTGATAATGTGAACTTATATATGAACTGTATATGAGATATAAATGAGATTGAAAGTTGATCTTTGATGATATACTTGTTATGTGAAAAGTAACATGCGTAGTAAATATAAACTGTTTATAAATGCATGAACTGAGTATGATGTTATATGCTATGTGATGCATGAGGACTGTTAGAATTGCTGAGCTGTCGAGCTCACTCTTGCAAATAACCACTTTTGCAGGTTAAGGACTTACGATAAAGACTTCGTGCTTCTTGATTGATAAAGATAGATAGTATCGAATTGAAGAGTACTATTTAGATTATTGCTTGAACCCTGTTTAGGTTCTAGGAGTTGTACTTGATAGTTGTTTACACTGTTTAATACTTGTTGTATTGTAAGAATATATTAATTAATACATAGAGGATATCGAGTTGAGTTGTAAATGTTTATATGATAACTCAGATAAGAAGGAATCATATTATATAGTTGATTCAAGATTTGTAATCGGTATCAAAGTTATGGAATCAATAAAAGAATTTATTCAAAGGATATTGAAAAGTTTAAATTATTTCGCATTTTAGTAACATCAAATATGATGTAAAGATGAGATCTTGGATATAAATAGAATTTATATTCTAAATTGTAATAAAGCAAGTTGTATTCTTTTAGTAATAAATAAAAGATATAATAATTTGGCGATAATAGTATCGTGACTGCACCAAATCCGAGGTTTCGAAGGAACGTGGATTTGGGGGCGTCACATATTTGTACATGAACCTCTTCATAAGTTAAGTCTTTATCAAATTGTAAAGGCTCATACTCTATCACATGCTTGTAGTCGTGTTTGTACGGTCGCAACATAGAAATGTGGAAAACGTTATGAATATGATTTAGCTCCGGAGGTAACTCAACCTCGTAAGCTACATCACCAACCTTTCGCAGTATCTCAAAAGGTTCAATAAATCGGGGACTCAGCTTTCCCTTCTTGCCAAATCGAATCTTCCCCTTCCAAGGAGATACCTTCAAGAAAACGAAGCTTCCTACTTCAAACTTTCGATTTTGTCGATGATAATCGACATATTTCTTTTGTCTGTCCTGAGCAGCAACCAATCTCGTTCTTATTATCTTGATGATCTCAGCAGTTTGTTGCACCAATTTCGATCCCAATAGCTGTCGTTCACCAACCTCATCCCAACATAATGGAGTCTAGTATTTCCTACCGTACAATGCTTCGTAAGGCGGCATGCCAATACTTACATGGTAACTATTGTTGTAGGCAAACTCCACCAACGATAAATAATCATCCCAGCTTCCTTTGAAGTCCATAACACAAGCTCTCAGCATATCCACTAGATTCTGAATCGTTCTCTCACTCTGGCCATCAGTCTCAGGATGGTACGCCGTACTCATTCGTAATTGCGTTCCAAAACATTCTTGAAATTGCTTCCAGAAATTCAATGTCAAACGCGGATCCCTGTCGGACACAATCGATACTGGAACACCATGTCTAGAAATAATTTCCTTAACGTACAGCTTCGCCAACTGATCTAAGTTAAATATAATCTTGATCGGTAAGAAATGCGCTGACTTTGTCAGTCGATCTACTATAACCCATACTGCATCAAAACCCTTCTGAGTCGTTGGTAGACCAACCACGAAATCCATCGTGATATGCTCCCACTTCCATTTCGAAATCTCCAGCGGTTGCAATAATCCACTTGGTCTCTGGTGTTCTACTTTGACTTTCTGACATGTCAAACGCTTGGCAACATATTCGACAACTTCTCTCTTCATATTCGGCCACCAAAAATGCTGTCTGAGATCCTGGTACATCTTCGTACTTCTAGGGTGAATCGAATATCCTGAACTATGAGCTTCACCTAAAATTTCCTCCTTGATTTCTGGTACTGGTGGTACCCGTATTCTCCCTTCAAATCGTAGCAGTCCATCATTATCGATCTTGAACTTTATTTCTTCACCACCGATTACTCTCTTCTGAATCTTCTCACACTCCTCATCATGTAGTTGGGCTTCTTTTACATTGTCCACCAAAGTTGAACCAATAGTTACTTGAAACTACTTCTCATCCGACTCCTTCGGATGCTTAACTTCCAGCTCCAACTTAGCCATCTCATCCACCAACTGTTCCTGAGCAGTTAGCAACATTAACTTCTCACGACCTTTTCTACTTAAGGCGTCAGCAACAACGTTAACTTTACCCGGATGGTAAAAAATCTCGCAATCGTAGTACTTGATTAGCTCCAACCATCTCCTTTGGCGCATATTTAAATCTTTCTGTGTAAAGATGTACTTCAGACTCTTATGATTAGTGTATATCTCACACTTTTCTCCATATATGTAGTGTCACCATATCTTTAGAGAAAATACTACTGCCGCCAATTCCAAATCTTGGGTCGGATACCCTTTCTTATAGTCCTTCAGCTGACGTGATGCATAAGCAATGACTTTGCCATTTTGCATCAACACACAACCTAATCCCTTATGTGAAGCATCACTGTATACCACAAAATTTCCTGTACTATCCGGCAATGACAACACAGGCACAGTACTCAATCTATTTTTCATTTCCTGGAAACTTTCCTCACACTTTTTCGTCCAAACGAACTTTACCATCTTCCGAGTCAAATTCGTCAATGGTATTGCAATTTTGGAAAAGTCTTGAATAAATCTTCTATATTAACTTGCCAATCCCAAGAAACTCCTCACTTCTGATGGTGTCTTCGGTTGATCCCAATTTATTACAGCTTCAACCTTTGACGGATCCACTGAAATCCTATCTTTGTCAATCACGTGGCCAAGAAATTGCACATGTTCTAACCAGAATTTGCATTTTGAGAATTTTGTCTATAGCTTCTCCCGTCTCAGTGATTCCAATGTCAGTCTCAAATGTTCAGTGTGTTCCTCTTAAGTTTTGGAATAGACCAAAATGTCGTCTATGAACACCACTACGAACTTGTCTAGAAATGGCTTAAACACCCAATTTATTAAGTCCATAAATGTCGCTGGTGCATTCGTTAGACCAATTAACATCACCAAAAACTTGTAATGTCCATACGAGTCCTAAATGTCGTCTTCGATATATCCTCTCTTCTCACCTTCAATTGATGATACCCAATTCTCAAATCTATTTTTGAGAAGAATCTAGCACCCTTCAATTGATCGAATAAGTCATCGATCCTAGGTAAAGGATACCTATTCTTGATCGTGACTTTGTTCAAATCTCTATAATCAATGCATAGCCGCATTGATCCATCCTTCTTCTTGACGAATAATACTGGCGCTCCCCATGGCGATATGCTCGGCTGAATATACTTATTGTCCAGTAATTCTTGCAGTTGAACCATCAACTCCTTCATCTCGATTGGAGCCATTCTGTACAGGGCTTTTGATATCGGAGCAGTCTTCGATGCTAAGTAGATCACGAACTCTATCTCTCTATCTGGAGAAAGTCCTAACAAATCGCTCAAAAATACGTCCACAAACTCTATAACCACTGATATCTCTTCTATCTTTGGACTCTCCTTACGAGTATCCATTATGTAGGCTAAATACCCTACACAACCTTGCTTCAATAACTTCTTGGCTTGCATAATTGTCAGACAACTCGCTTGTCTAGGCAATTTGCTACCATAAAACACTACCTTTGACAGAGTCGTAAGGTTTACCGATTTCTTCTGGCAATCTATTACCGCACCATGGTTAAACAACCAATCCATACCCAGTATAACATCAAACTCCCCAAGTTTGATCAGAATCAAGTCTACCAACAATTCCTAATCATTAATGTTCAACCTACAGTTCTTGTGAACAAACCTAACAGGAATAACCTCCCTATTTGCAATCTCTATGTTCAAGGGGTAAACTAATTCCTTTTTAGGTAAGTCTAAAGTCTTAGCAAATGCATCAGATATGAACGAAAAAGTAGCACCTGAATCAAATAATACGTAAGCATTAATAATATTGACTGAAATAATACCTGACACCACATCCTTTGACTGCACAACATCCTGCACTATCATGTTTAATGTTCTGGAAGTGGGTCGGCTCGTCAGCGGTGGTCCAGCGATAGCCAAAATGCTGCCGCTACCATTTCCTCCACTTCCTGTTAACCCTCCTGCTGGCTTCCTTGGGCAACTTCGGGCCATGTGATCCTTAGATCCACATGTATAGCAAGCTCCCTTCTTCGGGTTAGGACAATTCGGCGCAATGTGGCCTTCCTGACCACAGTTGAAACATACTCGCCTTCCCTTCAAGCACACTCCAGTGTGATTCTTTTCGCATATAGCACATGATTCAACTCTCCTCTTCTGCTGGCTTCCTTGTTGACTCCCAGCAGATGTGCTGTCGTTCCACTTCCTTTTCTGGTTGTTAGCACTGCTAAAACCAGCCCTGTTCTCTGTCTCATTCTTCTTCTTCTTCAGGTTTTGGTTGTATTTGGTCAAGGCATCGCTCCCACCTTCTGTGATGATCACCTTTTCCAACACAGCTACGAACGTGTTCAGCTGGAATATGGAGACCTTACTGTAGAGCCAGGGCTTCAATCCCTGCTCGAATCTTCTTTCTTTTCTCTCATCAGTACTGACCTGGTATGTTGCAAACCTTGCCAGCTCGTTGAATTCTTTTGCGTACTTCGGCACCGTCATCGTTCCCTGTTTCAGCTCTAAAAACTAAACCTCCATCTGGTTCTGCTAGCTTATTGGGAAACATATTTCAAAGAACATCTCCTTGAATCGGTTCCATGCTATTACTCCTTATCCTTCCCTAGTCTTGTTGGCCTACCACCAAAAGTTAGCTTTCGACTTAGACACTCAAAATTTTGCATTCCTATTACTAACCTTGCAGGAGGGCAAAACAGTCTTTTCAACTCCGATCTTAATACCGGGATGTTAACTCAGCCCCGGTCCTAATATCGGGGTGCCAATTCAACCCCAATCCTAATATCGGGATGCCAGTTCAACCCCGATTCCAATACCGGGATGCCAGATCAACCCCGATCCTAATACTGGGATGCCAGTTCAACCCCGGTGCTAATATTGGGATGGCAGTTCAACCCCGGTCCCAATACCGGGAAGTCAGCTCAACCCCGATCTCAATATCGGGAAATCAGTTTATCCCCGGTCTGAATACCCAAAAGTCAGCTTAACCCTGGTCTCAATACCGGGACATCAGTTCATCCCCGGTCTCAATACCGAAATGCCAGTTCAACCCCGATATCAATATTGGGATGCCAGTTCAACCCCGGTTCTAATACCCGAATGCCAGTTCAACCCCGATCCTAATACCGAGATGCCAGGTCAATCCCGGTCTCAATATTGGGCCATCAGGTCAACCTCGATCTCAATACAGAGCCATCAGGTCAACCTCGATCTCAATACCGAGCTATCAATTCAGACCAGGTCACAACCTGGGAGGTACAGTTAAGCCTCAGTCACAATCGGGAGATCTAATTTAGCCCCAGAGATTACTTTGGGAAGCTAATTCAGCCTTTAAAGATAAACCCGAAGCATCACATCATCCCCACAGATAACCCGAGAGGCCAAGTCAGCCTCAGAGATAACCTTGAGGAAGAACCGAGTCGGATGGGATCAAAACCTCAGAGATGATGTCAAGAAAATAATCGAAGACCGTGCCAACCCTGAAAGAGGGGGAAAAATGTTTATTTTGCCAACTTAAAGTCATTTTGGTCAAACTCAAGTCGAATTGATGCCACCAAGGTCAGAAAGAACCATAACGGTGATCTCGAGTGGAAACAGCGCAAGATAGCTCAATGGACAAATTGCGGGGAATCGATGACCTGGTTATGAACCTGTCTTTTTGAAATCAAAAAAGATTTAATCCCATTCATTTTGACACTCTCGGCGAGGGCTTTTTGAAAAGGTATAGCACGTCTCAAACGGACGCTCCGATCAAAAATTAAAAAGTTTCGTATCTAACCTTGCATTGCTCGGAGTGCACAGACTTCGATGCAACGGGGCTCACCACCCCTACCTGCCATGTGGAGCCGCAGGTAGAGTGAAGGCAGCCGCTGTTAGACCCGCTTCCACCTGGTCTATATATATGAGTGCATCCCAGCTTATTTTTAAGTTAGAAACGCTCTGAACCTCTGCCCGTTTCATTTCTCAGCCATACCCTTGTACTCCAAACCCAAATTTTATTACTCTAACATGTAGATATACTTATATACTACCACATATCAAAAATTAACTGGTAGAAACAGATGTTTAAAGCCTACGATTTGGTAAAAACCCCGTGTAGCAGTATATTGTTAATATTTTTATGATCAGAAAGTTCTTATTACTTCATTGCACTTTTATACACTTGCACGTTAAGTTTCACTTTCTGATTATGCCCAGAACTCAGTTTCGTAGCCTTTTTGCTTACGTTTTCTTACATTTTAGTATATAAACTCATTTTCTGGCATTTCTACAACTCGGATCGTCGATTTGTCGCTTCTAACAGCTTTTATATATATATATATATATATATATATATATATATATCTCCACTTATAGCAACTTCGCCGGACTGGGTTATCTTTTCAGTCTAGGTTTGGCTTCTTAATGTATATATTTAACTATATATATACTAAGTTTTCAATTCTGTCAAACCCGAATATCAAATCTGTGGTAGTTTACGGCTTTTATATATATAACTATATATATATAAATTTTTCTGACTTATTTTGGCCTGGATTTATACTTTGTGGCCTTTTTATTGCTTTAATATATATATATATATATATATATATATATATATATTAACTATATATATTAACATTTACATTTCAGTTTGGCTTGGATCATTCTGTGGCCCTTTTACTATTTTTATAAATATATATATGCTTACTTTTCTGTCCGGGCAAAGGATATAATGTCTGCTGCCATTTACAGCTTTTATATATATATATATATATATATATATATATATATTTAGATTTCGTCAAGCCTGGATTACTCTGTGGCATTTTATAGCTTTCATATATATATTCTTTCAATACTGTCCAGCCTGGATTACTCCGTGGCTTTTTACAGCTTTTATAAAAATATATATTTTCATTACAGTTCTGGCCTTGGAGTGAAAACCCACCGCCCTTTATCGCTTATATATATATATATATTTCGATTCTGTCTAGCCTGGATTACTCTTTGGCTTTTTATAGTTCTTTTATATATATATATATTTACATTCCAGTCCGGGCATCATAATGCAAACCCATCGCTCTTTACATCTTTCGTATATATATAATTATATATATATATATATATCTTTACTTATTGTGATTAAAGTGCTATTTTAAATATTCATTTGATATGAATCGACATTGACATTTCTGCAGGTGAACTAGATTTCTTTAAATCTTGTCAACTCTAGCTTTCAAACGATTCAAAATAGGTCCAGACAGAACCGGAAAGCTAGAATGGCTGAGATTTACTTAAATCTAGCAATTTTTCTAGTTTCAGTTATGAAAGCAATCTCGCGGCCCTTAGATTGCTATCTAGTTGGAACGAGACGCTTCGGCTATGCTCGAGCCAGGATTTACTGATGAATCTAGGTTCTGGCAACATCTAGATGTAAATATATATTTCTGTACATATTTGAAATGTGCAGGTTTTATTGGTTTCCCTCTATGAGCCTAGGAATCATGGGATTCATGATCGAACTGATAAGAATCTGATTCCCACGATGGACAAACTCCACTTTACAAATGTACCCTGCCAGTTTTTCTGTAAAATGTACATATGAAAGACCTTAAAACGGTTATCCAGGTTTAAGGTCTCAACATAATGAGAATATAGTTTGTCGTGTCAGAGTCACTCCGATGGCTGTCATGCCCATGAGAAAAATGACACTTGTATATATTTTTGTGGTCGAGGATGCTTTGCAGCCCGACAATCACCATTCAATTTGAGTCAAAAGGCTTAAAAGATAAAAAGCGGAAGTATTAGCATGCTTCAATTCGTATGTTAGCGTAAGGGTTTGAAAACCTGCTTTCAAAATATCATTTTAATAATCTTGTCTAAAAAAAATACTTTTGCAAATCAAATCAAACCCTTCGTATATAGGTTCAATGAAGCACGTCCATACTTTCAAATCAAACAAATATAGGCCCAATTTCTTCCAGCATTCACACACACAATGAAGATTTAAAGGGAAATATTGAAAAGATGTGGTACCGTGTTTACACGGGAGTTGTGGGATGCCTAACACCTTCCCCACACTTAACCAAGCCCCGAACTTAGAACTTCGGTTTCAAAGATTCAGTTTTAACAGTGTCCAACAATTGGGCCTCCTTTCAAATAAAACTCGATTGAGTTGGTACAACCATTTTAAAACTACCAACTGGCAACCCTGTAAAACGTTCAAATCGTCGACATAATATATGTTGGCCTTTTCCTAAAAAACCCTTTAAAACCATTTTCACAAAAAAGTTTAAATAAGGGTAGACAAAACTTAGGAAAAGAGAAAGATTCAGGTCCAACTCGAACCGAATTTTTTCCCAACGTCGACACCGACTTCATCATGAATGTTGCAAAAGCCGTCTTCTGGTCATCGCTAACTCTGGCCACATCAAAGACCTTCACCATTTCCATCACCCACATTTGGGCCTCTATCGGATTCACCAATCCCTGGAATTATGGCGGTCCAACCGCTTTGAACTCCTTGAACGCCGTGTTTTGAACTTGCGGCTGATTCGCAAGCACTCCCGTCGGTAGGTTCACCAATTGTTGAACTGAATTGGCGTTCGTCCCGTAATTATCATTATTGTTGTTATTAGTTGAACCCTCTAGATGTTGACGTGTAGGTGTTCTTCTAGGAGGCATCTTTCTGTTAAGACAAACTCTTATTAGAATTCTTACTCTTCTCTTAAATATTCAATTCAAACTCAAACATTTAAAATAAATCAATTCACACTTGGGCACATAGCAGGTCAATAAACTTTGATATTTATATTCATTCATAGTTTTTAAACATAGAATAGATAGCATCTCCGCTATTTACATCATCTTTCCTGAACTGAAACAAGTTGTTGGATAACCTCATTATCTTATCCCATTATTATCTCAAATTCTGGGATTTACAATTATTTATTACATAAGGAAACACATAGTATATTACTCTACTATCTAGGTATGTTAAGACGTCACACAGTCTCTCCACGTTTTTCTTCCATCACCCGGAACACTGTTCTGCTATCCACTATATACCACGGCAAATCCTTGAACTGAGCTGGGTAATAAAAGACACATTCCTGGGCCCTATCTATAGCAGAATGAAAAGCATATTTCGTCTCTCTCAACTTGGCCTTCTTCGCTTGAACTTCGTCTTCAGCTTGATCTGCAAGTTGAGTAGCCTTCAAGCACACATCATCTGCTTTGGGACGCTTCGTTGACTCCTCTTTGATGTCGTTCTTCAGTTTCTCTAGCTCTGCCAGTGCGTCATCCCTCTCACTTTCCACGTGGACTAGATCCCACTTAGCGTTTCCAAGCTCATCGTCCAGCTCTTGAATCATCTCCTCTCTCTGCTGTATAGTAATCCGACTCTCGTCTACTAATTTCTCAAGCTCTCCGACTCTACCATATAGATTAATGTTGCGGTTCTAAACCTCTCGTACATCACAGCGCTAATAGAGTTAGGTGGAAATTCCTCTTCAGGATCCTCCCCCTCTTCTGACTCATCCTCGTCATCTCGGTTCAAAACTGGCTCATGCTCCTGACCAACTACGGTGATCAATGGAGATGGCTCTCTCTGAACCAACTGCTCTCATACAATATGGATGTCTCGGGGTTCCTCGTCCCTAGGCATCTGGGGTAACTCCTCCCTAGCCTGACTGGACTCTCTAACATTCGTTATTTTGACAACAAAATTTTAAAGTTTAATTATTATGTGTCATCGATCGATACTCTTCGAATACTTAAACATAAACACATAGCACATAAGGTATTTTATTATCTTTAGCTATCATCTATATCTTTTCGATCTCCTATAAGGCTACTACCTAAGGCTTCCCCACCTAAGATTCATAACATAAAGCTTTGATACCAACTTGTGACACCCCCAAATCCGGATACTTCATTTCCACGGGATTTGGTGCTCACTATCTAAATAAAACATAACTACTTCCCATAAATAAGGAATGCAAAATAAATTACAACCTTAATAATTAAATAAAATCTTCCTTACAAAAAGGATTACAATCTTGTCCAAAATATTCCCAGGGTTATCTGACCTTAACATCAACAAATGCAAAAGATAAAACATCACATAATAAAATTAAGTCTTATTACAATTTATAATCAAATATATAAACAAGTCTTCACTTGTTCACCTTGCTCTTGCCTTTGCTAGTTGATGGTTCGTCAACTTTCTCAATTCTAGCTGCATGGGGTTTATAATGCAAGAGTGAGCAAACAAAAGCTCACTTGAAATAGTAAACAATAGTGATGGCATAGTATTGAATAGCTTCAACTTAATAGATAATATTTCCTTCATCGATAATCAAGAAAAAAATTTAGAATTCATGTGAGGGTCATAAGACCTTGAACTATGTCCTAGGTTATAAACATTTCTATTTAAAACCTTTAACAGTCGTTAGACTATATGAACTCTTAACTCGTACTTAGGGGGATCAGCCCTTCGTACCATGTATTATGCACAAATATCTTAACACTTTTTCATGGTAATCCCCTATCAAATAGGGTTGTTCATCTTAGTATTTAATAACAAGTCCGCACCAAAGAAAGTTTGGTTTGGATAAGCTCAAAAGATAATTTGGAGTTCAACTATCATCAACTAAAGAGTAGTTGAATCAAATTACAATAGTTAAGAATTCGACAAATACTATGAGTCATAACAATAGACATCATAATCAATAGTAATGCTTTAGAATTAAACTTAAAGCATTTGAAAGATAAAATAGACCTTGCTTGAACAATTAAGTCAAGGTCACATTAATTCAATACTGACTTCAATAACATACTTGTTCAATATGGAAATTAAAGAATAAGATAACTTGCATATAAATAAAAAGTTAGGGATAGGAAACTTGCTCAATAAAAGTAAAGTTTGAGTTTAGAATGCTTACCTCGAGCGCAAGCTAGCAATTATTATCACGTTCCACAATTATCCTACGTATACGTAATTAACAATAATAACATACATTAGTTACCATATAACTAACTCACGTCATTGGTCAACCCATCTAAGTTAACTCGTCATTATTAGGTTTAATTATCAATTATCACATAATGATCAAACCATACATCTTAATAATCAATCAAACTATACTCAAATTATGATATTAAATCATACATTCACTTTTATTTAAATTATAATTAATCAAATTATAATTTACATTATATATTTCATATTTACAAATTAATCATGTGAAATACGTTAATGAATCATTCTAACGTCTCAATGTATGCTTAACATGTCATCAAGTGCATCACATTAGGTTAGCTTTTCATGTTAGGCTTAAAACACACAAAACAAAATTCTGAACAACATAGAATCCTGCAGGGGTGGGTAAAAGCCCGCTGGGGTGGGTGTCCCTTCTAGGGGAAAAATATGATCACGAACTGTGCCGAGAAAAAGCCAATTTGGCTTATTTTCTCGCACCAAATTTTGATTTTTACTAACACGATATATATAAAACTTTATAAAAATATAATTTTAAGCTTCTAACATGTTTTAATATATATAAACATCACAACACATAATCAACACACCCTTAATTTTACGATTTTGAAGAAAACACCATTGTTAAGCGTTTTTGAAGAAAATTAACACTGTGACTTTGTTTTTAAACCAAACCACATAATTCAAAGCATGTTAATTTTGTTTCTTAACATATTATCATAATATAAACTTAATTCTCATAATCATAGCATAATAAAATATAAATTTTGATATTTAAGAACCCATATTTTCAAAATAGTTCACTAAAAATTGCTATGAACATTATTTCTTCATGTTCATCATATTTACATGAATTGAACTACATAAACTATCATATAACACATATATATAGTTTATATATATAATCTAACACATATTGATCATTAATTTATAGTTTATCACGAAAATCAATTTATAGAGAAGTAAAAACAATGAAGAACATGAAAGAACAAAACTTAAACTAAATTATACATTTTCTTCTAGAGTTAGAAGATGAATATGGTGATGATGATGTTTTGGATTCTTGATTTTGATTTCTCAAAGCTTCTTCCTCTTTCTTTCTTCTTATCTCTTTTCTCTCTAACCCTCTGTTCTTCTATTCTAACTGATATTTCTAACGTAGTATAGGATATAACATATAACTGATAATATACGTATAATTACATATAATATATAACTAAGAAATATTAAAACCTTATTAATATTATATCAGTTATAAGTTTATTTGAAAATCAAAAGCTTTAAGGCTTGTTTGGCAAAACTCTTAAATTTAAAAACAGATTTTTAGAACTAAGGCCTTGTTTGGTAAAACAAGATTAAAACAGATTTTTAATTTATTTTAATAACTCATTTAACACATAATTTTCAATGTCACACATTATGTAATTAAATCTTAATTAAATTAAAGCTAACATCAATACACTAAGTAGAATTGCCACATAATACTAAATTGCTACACAATTGTAATTCACTTAGTAGTCATAATTCATGTAACAAATTAGTAAATCTTTATTAACAAATTCCACATAATATTCATCTAATTTAATTATTCTCAATTAAATTAGAACTACACCACACAAGTACTTACACATCAATTTAATTAATCATATTGCACTTAATTAAATTACTCCATAACATAATCACATAAATTATTTATTTAACTCAGTAAATAAATCAACTAAAATATTTACTTAATTCAATAAATATTTAAAAATAAAATACAAAATTCTTGTTCGTTACACATGCGATCTCTCTTTTGTTTAGGACAATTTTAGAGAGATACACTCCATTGCTCATAGATATTTTTCGAGTTTGCCATGCTAAACGCATTTAGCATCTAATAAATATACGTTCCTTAGGTTAAGTCGAACATCCTTTTAAATCTATCTATACAGATTTATATCCCCAATGTAGGATGTCCTACCCAAATCATGCATGGAGGAATGTTTAGACAACTTTATTTTGATCGATTGTAGCATAGGAATGTTATTCTCTATCAGTAATATATCATCAATATATAATACAAGGAATGAAACAGCGCTCCCACTAACCTTCTTGTACACACTTGGTTCATCCACATTTTTGATAAAATCAAATTTTTTGATTGTCTTATCAAAACGGATGTTCCATCTATAAGAAGCTTGCTTCAATCCATAAATGGATCGTTGTAGCTCATATACATGATTTTCTTCAACCATTGAAACAAATCCATGTTGTTGTATCATACATACATTCTCCTCTAATAAGTATATTTGAGGAAGAGCGTCTCCTCGTCCATTTTGCCAGAGCTAGTAATAATAAGCTGCAATCGCAGGTAAAATCCAAATGGACTAGAGCATTGCGTCAACGATCTATTTTAGATTTTATGGTCATCTACCATTTTCCTGAGTCTTTATTACTCATAGCATGTTCGTAATTTAATGGATCATCATCATCCATGATGTGTACCTCATCGTCATCCTCTATGACGAATCCATACCTTTCAGGTATCTTCGGTACTCGTCCAGATTTATAAATAGGGTGTTGTATAGTAGCTGTCTCTACTTGGACATGTTCATCAAATTGATGTGTAGTGGTTTATGGTTCTTGAATTTCTTCAAGATCTATTTTTCTCCCACTAGCGCCTTCAAGGGTAAACTCCTTTTCCAAGAAGGTAGCGTGTTTCGCAACAAACACCTTTTGCTCAGTAGGATTATAGAAATAGTATCCCAAACTTTCTTTAGCATATCCCACAAACGTGCACTTACTAGATCTTGTCCCAAGCTTATCATTTTGAAAGCTTTTCACATAAGCTGGACATCCTCAAATCTTAACATGCTTAAGATCAGGTTTCCTCCCTGTCCACATCTCATATGGAGTTTTGGGGACGGATTTTAAGGGGACCTTATTTAGTAGATATGTAGCCGTTTCTAGGGTATGACCCCAAAATAAAATTGGAAGATCGATAAAACTCATCATGGAACGAACTATGTCCAACAATGTTCGATTTCTCCTTTCAGATACTCTAATTAACTGTGGTGTGCCTGGTGGAGTCCACTGTGAGATTATACCATTATCTTTGAGACAATTAAGAAACTCATCGCTTAAGTATTCTCCACCTCGATCTGATCAAAGTATCTTAATACTCTTGCCCATTTGTTTCTCTACTTCACCTCTGAACTCTTTGAACTTTTCAAATGATTCAGCTTTGTATTCCATTAAATACACATATCCAAATTTTGAGTGATCATCAGTGAAAGTAATAAAATAAGAATACCCTCCCCGTGCATTTGTTGTCATAGGTCCACAAACTTCTATGTGAACCAACGCTAACAACTCTGTAACTCTTTCTCCTTTTCCACTAAAAAGAGATTTAGTCATTTTACCCATGAGACAAGATTCACAGGTTGGATATGATTCATAATCGGATAGCTCTAAAAGTCCATCCTTATGTAACTTGGATAATCTTGTTTCATTGATATGACGGAGTTTACAGTGCCACATATAGGTATAATTAACATCATCTCTTTTCCTTTTCTTAGTTTGTTCTATTTGAAGTATATTTTCATGCAAGTCAAGTATATAAAGTCCACTTCGCTGATTACCAACACCATATAAAACATTGTCTTTATAAATAGAACAACTGTTGTTCTTTATTATAATGTAAAATCCATCCATATCTAATACGAAAATATAAATAATATTTCTAATGATATTCGGAACAAAATAACAGTTAATAACAGTTATTTAAATAAATGAACTTGCCCGTAGGAAGTGCTAAACAATAAGTGCCTATAGCTAATGCAGCAACCTTTGCTCCATTTCCCACTCATAGGATAACCTCATCCTTATTGAGCTTTCTACTTCTGACCAGTCCCTGCATAGTATTACATATGTGAGAACCACAGCCGGTATCCAATACCCAAGTAGAATTTTGATTTTCTAAAAAATTAATTTCAATTATGAACAAACCTTGATTGGAAGTCGAAACTTCTCCAAGCTTATTCTCTACCAGAAACTTCTTGTAGTTTCTTTTCCAGTGACTCGGCTCGTTAAAATGGAAGCACATTCCTTTGCTAGCTAGATCAAGTTTCTTTTGATCCTTCACTTTCTCCTTGCCCTTAGCTTTCTTAGATTTCTTCTTTTTAGAAGATACGTTGGGCCTCTTCCTTTTCTTGGAAGAATCATCCACCATTAAGACATGGTCCTTCTTGGATGGAAAGTGACCTTCTGCAGTTTTCAACATTTTAAGTAATTCAAGCAAGTTGACATCTAACTTATTCATGTGAAAATTAACAATGAACTGCGAAAAGGTCACAGGGAATGACTGCAAAACTAAGTCTTGACTCAACTCCCCATCCATGATGAACCCAAGTTATCCCAGGCATTCAATCAGATTGATCACCCTTAGGACCTGAGTCTCAACGACAGTGCCCTCGGACATCCGAGATCAGAAGAGCTCTTTAGTTATCTCATATCTAGCAGTCTTACTTTGTTCACCATACAACTCCTTGAGGTGAAGCAACATAGTAGGAGCATCAATGTTTTCATGCTGATGCTGAAGCTCATTTTTCATGGATGCGAGCATGATGCAATGAGCCCAAGATGCATCATTTTGCCATAGAGGCTGTTTCTGGAACAGTTCTAAGGACAAGTGAATTTAGGACATAAGAAATCATTTTAGCAGTGAGAACTATTCTCAAATTCCTTAACCAATTTGTGTAATTCGGTCAGGTCAGTTTGTTAACATCAAGTATGTTACGCAATGAAATTAGTGATTTCAACAGTTTTAAATATCTGTATGTGAAAAGACAACATTTTAGCAAACATTCATTTAATTAATTTTATATACTAAAATAAATTTTGTCTTATTTTAAATTGGTATCTCCCACATTTTTCTTCAAACTATATTACCCTCATTGATATAGTTCGGCAACATCTAATTAAAGATTCTCTAGTGAGATTAAGGATCCCATTTCAAATTATATAGCCTTGTGTGTGCACAACAAATTATATATAAATAAATAGGTAGACAACTCTTGTCAATTACATCAACATGTAACTCCTTGTATTCTGCCTCTAGATTATAATGGTCAAGTGTGTGCACATTCGAATTAAAATAATTTAAGTTATGTCCAACCTAGCACTCCATATATTCAAAAAAGAAAAAAAAATATTATCCTTGTGTGTGCACACAAAACAATATTGTTTAATTTTCTTTATAAGCATCAAATGTGATTAAATTAATATCTTAAATACTTAATACTTGTCTTGTGTGTACACAACAAACGCATATTAAATATTTAATACTCTATTAATTTATTATGCTAGAAGGCGACGTTCGATATTCTAAATATCATTGAACGCTTTAGACTTAATAAGATTTCTTTGAGGAGTTTGTTATTATTTGTCTCATCTTGTTTAGCGTGCATGCACATAAATATATATAATATGAGTCATTTTATTAAACATGAGAAGCATGTTTGCATAAAATATAATATATATATTACTTAGCATACACATATAGAATACTATATTCTACCCGGATTGATTATAGACTTTTATTCTAGTTTTGTTCACTAGACCCACCAAGTGAACTAAAAGGGCAAACCTATAAGTGCAAGAATTTAAATTTAAACGTAACTATTACATTTAAACTCGGGCTCCATACAAACGGGTCTTCACGCGCTCCTTGCTCATTGGTCTCCAATTTATTCAAGATAATTCTAACTATCTCTATTACATAAATTATTTAATTTAAATAGAAACCTTGATCAGCAGTCAATGGGAAGTACATAGGAGGGAGATAAAATTTTACATCAAGAAAGAACTAGAGAAAATGAGGTACGCATACCCCATTTAATAAAACCCATTCATTCAAGCATTAAACTAAAATAAAATACAATCACATTGGTCAATAGTCCCATAATCAATCTCATTTATTATCATACATATAACCATATGCATCAATAAATAAACATTCATCTCATGAATTAAAATCATTCCATATATATATATATATATATATATATGAGTATTATTTAATGGGCAATTTAAAATTGCATGAAATTCAATTTCAAGATTAAAATAAACTCTTTATTTTAATTATAAAATTATTAAGAATATTATATATATATATATATATATATATAACCAGACTTAAACTTAATGGGTACTTAATATATTATATATATATATGATATCACCCCCTTTTAAATCTGATTCAATATAACGTGATTAGCCCAAAAAAGTTTGGCTCCTTCTAAAAAAACAATCCATCAACCGTCCTTTTAATAATCAGTAACGTGATTAGCCCAAAAAGAAAATTCGCGATTCAGTTCGGAATTGGCCCCTTTATTTTTCATACAAATTAATTTTATACAATAAAATTATGCCCAATAAATTATACTAAATACATACCTATATGTATATGAAATCAAAACAATTAATAATTGCAAAAACATCTAAGTTTCTAACCATCTTAAACATCTAAGTTTGAATGGTTTTCAATTTTTCATTAACAACAATTTCAAGGTTTCAATGGGTTCCTTCATTAATTCTTAATCATTCCATTATGGTTTTACTTGTTCTTGGTTGTTAGTGTTCTAAGCGAAAGTAGTATGCATACAAGCTAATCATGTATGATAATAAAGTATATACTTCGGAGACAATCTTATTTATTTATTAATAAAAGTATTTATTTATTAAAGGCATTTAATTATCTACATGATGCTGTTTTTATAATATGTAAATAACTCATAGTTTTAAGCAATGCTTTTAGAATCATGATGTTGATCATGCTAATGAGATCTAAATTTTTAGAAAGCTGAAAAACTAAAATAGTTCCCAATCGTTGGATTACTAAAAAGGGGATTAGTAAATCCGGATAGATTGGTACATATGTTGCTTTCTCATTGGATGATGATGATTGATATCATGATCATTTGGTGTGGAGACACTAAAGCAGGTATGTAGGTGCTTATTGGAGAATAAGTTCACTGAACGTGACTCGCTATGGAATACATAATGGAGTTTTACTTATGTGTCAATAGGAAATCCTAATGTGATAGTAGTACAAGTGATCCTTGGACTTGAGATCATCATAGTATCTTGTGTATAATGAATTATACTTTGACTTATTCCTTAACACTCTTAGGGTATATCAAAGGGTATGTTTGGGTGTAATAAGTTACATATGGAGATAATAAATGGTCAATAAAGAATCTATCACTTCTAGTAAAGAAGAGATATGTAGTATGTGATTTGTTAAATGACAACCCAGTAGTTCTTGGCCAAGGCAGAATGAAATTAGAAAGGAGTTTCAAATTTGCAATATTTGGGATTGTGCATTTTCTAATCGAAATACATATAATTAAAAAAAATAAGACTTGAAAGTAATTCCATGTCTTATATTTAATTGGGACACTGTATTGTGGAAGTATTGAATTGTACGGTAACTATTTACTCACAGGTTCTTTTTTGATTAATGTTGAAATCTATATTATCTGGAAAGTCATTGATCGCTAGGGAGGCTTATCCCTATTATAGAATAAATATTATTTATTTAAATAGATTATTAGTTTAATTTATTTATTTAAATAAGATTAGAATTGTTCTAATTGATTTATTCACAACCGGTTTAAGATGGAGAACCTAAAGGGTCACACCATAAAAGGAAGAATAATTATTTAAGAAGGTAATTACATAATCGTAATAATGCATTAAGTATAATTAATTTAATCTATGGTGATAGAATAAATTAAATAGCTTAATGTTTATTATTTAATATTTTGGAAATATAAAATATAAATTAATAAGATGAGTCTTATTAATATTATTACAATTATTATTATTTTAATTTCTAAAGGAGTTTAAGAATTAATTTAATATTAGTACTCTCATTTATTCCTAATAAGATTAGGTGGCAAATTAATTAAAGGAATTTAATTAATTAAATCCTAATATGTTGGGAAGCCTAATCAATTAAAGGAGTTTATTTAAATAAATAAAAATCTATTTCTAATAGGATTAGAAGGGTTGACCAATATCTATATAAAAGGAGTCTTATGTTAGATATCAGTTGATGCAATTCTAATTGTTGGAGAGTACTCCTTTTCTATATAAGATAGAAAACTAGGGTTTAGCCAACTACCCTCCTTCTTGAATAATTCCTATTCCTTGGTGGATCACCCTTAGAGGCCAAACACTTGGGTGGCTAACGTTGATCAAAGGAAGGAATCTAACCCGAAAATTCAAGGAGATCACGAAGAACAAGGAGTTAAACTCGTACCTATGGAAGCTTCATTCTACAAGGATATGATTCCATAACTTCTTTTTTATCGTTTTAAATTAATAATTTTCATAAAGGATGATCTAGGTAATGGTTTTGTAGACATTTTTTTAAACTCTAATATACCATGCTTTCACTTATTTTTCAATTTGATTGCATCACGAATTCGTATAAACCCAACACTTTAAAGGTTCTACATGATATATTCACATAGTACACTCAAATTAGCTACCAAACAAATCTATACACATCGTTTATACCAACTTCTTTCTCTTCTACAACTTAATCAAATTTATTTCATTAATAATATTCGTTAAGGTATTTAACATTCATTACGGCTTATTAACCATTACATGTCATAAACCAACATTCGTTGTTCATCGTGTAAGCATAACGATAACTATAACCTTAATCGGTTCATTAGTTCAGATACAGTTTCCCCGGATTACCGATATAGGACCCCGTATAGCGATTACATAAGTTTTGCCCTCATATATCATCATCTTCATATCACGTCTATCTATTACATAATATATAACATTAAGACGTTCGTTAAACCCGAATACGATACACAATTAACGTTTTTGCATTTCATGTTCTTTGTTTAATTACTTTTAATCAAGGTTTAATTCCTAAACTCATAGTTATACATATTATTTAGGATGTTTCTCTTCATATATATTAAGTATATACTTGTGATAAGTGGTTTTATTGACCACTTATTCAGATACTTTCCAACTCGTTATGTTGCTTAAACTCAAGTAATCCTGTGAGTTTAATGTGTTTTTCCTTTCTTTTGCAGTTTTCATGTTTAGAAACTCTCTCGGCGCATATTGAGATTAAAAGGATAAAATGGTGCCAAGAGGAGCATTGAAAGGATCGATGGCATGGCAATAAAAGAAGTTGAGCTGCTAAATGGGGATGTGTTGCTGTAAAGAGGCTAAAAATGAGTTAACTTCCCAAGCATGGATGTGTCAAAGATAAGTGCAACAGCAAACCAGCAGAAAAGCCAACATCAGTGGTCCGCGCAGCCGCGCGCCCATCAATGCTAAATCACACGCGCCCGCGCCGTTTAGCAAGCCAGAAATCCCACATGCAGCAGCTGCGTGGCCGCGCCAGGAAGAAGGCTTGGACTCGAGCAACCGCGCCAACCAGCGGGTTGATCAAGTTTGACTGGCACTTGAAATTTTCGGCAGAGGTTGGATATAAGGGCAAAGCCCTCATCTCCACGAGATAGCGCATATTAGTTTTAAGCCCTAGCTTAGCTTATTTTTTTTTTCTTTCCATTTTGTATAGATTAGGAGTAGATTAAGGTAAGCTTAAGGTTAATTAGTTAGTTAGATTCTAGGGTTAGATTAGTTAAAGAAGATTGAAGCAGGGGATAAACAACAAAGATCCAACACTTGGAGAAGATACAAGATTTGCATTTCTCTATCTCTTACTCTCCTTGTATTCAATTTGTATTCGGATGATGTTTATCAACCTTGTGGATAATATATTTGGGTTGTCTATGCCTTAAATCTATTTTGAGGTTCCAATGGAACCTTTTGAGTAGTCAATGTTGATTTCCCTTCCATGTTGGTCTTATTTGATTGCTATGTGCTTATCTATTGCGATGTATGCTTTAATTGCTTAATTGTGTTGCAACCAATTACTGTGATAACCTATATGGGATTGAAAGACGAAATATAGGTTTATATGCAATCGCAGTAGCGGGCGATTGTAGGTTCACATGGCATTGGACTTATGATTTATGCTTAGGATAGACATATACCGAAGCACCGCTCGTAGTCAATAGAGAACTTGACCTTCAACCCTATTTATTTGTAAATCACATAGACATATAGTGGTTTAGGTAATGTGGGTGTTCACGTACGTCTATCACCTGTGGATTGCACGTGATATGATTTAGGTGCATCGAAAGATGGCCTACTCCCACTTTCGTGTTCTCGACTAATAACTATAATGATTGATTTTACCTGACTTGGGAGTGTGTTGACTTAGGCAAATCATTAGGCAAAATTGGGATCTCTTATCTTCATTATCTGATTCTACCTTAGGATTATTTATTGCATGTTCAAATTCCTTGCCTAGTTTAAGGTAGTTTTAATTCCCTCTCTTTACCACTCGTTTAAATAAGATCGAAATGACTATGTGCTAGTGGTTTGGTGTCTTTTTTCCATTAATTTTCTGTGGGACGATATCTGTACTTTCACTTTATTACTTGCTGGCCGCGTATACTTCCGCATTAATTGTGTCATCTAATCAGACCAACAAGTTTTTGGCGCTGTTGCCGGGGAATTAATTGGACAACTGTTTACCAACATTAGTTTCAATCAAATTAGTCTTAATTTAATCTTTTTATTTTTGTTTTAATTCTTCCTATATTCTCTTTTCAGGTACAATGGAGTTAAATTTTTATCCATGGAATGGTACAAGGCAAGAGCAACCAAGGGAAATAAACAATGATGGCGTCAACACAATCGCAACACTTTCAGCACAGCTAGAAGAGCTCTCGAGGAAGCTGGATACTGTTTCAGTTCAACAGAGTCGAGAGCCAGTTATTTCTCATGAGTATGGTGCTGGGAGCTACATGAGCCATCAGGAGCCTATCAGTTATGGACAAGAGCAGTATGAGGGCATTGGCCATCTAAAGTTTGGGGGTGTTTATCAGTCTTTCTTTATCAGCTTTTGATATTATGTTAGGATGCCATTAATACACTATTATAACTATTTTGTTAATATTTTGGGTTGCAAATTATTGTATTAATTGCAGTCATGGATTATTGTTATCAGTTTTTGGATGAATGGATATTGTATGAAATGCTTATTGCTTATTTCTATCCATGTTACAGCTTTCTTAGTATGAATGGATGTTTTTTCCATCCTTTTGTGCCATGTTAGTTTTAGAACCCTATTTTGAGCTTTTATTAGTGCAAGTGTTTATTTATTTATCTAGTTGGGTCATGCTATGGTTTTTAACCCTATTTTTTACTTTTATATGATTGGTGCGTTATATATAGTAAAAATTTTGATTGTGGCCAATGATGTACGTTCTATGTCTTTGTCAAAATGGTCAAGAAAGTATGGATGAGATTCTTAGATTAATTTTTAGTTAATACTGCTGTTGATCCTTTCTATCCTATCAAGCACGTACCAACTGTTATAATTAGTTATGTTTCTAATAGACTTAATTGGTAATTTTTACGAAAAAATTTTGTGTTAGCTTTTGCGAACTTAAGTGAGTTGTTGTAGTAAGATTTAGATTCTTATGCAAGTTCGGATACATTCGTGGTCTAATAACATATAAAAAAAAGAATAAATAAAAAAAATATATAAATCGATAGCCTTAGTTGACCAAGTTTGATTACGTGACTTTTGTAACCTTAGTTAATAGATCCTTAGGGGTGTTCTACACCTAGTTCCCTAAAGCCATACGGTTTGGGAGTCATTGATCAACAGCTCGTTACATGGGTAACTCTGAATAGCCTAATGTGATTAGACATTGCATGGTCATGTTTGAGGTTGCATTGGTTAAAATATAACTGATAAAAATTCTAGTTTGGCTGAAATTTGGACACGTGGCTAGTGTTACTTGAGTTATTAGATCCTTAGGGGTGTTCTACGCCTAATGTCCTAAACCCATCTGGGTTGGGAGTCACTGATCAAAAACTTCTTACATGGGTAACTCAGCCTAAGGTAGCCAAATTTTGCACAAGTTAAATATAGTCGTTCTCATGCTAATGACGAATGGTTTATTCTTGCATTTGTGGCTTATTCTGAAGTCTTGATGTAGCTTGAGTGTATTGGGTTAACATTTTCCTTTTTGCAATTATTTATGTGCGTGAACTATAACTAGTTAGAATAGTTGGTATTCACATATATAGAGATTTGGATCACTAGCAGTTTAAACTAGGGATTTGATCGAAGCCTTATTTATGACCTTGCTTCTACTTTAAAATTGTTATTCTTATCCTTGAGTCCGCAATGATAGTGTAGACACTCGAAATTTTTTCATTCCTGTTGTAGACAGTCAAAATTTTGCATTCCTATTACTAACCATGCAGGAGGGCAAAACTGTCTTTTCAACCCTGGTCTCAATACCAGGTTGTCAACTCAGCCCCGGTCCCAATACAGGGATGTCAACTCAACCCCGGTCTCAATACCGGGATGCCAACTCAGCCCCGGTCCCAATACCGGGATGTCAACTTATCCCCGGTCTCAATACTGGGCTGCCAATTCAACCCCAATCTCAATACCAGGCTGCCAACTCAGCCCCGGTCCCAATACCGGGATGTTAACTCAGCCCCGGTCTCAATACTGGGCTGCCAATTCAACTCTGGTCTTAATATCGGGCTGCCAACTTAGCCCTGGTCTCAATACTGGGATGTTAACTCAGCCCCGGTCTCAATATCGGGCTGTTAACTCAGCCCCGGTCTCAATACCGGGCTGTCAACTCAGCCCCGGTCTCAATACCGGGCTGCCAACTCAGCCCCGATCTCAATACTGGGATGTCAACTCAGCCCTGGTGACAACCCCGGGACGTCAATCTCAACCCCGATTACTATACCAGGATGTCAAGTCAATCCCCGGTAACACCGGGAGGTCAAAAGAAGTCCCAGCGAAAATCCGAAAGGTCAAGTCAAGCCCCGGTCAAAACCCGGGAGGCCAAACCACTTCGAAGACAACCCTGAAGCATCACAACATCCCCAGAGATAACTCTGGGAAACCAAGTCAACCTTGGAGACAACCCTGATGACAAACAGAATCGACTAGGATCAAAACCTCGGAGACATCCCCGGGAAAACTATAAGAACCCAAATTTTCAGATATTATTAAATAAGGATTTAATAAATAAAATTCTTAAACTGTGAGATGGGTTTGAATAATAATATATATGTGATATAAGGTATGTGGTATTATATTACATAGGATAATATGGACTATGTAATATGTGTTTTTGTGATTTATAAATATATTATTAATATATATTTGTTACTTATCGTAGAGACGATCCAGTTGAGATAAAGGAGGTGGATAAATTTTTATCGATATTAAATAATTTATAGAATTATTTTATCATAGTAAGTTGGTGACATTAAATATCCTTAATGTATAGTCACCATATTCTTGTGTATGTGTATTAATAACTAGTATGCTTCTAATATAGGTTATTGATAAATCTTAAGCTATCCGTGAATAGGTTTGGATAGTGAAGCATGCGTTAGTTAAGGAATTAATTAATAAGAATAAATATTGGTTAATTTAAGTTGAGAGTTATATTGTGACAAACAAGATTTTTGTAATTTATTTTGAATATTTATTGAATTAAATAAATATTTTTGATGATTTAATTATTGAGTTAAATAATTAATTGATGAATTTGTGGTAGATTAATTTAATTATATGTGTCACATTAGTTAAATTAATGTGGTGAATTTTTATATTCAAAGTATGTATTTAATTGAGCTTATTTGATTAATATATTAATTAATAAGCATAATGTTATTCTAATTAATTTATTAATTAATTAGAGATTTATGATTAGACATAATTAATAAATAAGAATTTTAATTATGTGACTATGTGATTTAATGTAGATTTATGCTATTTTATTTAATTGATTTAAATAGCATTATTTGATTTAATTGGGTGTGACATTAATTAACTATATTATAATAAATTAATTAAAATAAATGAGAAGGGATTCCTTAAGCTAGCCAAACAAGGCCTTAAGGGGAGTTGGTCAGTTAACCCACTAAGGGACCAACTGACAACCACTCACCCATTATATATTATACGTATTATACTTATATACATATATACTATATCAATTCATATATTCATATCAGAGAGAATTTTGAGAGAAAAGATTGAGGAAGAAGAATTTGAAAAATTTATATCATCATCCTTGAATCATCTTCACCAACTAGCAAGGGTAAATTCAGTTATATTAAGTTTTAAGCTTTCTATTTTTACGTACTTTGAAGTTCTCTGTAATCGTCAATTTTGAATCATTGTTGGTTATATGGTTTTATATGGGTTAAATTATGTTTATAACATGTTTTATACCATGTATACATAAATCACAGTGATCAATTTTATGTAATTACGTCTTAATTAAGTTTTCAAAACTTCCATTAACGTACTTTGAAGTTTTCTGTAAAAGACTAAATTGATGACTTGTTCATGATATGGCTATATATATATTAATTGATGTCCATAACATATTATATGCCATATATGCATAACTTTCAGTGATCACACCATGGAATTTTGTTGATAATTGGGTTTTCAAAAGTTACATAGTGTAAAAATTGTACATATGGCCCATATGGCCCTTACGTACAAAATTTACACACCTTATGCGTTTATTTAACTTAAATTAACACTTGAATGTGATTGTGTACATTTAAACGAACAAAATGGAAGTTAAACGAACGGATTCGGTGTTATAACGAATCCGTAACGTTGAATTCTTGTTTTCTTTCAAAACTTTATAAAATATTGAAAATAGTGAAATTAAATGTTGTGATTTGTGTAATTCCGTGATTTAAAGTGTTAAAAGCATGCTTAGAACATGGTATGATGTTTCTGTAAATTCTATATCTCATGGGTAGCCTTAAATTCATTTCGTTAGTTTAATTTGGATTTATTTGGGTTGCTCTGTGTGTCATTCGCGAACTGGAAATCTGGGTCTGCGTTGCCGCGCGGCCGCGCTGGTCCCAAGGGTAACTGGCACGCGGCCGCGCCCCTTGCAGAAATTTGAAATTTTTTTTGCTAAGTGTTCGTGTGTTCTAAGAGGTGGTTTAAAACCTAATGTAATGAACATAAAGATATGCTAAACATATAATAAGAGGTTAATAACTTATATTACGTGAGTAATTAATAAGTTAATTACATGACTTGAATCGTTAATTGTATAGTCCAATAACGTGCTCAAGACCGATGTGTGTGATTCGATACGTATATCGAGTTATTGATTAATTTGTATTGTGAACGTATTGATGTGTAGGGTGTAATAAAGAACGTGAATTATAATTGTAGCTTGTGCAAGAGGCAAGTATCCTATCCCTAATTTATTGATTTAGCAAGTTCCCTAAATTCTAATTTATTCATTTATTAAGCCTTAGACTTGTGTTTCTATATCGAGTAAGCTCGTGTTTTTAATTGTTCAAGTTCGAAATTCATATTACATATTGTAACTCTTTTAAAAGCATGATTCAGTGATACAATACTTATTCGATTGTATACTCTTGAGATTTATTATTCAAGTTGAATATCGATGTTATTGTTGAACCTTATAGGACTAGTGAACCCTTATTGATTCGACTAGTCCATAGTTGATGAACGTTCTAAATTCCAAAATACTTATTGAGCTTATCCAAACCAAACTTCCTTTGGTGCGGACTCTGATGTCAAAACTGAGATGAACAACCCTGTAAAAGGGGATTATTTACGCTTTAGCGTTGAGATATTGTGCACAGTATGGTACTAAGGGCTGATCCCCCTAAGTACGAGAAGTAGAGTCCATAGTCTTATGACTGTTAAAGGTTTAAAGCATAAAAACTTTACAACCTAGGACATAGTTCAAGGTCTTATGACCCTCAGACGTTCTTTTGATTCCTGTTATTCATTCTTGAGTCAAAAGTTGAGTTTCTTTATTCAGATGTCTTTGATTCACTCGCATGTTATTATATTGTTGTCATATTATTATACTTGTGGGCAATCGTGCTCACTCTTGCGTAATAATAACATTGCAGTTAAGAACGAAAGGTCCAACGAGCCTTCTACTAGCAAAGGCAAGGGCAAAGTCAACAAGTGATGAAGACTTGTTGTTTATTTTATGTGTTTATGTTTCAGACTTATGTTAAAGTTTTGTAAGACTTATTTAATTATTTATATTTCCGCACTTGAGATTTAAGGTTAAGTACGACCTGGGATTGATGTATTTCTTTTCAGATGTTGTAACCCCATAAGGGGAGGATTATTTCTATTTATTTCATGGTTTGCATTTACTATGGGTAGATAGATAGATGATATTTGTACAGTGAACACCAAGTCCCGTGGAAATTGAAGTACCCGGATTTGGGGGTGTCACAGGTTGGTATCAAAGCTGTAGGTTATGAATTAGGTGGGGAAAAACCTTAGGATAGTAGCCTTTTTAGAGATCGAGAACATAGTAATGATAACTCTTATCGAGTTCTAAGAAAGATAATAACTTACCTTATGTGCTACGTGTTTATACTTATATATTCGAGTCTCGATTAGCATCACGTAATTACTAAAACTTAAAATTTTATTTGTCAGGATGACGAATGCTGGAGAACCTAGTCAGTCCAGGGACCTTGTACCCCTAGAGGCTAGAGAGGAGGAGCCCCGAGATATCCACGTAGTTTGGGAGCAGTTAGTCCGACGAGAGCCATCACCCTTGATCACAGTCATTGGTCAGGAGATTGTGCCGGTGTCTAATTCAGAGGAGGACTCTGAGGAAGACCCTGAGGAGATTGAAGTTCAGGCTGAGGCAGCTGAAGAGGAGGAGGAAGACCCTGAAGAGTTCCCGCCGAGCTCTATCAGTGCTGAGATGTATGACGAGCTGTATGACCGTAACATAGAGTTACGTGATACTGTTCAGGAGCTGAGGGAGACTGTTCAGGAGCTGAGGGAGCGGTCGGTTACTCAACAGTCTACCATCGAGCTGAGGGATGGAGAGGTTGAGGCTCTTCACACACGTTTGGGAAATGTAGAGTGGAATTTGGCTCACGAGAAGGGCCAAACCGAGCAGAAGTCAGAGGAAATTGAGGAATTGAAGAATGAACTAAAAGAGAAATCAGCAAGGCTGGCCATAGCAGAGGAGGCTTGGGTAAGGGAATCACGACGAGCAGATCTCGCAGAAGATAATTGTCGGGCGAAGAAGGCCAAGCTTGAAGAGACGTACTCTATACTTCAGTATGCAATTGACGAGGCCCAGGATCGGGTTATGAGGTACCCAATTCAGTTTGAAGGACTACCGTCGTACATGCTAGATCGCAGGACGATGTCTCGGATTATGGAAGAAGAGCGTGGCAAAGCTGTTCGTCGCCTTAATGGGCAGTGATAGGAACATTTGATTTTGTGAAACCTATCTGGTAGTTAATAATGTAAATTCCAATGTGTTTATAAACAGAGGAATATTTTATGTTTTAAATCCTGTAGATTCTTTATCTCAGGATAGTTGATGTAAATAGCAGTGATGCTATCGTATTATGTTAAAACTTTTGATTTAGTAATATATCAGAGTTTATTTGAGATAATGTGTTGACTGATTGTGTCTAAATGTTTAAGTTAAGCCTTAGATATTTAAAAGATTGAATAAAGTTCTAATACGCGTATTTCTTAAGAGTAAAATGCCGCCAAGGAGACGATCTAACCGTCAACAGGCCCAAGAAGGGTCAACTAACAACAACAACGACGCCAATGCTAACCCCGTTCAGCAGTTGGCGAACTTACTTGCTGGAGCGCTTAACAACCAACCTCAAGCTCCACCGACCACAACGTTCAAGGACTTCAAGGCGGTGGGACCGCCAGAGTTTAAAGGCACCATGAACCCGATAGAAGCTCAAACCTGGGTCATGGAGATGGAAAAAGTTTTTGACGTCGCCAGAGTCAGAGAGGACCAGAAAACCGCCTATGCAACGTTCATGCTGAAATCTGAGGCCAGCTATTGGTGGCAAGCGAATAAGGTCCGGGGAGGTGAAGGTGTGATTACCTGGGAGAGGTTCAAGGAGATGTTCTTCGAGATGTACTTTCCGACCAGCTCGCAGAATCAAATGGAGGTCCAGTTCTTGGAACTGAAACAGGGAAATATGTCCGTACCAGAATATGCGGCGAAATTCAATGAGTTGGCTAGGTTTGCCACGTATCAAGTGCACACCGATCAGAGGAAGGCAAGGAGGTTTGAACAGGGCCTGAAGCCCTGGTTGTATAGCAAAGTGTCAATGTTCCAATTGAACACTTTTGCTGGGGTGTTGGAGAAGGCCATTCTCGCTGAAGGCGGGAGTGATGCAGTTACAAAGTATAACCAAGATCAGAAAAAGAAGAAGAGTGAAGGTGAAGGAATTAACAAGGCTAGTGGTAGCAACACGGGAGGGAGTAATAATCAGAAGAGGAGGTGGAATGATAACTCATCGACTGGGAATCAGCAAGGTGGTCAGAAAAAGAGGATCGAAGCTTGTTCGACCTGCGGGAAAGCTCACCTGGGGGTCTGTATGAAGGGAAAACGAGTATGTTATAATTGTGGTCAGGAAGGCCACATAGCACCTAACTGTCCGAACCCAAAGAAGGGCGCTTGCTTCACTTGCGGCTCAAAGGACCATCTGGCAAGGGACTGTCCCAAGAAGGGATCTGGAAGGGAAGGATCAGGTGGAAACAGGGGAAACAGCGGTGGAAGTGCTTTAACTATCACGGGACCAACCGCAACCAACCGACCAACCGCCAGGACCTTCAACATGACCGTGCAGGATGCTGTGCAGTCTCGCGATGTGGTGTCAGGTATCATTCCAATCAATAAAGTTAATGCTTATGTACTATTTGATTCGGGTGCTACTTGTTCATTTATATCCGATGACTTTGCTAAGAACTTAGAACTTCCTATGGACGAGTTAGAATACCCCATGAATATAGAGATTGCGAATAGAGAAGTAATCCCTGTTAAGTATGTACACAAGAACTGTAGAGTAGATATTAAGGGTAACATTATGAACGTAAATCTTATCCCGATTAGACTTGGGGAATTCGATGTTATTCTGGGAATGGATTGGCTAGTCAATTATGGGGCTGTAATTGATTGCCAGAGGAAGTGTATCAACCTTATGACCCCGTCAAAGGTTGTGTTTTATGGCAGTAAATCGCCTAGACAAGCGAGTTGTCTGACGATGATGCAGGCCAGGAAGTTGTTAAGACAAGGCTGTGTAGGATATTTAGCCTACATAGTCGATAGTCGTAAAGAAAATTCGAAATTAGAAGATATACCAGTCGTGAGGGACTTCTTAGACGTATTTCCGGATGATCTGCCAGGACTTCCGCCAGACAGAGAGGTTGAGTTTGTGATCGATTTGGCGCCAGGGACGGCCCCAATATCGAAGGCACCATACCGGATGGCTCCGGTAGAGATGAAAGAGTTAATGGTACAACTACAAGAGTTACTGGACAAGAAGTACATCCAACCGAGCGTATCGCTGTGGGGAGCGCCGGTGTTATTTGTGAAGAAGAAGGACGGGACGATGCGGCTTTGCATCGACTACAGAGAACTGAATAAGGTCACAATTAAGAATAGATATCCATTACCGAGGATCGACGATCTGTTCGACCAATTGAAGGGTGCAAGGTACTTTTCAAAGATAGACTTGAGGAGTGGCTATCATCAGCTGAAGGTGAGGCCAGAGGATGTTCCAAAGACAGCATTTAGGACTCGATATGGTCACTACGAATTTTTGGTAATGTCATTTGGTCTAACGAATGCTCCTGCAGCATTTATGGGCTTAATGAATGGAGTGTTCAAGCCGTTTTTGGACAAATTCGTGGTGGTCTTTATCGACGATATTTTGGTATACTCGAAGACCAAGGAAGAACATGTAGAACATCTGAAGTTAACATTAGAGGCGTTGAGAAGAGAGAAGTTGTACGCCAAATTTTCTAAATGTGAATTCTGGATTGAAAGAGTGCAATTTCTTGGACATGTGATCGACAAGGACGGAATTTCGGTAGATCCCTCTAAAGTCGAAGCTGTGATGAACTGGGATCTGCCGAAAACACCGTCGGAAGTGAGGAGTTTTCTTGGATTGGCGGGTTATTATAGAAGATTTATTCAGGACTTTTCCAAGATCGCAACTCCGCTGACAAATTTGACTAGAAAATCGGTGAAATTCGTTTGGACAGAGAAGTGTGAGGAAAGTTTCCAAGAGCTCAAGAGGAGGTTGAGTTCAGCACCTGTGTTATCCCTTCCGGACGACACAGGCAATTTTGTGGTTTATAGTGATGCGTCGCATAAAGGACTTGGCTGTGTGCTTATGCAAAACGGCAGGGTCATTGCGTATGCGTCACGACAATTGAAAGACTATGAGAAGGGGTATCCGACCCATGACTTGGAGTTAGCTGCCGTGGTATTTGCTTTAAAAATTTGGAGACACTATCTCTATGGGGAGAAGTGTGAAATATATACAGACCACAAGAGTCTGAAATATATCTTTACACAGAAGGACTTGAATATGCGCCAGAGAAGGTGGCTGGAGTTAATTAAGGATTATGACTGTGAAATCTTATACCATCCGGGTAAGGCTAATGTGGTTGCCGACGCCTTAAGCAGAAAGGGTCGGGAGAAATTGATGATGTTGACTACTCAGGAGGAACTAATTTCAGCAATGGAAAAGCTGAAATTGGAAGTGAAGTATTCGATGGAGATTGACGAGAAGTTGTTTCAGATTCAAGCTGGTACAACCCTATTGGATAAAGTTAAGGAAGCTCAACTTCAGGACGAAGAATGTGAGAAGGTTAAGAAAAAGATATCTGAAGGAACCGAACCGAGATTCAAGATAGACAGTGAGGGACTACTGAGATTTGAGAATAGAGTTCGGGTACCGTCAGTGCCAGAAATTAAGGATGACATTTTGAGAGAGGCTCATAGCTCACGGTATTCAATTCACCCCGGTAGTACCAAGATGTACCAGGATCTTCGACAGCACTTCTGGTGGCCAAATTTGAAACGAGATGTTGCTGAGTGTGTTGCAAAGTGTCTAACCTGTCAGAAAGTGAAAGCAGAACATCAGAGACCAAGTGGTTTGCTACAACCCCTGGAAATCCCAGAATGGAAATGGGAACACATTACGATGGATTTCGTGGTTGGCCTTCCGACGACTCAGAAAGGCTACGACGCAGTATGGGTTATCGTTGACCGACTGACGAAATCCGTACACTTCCTTCCGATTAAAATCAGATTCAACTTAGACCAGTTGGCAAGGCTATATGTGAAAGAGATTGTTTCGAGGCACGGAGTTCCGGTGTCAATTGTTTCCGACAGAGATCCGCGTTTCACATCGAACTTCTGGAAGCGACTACAAGAATGCATGGGGACACAGTTGAGAATGAGTACGGCTTATCACCCTCAGACAGATGGGCAGAGTGAAAGAACGATCCAGACATTGGAAGATATGTTGAGAGCATGCATCATGGATTTTAAAGGAAATTGGGATGATCACCTACCGCTTGTGGAATTCGGTTACAACAACAGTTACCACGCTAGTATTGGCATGCCGCCTTACGAAGCGTTGTACGGAAGAAAATGCAGAACCCCGCTATACTGGGATGAAGTTGGCGAGAGACAACTATTAGGTCCAGAACTGGTACAGCAGACAGCAGAGATAGTCAAAGTGATCAGAACAAGACTGGTAGCAGCTCAGGATAGGCAGAAGAAATACGCCGATCCACACCGTAAGAACGTTGAGTTTGAATCGGGTAGCTATGTGTTCTTGAAAGTCTCTCCCTGGAAGGGGAAGATCAGATTCGGTAAGAAGGGAAAATTGAGCCCAAGGTTCATTGGACCCTTTGAAGTACTGCGAAGGATTGGAGAAGTTGCGTATGAGGTAGCCTTACCTCCGGCGCTTGAGAATGTCCACAACGTCTTTCATGTGTCAGTTTTACGCCCCTACAAACCCGATTACAAACATGTGATTGAATATGAACCCCTACATTTTGAGAAAGACTTATCCTATGAAGAAATTCCTGTTCAGATTGTTGACAGGAAAGAGCAAGTCCTCAGAAATAAAATTATACCTTCTGTTAAGGTAATTTGGAGGAACCACAATGCTGAAGAAGCTACGTGGGAACTCGAAGAGCATATGATGAAGAATTACCCAGATTTATTTACTTAATTTTTTTGTTTATGCGATTCTGGGGACAGAATCTTTGTAAGGGGGGGAGAATGTAACGGGACGAAATTTAATTGAACCGTGATTCTGGGGACAGAATCCTTTTAAGGGGGGAAAGATGTGACAAACAAGATTTTTGTAATTTATTTTGAATATTTATTGAATTAAATAAATATTTTTGATGATTTAATTATTGAGTTAAATAATTAATTGATGAATTTGTGGTAGATTAATTTAATTATATGTGTCACATTAGTTAAATTAATGTGGTGAATTTTTATATTCAAAGTATGTATTTAATTGAGCTTATTTGATTAATATATTAATTAATAAGCATAATGTTATTCTAATTAATTTATTAATTAATTAGAGATTTATGATTAGACATAATTAATAAATAAGAATTTTAATTATGTGACTATGTGATTTAATGTAGATTTATGCTATTTTATTTAATTGATTTAAATAGCATTATTTGATTTAATTGGGTGTGACATTAATTAACTATATTATAATAAATTAATTAAAATAAATGAGAAGGGATTCCTTAAGCTAGCCAAACAAGGCCTTAAGGGGAGTTGGTCAGTTAACCCACTAAGGGACCAACTGACAACCACTCACCCATTATATATTATACGTATTATACTTATATACATATATACTATATCAATTCATATATTCATATCAGAGAGAATTTTGAGAGAAAAGATTGAGGAAGAAGAATTTGAAAAATTTATATCATCATCCTTGAATCATCTTCACCAACTAGCAAGGGTAAATTCAGTTATATTAAGTTTTAAGCTTTCTATTTTTACGTACTTTGAAGTTCTCTGTAATCGTCAATTTTGAATCATTGTTGGTTATATGGTTTTATATGGGTTAAATTATGTTTATAACATGTTTTATACCATGTATACATAAATCACAGTGATCAATTTTATGTAATTACGTCTTAATTAAGTTTTCAAAACTTCCATTAACGTACTTTGAAGTTTTCTGTAAAAGACTAAATTGATGACTTGTTCATGATATGGCTATATATATATTAATTGATGTCCATAACATATTATATGCCATATATGCATAACTTTCAGTGATCACACCATGGAATTTTGTTGATAATTGGGTTTTCAAAAGTTACATAGTGTAAAAATTGTACATATGGCCCATATGGCCCTTACGTACAAAATTTACACACCTTATGCGTTTATTTAACTTAAATTAACACTTGAATGTGATTGTGTACATTTAAACGAACAAAATGGAAGTTAAACGAACGGATTCGGTGTTATAACGAATCCGTAACGTTGAATTCTTGTTTTCTTTCAAAACTTTATAAAATATTGAAAATAGTGAAATTAAATGTTGTGATTTGTGTAATTCCGTGATTTAAAGTGTTAAAAGCATGCTTAGAACATGGTATGATGTTTCTGTAAATTCTATATCTCATGGGTAGCCTTAAATTCATTTCGTTAGTTTAATTTGGATTTATTTGGGTTGCTCTGTGTGTCATTCGCGAACTGGAAATCTGGGTCTGCGTTGCCGCGCGGCCGCGCTGGTCCCAAGGGTAACTGGCGCGCGGCCGCGCCCCTTGCAGAAATTTGAAATTTTTTTGCTAAGTGTTCGTGTGTTCTAAGAGGTGGTTTAAAACCTAATGTAATGAACATAAAGATATGCTAAACATATAATAAGAGGTTAATAACTTATATTACGTGAGTAATTAATAAGTTAATTACATGACTTGAATCGTTAATTGTATAGTCCAATAACGTGCTCAAGACCGATGTGTGTGATTCGATACGTATATCGAGTTATTGATTAATTTGTATTGTGAACGTATTGATGTGTAGGGTGTAATAAAGAACGTGAATTATAATTGTAGCTTGTGCAAGAGGCAAGTATCCTATCCCTAATTTATTGATTTAGCAAGTTCCCTAAATTCTAATTTATTCATTTATTAAGCCTTAGACTTGTGTTTCTATATCGAGTAAGCTCGTGTTTTTAATTGTTCAAGTTCGAAATTCATATTACATATTGTAACTCTTTTAAAAGCATGATTCAGTGATACAATACTTATTCGATTGTATACTCTTGAGATTTATTATTCAAGTTGAATATCGATGTTATTGTTGAACCTTATAGGACTAGTGAACCCTTATTGATTCGACTAGTCCATAGTTGATGAACGTTCTAAATTCCAAAATACTTATTGAGCTTATCCAAACCAAACTTCCTTTGGTGCGGACTCTGATGTCAAAACTGAGATGAACAACCCTGTAAAAGGGGATTATTTACGCTTTAGCGTTGAGATATTGTGCACAGTATGGTACTAAGGGCTGATCCCCCTAAGTACGAGAAGTAGAGTCCATAGTCTTATGACTGTTAAAGGTTTAAAGCATAAAAACTTTACAACCTAGGACATAGTTCAAGGTCTTATGACCCTCAGACGTTCTTTTGATTCCTGTTATTCATTCTTGAGTCAAAAGTTGAGTTTCTTTATTCAGATGTCTTTGATTCACTCGCATGTTATTATATTGTTGTCATATTATTATACTTGTGGGCAATCGTGCTCACTCTTGCGTAATAATAACATTGCAGTTAAGAACGAAAGGTCCAACGAGCCTTCTACTAGCAAAGGCAAGGGCAAAGTCAACAAGTGATGAAGACTTGTTGTTTATTTTATGTGTTTATGTTTCAGACTTATGTTAAAGTTGTGTAAGACTTATTTAATTATTTATATTTCCGCACTTGAGATTTAAGGTTAAGTACGACCTGGGATTGATGTATTTCTTTTCAGATGTTGTAACCCCATAAGGGGAGGATTATTTCTATTTATTTCATGGTTTGCATTTACTATGGGTAGATAGATAGATGATATTTGTACAGTGAACACCAAGTCCCATGGAAATTGAAGTACCCGGATTTGGGGGTGTCACATATATTATGGAATAATATAATAAGAGTATTGAACCTTAATTAACTATGATGATATAGTACAGTGTTTAATTTACTTAAGTAAAGGAGTGAATTAATATGTGTGTTGAATATGTAATTATAATTGGTACTTTTATATATATTACTTAGAATAGTAATATGTGAGAAAGTCTAATGTACGAAAAACGTTAAATATATATATATATATATATATATATATATATATATATATATATACGTTATTAAAAGGGAGATGGAAATTATTATATCTTTAAATGAATATTTGAAGAAATTGTTTTGGGAACAATTTATAGAAAAGAAAGAGAATTAATTATTATATATTTCTAATAAAGGGTATTAAAATAATTTGTAATATTGAATTATTTTAATAAAAGGAGGAAATGTTATTTTTGAATAATAATATTACCTTATATGTTTTTGTATGAGGTGTGATTGGTTAATATAGTAAATATATTAAAACGTATTTGCTATATGTAATTAAATTGATGGGAACAATTTATTATAATAGAAAATAAACTTATTATCTATTTTTTATATATAATATATGTACATGTGTCGTACATATAGTTATTTGATATTATATTAAGAATAATATCATGAGACAATAAGTAAATTATTTTCTAATAACGAATGTGCTTATTTGGAGAAAGCATAATATTTTATGATATGGCTAAATACATAATTTTAAATGTATTTTCAAGGGAGTTTAATTAATGAGAGGAAACTAAGTTATTTTTAATATATTAAATAACTTAAGTAATTATTTGATCGTGAATATTATTATTGGAATAATTAATAGAGTATATATTAATTATTATAAGCGTAAAGGTTATACTTATTATAAGTATAATTAATTGAAGTAGTTTAGCATTTTAATAGCTTGAGTTATTATATTACCGTAAAGGTTATATAGAATATTTGCGTATTTCCATTCACGATATATTTATATATGTGAACCTTGTGACTTAATAGTTCTAATTATATTGAACATGTTATAAGTAGTAAGTGATGAGAATAAGAATAAGCTTAATGTAAGCTTGTGAAATATGCCTTGTGTGGCACGATAATAGATTCGGTAATGAATGATGGAAGAATTATTTAAACAATTAATCTATATTAATTATTATTATAATAATATGTTGAATTATTATTATTGCGAGTGATAGCATGATAATAAGTATATTTGTTATATATATAATAAGATTTATATTTATTGTGAAAATTAATTATATAAATGTTAATTAATTGTTATGAAAATTTTAATTCCATTGATTAATGAGAAATGGATTAATAAATATTATTATTAATTAATTGATGAGATAAGTAAATTACTTACTTCTATGTGCAAGCATGCGAATAAAATGTCTAGCGTATAGTAACTAACTATATATTGTACGAAATATAAAGTGCAATATGACTATGTTATTTATGAATATAAACTATATAGTAAAGTTTATTGAGTTGTAAGAGGTACATGGAATGTGGGTGTGACAATGTGTATATTAAGTATACAATAAAATAATATATCATAGTTATATTGTAAACAATTATTGAATTTACTAATAGAGGAGACAATACACTGTGATGGTACCCGATAGAATTATATTCGGCATTAATAAGATGTACATGGATTATATTTATGTACACTACTTGATACATTATATTATTATTTGCTCATTATGAGTGATATTGTGTACCCTCTAATTCATTATAACCTAAGTGTTTATGAAATGAATTATGATATAGTCTTAGTAAGCATGATAGGCTATATATATAACCTTAGTGTATTGTATAGCCAGTTGCTGAGTTATTTATTGTCCCACATTATGTGCCCATCTCATTTCTCCTTCACGTGATATGCTCCAAGCTAGTCTACTTCCTACTCCTCAAACTCAGCATTCCATAGCAAATGATGAGCAAGGGTGAGGAATTCATGATGAGTTCCACCCACTCTCACCAACTCTCCCTTATCCATTGAACAAGCTTGCATTCCTTTGGTTTAATTTGAGGTGGAATTGTAATGTCTGTGTAAACATTTGCCTATAAAATGAAGCTCTTCTCCTTCATCTTTTCATTTGCTGAGCTTTTGCTTAAGTGTTAAGTGGAGAGCATTGCATACCTTAGTAATAGCATTCTAGAATTGAGAGAGAATTTAGTAGCAGCAAGCCCAAGTTGTTAGCAGAGGTATAATATACCTTTCATGTTCTTCAATTCATGTTTTCTAAAATTCTGTAAATTTCTAATTCTTGAATTGAGTATGGAATCCATGATTATGTGATCAAGAAATGTTTGTTAATTGCTCCTTAGTTGCTATACTAGCTTATACATATGTATAGACTGTCATATGGCTGATTAGAATCAAGTTCGTATTAAGTCTCTGTGTTCGGGCTGGAAAACTGCCGAAGCAGGCTGCTCTCTGGCATGAACCAGACACGGCGCAGCTGCGCCGGTCCCCTGTCCCAGTTTCTGTTGTCTGTTAAGTACTGTTAAGTGCTAGCATGAGATATATAATTAGAACAAGCATGTGGACATAGATAACATACATATATGATTACCTTGATATGAAATGAGCATGTGTAACGATATTAGTACACACGATTGAAGAAAAACTTATAGTTTTGAAATGAAACTTATAGTTTCGATTGTGAACTTGGACACATATGTAATATGTATATAATCTGATATTTTAAACATGATAGTATGGTTTATATTGACATGAAATGCATTGTAATACCCGAGAATTTCCATATATTATTAAATAAATATATTAATGGAAATGAGAATTTATTTGAATATAAATGATTTTGTGTTATGAGATGAATTAATTCAATTATATATAATTGAATAATTATAATAATTGAGAAATTGGTGGAGTTTGTGATAAACTCGTTGATTGCCTTGTGTGGCACAGTGACGTAATATAAGAATGATTATATTAATTTAAGCGAACAATTAATCTATATTAATTGTTAATCGAAGAATATTAATTAACTGTTATAAAATACTAATGAGGATTGATTAATAATATGTGATTATTATTGCAAGAAACATAATAATAATGAGCAACGTGTTTATAAATATAATAAGATTTATATCAAAGTGATAGTTAATCATATAAAGGTTAATTAAATTGTTATGGAGGTTAACAATTATATTGATTGATATAGGATATGTGTATATTATTAATTAATATTCAATTTATAAGATGAGAAATTATATGTGCAAGCATGCGAATTAAATGTATAGTAACTATATGTTATGATATGTGTAGGTGAAAAATGATGTGTGGATATACATTAAAATAATGTATCATGGATCTATTATAAATAATTGTTGAGTAATACAATTTAATAATATATGATATAATGTAATGTGGTAGTATCCGATTGTATTATATCGGTAAGATAAAATGTACATAGATTATATGTATTCAAATTGCATTTATTATATTATGGGGAGAACATTGTAATTATAACCTAAGAGTACATATAATATATAACATAAGTGTAGCATATAGTCCATTTGTAAGAATGCTGAGATTTGCTTGGCTTGTCCCAATATAATAGTCACTCTCCTTTCCCTCATTCACGTGCACAGCCATTATGGCCTAAGCCTATTGCTTCTCCTTAAACTCAGTAAATTTCCATAGCCTTGTAGCAATGATGAGCAAGGGAGTGGTTTTAATGATGGATTCTAACAACTAAATACTTACCATTCTATAACCTTCATGCAATTTGACAATCCGTTAGTTTGATTTGGGAGTTAGAAGCTTGGATTGTGTATTCATTCTTCTATATAAAGGAACTCCCTGCACCTTCATTTCATTGCTGAAATATTTCTAAGAGAAGAGAGTATACTGTGATTGTCTATTTAGTTCAGAAGGAATTTCTATAGTAGCATCAGCAAGCTTACTCCATAACAGAGGTATAAATCCTCTTCGTGTCTTCATTTTCATTTTCTGTCAAAAGAACTCCATTGTTGTTCTCTGAGTTTTGTTGAAATTCTTGATTATGCCAAATTGGTTCATGATTGGTTTGTAGAACCCTTATATTGTTGTTATATGAACATACACACATGATGGAACCACTGAATAGTCTTTCATTTCCATTGTTCCTCTTCAATTTCTGTAAATACATGAAATTCGTAAATTAGTTAGAGTTCATGAAATTGGGAATTGATAATTGCTATTGACTGTTATATAAGCATATATGTATGTGTTAGTAAGTTAAACAAGTCTAATGTCTGGGTATGTTGAAATCGATGAAATGGGAGGTTTTGGGACGGTTTTCGCTGCAGTCTGAACCGCAGAAAACTGCCTCGACGCCGCAGCCCGCGCCGCAGCGCCACACGCGCCGCAGCCCGCGCCGCAGCGCCGCACGCAGTGCCACTCGCGCCGCAGCGCCAGTATTAAGCTACTGTTGCCGCGCCGCAGCGCCAGCCTCTGTGTTCAGTTTTCTGCATTCTGCAACAAAACTGTTATGTACCAATTGTTTGATTTTTGTTTAAACAAGCATGGGAGCATGATTAATATCTATATATATAAACCTAATGAGGCAATGTAAGCATGTTTTAGTATATTAGCATGCATGGTTAACCAAACGACACATAGTTTGGAAACGAATTTAAAGTTTCATAAACGACGTTAACATATATGAAGCATGTATACATTCTAACTTTTCGAGCATGTTTATAGGGCCTTGAAATACATGAAAAGCATGTTAACTTACATATGTAGGTTTCATAAGGAAGCATGAACATGATAGACCTTATTAATGAACTATACTAACAAAGTATAAGCTTTGAACGTGAACGTTGGTATGTTATGACGAGAATTAGAATTTGACATTTATGGACACATGTGATAGTACTCTTAGACTCATTCATGTGTCATGCATGTATATATACCATGATTAGTTGTCGTGATTAAAGTTTAGCATGAACAAAGCATGTTTTCAAGATAATAACAATGCTAGCTACATATATGCAATACGAGTACTCATGAGCATGACTAATACAAGTTATATGAATATCTTATGTGTTTAAAAGCAATCATGTTAGACCATATGAGTTCGTGTCCTTGAATGGCTTTAAGTATTAACTTAAGAACCTATACCATGTACGATTGGATTTGGAAAAGTTATACAAGCATGAAAGTATCCTTTAAATATGAATACATGCTACGCGATATTATATGATGTTACTTGAACCCGATTTTGACGGTTAACTTAAGGAGATGCCGTAACTTGCTAAAATGAAATATATTTAGTATTGATTGTGGTCTTATGTGATATTAATAATATGCAAGCATGTTTGCTAATTGTTGAGATCTTATATAATATGAGAATGCGTTTAAACTCTAAAGAAGGAACGTTAAGGATAGAAATTATATTCTATATAACTATGTAGCTAGGTAAAACTTAGCTTATGTGTTGATCGTATATTCAAAGAGAAAATGTGAAGTTAAATTATATGACTAATGAATATCATATATATACGTAACTTTATTACGATAGGAATTCGAAAGTGTTGATTGCTTTTCGTGGATAAACTACGCTAAAGGCAAGTTCTCTTACTTACACTCTTTTAAAGTGCAAGTATCCTAACCGACGCATTTACTTTATGCAAGGAAATCTATGATTGTTAAAGTTTCCTAACTTATACTCTTTTACTATGCAAGTATCCTATCTTGTGTATTGCGAACTAGTTTCCTATTTAATCGGTTGAGTCGAATTAGCATACTTGAACTCTTATTTCATTAAAGCTATTATTCATGTTGAACTTAGTATTGTTCTTGAATATTGTGAAAGTGTCTATGTCATTTGATTCGGCTGGACTTATGTTATTGAAAAGCAACCCAAACTAATTGATTGGTGCGGGATCTTGTATTTGACTGAGAAGAACAACCTTCTTTGAAGGGAATATATAATTATCGGAGAACCGACGTGCACACTTGAGTATGGTTGATTGTTATGCATAACAAGGGAACTCTAGGCTGATCACCTATTGTACCTATTTTTGTTGGATTTTCAGTTTATTACTGTCAATTCTAGTAGAAGTTCATAGTCCGTAGTGACTACTCAGTATTCAATTATTTGAAATCTTGAATTGACTTATTATTGAATCATATTGATATTATCCTGTCCTTAGCGACTGATATTGAGAACTGTTGATATTTTTGTTATTCTTGAACTATCAAATCTTGTTATACCCTTTCGAGAATTGAGAATCTTATTACTCACCCTTATTGTATATTACTTGCTGGGCAATTTGTGCTCATTCTTGCTTTCCCTAAAACATTTCAGTTAAGGCAGAGCATGGTGAACCTTCGGGCGTTGATAAGGGCAAGGGCAAAGCTACCAACTAGCTTATGTCTGTTATGTTTTAAATATATTAATATTGTATGAAGATGATGTAGTAAGACTGGATTTGATTATGTTTAAGCTTAAGTTAGATTATGTAATAAGTCGTTAACTGATATTATTATGTAATCTATTAAGTACTGTAGGTTGCGAGACTTGGGGGAATAATTATAATAAATCATTGTAAATTATTCTAGAATAGATTTTCTGCTGTGATCATATGATATTTAATTATTATTATTGTGATGTATTACCATGAGCACGTGATGAACCGAATTCGAGAGACCAAAAAGGCGGTCCTGGAATTTGGGGGCGTCACAGGTTGGTATCAAAGCCGTAGTTATAAACCTTAGGAACGAGTGTCCTTAGACTATACCTTAGGTGAACTTAGAAGTTAGGAAGGAGATAAAACTCATGTAGAGTTTTCCTTGAGAGACTTAGTCTGTTATGAAATGTAACTTCATTCTATACAATGAACTTATATTTTATTTAACATTCTAATGGAGTTGCTGTTTGTTTGCCTTGTGTTTGTGATTATAGGATGACAGACACAGGTGTACCTAGTAGAGTGGCCGAGGAGGAGCCCAGGGATATACATGTAGTGTACGAGGCACCTCTAGAGGCTACACCAGTGCAGGCTGTTGCACCGATCGAGTCCGACGACGAGGACGAGATTGAGATAGAGACTGATCCAGAGGAGGAGCCTGATGGAGGATGAGCCAATAGAGGACTCTGATGAGGCTACTATAGAGGAGCAGATGGTAGGAGAGTATGAGGAGCGGATCCTAGAGTTAGACTGTAGAGTTCAGGAGCTGGAGGCAGAGGCCCACGAGAGAGAGTCTGAGTTCCAGAAGCTGAGGGACGAGGACCACCAGAGGAAGCTGGTTATGCAAGAGTTAGAGGTGGAGATTGCCTACCGTAGGGAGGCAGGGATCCAGATGGGGACTCTAGTTTCACAGGTCAGTGGCTAGGAATGTAGATTTGGCATAGAAGCTAGAAGAGGTTGAGCAGAGGGAGCTGAGTGAGAAGACTGAGAAAGAGGCACTCCGTACTCAGCTAGAGTTGGAGGTGATGGATAGGTTACACTTCGAGGAGAAGTGGGAAGCGTCCAATGAGAGAGCTGACGACCTTGAGGATGAGGTCAGGTGCAAAAAGAGAAAGATGAACAAGATGGGGTATGTGTTCCGTTCAGCTTTTGAAAGGGTGATTGATGGTGTGTACCACTACCCGGCAGAACAGGGACAGACTCTACATACCTTGAGCCGAGAGCTGTTTGCGTATATAGCACAGTTGGAGTACAAGAGCGCAGTGGAACGCGGGATGATGGGATGAGATTTCCTTAGTCAGTCTAGTGGTAGTACTAGTTGTGTCTTTACGTATTGTATATACTATGTTGTAATTCCGATCTTTTGTGTAAGATGTGGGATGATGATGTAAACCCCGAGTTAGCTTCTGTTAGAGGGGTAGTATGGTAGTAGGTTGGTATATTCCCCGTCTTTTGTGATATTAGGGGATATATGTAATAACATTTATAGCAGTATGCTAGGAAATCATGTAATGAAAATGAAATGGCATATGAATATAAATGGAGTTGATTTTAGAAATGTGTTATAAATTTATTCTTTTAGTATTAAAAGAAATACTTAAGTAATATACTTGAATAATAATAAAATGAAAAAAATTGTGATGCAGATAATGCCGCCCAGACGTAGATTGACTGCACCCGAAGAATCCGTTAACAATGAGAGAGAACAAGTAGACCCGATCCAGAAACTGGTAGACTTGTTAGGAGAAGCCTTAAGGGGAAGGAACAATGAACCCGTTCGCCCGAACCCTCAAACTGTGTCAGTAACAACCTTTAAAGACTTTAAGAGTGTAGGACCCCCGGAGTTCGAGGGAACTACCGACCCAATCGTCGCACAAACGTGGATCAAAGAGATCGAAAAAGCTTTCACTATAGCTAGCGTAGGCGAAGATCAGAAGACGGTGTTTGCCACGTACATGATGAGGGGAGAAGCGAACTACTGGTGGGAGGCTAATCAACAAAGAGCTGGAGAAGGGATAATAGCTTGGGATAAGTTTAAGACACTGTTCTTCGAGAATTACTTTCCGAAAAGTATGAAGAATAGGATGGAGGTGAAATTCCTAGAGTTAAAACAAGGTGAAATGACGGTGGCGCAATACGCGGCTAGGTTTAACGAACTAGTGCGATTTGCGGAGCACCAAGTTGGTGATGAAGAGAGGAAGGCTAGACGCTTTGAACAAGGGTTGAAGCCATGGCTGTTCAATAAGGTATCAGTTCTTCAAATTGATTCCTTTGCAGCATTACTGGAGAAGGCAATCATTGCGGAAGGTGGCAGTGAGGCCTTAAGTCTGTATAACAAAGAAAAGAAAGGAAAGAATACTGGAGGAGAGAATCGTACGGGAGGAAGCAGTAGCGGAGGAAGCAACTTGGGAAAGAGAAAGTGGGAGAACAACAACAACAACAAAAACAACAATAATAATTAATCAGGGAATTTTCGTGGAGGTTTCAAGAAGAGGGCTGAAGGATGCCCGAAGTGTGGGAAGAATCACCAGGGCGAGTGCTGGAAGGGACGTGGCACTTGCTACAACTGCGGACAGGAAGGGCACATCTCGCCCAACTGTTTGAAACCGAAAAAGATACAAGGATGCTTTGCTTGTGGCTCGACGGAGCACCGAATTAAGGACTGCCCAAAGAAGGGAAGTGGCGGGGGTAGTAATCAGCAAGGAGGCAACAAGCTGATGATCGGTGGACCGGCACAATCCAACCGCCCAACCGCCAGAACCTTTAACATGACCGTCCAAGACGCAGTGGCTGCGAAGGATGTGGTGTCAGGTATAATCCCAATCAATGATATAAATGCTTATGTATTATTTGATTCGGGTGCCACCTGTTCTTTTGTATCTGAAGAATTTGCTAGTAGACTTAGTACACCTCGAGAACTATTAGAAAATCCTTTGATCATAGAAGTTGCTAATAAGGAAGTGATCCCTGTATACGTTTATCGAAATTGTCGCGCAAATATTAGTAAACATGAACTGAGCGTAGACTTGATTCCTATTAGACTGGGAGAATTTGACGTAATACTGGGAATGGATTGGTTGTATAACCATGCTGCGATAATTGACTGTCAGAACAAATGTGTGAACCTTCAGACTCCGAGTAAGTCTAAGGTAGTGTTTTATGGTAGCTCATCTCTTAAGCAATCGTGTTGCGTTACGATGATGCAGGCCAAGAAATTGTTAAGGAAAGGATGTGGAGGATATTTAGCTTACATCGTTGATACTCGGAAGAAGGGAGTAGAAATTAAGGATATATCCGTAGTTAATGAATTTCAAGACGTGTTTCCGGACGATCTGCCTGGTCTTCCGCCAGACAGAGAAATCGAATTCGTAATAGACTTAGCACCGGGAACGGCACCGATTTCGAAAGCTCCATATCGTATGGCGCCAGTAGAAATGAAGGAATTGATGATACAATTGCAAGAATTATTGGATAAGGGTTACATTCGACCGAGTGTTTCTCCTTGGGGAGCACCAGTACTATTCGTTAAGAAGAAGGACGGATCGATGAGGCTCTGTATCGATTATCGAGAATTGAATAGAGTAACGATCAAGAACCGGTATCCGCTACCGAGGATAGACAACTTATTTGATCAACTGAAGGGAGCAAAGTGTTTCTCAAAGATCGACCTACGAACAGGATATCATCAACTGAAGGTACGGGATGAGGACATACCAAAGACTGCGTTTCGAACCCGTTATGGACTCTACGAGTTTTTGGTAATGTCATTCGGATTGACTAATGCTCCGGCAGCATTTATAGACTTGATGAACCGAGTTTTCAAGCCATACTTGGATAAATTTGTAGTGGTTTTTATCGACGACATTTTGATCTACTCAAAGACAGAGGAAGAACACGCCGAACATCTAAAGATTATTTTGGAGGCACTAAGGAAGGAGAAGATGTATGCAAAATTTTCTAAGTGCGAATTTTGGATGGAGAAGGTTCAATTCTTAGGCCACGTGGTGGATAAGAATGGAATCTCTGTAGACCCTGCGAAGGTTGAAGCAGTAAGTAATTGGGAACAACTGAGAACACCGACGAAGGTGAGAAGCTTTCTAGGGTTAGCTGGGTACTATCGAAGATTCATCCAAGATTTTTCTAAGATAGCAACCCCGTTGACCAATTTGACTAGAAAGACGGTGAAATTTGTATGGACCGACAAATGCGAAGAAAGTTTTCAAGAACTGAAAAGGAGATTGAGCGAAACACCTGTGTTATCATTACCAGATGATGCGGGAAATTTTGTGGTGTATAGTGATGCATCGCACAAGGGGCTTGGCTGTGTGCTCATGCAACATGGCAAGGTTATTGCATATACGTCACGACAATTGAAGGATTACGAAAAACGATACCCTACTCATGACTTAGAGTTAGCGGCAGTAGTTTTTGCGTTAAAGATATGGAGACATTATCTATACGGAGAAAAATGTGAGATATACACGGACCACAAAAGTCTGAAATATATCTTCACACAGAAGGAGTTAAACATGCGGCAGAGAAGGTGGTTAGAATTAATCAAAGACTATGACTGCGATATTCTTTATCACCCGGGAAAGGCAAATGTGGTTGCCGACGCTCTGAGCAGGAAAGGAAGGGAGAAGTTGTTTAATTTAACAACTCAGGAAGAGTTGATAAGAGAGATGGAGAAATTGGAGATAGAAGTAAAAGGACCAGAAAAGTCTGGTGAGAAGTTAATTGTAATGGAAGCTTATCCGACGTTGTTGAATAGAGTAAAGGAAGCTCAGGAAAAGGATGAAGAGTGTGAGAAAATCCGAAAGAGGATCACAGAAAGTGAGGAAGAAAAATTTTGAATGGATAAAGACGGTATTTTGAGATTTGAAGGGAGAGTGTGGGTACCAGCGGTAACCGAGTTGAGGGAAGAGATTTTGCACGAGGCACACAATACGACATATTCCGTTCATCCGGGAGGCACAAAGATGTACCGAGATCTAAGGCAACATTTTTGGTGGCCTAATTTGAAACGGGAAGTCGCAGAGTGCGTCAGTAAATGCTTGACTTGCCAATGCGTTAAAGCAGAGCATCAGCGGCCAAGTGGTTTACTACAACCGTTAGAAATACCAGAGTGGAAATGGGAGCATATTACCATGGACTTCGTGGTAGGACTTCCAGTTACACAGAAAGGTTATGATGTTATTTAGGTTATCGTGGATCGACTAACGAAGACCGCACACTTTCTACCAATCAAGATCCGCTACAGTTTGAACCAATTAGCAAGCCTATATGTAAAAGAAATTATTTCACGACATGGAGTGCCGGTGTCAATTGTCTATGATCGAGATCCGCGCTTCACGTCCAATTTTTGGAAGAGTTTGCAGGAAAGAATGGGAACGCAGTTGAGGTTGAGTACAGCTTATCATCCTCAAATAGACGGACAAAGTGAGCGAACAATACAAACGCTAGAAGACATGCTTAGGACTTGCGTGATGGATTTTAAGGGAAATTGGGACGACCACCTACCCTTAGTAGAATTCGCATATAATAATAGCTACCATGCGAGTATTGGCATGCCACCGTACGAAGCTCTTTACGGGAGAAAGTGCAGAACGCCGTTATGTTGGGACGAAGTCGGAGAACGACGAATACTAGGACCAGAGTTAGTTCAACAAATCGCAGATGTGGTGACAGTGATAAGAGCCAGACTTGTAGCAGCTCAAGATCGCCAGAAGAAATACGCAGATTTGCATCGGCAGGACCGAGACTTCAAAGTCGGCAGTTTCGTATTCTTGAAGGTATCTCCATGGAAGGGAAAAATCCGTTTCGGCAAGAAAGGAAAATTGAGTCCAAGATTCATAGGACCGTTCGAGATACTGAAGCGAGTGGGCGAAGTGGCATGCAAAGTTGCGTTACCACCCGAGTTGGAGCATATCCACAACGTGTTCCACATTTCCGTGTTGCGACCGTACAAGGCCGACTACAAGCACGTGATTTCTTACGAGCCCATTCAAGTGGAGAAGAACTTGGCGTATGAAGAAATTCCTGTCCAAATATTAGATAGGAAAGAACAAACTTTGAGAAATAAAGTTATTTCATCTGTAAAAGTACTTTGGTGTAACCACGATGTCGAGGAGGCAACGTGGGAGTTAGAAGATAGGATGATGAGGGACTATCCCCATCTATTTGTGTAACCTTGTACCAATTCCGGGACGGAATTTTTTTAAGGGGGGGAGGATGTAATACCCGAGAATTTTCATATATTATTAAATAAATATATTAATGGAAATGAGAATTTATTTGAATATAAATGATTTTGTGTTATGAGATGAATTAATTCAATTATATATAATTGAATAATTATAATAATTGAGAAATTGGTGGAGTTTGTGATAAACTCGTTGATTGCCTTGTGTGGCACAGTGACGTAATATAAGAATGATTATATTAATTTAAGCGAACAATTAATCTATATTAATTGTTAATCGAAGAATATTAATTAACTGTTATAAAATACAAATGAGGATTGATTAATAATATGTGATTATTATTGCAAGAAACATAATAATAATGAGCAACGTGTTTATAAATATAATAAGATTTATATCAAAGTGATAGTTAATCATATAAAGGTTAATTAAATTGTTATGGAGGTTAACAATTATATTGATTGATGTAGGATATGTGTATATTATTAATTAATATTCAATTTATAAGATGAGAAATTATATGTGCAAGCATGCGAATTAAATGTATAGTAACTATATGTTATGATATGTGTAGGTGAAAAATGATGTGTGGATATACATTAAAATAATGTATCATGGATCTATTATAAATAATTGTTGAGTAATACAATTTAATAATATATGATATAATGTAATGTGGTAGTATCCGATTGTATTATATCGGTAAGATAAAATGTACATAGATTATATGTATTCAAATTGCATTTATTACATTATGGGGAGAACATTGTAATTATAACCTAAGAGTACATATAATATATAACATAAGTGTAGCATATAGTCCATTTGTAAGAATGCTGAGATTTGCTTGGCTTGTCCCAATATAATAGTCACTCTCCTTTCCCTCATTCACGTGCACAGCCATTATGGCCTAAGCCTATTGCTTCTCCTTAAACTCAGTAAATTTCCATAGCCTTGTAGCAATGATGAGCAAGGGAGTGGTTTTAATGATGGATTCTAACAACTAAATACCTACCATTCTATAACCTTCATGCAATTTGACAATCCGTTAGTTTGATTTGGGAGTTAGAAGCTTGGACTGTGTATTCATTCTTCTATATAAAGGAACTCCCTGCACCTTCATTTCATTGCTGAAATATTTCTAAGAGAAGAGAGTATACTGTGATTGTCTATTTAGTTCAGAAGGAATTTCTATAGTAGCATCAGCAAGCTTACTCCATAACAGAGGTATAAATCCTCTTCGTGTCTTCATTTTCATTTTCTGTCAAAAGAACTCCATTGTTGTTCTCTGAGTTTTGTTGAAATTCTTGATTATGCCAAATTGGTTCATGATTGGTTTGTAGAACCCTTATATTGTTGTTATATGAACATACACACATGATGGAACCACTGAATAGTCTTTCATTTCCATTGTTCCTCTTCAATTTCTGTAAATACATGAAATTCGTAAATTAGTTAGAGTTCATGAAATTGGAAATTGATAATTGCTATTGACTGTTATATAAGCATATATGTATGTGTTAGTAAGTTAAACAAGTCTAATGTCTGGGTATGTTGAAATCGATGAAATGGGTGGTTTTGGGTCGGTTTTCGCTGCAGTCTGAACCGCAGAAAACTGCCTCGACGCCGCAGCGCCGCAGCCCGCGCCGCAGCACCACACGCGCCGCAGCCCGCGCCGCAGCGCCGCACGCAGCGCCACTCGTGCCGCAGCGCCAGTATTAAGCTACTGTTGCCGCGCCGCAGCGCCAGCCTCTGTGTTCAGTTTTCTGCATTCTGCAACAAAACTGTTATGTACCAATTGTTTGATTTTTGTTTAAACAAGCATGGGAGCATGATTAATACATATATATAAACCTAATGAGGCAATGTAAGCATGTTTTAGTATATTAGCATGCATGGTTAACAAAACGACACATAGTTTGGAAACGAATTTAAAGTTTCATAAACGACGTTAACATATATGAAGCATGTATACATTCTAACTTTTCGAGCATGTTTATAGGGCCTTGAAATACATGAAAAGCATGTTAACTTACATATGTAGGTTTCATAAGGAAGCATGAACATGATAGACCTTATTAATGAACTATACTAACAAAGTATAAGCTTTGAACGTGAACGTTGGTATGTTATGACGAGAATTAGAATTTGACATTTATGGACACATGTGATAGTACTCTTAGACTCATTCATGTGTCATGCATGTATATATACCATGATTAGTTGCCGTGATTAAAGTTTAGCATGAACAAAGCATGTTTTCAAGATAATAACAATGCTAGCTACATATATGCAATACGAGTACTCATGAGCATGACTAATACAAGTTATATGAATATCTTATGTGTTTAAAAGCAATCATGTTAGACCATATGAGTTCGTGTCCTTGAATGGCTTTAAGTATTAACTTAAGAACCTATACCATGTACGATTGGATTTGGAAAAGTTATACAAGCATGAAAGTATCCTTTAAATATGAATACATGCTACGCGATATTATATGATGTTACTTGAACCCGATTTTGACGGTTAACTTAAGGAGATGCCGTAACTTGCTTAAATGAAATATATTTAGTATTGATTGTGGTCTTATGTGATATTAATATTATGCAAGCATGTTTGCTAATTGTTGAGATCTTATATAATATGAGAATGCGTTTAAACTCTAAAGAAGGAACGTTAAGGATAGAAATTATATTCTATATAACTGTGTAGCTAGGTAAAACTTAGCTTATGTGTTGATCGTATATTCAAAGAGAAAATGTGAAGTTAAATTATATGACTAATGAATATCATATATATATACGTAACTGTATTACGATAGGAATTCGAAAGTGTTGATTGCTTTTCGTGGATAAACTACGCTAAAGGCAAGTTCTCTTACTTACACTCTTTTAAAGTGCAAGTATCCTAACCGACGCATTGACTTTATGCAAGGAAATCTATGATTGTGAAAGTTTCCTAACTTATACTCTTTTACTATGCAAGTATCCTATCTTGTGTATTGCGAACTAGTTTCCTATTTAATCGGTTGAATCGAATTAGCATACTTGAACTCTTATTTCATTAAAGCTATTATTCATGTTGAACTTAGTATTGTTCTTGAATATTGTGAAAGTGTCTATGTCATTTGATTCGGCTGGACTTATGTTATTGAAAAGCAACCCAAACTAATTGATTGGTGCGGGATCTTGTATTTGACTGAGAAGAACAACCTTCTTTGAAGGGAATATATAATTGTCGGAGAACCGACGTGCACACTTGAGTATGGTTGATTGTTATGCATAACAAGGGTACTTTAGGCTGATCACCTGTTGTACCTGTTTTTGTTGGATTTTCAGTTTATTACTTTCAATTCTAGTAGAAGTTCATAGTCCGTAGTGACTACTCAGTATTCAATTATTTGAAATCTTGAATTGACTTATTATTGAATCATATTGATATTATCCTATCCTTAGCGACTGATATTGAGAACTGTTGATATTCTTGTTATTCTTGAACTATCAAATCTTGTTATACCCTTTCGAGAATTGAGAATCTTATTACTCACCCTTATTGTATATTACTTGCTGGGCAATTTGTGCTCATTCTTGCTTTCCCTAAAACATTTCAGTTAAGGCAGAGCATGGTGAACCTTCGGGCGTTGATAAGGGCAAGGGCAAAGCTACCAACTAGCTTATGTCTGTTATGTTTTAAATATATTAATATTGTATGAAGATGATGTAGTAAGACTGGATTTGATTATGTTTAAGCTTAAGTTAGATTATGTAATAAGTCGTTAACTGATATTATTATGTAATCTATTAAGTACTGTAGGTTGCGAGACTTGGGGGAATAATTATAATAAATTATTATAAATTATTCTAGAATAGATTTTCCGCTGTGATCGTATGATATTTAATTATTATTATTGTGATGTATTACCATGAGCACGTGATGAACCGAATTCGAAAGACCAAGTGGCGGTCCTGGAATTTGGGGGCGTCACATGCATGCTTAAAGTATTAACTGTACACTAGTATTAGAAGTTAAGACAATTTTCGAAATGATAAACTTAAGACTTTCAAAAACGAACTTAACCAAGACTAATGTCTTTTAGATTCTGACCATTTGAGAATATTTATGTGGTTTAAATATGAGTTTCTAGTGTATATGAAATACATATAGATGCCATGCATGTACTATGATTCCTTGTTGACTTAGTGTGATTTCCAATGAAAAGCTAAGGACATCAATTACCATATGAATTATGTTGTGATCATGCAAGCATATGCATTAGGATGTCATTATGCCTATAGACATGTTGACATGAGCATCATTTGATGGAGCATGGATATCAGTAATCTGAATGCTAGTGAATGACCTCGGGTTGTCCAGCAGAATGAAAGGTCATTTCTGGTTTGACCAGTGAGTGGCGCAGCTGCGCCACTCTTAAGGCCAATACCTGCGCAGCTGCGCCATCCTGTTTTCAGGATTTGTGCAGTCTGTTTGTTCTTGATTTTGTAGTAGACTTGTATTATTACTTAAACTGCAAATCATGGTCTGACCCCTACTGGTTTATGACTATATGATAAACATAATAACCTTGCATGCCTAGTTTAAAATATGACAAGGATTTTGAAAGGTGAAACTTAGAAAAGTTTGAATGTAATGGTTTCGATAAGGTTTGAGAAATATGAAAGCAATATAGATCATGTATCTATGAGCTTTAAATACGTGTCGAACACATAACGAGTTGAGTAAAGGTGTATGAATGTTGATATTAAAAGTATACCTATACTAGCTATTATAGGAGTATGTTAAGAAAGTGAAACAAGGTTCTAAGAACCAAGTTAGACAACAATGTAACCTTTATTATTACATTGAGAATGTGTGGATATATATGACTAATGAGTGTGATCTCTATGGTTAATGTAATACCCGAGAATTTCCATATATTATTAAATAAATATATTAATGGAAATGAGAATTTATTTGAATATAAATGATTTTGTGTTATGAGATGAATTAATTCAATTATATATAATTGAATAATTATAATAATTGAGAAATTGGTGGAGTTTGTGATAAACTCGTTGATTGCCTTGTGTGGCACAGTGACGTAATATAAGAATGATTATATTAATTTAAGCAAACAATTAATCTATATTAATTGTTAATCGAAGAATATTAATTAACTATTATAAAATACTAATGAGGATTGATTAATAATATGTGATTATTATTATTGCAAGGAACATAATAATAATGAGCAACGTGTTTATAAATATAATAAGATTTATATCAAAGTGATAGTTAATCATATAAAGGTTAATTAAATTGTTATGGAGGTTAACAATTATATTGATTGATGTAGGATATGTGTATATTATTAATTAATATTCAATTTATAAGATGAGAAATTATATGTACAAGCATGCGAATTAAATGTATAGTAACTATATGTTATGATATGTGTAGGTGACAAATGATGTGTGGATATACATTAAAATAATGTATCATGGATCTATTATAAATAATTATTGAGTAATACAATTTAATAATATATGATATAATGTAATGTGGTAGTATCCGATTGTATTATATCGGTAAGATAAAATGTACATAGATTATATGTATTCAAATTGCATTTATTACATTATGGGGAGAACATTGTAATTATAACCTAAGAGTACATATAATATATAACATAAGTGTAGCATATAGTCCATTTGTGAGAATGCTGAGATTTGCTTGGCTTGTCCCAATATAATAGTCACTCTCCTTTCCCTCATTCACGTGCACAACCATTATGGCCTAAGCCTATTGCTTCTCCTTAAACTCAGTAAATTTCCATAGCCTTGTAGCAATGATGAGCAAGGGAGTGGTGTTAATGATGGATTCTAACAACTAAATACCTACCATTCTATAACCTTCATGCAATTTGACAATCCGTTAGTTTGATTTGGGAGTTAGAAACTTGGACTGTGTATTCATTCTTCTATATAAAGAACTCCCTGCACCTTCATTTCATTGCTTAAATATTTCTAAGAGAAGAGAGTATACTGTGATTGTCTATTTAGTTCAGAAGGAATTTTTATAGTAGCATCAGCAAGCTTACTCCATAACAGAGGTATAAATCCTCTTCGTGTCTTCATTTTCATTTTTCTGTCAAAAGAACTCCATTGTTGTTTTCTGAGTTTTGTTGAAATTCTTGATTATGCCAAATTGGTTCATGATTGGTTTGTAGAAACCTTATATTGTTGTTATATGAACATACACACATGATGGAACCACTGAATAGTCTTTCATTTCCATTGTTCCTCTTCAATTTCTGTAAATACATGAAATTCGTAAATTATTTAGAGTTCATGAAATTAGGAATTGATAATTGCTATTGACTGTTATATAAGCATATATGTATGTGTTAGTAAGTTAAACAAGGATAATATCTGGGTAAATCGATGAAATGGGAGGTTTTGGGTCGGTTGTCGCTGCAGTCTGAACCAGAAAACTGCCTCGACGCCGCAGCGCCGCAGCCCGCGCCGCAGCCCGCGCCGCAGCGCCGCACGCAGCGCCACTCGCGCCGCAGCACCAGTATTGCCTTGCCGCAGCGCCAGCCTCTGTGTTCAGTTTTCTGCATTCTGCAACAAAACTGTTATGTACCAATTGTTTGATTTTTGTTTAAACAAGCATGGAAGCATGATTAATACATATATATAAACCTAATGAGGCAATGTAAGCATGTTTTAGTATATTAGCATGCATGGTTAACCAAACTACACATAGTTTGGAAACGAATTTAAAGTTTCATAAACGACGTTAACATATATGAAGCATGTATACATTCTGACTTTTCGAGCATGTTTATAGGGCCTTGAAATACATGAAAAGCATGTTAACTTACATATGTAGGTTTCATAAGGAAGCATGAACATGATAGACCTTATTAATGAACTATACTAACAAAGTATAAGCTTTGAACGTGAACGTTGGTATGTTATGACGAGAATTAGAATTTAACATTTATGGACACATGTGATAGTACTCTTAGACTCATTCATGTGTCATGCATGTATATATACCATGATTAGTTGCCGTGATTAAAGTTTAGCATGAACAAAGCATGTTTTCAAGATAATAACAATGCTAGCTACATATATGCAATACGAGTACTCATGAGCATGACTAATACAAGTTATATGAATATCTTATGTGTTTAAAAGCAATCATGTTAGACCATATGAGTTCGTGTCCTTGAATGGCTTTAAGTATTAACTTAAGAACCTATACCATGTACGATTGGATTTGGAAAAGTTATACAAGCATGAAAGTATCCTTTAAATATGAATACATGCTACGCGATATTATATGATGTTACTTGAACCCGATTTTGACGGTTAACTTAAGGAGATGTCGTAACTTGCTAAAATGAAATATATTTAGTATTGATTGTGGTCTTATGTGATATTAATAATATGCAAGCATGTTTGCTAATTGTTGAGATCTTATATAATATGAGAATGCGTTTAAACTCTAAAGAAGGAACGTTAAGGATAGAAATTATATTCTATATAACTGTGTAGCTAGGTAAGACTTAGCTGATGTGTTGATCGTCTATTCAAAGAGAAAATGTGAAGTTAAATTATATGACTAATGAATATCATATATATACGTAACTGTATTACGATAGGAATTCGAAAGTGTTGATTGCTTTTCGTGGATAAACTATGCTAAAGGCAAGTTCTCTTACTTACACTCTTTTAAAGTGCAAGTATCCTAACCGACGCATTTACTTTATGCAAGGAAATCTATGATTGTGAAAGTTTCCTAACTTATACTCTTTTACTATGCAAGTATCCTATCTTGTGTATTGCGAACTAGTTTCCTATTTAATCGGTTGAATCGAATTAGCATACTTGAACTCTTATTTCATTAAAGCTATTATTCATGTTGAACTTAGTATTATTCTTGAATATTGTGAAAGTGTCTATGCCATTTGATTCGGCTGGACTTATGTTATTGAAAAGCAACCCAAACTAATTGATTGGTGCGGGATCTTATATTTGACTAAGAAGAACAACCTTCTTTGAAGGGAATATATAATTGTCGGAGAACCGACGTGCACACTTGAGTATGGTTGATTGTTATGCATAACAAGGGTACTCTAGGCTGATCACCTATTGTACCTGTTTTTGTTGGATTTTCAGTTTATTACTGTCAATTCTAGTAGAAGTTCATAGTCCGTAGTGACTACTCAGTATTCAATTATTTGAAATCTTGAATTGACTTATTATTGAATCATATTGATATTATCCTGTCCTTAGCGACTGATATTGAGAACTGTTGATATTCTTGTTATTCTTGAACTATCAAATCTTGTTATACCCTTTCGAGAATTGAGAATCTTATTACTCACCCTTATTGTATATTACTTGCTGGGCAATTTGTGCTCATTCTTGCTTTCCCTAAAACATTTCAGTTAAGGCAGAGCATGGTGAACCTTCGGGCTTTGATAAGGGCAAGGGCAAAGCTACCAACTAGCTTATGTCTGTTATGTTTTAAATATATTAATATTGTATGAAGATGATGTAGTAAGACTGGATTTGATTATGTTTAAGCTTAAGTTAGATTATGTAATAAGTCGTTAACTGATATTATTATGTAATCTATTAAGTACTGTAGGTTGCGAGACTTGGGGGAATAATTATAATAAATCATTGTAAATTATCCTAGAATAGATTTTTCGCTGTGATCATATGATATTTAATTATTATTATTGTGATGTATTACCATGAGCACGTGATGAACCGAATTCGAGAGACCAAGTGGGGTCCTGGAATTTGGGGGCGTCACAGGTTGGTATCAAAGCTGTAGTTATAAACCTTAGGAACGAGTGTCCTTGGACTATAGCTTAGGTGAACTTAGAAGTTAGGAAGGAGATAAAACTCATGTAGAGTTTTCCTTGAGAGACTTAGTCTGTTATGAAATGTAACTTCATTCTATACAATGAACTTATGTTTTATTTAACATTCTAATGGAGTTGCTGTTTGTTTGCCTTGTGTTTGTGATTGTAGGATGACAAACACAGGTGTAACTAGTAGAGTAGTAGAGGAGGAGCCCAGAGATATACATGTAGTATACGAGGCACCTCTAGAGGCTACACCAGTGCAGGCTGTTGCACCGATCGAGTCCGACGACGAGGACGAGATTGAGATAGAGACTGATCCAGAGGATGAGCCGATGGAGGATGAGCCAGTAGAGGACTCTGATGAGGCTACTATAGAGGAGCAGATGCTAGGAGAGTATGAGGAGCGGATCCTAGAGTTAGACTGTAGAGTTCAGGAGCTGGAGGCAGAGGCCCACGAGAGAGAGTCTGAGTTCCAGAAGCTGAGGGACGAGGACCACCAGAGGAAGCTGGCTATGCAAGAGTTAAAGGTGGAGATTGCCTACCGTAGGGAGGCAGGGATCCAGATGGGGACTCTATTTCACAGGTCAGTGGCTAGGAATGTAGATTTGGCAGAGAAGCTAGAAGAGGTTGAGCAGAGGGAGCTGAGTGAGAAGACTGAGAAAGAGGCACTCCGTACTCAGCTAGAGTTGGAGGTGATGGATAGGTTACACTTCGAGGAGAAGTGGGAAGCGTCCAATGAGAGAGCTGACGACCTTGAGGACGAGGTCAGGTGCAAGAAGAGAAAGATGAACAAGATGGGGTATGTGTTCCGTTCAGCTTTTGAAAGGGTGACTGATGGTGTGTACCACTACCCGGCAGAACAGGGACAGACTCTACATACCTTGAGCCGAGAGCTGGTTGCGTATATAGCACAGTTGGAGTACAAGAGCGCAGTGGAGCGCGGGATGATGGGATGAGATTTCCTTAGTCAGTCTAGTGGTAGTAATAGTTGTGTCTTTATGTATTGTATATACTATGTTGCAATTCTGATCTTTTGTGTAAGATGTGGGATGATGATGTAAACCCCGAGTTAGCTTCTGTTAGAGGGGTAGTATGGTAGTAGGTTGGTATATTCCCCGTCTTTTGTGATATTAGGGGATATATGTGATAACATTTATAGCAGTATGCTAGGGAAATCATGTAATGAAACGATTTGGCATATGAATATAAATTAAGTTTATTTCAGAAATATGTTACAATTTTTTTTTTTAGTATTAAAAAAAAAAATACTTAAGTAATATACTTGAATAATAATAAAATGAAAACTTGTGATGCAGATAATGCCGCCCAGACGTAGATTGACAGCACCCGAAGAATCTGTTAACAACGAGAGGGAACAAGTAGACCCGATCCAGAAACTGGTAGACTTGTTAGGAGAAGCCTTAAGGGGAAGGAACAATGAACCCGTTCGCCCGAACCGTCAGACTGTGCCAGTAACAACCTTTAAAGACTTTAAGAGTGTAGGACCCCCGGAGTTCGAGGGAACTACCGACCCAATCGTCGCACAAACGTGGATCAAAGAGATCGAAAAAGCTTTCACTATAGCTAGCGTAGGCGAAGATCAGAAGACGGTGTTTGCCACGTACATGATGAGGGGAGAAGCGAACTACTGGTGGGAGGCTAATCAACAAAGAGCTGGAGAAGGGATAATAGCTTGGGATAAGTTTAAGACACTGTTCTTCGAGAATTACTTTCCAAAGAGTATGAAGAATAGGATGGAGGTGAAATTCCTAGAGTTAAAACAAGGTGAGATGACGGTGGCGCAATACGCGGCTAGGTTTAACGAACTAGCGCGATTTGCGGAGCACCAAGTTGGTGATGAAGAGAGGAAGGCTAGACGCTTTGAACAAGGGTTGAAGCCATGGCTGTTCAATAAGGTATCAGTTCTTCAAATTGATTCCTTTGCAACATTACTGGAGAAGGCAATCATTGCGGAAGGCGGCAGTGAGGCCTTAAGTCTGTATAACAAAGAAAAGAAAGGAAAGAATACTGGAGGAGAGAATCGTACGGGAGGAAGCAGTAGCGGAGGAAGCAACTTGGGAAAGAGAAAGTGGGAGAACAACAACAACAACAAAAACAACAATAATAATCAATCAGGGAATTTTCGTGGAGGTTTCAAGAAGAGGGCTGAAGGATGCCCGAAGTGTGGGAAGAATCACCAGGGCGAGTGCTGGAAGGGACGTGGCACTTGCTACAACTGCGGACAGGAAGGGCACATCTCGCCCAACTGTTTGAAACCGAAAAAGATACAAGGATGCTTTGCGTGTGGCTCGACGGAGCACCGAATTAAGGACTGCCCAAAGAAGGGAAGTGGCGGGGGTAGTAATCAGCAAGGAGGCAACAAGCTGATGATCGGTGGACCGGCACAATCCAACCGCCCAACCGCCAGAACCTTTAACATGACCGTCCAAGACGCAGTGGCTGCGAAGGATGTGGTGTCAGGTATAATCCCAATCAATGATATAAATACTTATGTATTATTTGATTCGGGTGCCACCTGTTCTTTTGTATCTGAAGAATTTGCTAGTAGACTTAGTACACCCCGAGAACTTTTAGAAAATCCTTTGATCATAGAAGTTGCTAATAAGGAAGTGATCCCTGTAGAATACGTTTATTGAAATTGTCGCGCAAATATTAGTAAACATGAACTGAGCGTAGACTTGATTCCTATTAGGCTGGGAGAATTTGACGTAATACTGGGAATGGATTGGTTGTATAACCATGCTGCGATAATTGACTGTCAGAACAAATGTGTGAACCTTCAGACTCCGAGTAAGTCTAAGGTAGTGTTTTATGGTAGCTCATCGCTTAAGCAATCGTGTTGCGTTACGATGATGCAGGCCAAGAAATTGTTAAGGAATGGATGTGGAGGATATTTAGCTTACATCGTTGATACTCGAAAAAAGGGAGTAGAAATTAAGGATATATACGTAGTTAATGAATTCCAAGATGTGTTTCCGGACGATCTGCCTGGTCTTCCGCCAGACAGAGAAATCGAATTCGTAATAGACTTAGCACCGGGAACGGCACCGATTTCGAAAGCTCCATATCGTATGGCGCCAGTAGAAATGAAGGAATTGATGATACAATTGCAAGAGTTGTTGGATAAGGGTTACATTCGACCGAGTGTTTCTCCTTGGGGAGCACCAGTGCTATTCGTTAAGAAGAAGGACGGATCGATGAGACTCTGTATCGATTATCGAGAATTAACAGAGTAACGATCAAGAATCGATATCCGCTACCTGAGGATAGACGACTTATTTGATCAACTGAAGGGAGCAAAGTGTTTCTCAAAGATCGACCTACGAACAGGATATCATCAACTGAAGGTACGGGATGAGGACATACCAAAGACTGCGTTTCGAACCCGTTATGGACACTATGAGTTTTTGGTAATGTCATTCGGATTGACTAAGGCTCCGGCAGCATTTATGGACTTAATGAACCGAGTTTTCAAGCCATACTTAGATAAATTTGTAGTGGTCTTTATCGACGACATTTTGATCTACTCGAAGACAGAGGAAGAACACGCCGAACATCTAAAGATTATGTTGGAGGCACTAAGGAAGGAGAAGATGTATGCAAAATTTTCTAAGTGCGAATTTTGGATGGAGAAGGTTCAATTCTTAGGTCACGTGGTGGATAAGAATGGAATCTCTGTAGACCCTGTGAAGGTTGAAGCAGTAAGTAATTGGGAACAACCGAGAACACCGACGGAGGTAAGAAGTTTTTTAGGGTTAGCTGGGTACTATCGAAGAGTCATCCAAGATTTTTCTAAGATAGCAACCCCGTTGACCAATTTGACTAGAAAGACGGTGAAATTTGTATGGACCGACAAATGCGAAGAAAGTTTTCAAGAACTGAAAAGGAGATTGAGCGAAGCACCTGTGTTATCATTACCAGATGATGCGGGAAATTTTGTGGTGTATAGTGATGCATAGCACAAGGGGCTTGGCTGTGTGCTCATGCAACATGGCAAGGTTATTGCATATGCGTCACAACAATTGAAGGATTACGAAAAACGATACCCTACTCATGACTTAGAGTTAGCAGCAGTAGTTTTTGCGTTAAAGATATGGAGACATTATCTATACGGAGAAAAATGTGAGATATACACGGACCACAAAAGTCTGAAATATATCTTCACACAGAAGGAGTTAAACATGCGGCAGAGAAGGTGGTTAGAATTAATCAAAAACTATGATTGCGATATTCTTTATCACCCGGGAAAGGCAAATGTGGTTGCCGACGCTCTGAGCAGGAAAGGAAGGGAGAAGTTGTTTAATTTGACGACTCAGGAAGAGTTGATAAGAGAGATGGAGAAATTGGAGATAGAAGTGAAAGGACCAGAAAAGTCTGGTGAGAAGTTAATTGTAATGGAAGCTTGTCCGACGTTGTTGGATAGAGTAAAGGAAGCTCAGGAAAAGGATGAAGAGTGTGAGAAAATCCGAAAGAGGATCACAGAAAGTGAGGAAGAAAAATTTCGAATGGATAAAGACGGTATTTTGAGATTTGAAGGGAGAGTGTGGGTACCAGCAGTAACCGAGTTGAGGGAAGAGATTTTGCACGAGGCACACAATACGACATATTTCGTTCATCCGGGAGGCACAAAGATGTACCGAGATCTAAGGCAACATTTTTGGTGGCCTAATTTGAAACGGGAAGTCGCAGAGTGCGTCAGTAAATGCTTGACTTGCCAACGCGTTAAAGCAGAGCATCAGCGGCCAAGTGGTTTACTACAACCGTTAGAAATACCAGAGTGGAAATGGGAGCATATTACCATGGACTTCGTGGTAGGACTTCCAGTTACACAGAAAGGTTATGATGCTATTTGGGTTATCGTGGATCGACTAACGAAGACCGCACACTTTCTACCAATCAAGATCCGCTACAGTTTGAACCAATTAGCAAGCCTATATGTAAAAGAAATTGTTTCACGACATGGAGTGCCGGTGTCAATTGTCTCTGATCGAGATCCGCGCTTCACGTCCAATTTTTGGAAGAGTTTGCAAGAAAGAATGGGAACGCAGTTGAGGTTGAGTACAGCTTACCATCCTCAGACAGACGGACAGAGTGAGCGAATAATACAAACGCTGGAGGACATGCTTAGGACTTGCGTGATGGATTTTAAGGGAAATTGGGACGACCACCTACCCTTAGTCGAATTTGCGTATAATAATAGTTACCATGCGAGTATCGGCATGCCACCGTATGAAGCTCTTTACGGGAGAAAGTGCAGAACGCCGTTATGTTGGGACGAAGTCGGAGAACGACGGATACTCGGACTAGAGTTAGTTCAACAAACCGCAGACGTGGTGACAATGATAAGAGCCAGACTTGTAGCAGCTCAAGATCGCCAGAAGAAATACGCAGATTTGCATCGGTAGGACCGAGACTTCAAAGTTGGCAGTTTCGTATTCTTGAAGGTATCTCCATGGAAGGGAAAAATCCGTTTCGGCAAGAAAGGAAAATTGAGTCCAAGATTCATAGGACCGTTCGAGATACTGAAGCGAGTGGGCGAAGTGGCATACAAAGTTGCGTTACCACCCGAGTTGGAGCATATCCACAACGTGTTCCACATTTCCGTGTTGCGACCGTACAAGGCCGACTACAAGCACGTGATTTCTTACGAGCCCATTCAAGGCCGACTACAAGCACTTGATCTCTATGGTTAATATAACTGTGTAGGATTACACGAAGTGCAGATATTCTTAAGCAGTTAAGTCGTAGTTGTTAAACTACGAATCAGGCAAGTCTTTCAGTTCCTATTTGATATATGAATTCAATAACTGTTAGTTGAATTATATTAAACTGTGATAATGTGAACTTATATATGAACTGTATATGAGATATAAATGAGATTGAAAGTTGATCTTTGATGATATACTTGTTTTGTGAAAAGTAACATGCGTAGTAAATATAAACTGTTTATAAATGCATGAACTGAGTATGATGTCATATGCTATGTGATGCATGAGGACTGTTAGAATTGCTGAGCTGTCGAGCTCACTCTTGCAAATAACCACTTTTGCAGGTTAAGGATTCACGGTAAAGATTTCGTGCTTCTTGATTGATAAAGATAGATAGTATCGCATTGAAGAATATTACTTAGATTATTGTCTGGACCATGTTTAGATTCTAGATGATGTACTCGATAGTTGCTTACACTGTTTAATGCTTGTTGTATTGTAAGAATGTATTAATTAATACATAGAGGATATCGAGTTGAGTTGTAAATGTTTATACGATAACTCAGATAAGAAGGAATCATATTATATAGTTGATTCAAGATTTGTAATCGGTATCAAAGTTATGGAATCAATAAAAAGATTTTTATTCAAAGGATATTGAAAAGTTTAAATTATTCCGCATTTTAGTAGCATCGAATATTATGTAAAGACGAGATCTTAGATATAAATAGAATTTATATTCTAAATTGTAATAAACAAAGTTGTATTCTTTTACTAATGATTAAAAGATATAATAGTTTGACGATAGTAGTATCGTGACTGCACCGAATCCGAGGTTTCGAAGGAACGTGGATTTGGGGGCGTCACAAAAACTGTCGAAGAACGCGCCGTACAGAAGTCAACCCCTGGAAAGGTAAAATGGTCATTTTACCAACTTGAGGCTAATCTGGTCCAAATCAAGCTGAATTGAGGCCATGAAGGTCAGAAAGAACCATAACATTAATCCCGAGTGAAAAAAGTACAAGACAGCGCAACAGACAAATTATGAAGAATCGATGTCCCAGTTATGAACCCGTCTTCTTGGACTCGAAAAAGGTTTAGTCCCATGTCATTGTGACGCTATCGGCGAGGGATTTCTGAAAAGGTATAGCACGTCTTAAACGAACGCTCCTATCAAAAGTTAGAAAGTTTCGAATTTGACCTCGAGTTGCTCGTAGTGAAAATACTTTGAGGCAACGGGACCCACCACCCGGGGCCTACCACGTGGCATCGTAGGTAGACCTGCGGCTACTGCGGGTAGACCCACTTCCATCGGTTCTTTAAATACAAGTGAACCCCAAAGCCATTAAAAGGAAATAAAAATTAAAAACGCTATAAAACTCTGCCCATTTCGTTTCCTAGCCCGACTTCTTATACACCAAACCTCGTTTTTATCACTTTAACACGTAGGTATACTCATATACTACCACATATCAAAAATTAAACGGTTGAAACGTCCGTTTGAAGCCTACCAAGTGGCAAAAAGCTCGTGTAGCAATCCATTATAAGTATTTTTACGATCAGGAAGTTTCTACTACTTTATTGGGCATTTATACACGTGCACGTTAAGTTTTGATTTTCCTCGGAACTCATTTCCGTGGCTATTTTGGAGTTCTTTTTAGTACATTTACGCGTTTTCTTGCATTTGCACAGCCCGGATCGACGATCCGCTTCTTTTAATTAACTCGTGTCCTTTTCGGACTGGTTTATTAACTCGTGTCCTTTTTGGCTTTATTACGTATATATTTAACTATATATGTACTAACTTTTCAATTCTGTCAAGCCCGGATGACAAATCCGTGGTAGCTACTACTTTTATATATATAACTATACATATATAAATTTTTCTAACTTCATTTGGCCTAGATTTTGACTTTTTGGCATTTTTATTGCTTTAATATATATATATATATATATATATATATATATATATATATATTAGCTGTATATATTAACATTTATATTTTAGTTTGGCCTGGATCATTTCGTGGCCTTTTTATCACTTTTATTTATATATATATATATATATTTACATTCTGTCAGGCCTGGACAATTTCGTAGCTTATTTACAGCTTATATATGTATATATATATATATATATATATATATATTAATTATGTCCCGCCTAGATTACTCCGTGGCTTTTTACAGCTTTTATAAATAAATAAATATATATATATATATATATGTTTCTATTCTGTCAAGCCTGGATTACTCCGTGGCTTTTTACAACTTTTATAAATATATATATATATATATATATATATATATATATATATATATATATATTTTACATTTAAGTCCGGGCATAGGAGTGAAAACCCATCGCCCTTTACAGCTTTTATATATATATATATATATAATTAGATATATATTCTTTATTCATTGTGATTAAATTTCTGCTAAAAATATTCATTTGATATGAATTGGCACTGATATTCATTTAGCAAGTTAGATTTCTTTAAATTTAGCCCTTTCTACCTTTCAAACGGTTTAAAATAGGTCCAACCGGAACCGGGAAGCTAGAATGACTAAGATTTCTTTAAATCTGGCTTTCTTTCTAGTTTTGTGCATTATTAAAGCAACCTCGTGACCCTTAGATCGCTATCTATTGGGAACGAGATGCTTTAGCTACGCGCAGGATAGGATTTGACTGATGAATCCTTGGTTTTTGCGATGTATTGATGTAAATATACATTTTCTGTGAATATTTGAGCTGTGCAGGTTTTCTTGGCTATTCTATGTGAGCCTAGGAATCGTGGAATTCATGATCAAACTGATCAGAATCTGATTCCCACGATGGACAAACTTCACATTAAAAATGTACCCTCCCAGTTTTTCTGTAAAATGTACATCCGAAAAATCTTAAAACGGTTTTCAAGGTTTAAAGTCTCAAACATAATGGAATAATGGTATGTCGTGCTAGAGTCACTCCGATGGCTGTCATGCCCACGAGAAGACCGACACTTGTATATATTTTGTGGTCGAGGATACTTCGCTGCCCGGCAATCACCATTCAAATTGGGCCAAAAGGCTAAAAAGATAAAAATGGAAGTATCAACATGTTTCAATTCCTACTTGAGTGCAAGGGTTTGAAAACCAACCTTTTCAAAACATCATTTTAATATCGTTTCTAAAAAGGAATTTTGCAAATCAAATCAAACCCTTTGTATATATTTTCAACGGAGCATGTCCATATTTTCAAACAAACGTAGGCCCAATTTCTTCCAGCATTCACACACACATTCCAAATAAAAAGGAAAATATTGAAAAGATGTGGTACCATGTTTTTACGAGAGTTGAGGGGTGCCTAACACCTTCCCCCCACTTAACCAAGCCCCCAAACTTAGAACTTCGGTTTCAAAAATTCAGTTTTAACAGTTTCCAGCAATTGGGCCTACTTTCAAAACAAAACTCGGTTGAGTTAGTACAACCATTTCAACATTACCAACTGGCAACTCTATAAAACATTCAAATCATCGACATGATACATGTTGGCCTTTTCCCAAAAAACCTTCACCTTTCATAAAACAGACAAGATAATAAGGGTAGGAGATCACAAAACTTAGCAAGAGAGAAAGATTCGGGTCCAACCCGACCCCTAATTTTTCCCGATGTCTATAGGTGGCGACTATGCAGGGGACAGTAGAGGGCTTAGGCCGAGTTCAAATCTTTTCAAAATTTCCTTTTATATCTGCGTATGTGTGAAATGTTGTGTCTTTACAATGAATGGATGTGAATGAATGCTTTACTGCTTTATATTAGTGCTTCACATAAATGTAATCATATGCATACGGTGAGATGCGATGTATGTGAATGTATGTTTTATGATTCCTCCACCAGGAGGTAAACCTGTCGGTGTTTGAGTACTGGACTGAAAGAAGACTAATTCTGTGAGGCTCAGGAAATACACCACTCAGATCCGTTCCAATTGAAAGATCGGATTAATTTCCCCTGTAGTAGATTGAGATAATCTGGGGGCCTTCATGCTGAAAAGCTGCGAGAGTAGCCTAAGATAGGTCAGCTTTGATTAACCAAATTTGAAGGGAAGCCTCTCCATGCCTTCCTCTTTCAATACACATGTCCATTTTCAAATTCCAATGTAAATTTCATAAATATATGTTATGTAAATCCTGTCATGCTATCCTGTCATTAAAACAACTGACCTTTGTTTTATAGGATAAGATTGAAAAACCTCAAAAATAAACACATTGCATGGCATGCATCTGACCAATACCTCCATTCAGGAAATTAATACACCTACGTTTGTTGTAGGTAAAAATTGGCCTTATCACCAGATCAAAATCTAAGAAAGCACTAAGTCCATCTCCAAGCTTGGCTTCAAGTGCTCAACTAGAATCCACCCTCGTCTCTAGGGAAGAGTTTGAAGGATTAAAGAACTAGATAGCCGAATTGGCTATTTTCTTGAGAGAACAAAGTAAAGCCCTCAGAGGGAAATAGGCACAGGGTCATACAAAACCAGATACACCCGGTGGCAGTCAAGAGACTGGAAAGAATGACCCTCAGATTCCTGAACCATAGAACCAGGATCCTACCACTGAAATCACTATCCTTAACAAAAAGTAGGAAGCTGGTGATATTCTAAAAAAAGGTACAACAAATGGAAGAGACCATCCAATCCATCAAAGGGACTGGGGCATTTGGGAGTGTCAATTACTCAGACTTATGTATATTCCCCGAGACTCGTTATCCAAAAAAAATTTAAGTCCCTAATTTTGAGAAATACTATGGATTCGGAGACCCATACACCCACTTAAAGGTATTCATTAGAGAGTTTGGATCCTATGCATAGGACAAAAAGATCATAATGCAATTATTCGAGAAGAGTTTAACCGGAGAGGCTAGAGCCTGGTATGCTCGTTTGGATAATTCCAAAATTCACAGCTGGGAAGAGTTGGCACATGCTTTCCTCAATCAATATAGTTTTTAGTCCCAAATGGTTCCAAACAGTCACCAGATCACCAAAATCAAGAAACTAAACGCTGAGTCATTCAGAAAATATACCCAACGATGGAGGCGAGTGGCAGCACAAGTCACCCCACCTACGACTGAGTCTGAGATATTTATGACCTTCATCGACATCTAAGAAGCTCCATATTACGAAAGGGTCCTAGTATGCATAGGAAAACCATTCTCAAAGATGATCAATCACTGAGAAATGGCTGAAATGGGGCTAAAATATGGGAAGATAAAAGATCTTACCACTTTGGAAGCTGTTGCCGAGCATATTCAGTCCGGGAGTTATGGGAGTAATCCCCGGAGGGTAGACAAGAAGAAAGATGAAGAAGTGTCCTTAGTAATGTAAGGACAGAATCAAAGAAGCGAGTCGACTAGTATGTCCATTTAAAGGAGGAACTATTCCCCTTTCCAAGCTCCAGCCCAACCTTCTAACCCTCCATTTCAGAAAAATTTGGAGGCCAGACGTCGGAGAACGTTCACCCCTTTAGGGGATTTACTCGAGAACGTGCTGAAACTGTTGATAGCATAGAAGAAGATTATTCAGCTCCTTCCACCAAACAGTATCGGGGGAAAGAATTTTAACCCAAGCAAGAACTGCGCATACCATTTCGGATCTCCGGGCCATGATACACAGGACTGTTGGGCTCGCAAGCATAAGGTCCAAGACTTAATAGACAACGGAGATATTGTGGTGACCAAACCGAAGCAGCCGCACGTGGAAGATAATCCCCTCCCTCAGCACAAAGAGGAGAATGTCAACATAATTAGCACAAAGAATGGGGAAGGATCCAAATACCTTCGATATGTCGGAGAAGCAACGTAATCCAGTACCAGTAGCCCAAACAGTTGGGAGTTATCAGAAATGCGATTCCTAATAGAACAAACGATCAAGTCTATCAAGGAACAGATTGGATAGCTAACAGATTTGGTCGTGTATCAGCATCTGGTAACCAGACAGCTGGTAAACCAATCCAGCCAGGCGGAATCAAGTCCTTCTACACTGAAAATTAGTCCCATTGCTATGAGGGACCATTACCAATTTTATGAGCATGAACCATGGGCCTATTAGATGGCCAAGGAGGAGAAGTTTCAAGCAGATAGGGAGTTTGCCTTTCGGAGGAACTTCACTAATTTGAACCAGCCGATGAAGGAAATCCTCCAAATATTGATCAATGAGGTGATTGTTACAAATTTGTTACCCCCGGTGAACCCTCGATCCAAAAAATTCAAACCTGACAGGATCTGTTTGTACTATTCCAATGCGCCCAGTCATGACACCGAAGATTGCTGGGGACTTCAACACCTGATTCAGAATATGATTGAAAGCGGTGAGCTGATAAGAGGGAATCAAGACTATGGCCTCATTGATGAGGAAACACTCTTTATTCCCAAGACATGGAATTAAGGAATAGTGGTTGTTATCTCTTGTGAGAAGGAGCTAACCGGAACACCTTTAGTACTGCCTGGAAAAAGGGTTCAAGAAGCACTGAATCTTGTGAAGGTAGCTGTGCCCAAACCTTTAATACTGCATTTCAGACCGTACTATCCAGTCATCAGTCTGAAGAGGGTCCCATGGAACTATAGGAATGATCAAGGTTCCAGCTCAAACAACATTGCGATTATATCCAAGGAGAATCCCTTGTACCTACCCCAGTGGGTGATCAATCCAGTCACCAAGGCTAAAGAGAGAGTGGCTCAAAAGAAAATTAAAGAATTCCTCAGCAAAATGGGGCATAACAAGATCAAGGTGGTGCAAAGCTTGAAGGATGCACCAAAGCAGATGTCCATCTTGGACCTGGTCTTATCCTTGGTGGATCATCGCAACATTCTGGTGAAAGTACTGGAGGAGGCCCATCTGCCAAAGACAGTGGACACTGAGAAATTCTATCACGTGGTAGAACACATCATCAACAGTAATGTGATATCTTTCACTGACGATGATATACCTAAAGAGGGGACATGCCATCTCAAGTCCCTACATATAACAGTGATATCATCCGGGTATGTGATCGGAGGTGTGTTTATAGATGGAGGATCTTCTCTGAACATTCATCCCTATGATACCTTGGAGAGAATAAAGATCAACCCAAATCGGATCAGAACCAGTCATGTGGTTATCCAGGCTTTCGATGGGTCTCGCCGAGAAGCTGTGGGAGATATTGAGCTTCCACTTGAGATTGGTCCTCACACTTTCTATGTATCCTTCCAGGTCCTCAACATTACCACCGGATATAATTTGTTTCTGGGAAGACCATGGATCCACATGGCAGAAGCAGTTCCATCCACCCTATATCAGCAGCTTAAGTACATTATTAATGGCAACCTAATAACGGTAAATGCTGAAGCAGAATACCCTATTTTCATATAAAGTGACATGCCGGTGATCAGTCTGGATGCAAAGATTGAACCTGCAAGTTTTCAAGCATTGGAAGTAAGCAATATTCAGTACCTACCGGTTGAGGCACCAGCCTTGAAACCAAAAGTCTCCCCCGAAGTGATGACAATGGGCCAGGAGATGGTATCTTTGGGTTCTCGCGCTGGAGAAGGGTTAGGGAAAAATCAACAAGGTATCAAGAGTCTGGTAGAAATCCCAAGCCAGCCAGGGACAGAGGAATTAGGTTATTCATCTGGGTCAAACCACCAGAACCCACACAAGCACGCAAAGACCCATGCTTCCACTATACTGTTGCCAAACCTTACTGGTGCTGAATTTTTGAATCCAATGAGGAAGATTCCCATTGTTGTGTCAGTCATGTTGTTTCCTCCAATCATACCCATAAGTGAGAGAAAAGCCCCAAAGCTTGATGGGGAGAGCAAAAAGGGAAAGAAAAGTTCATGTACGAAGGACGAGACCCATTTACTAACATGCATATTCTCATACACTATGAGGGTATAAATAATGATATCCCAGACAGTGATGAAGACGATCAGATCCTGTGACGAAAGAGAATTTTGTAAAGATATTTGAATATTTATTGAAATAAATAAATATTTTTAATAATTTAATTATTGAGTTAAATAATTAATTTATGAATTTGTGGTAGATTAATTTAATTATATGTGTGACATTAATTAAATTAATGTGTAGTAATTTAATAGTTCAAAGTATATATTTAATTGAGTTTATTGGATTAAATGAATTAATTAAATAAGCATAATGTACTTTAATTAATTTAGTAGTTAATTAAAGAATTAATGAATTGACATAATTAATAAATAAAAATATTAATTATGTGACAATGTGAATTAATGTAAAGTTATTATTATTTTATTTAATTTATTTAAATAAAATTAATTAGTTAATTAGTAGTGTGACTATTAACTATATTATAAGAGTTTATTAAAATAAAGGAAAAGGAAGAAAATAAGAAAGCCAAACGAGGCCTAAATAGGAGTTAATTTGCAATGGATATAATTTATACGTATAATACTCATATCATATCGACAATTGTTATTATTATTTGGGTTAGAAAGTCAGAGAAAGTTTGTGAAGTCAGAGAGAAAAAAAGAAGAAGAAGAAGAGATTGAGAGAAAGAATTGAGAAATCAATTGTGTTTCTTTGATTTATCTTCACTACTAAGGGTAATCCCTTCTTTTCAAGTTTTTAAAATTGATATTTCTTCATTACGTGTTTTTAAGTTTTCTGTGAAAATTGGGTTTCCCAATTGGGTTACGATATGGCTTTATCTATATGGGTATGGAATCATAACGCGTTTTTCTAACATATAATCATGTTTTAAAGAATCAATTTTATTTAATTTGGCCTTAATTGGGTTTTGAAGAAAATTACAGAGTTTTTATACGTCTTTATAAAAACTCTCTATTAAGAATCATTTTGGGAAATTAAAGTATGAGGTTATCATATATGTGACCGTAGATATTATTATGTGTTAGATCATGTATCCATGATTTACACTGATCACACCAAGTAATTTTGTTAATAAATTGATTTTATAAAATTACAGAGTATTGAATCTGGGTGAATAACCCATATGGGTTAAATTAATGATTGAATCATATGTTTATATTTAAATTGATACATGAATATGATTGTATATATTAAAACAAAGAAAATGAAATTAAAATGAATGGATTCGGTGTAGTAACGAATCCGTAAGGAGAATTTTTTTATATTTTTCATTAAACTCTTGAAAGTTTTGAAGAACAGTGAAATTGATGGTGTTAAATTATGTAATTATATGACTTGGAATGTTAAGAACATGTTTTAAGTGATATATAATGTTCTTGTGAAGTTTATACTTCATGGGTAACATTATAAATCAGTGTATTGGAGTAAAATTGGAGAAAATGGCCGAATTTCTGTGTTCTTCGCGAACTGGAAATTCTGGAAAAACGCAGCCGCGCGGCAGCGCCGGTTACAAGGCTAAATGGCGCGCGGCCGCGCCCGTCTGAAATTTTTGAAAAAAATTGCTAAGTGTTGAAATTTGAGAAAAATATTTTTAAATCTAAGGAATATGAAAACATGTTGTAAATATGATAGGATATTGATATGAGTTTAATAAATTATGTTACGTGATTAATTAATGAATTAATTATGTGACTTAAATTATTATTTATAAACTTTAAATAATGTGATATAAATATGAAGACATTATTTTAAGTTTAATAAATATGAAGACATGTTATGTATGTAATAAGTTGTTAATACAAGTTAATAACTTAAGTTATGTGATTAATTAACAAGTTAATTAATCAACGTGAACCATTATTTGAAAACCTAATAATGAGTTCAAAGAACACTAATTGTAAATCAATAATCATATCGAACTTGTGATTAATTGATATTGTAAATGTGTGATAGGTAAGAGTAATTAAAGAAGTGAGAAATAATTGTAGCTTGTGCACGAGGCAAGTTTTCTATCCCTAACTTATTATTATTGTTGGGCAAGTTTCCTAACTAAACTCTTTAAATTAAGCAATTGTTATGCTTAATTACTATTGTTGAGCAAATTCTTACTCTTGAATATCCAAGTTTAGAATTTTACATGAGATGCCATGATTCTTTTAAAAGTATCATTTAAGTGTACAATACTTATTCGATTGTATATACCTTGAGAAGTTAATATTCAATTTGAATATCATTTATTGAGTTATCCAAACCAACTTTATTTGGTGCGGATTTTGATGTCAAACTGAGATGAACAACCCTAATATAGGGGATTAATGAAGATGCTTTAAGCGTTAAGATATCAGTACGAAGGGCTGATCTCCCTAAGTACGAGAAGTAACGTCTATAGTCTTATGACTGTTAAAGGTTTGGAAAGGTTAATATACTTGACAACCTAAGACTCGGTTCAAGGTCTTAATGACCCTCAGAAGTAATTTGACTCTCGATCAATATTCTTGATTCAAAAGTTGAGAAGTAATTTGACTCTTGATTAATATTCTTGATTCAAATGTTGAGCTTTCTGTTATTCAGAATTCCTTCACTCACATGTTATTATTCTGTCATATTTTTATATTTGCGGGCATTCGTGCTCACTCTTGCATAATAACATTGCAGATAATAATGAACGAAGTGATGTACCTTCTAGTAGCAAGGGCAAAGGAAAAGCTAACAAGTGTTGAAGACTTGTGTTGATGTTAAGAATGTTAAAGTTCAAGATTTATATGTGATGACTTAAGACTTATTTATTTACGTTTCTGCAACAGAAATTTAAGGTTAAGTTTTACCTGGGATTTATGATGTATTATTATTTCAGATGATGTAAGATGATTTATTTATCTAATAAATGAATTTCATTATTTATGGGTAGATAGTTGTGTACTATTGGAACAGTGAACACCAAATCCTGTGGAAATTAAGATACCAAATTTGGGGGTGTCACAAGTTGGTATCAGAGCCGTAGGTTATGAACCTTAGGAACCTTAGGATAGTAGCCTTCGTGAAGATAGTAATGACAACTCTGATTGAGCTCTAAGAAAGAAAATAAAATTACCTTATGTGCTATGTGCTTATGTATTCATACTTGTTAGAGTATTGATTAGCATCACGTAAAAACTAAGACTTAAAACTTATTTTGTCAGGATGTCAGATATTGGAGGAGCTAGTCAGCCTAGGGATGTTGTACCCCTAGAGACTAGAGATGAGGAGCCCCGGGACATACATACTGTCTGGGAGCAGTTAGTACAGCCAGAGCCATCTCCTGTAATTCCAGATTTTGGTCAGGAGCATGAGCCAAAGATTGACTCAAAGGAGGACCCTGAGGAGGTTGAGATCCCGGCTGAGGCAGCCGAGGAGGAGGAAGAGGAAGACCCTGAAGAGGAAGAGGAGGAGGAAGACCCTGAGGAGTTCCCACCGAACTCTGTCAGTGCTGATATGTATGATTTATTGTATGATCGCAACGTAGAGTTACGAGATACAATTCAGGAGTTGAGGGAGCAGTTAGTTGCTCATGGTGGTGAGATTGAGACACTCCACACCCGTCTTGGCAATGTGGAGTGGGATTTGGTTCATGAGAAGGGCCAAACTGAGCAGAAGACAGAGGAGATAGAAAAGTTAAAGAATGAGTTGAAAGAGAAATCTGAAAGACTCGCCATAGTGGAAGAAGCTTGGGTGAGAAATGCACGACGTGCAGATCTGGCAGAGGATGATGCGCGTGCGAAGAGAGTTAAGGTTACAGAGACGTGCTACACGTTTCTGAGGGCAATGGATGAGGCCCAGGACCGAGTTATGAGATATCTAATTCAGTTCGAGGGACTGCCTGGGTATATGTTAGATCACAGGACTATATCCCGCATTATAGAGGAGGAACGTAGTGAAGCTGTCCGACGCCTTAGTAGGTCGTGATAGGACAATATGATATTGTTAATGTTTAAATAATCGTAAATAATGTAAATTCCGATGTGATTATAAACAAAGGAAAATTATGATAGTGTAAATCCTGTAGAAACTTTATTTCAGGATAGTTGATGTAAATGGCGAAAATGCCATCGTATTGTATTAAAAGCTTTTGGTTTTAATAAAATAATAAAGTTGTTCAAGATGATATGGGTTAAGTGAGTATGTTAAAGTATTTAACATTATGTGATACTCTTTGGAATAGTTAATGTAAATTCCGATGTGATTAAAAATAAAGGAATATTTTGAGAAACTAAATCCTGAAGATTCTTTATCTTGGGATAGTTGAAGTAAATGGCAGAGATGCTATAGTACTATGTTTAAAACTTTTGATTTAAATAAAATATCAAAGGTTATTTGAAAAGAAAAGAGTTAAAGTGGTTATGTTAAATATTTGAGTTAAGTCTTAAATATTTAAGAGATTGAATAAAGATCTAATGAGCGTATATTCTTAACAGAAATATGCCGCCAAGAAGGAGACAAAATCGTCGACAAGCCCAAGAAGGGTTAACCATTAATAATAACAACAATGATGCCAATGCGAACCCCGTTCAGCAGTTGGTAAATTTGTTGGCTGGAGCGATGAACAATCAGCCTCAAGCTCCACCGAACACATCATTTAAAGACTTTAAGGCAGTGGGACCGCCAGATTTTAAGGGTTCCACGAACCCGATAAAAGCTCAGACTTGGGTTATGGAAATGGAGAAAATTTTTGAGGTCGCCCGAGTTAGGGAGGACCAGAAGACCGCCTACGCGACATTTATGTTAAAATCAGAAGCCAGCTACTGGTGGCAGGCAAATAAGATCAGGGGAGGAGAAGGTGTAATAACCTGGGAAAGGTTTAAAGAAATGTTTTTCGAGATGTATTTCCCAACCAGCTCCCAGAATCAAATGGAGGTGCAGTTTCTGGAGTTGAAACAGGGGAATATGTCTGTGCCCGACTACGCGGCAAAGTTTAACGAATTGTCCAGGTTTTCCCAATATCAGGTGCATACTGACGAAAGAAAGGCTAGGCGTTTTGAACAGGGACTGAAACCCTGGTTGTATAGCAAGGTGTCAATGTTTCAATTGAACACTTTAAGGTGTCAATGTTTCAATTGAACACTTTTGCTGGAGTTCTGGAGAAGGCCATTCTCGCTGAAGGTGGAAGCGAAGCGGTGTCTAAGTACAATCAGGATCAAAAGAAGAAGAAGAATGATAGTGAAGGAAATAATAAGGCTAGTGGCACTCACATAGGGGGAACTAATAATCCTAAACGAAAATGGAATGACAACCCGTCGTCTGTAAGTCAGTAAGGTAGTCAGAAGAAAAAGTTAGAACCATGCCCAACCTGTGGGAAGACTCACTTGGGAGTCTGCATGAAAGGAAAAAGAGTTTGCTACAATTGTGGTCAGGAATGCCACATAGCACCTAACTGCCCTAACCCTAAGAAGGGGGCCTGCTACAAATGTGGGTCAAAGGATCACTTGGCTAGAGACTGTCCAAAGAAGGCATCTGGAGGGGCAGGGTCAGGTGGACATAAGGGAAATAATAGTGGAAATCCTCTTACCATTATCGGACTGACTTCGACAAACCAACCAACTGCAAGAACATTTAACATGACCGTACAAGACGCTGTGCAGTCTCGTGATGTGGTGTCAGGTATCATTCCGATCAATAAAGTCAATGCTTATATTTTATTTGATTCGGGTGCTACTTGTTCATTTATATCCGATGACTTTGCAAAGAATTTAGAATTGCTTAAAGACGAATTAGAAATCCCTATGAACATAGAGATTGCGAACAAGGAAGTAATTCCTGTTAAGTATATACACAAGAACTGTAGAGTGGATATTAAGGGTAACGTTATGAATGTAGATCTTATCCCGATTAAACTTGGGAAATTTGACGTTATCCTTGGAATGGATTGGTTATTCAATTATGGAGTAGTAATTGATTGCCAGAAGAAATGTATTAACCTTATGACTCCGTCAAAGGTTGTGTTTTATGGCAGCAAATCGCCTAGAAAAGCGAGTTGTCTGATGATGATGCAGGCTAGGAAGTTATTAAGACAGGGCTGTGTGGGGTATTTAGCCTACATAGTCGATAGTCGTAAAGAGAATCCAAAGTTAGAAGAAATACCAGTCATAAGAGACTTCGTGGATGTTTTCCCAGATGATCTGCAAGGACTTTCGCCTGACAGGGAAGTAGATTTTGTTATCGATTTGGTGCCAAGAACGGCTCCAATATCGAAAGCACCGTACCGGATGGCTCTGGTAGAAATGAAGGAATTGATGGTATAGCTACAAGAGATGTTGGACAAGAAATATATTCAACCAAGCATATCACAGTGGGGAGCGCCGGTATTATTTGTTAAGAAGAAGGATGGAACGATGCGACTCTGCATCGACTATAGAGAATTGAACAAGGTTACCATTAAGAATAGGTATCCGTTGCCAAGCATTGATGATCTGTTTGATCAATTAAAAGGAGCAAAATATTTCTCAAAAGATAGACTTGAGAAGTGGTTATCATCAGTTGAAGGTAAAGCCAGAAGATGTCCCGAAGACAGCGTTTAGGACACGATATGGTCACTACGAATTTTTGGTTATGTCTTTTGGTCTAACAAATGCACCTGCAGCATTTATGGGCCTAATGAATGGAGTGTTCAAGACGTTTCTGGACAAATTCGTAGTGGTTTTTATTGATGATATGTTGGTCTATTCTAAGACCGAGGAAGAACATGTTGAGCATTTGAAGTTGACGCTAGAAGTATTAAGAAGAGAGAAGTTGTATACCAAATTCTCAAAGTGTGAATTCTGGATTGAAAGGGTGCAATTTCTCGGACACATGATTGATAAGGACGGAATTTCGGTGGATCCCTCCAAAGTAGAAGCAGTGATGAATTGGGATCAGCCGAAAACACCGTCGGAAGTAAGAAGTTTTCTTGGATTAGCCGGTTATTACAGAAGATTCATTCAGGATTTTTCCAAGATCGCCACTCCATTAACGAATTTGACTAGGAAAGTTGTGAAATTCATTTGGACCGAGAAGTGTGAGGAAAGTTTTCAAGAACTTAAGAGAAGGTTAAGTACAGCTCCTGTGTTGTCCCTTCCTGATGACACAGGAAATTTTATGGTATATAGTGATGTGTCGCATAAAGGGCCAGGCTGTGTGCTTATGCAAAATGGCAGAGTCATTGCGTATGCGTCACGATAATTGAAAGATTATGAGAAGGGATATCCAACCCACGATTTGGAATTAGCTGCGGTGGTATTTGCTTTAAAGATTTGGAGACACTATCTCTATGGGGAGAAGTGTGAAATATATACAGACCATAAGAGTCTGAAGTATATTTTCATACAGAAAGACTTGAATATGCGCCAAAGAAGGTGGCTGGAATTAATAAAGGATTATGATTGTGATATCTTATACCACCCAGGAAAAGTGAATGTTGTAGCCGACGCCTTAAGCAAAAAGGGTCGGGAAAAGTTGATGATGCTGACAGCACAGGAAGAATTGATTTCAGCAATGGAAAAGCTAGAATTGGAAATAGGATGTCCAATGGAGATTGATGAGAAACTGTTTCATATGCAAGCTGGTACAACTTTGTTGGATAAGATTAAGGAAGCTCAAATACTAGATAAGGAATGTGAGGAAGTAAAGAAAAAGATATCTGAAGGGACTGAACTTAGATTTAAAGTGGCCAGTGAAGGATTGTTGAGGTTTGAAAGTAGAGTTTGGGTACCGCCAATACCAGAAATCAAGGAGGACATTCTGAGTGAGGCTCATAGTTCGAGGTATTCCATTCACCCAGGAAGTACCAAGATGTATCAGGATTTACGACAACACTTTTGGTGGCCAAATATGAAGAAAAACGTTGCCGATTGTGTTGCCAAGTGTCTGACTTACCAAAGGGTCAAGGCAGAACACCAAAGACCAAGTGGTTTGTTACAACCTTTAGAAATCCCAGAATGGAAATGGGAACATATTACAATGGATTTTGTTGTTGGCCTTCCGACGACTCAGAAAGGTTATGACGCAGTATGGGTTATCGTCGACCGATTAACGAAATCCGCACATTTTCTTCCTATCAAAATCAGATTTAACCTAGAACAATTGGCGAAGTTATATATAAAGAGATTATTTCGAGGCACGGGGTGCCAGTGTCAATTATTTCTGACCGTGATCCGCGCTTCACATCGAATTTTTGAAAGCGACTGCAAGAATGCATGGGAACACAGTTGAGGATGAGCACCGCTTATCACCCTCAGACTGACGGGCAAAGTGAAAGAACGATCCAAACATTAGAGGAAATGCTTAGAGCATGCATAATGGATTTTAAAGGTAATTGGGATGATCATTTGCCGCTTGTAGAATTTGGTTATAATAATAGTTACCACACTAGTATTGGTATGCCGTCTTACGAAGCATTGTACGGTAGAAAGTGCAGAACTCCACTGTACTGGGATGAAGTTGGTGAAAGACAATTGCTAGGACCAGACTTAGTCCAACAAACGGAAGAAATAGTTAAAGTGATTCGGACAAGATTAGTAGCGGCTCAGGATAGACAGAAGAAATACGCCGATCCACACCGCAAGAATGTAGAGTTTGAATCGGGTAGTTTTGAATTTTTGAAGGTCTCTCCTTAGAAGGGAAAGATCAGATTTGGTAAGAAGGGAAAATTGAGCCCGAGGTTCATCGGACCCTTTGAGGTACTCCGAAGAATTAGAGAAGTAGCCTATGAGGTAGCTTTACCTTCGGCACTGGAGCATATCCACAACGTTTTCCATGTGTCGGTATTACGACGTTATAAACCCGATTACGAACATGTGATAGAATATGAACCCCTACAATTTGAGAAAGATTTATCATACGAAGAAGTTCATGTTCAGATAGTTGACAGGAAAGAGCAAGTTCTCAGGAACAAAGTAATACCTTCTGTTAAGGTAATTTGGAGGAACCACAACGGCGAAGAAGCTACGTGGGAACTCGAAGAGAATATGATGAAGAATTATCCATACTTATTTTCTTGAATAGGTGAACGTGATTCTGGGGACAGAATCCTTTTAAGGGGGGGAAAGATGTGACAAACAAGAGTTTTGCAAAGTTGTTTGAATATTTATTGAAATAAATAAATATTTTGGTTATAAGAATGTGATGGGACGAAATTATTAATCGAACCGTGATTCTGAGGACAAAATCCTTTTAAGGGGGGAAAGATGTGACGAACGAGAATTTTGTAAAGATATTTGAATATTTATTGAAATAAATAAATATTTTTAATGATTTAATTATTGAGTTAAATAATTAATTTATGAATTTGTGGTAGATTAATTTAATTATATGTGTGACATTAATTAAATTAATGTGTAGTAATTTAATAGTTCAAAGTATATATTTAATTGAGTTTATTGGATTAAATGAATTAATTAAATAAGCATAATGTACTTTAATTAATTTAGTAGTTAATTAAAGAATTAATGAATTGACATAATTAATAAATAAAAATATTAATTATGTGACAATGTAAATTAATGTAAAGTTATTATTATTTTATTTAATTTATTTAAATAAAATTAATTAGTTAATTAGTAGTGTGACTATTAACTATATTATAAGAGTTTATTAAAATAAAAGGAAAGGAAAAAAATAGGAAAGCCAAACGAGGCCTTAATAGGAGTTAATTTGCAACGGATATAATTTATACGTATAATACCCATATCATATCGACAATTGTTATTATTATTTGGGTTAGAAAGTCAGAGAAAGTTTGTGAAGTCAGCGAGAAAAAAAGAAGAAGAAGAAGAGATTGAGAGAGATTGAGAAAGGATGAATTAAGAAATCAATTGTGTTTCTTTGATTTATCTTCACTACTAAGGTTAATCCCTTCTTTTCAAGTTTTCAAAATTGATATTTCTTCATTACGTGTTTTTAAGTTTTCTGTGAAGATTGGGTTTCCTAAATGGGTTACGATAATGCTTTATCTATATGGGTATGGAATCATAACGTGTTTTTCTAACATATAATCATGTTTTAAATGATCAATTTTATTTAATTTGGCCTTAATTGGGTTTTGAAGAAAATTATAGAGTTTTTATACGTCTTTATAAAAACTCTCTATTAAGAATTATTTTGGGAAATTAAAGTATGAGGTTATCATATATGTGACCGTAGATGTTATTATTATGTGTTAGATCATGTATCCATGATTTACACTGATCACACCAAGTAATTTTGTTAATAAATGGGTTTTATAAAATTAAAGAGTATTGAATATGGGTGAATAACCCATATGGGTTAAATTAATGATTGAATCATATGTTTATATTTAAATTGATACATGAATATGATTGTATATGTTAAAACAAAGAAAATGGAATTGAAATGAATGGATTCGGTGTAGTAACGAATCCGTAAGGAGAATTTTTTTTATATTTTTCATTAAACTCTTTAAAGTTTTGAAGAACAGTGAAATTGATGGTGTTAAATTATGTAATTATATGACTTGGAATGTTAAGAACATGTTATAAGTGATATATAATGTTCTTGTAAAGTTTATACTTCATGGGTAACATTATAAATCAGTGTATTGCTGTAAAATTGGAGAAAATGGCGGAATTTCTGTGTTCTTTGCGAACTGAAAATTCTGGAAAAACGCAGCCGCGCGGCCGCGCCCGTCTGAAATTTTTGAAAAAAATTGCTAAGTGTTGAAATTTGAGAAAAATATTTTTAAATATAAGGAATATGAAAACAAGTTGTAAATTTGATAGGATATTGATATGAGTTTAATAAATTATGTTACGTGATTAATTAATGAATTAATTATGTGACTTAAATTATTATTTATAAACTTTAAATAATGTGATATAAATATGAAGACATTATTTTAAGTTTAATAAATATGAAGACATGTTATGTATGTAATAAGTTGTTAATACAAGTTAATAACTTAAGTTATGTGATTAATTAACAAGTTAATTAATCAACGTGAACCATTATTTGAAAAACCTAATAATGAGTTCAAAGAACACTAATTGTAAATCAATAATCATATCGAACTTGTGATTAATTGATATTGTAAATGTGTGATAGGTAAGAGTAATTAAAGAAGTGAGAAATAATTGTAGCTTGTGCACGAGGCAAGTTTTCTATCCCTAACTTATTATTATTGTTGGGCAAGTTTCCTAAACTAAACTCTTTAAATTAAGCAATTGCTATGCTTAATTACTATTGTTGAGCAAATTCTTACTCTTGAGTATCCAAGTTTAGAATTTTACATGAGATGCCATGATTCTTTTAAAAGTATCATTTAAGTGTACAATACTTATTCGATTGTATACCTTGAGAAGTTAATATTCAATTTGAATACCATTTATTGAGTTATCCAAACCAACTTTATTTGGTGCGGATTTTGATGTCAAACTGAGATGAACAACCCTAATATAGGGGATTAATGAAGATGCTTTAAGCATTAAGATAATGTGCACAGTATCAGTACGAAGGGCTGATCTCCCTAAGTACGAGAAGTAAAGTCTAGTCTTATGACTGTTAAAGGTTGGAAAGGTTAATATACTTGACAACCTAAGACTCAGTTCAAGGTTTTAATGACCCTCAGAAGTAATTTGACTCCCGATCAATATTCTTGATTCAAAAGTTGAGAAGTAATTTGACTCTTGATTAATATTCTTGATTCAAATGTTGAGCTTTCTGTTATTCAGAATTCCTTCACTCGCATGTTATTATTCTGTCATATTTTTATACTTGCGGGCATTCGTGCTCACTCTTGCATAATAACATTGCAGCTAATAATGAACGAAGTGATGTACCTTCTAGTAGCAAGGGCAAAGGAAAAGCTAACAAGTGTTGAAGACTTGTGTTGATGTTAAGAATGTTAAAGTTCAAGATTTATGTGTGATGACTTAAGACTTATTTATTTACGTTTCCGCAACAGAGATTTAAGGTTAAGTTTAACCTGGGATTTATGATGTATTATTATTTTAGATGATGTAAGATGATAATTTATTTATCTAATAAATGAATTTCCTTATGTATGGGTAGATAGTTGTATGATATTGGAACATTGAACACCAAATCCTGTGGAAATTAAGATACCAAATTTGGGGGTGTCACAAATCCAATTTCCTCACCTCCAAAAAGAAAAAAGGGGCAGTTCAAAGAAAAACCCCGGCTCTGATCTAAAGGATATCTTAATCGCCATCAAGGAAGAGACAGACGACCACAAATCTTGTATCCTCCCATTCACGAGGATCTGACCCTAGACAACTGGAATAGCGTCCCTTGCCTCCTTTAAAAAGGGTAAAAGGGCAGAGAATCCATCTGCCCTGTAATATGGTTTTGTTTACTGCTTTTTTTTTATTGCACAACTATAGCAGTAACTTTTATCATGCTTTGCTAAATGCTTTGTATTTTTAAGCAGTTTTGTATATTAAAACGAAAGCATTTTATTTTCAGGGCTCCAGAATTGGATTTGTTTGTCACTGTTGATGAGATGCCAACCTGTCACAGTGACTACAATTTTGATGTAGAACTAAACTTTGACTTGATGGAGATTGATTAAGAGGAGGAAGATAACTATAAGGTGCCCTAGTAAATCAAAGAATGGGTCGAAGATAAACCCAAACAAAACCTCGACCAAACCACCACTTTCAATATCGGAACCTCAGAAAACCTCAAAGAAATCCAGATAGGCCTAGACCTCACCCTAGACCAAAAAAACCAACCTGATTGAAATCTTAACACAGTTCTAGGATTTGTTTGCAAGGTCGTATGAAGACATGACTGGCTTGTCTACTGACATTGTCATCCATCGACTCCCCATTAAAGATGGATTAAAGCCAGTCAAGTAAAATCTCGGACGATTAAAACCTGAATGGAGCCTGAAAGTCAAAGAAGAAGTTGTCAAATAATTCAAACCCGGCATCATCATGGTATCAACATACCCAGAGTGGCTGTCGAACATAGTTCCCGTGCCTAAGCACGGAGGGAAGGTACGAGTGTGTGTGGATTACCGAGTTTTGAACAAAGCTTGTCTCAAACATAATTTCTCGGTACCTTTCATCCACATCCTGATAGACAATACGGCGCAGTAAGATATATATTATTGCATGGATTACTTTGCTGGTTACCATCAAATCATGGTTGCTGAAAGGGGACAGGGAGAAGACAACTTTCATCACTCCCTGGGGAACCTTCTATTACAGGCGATTATCCTTCGGCCTCATCAATGTCGGTGCCACGTATCAACGAGCCATGATGGCCCTGTTTCATGACATGATGCATAAGAAGATAGAGGTTTATGTGGATAACATCATTGTCAAATCCCGGAAGGAGGACGATCACATCAGCCATCTCAGGAAGCTGTTCAACAGGTTGCGTAAGTACAACCTCAAGCTGAATCCAGCCAAATGTGCTTTTAGCGTTAAGTCGGGCAAGTTGTTAGGATTTTTGGTAAGCAATAAGGGCATTGCTCTAGATTCTGCCAAGATTTAAGCCATCACGGAGATGCCAGTACCCCGAACAGAGAAGGAGATACGCGGGTTTCTAGGAAGAATTAGTTTCATAAGCCGGTTCATTTCTCAGCTCACAGCGACTTGTGAACCCATCTTCAAGCTATTAAATAAGAATTCCTCCACAAAATAGAATGAAGATTGCCAAAAATCCTTCCTTGCCATTAAAAAGCAATTGATTGAAGCGCATGTCTTGGTACCCCCGAGGGATGGAGTTCCCCTATTTATGTACCTATCCGTCAATGCCAACGCAATGAGCTGTATACTGGGACAGAAAGAAGATAGTAGAAAGGAGAGAGCCATCTACTACATCAACAAAAGATTCAACAGTGGCGAACAGAAGTACACTTTGGTTGAGAAGACATGTTGTGCGTTAGCATGGGCCGCCATGAGGTTGCAACATTATCTGCATGGGCACACGACCTATCTCATATTCTGCATGGATCCACTAAAATATGTATTCAATAAGCTAATGTTTAATTGTCGATTATCCAAAGGGCAGTTGATCCTCCAATTATTAGACATTGTCTACGTGACTCAGAAGTCCATCAAAAGGAAAAGCATTGCAGATCAACTAGCCGAGGCACCATCAGGGGTTTTTGAACCTTTGGAGCCTTATTTTTCGGACGACGGAATCATGGAAATTTAATAAATCCGACAAGAGCATACAGTCCAACCATGGAGATTGTATTTCGATGGAGCGGTAAACATGGAAGGTGCTGGAGCCAGGGCAGTTCTCATCTCTGGTACAGGAGAGCAGTATCATGTGGCTACCAAGTTATAGTTTGTCAACACCAACAATACGATTTAAGTATGAAGGCTGCATAATGGCGTTGAAACTAGCCCAGTCCATGGCTATCCAGCGTCTATTAGTCTTTGGAGATTTTGAGTTGGTTATAAGACAAACCACAGAGGCATATCATACCAAAGAATTGCATTTGCTGCCCTATCACCAGCAGGTCATCAACATATCCATGGATTTTGAAGAGATAACCTTGCTCCACATCCCTCGAGGAAGGAACGACTTTGCAGATGCATTGGCAATATTAGCCTCCGTGGTCAACATATCGAGTAGGAGGGGAATTCCTGACATCAAATTCACAAACCAGAAGGCCCCGACATACGGGAATTACATTGGAGAAATATCAAATGAGATACATCTTACCATACATCCTTGGTATCAAGACATCAAGGAATATCTCCGAGATGGATCTACACCCGCGGGGGTAAGCCAGGCTGGACGACGGCGGATTCACAAGATGGACATGAAGTTCTATCTAAGAGGAGATGCACTATACAAATGGGATGCTAGAATAGACCTGTTACGATTCCTCGATAGAGTGCAAGCCCAGAGACTGATGGATAAAGTCCATGGTAGAGTCAGTGGTCCACACATGAGCGATCATTTGCTGGCAAAGAAAATACTAAGAATAGGGCATTACTGGATCTCTCTCAAAGCTGATTGTGATGATCACGTCAGGAGATGCTATCAATGCAAAGTCTATGGAAATGCCATTCACGCTCCTCCAAATGAGCTGCACAATATGAGTTTGCCATGGCCTTTCTCCATGTGGGGAATGGATGTGATCGGGCCAATAGAACCCAAAGCTAGTAACGAACATCGATTCATCTTCACCATGATCGATTACTTCACTAAGTGGGTTGAAGCTGTTTCTTTTCCCAAAGTAACCCAGGAGATAATCATTGGTTTCATTAGAAACAATATTGTCTGTCGATATGGACAACCGGAGGTGACCATATTAGACAACACCAAGAACTTAAACAACCAGATGATGAGAGACTTATGCAGCAAGTTTCATATCAAGCACCTCAATTCCGTCATCTACTAACCCAAGATGAATGGCGTTGTCAAAGAGGCCAATAAGAACATCAAGAAGATCATACAGAAAATGTCCGCCAATCAAAAAGGATGGCCTGACCTGTTGCTTTTGACTCTGTTAGCATACATGACGTCAATGCGCACCTCTACTGAGGCTACCCCTTATTCATTAGTCTATGGCAAGGAAGCAGTACTTCGAATAAAAGTAGAAGTAGAGTCCTTGCTTATGTTAATAGACGCACAAATGGAAGAAGATCAGTGGTTGTAAGAGTGATATCACCAGCTGTCCCTGATAGATGAGAAGAGGGCTACATCCATTTTCCATGGGCAGTTATATCAACAAAGAATTGCTCGATCATACAACAAGAAGGTCCGAATCTGGCAATTCAAAGAAAATAACCTGGTACTAAAGAATGTTCTGGCTAATAAAAACGAAGCCAAAGGAAAGTTAGTCCCAAATTGGGAAGGCTTTTTCATTGTCAAAGAAGTGTCGAAAAGAGGAGCTATCAGATTGCAAGAAATGGACTGGAGCGAATTTCCCCAACTCATCAACTCAGACACTATAAAAAGGTACTATATCTAAAACACATGTCAGCCATCATCCTGGCCCTACAAATCGATCAAATCAATTTTAGTTTTCATTAGAAGATCAAACTACGAATGACCTGATCTCCCACAGCCAGGGAGTACGTAGGTAGCCATTCCTGGTGCTGTCAAACTAAATAAAAACTCATCAAACCAAGCTCAAAAGAGACACTTATCACATCTCTCACACAAAAATCAAACTACGAATGACCTGATCTCCCTCAACCCGGGAGTACGTAGGCAGCCATTCATGGTGCAGTGTGACCTTCAAAGAAATAACAAAAAACCAATAAAAACAAGTCTCAAGACACCGAAACTCGATAAAACTGAAAATTTATAGAGTCTCCTTGGTCAACAGGCCCATTGGAGATATTCTCTGACATCTTACTGTCAATCCATCAAGGAAAAGCTCATAACACATCAACAACATCAAGTCATGAAAGAAGTGGTAATCACTCAGCAATGACAATACATATCCAACAGGGAAGTGAATCAAAATATATTTCTTTTATATATAATGTTGTTTGATATATACATAGTGTCCTGTACTTGACAAAAATGGCTGATCTAGTATGTGCAGGAAAAAATAAAGCTAATCTATGGACCCATGGACAAGCGTGATAGCAGTGCCAACATGGCATCTCTCTCTGAATATGGGGGAGAAGCTGCAAGCGTAACACCCTCAGTCTCCATACAAGAAAGAACATCTATAGACATCTGCATAGTGGCGCTATGACCATCTATGTAAGCACTCATGTCTGCAACCAGGCCATGTGTATATGATCGGAGGGTAGTACTGTCAGTAATATGAATATCCCGGATAGCTATGGCCTCGTCCCTCTCTACAAAGGCAGCATCCCTAGCAATCAAAGTCTCTATAATTGCAGCATCTCGAGAAGATCGAGCCTCGTCTCTCTCAATTGATGTCGTATCCCGAGTAGCTCGAGCCTTGTCTCTGGCGGCGAAAGCTGTATCTCTGCCAGAAAAAGCTGTCAACATCAACGCCCTAGCCTGATCTCAGTGGAAAGTCATCAGAGCTAGTGAATCAAAAATAGTTGAATCCGTACCAGCAGGAATGCTCGGAGGGTCACTAACTAAAGCCGCTGTCAAGCCGGTGAACAACTCATCCTATATAGGAGAATCAGGATCCTCCATAGGCTCCTCCTGATCTGAATCGATGATCAGAGCTGATTGGATGATCGTATTTGCTGCTATATCGGCCTCCAACCATGCCGAATACTCTGGAGAGTGATTCAGATGGCTAGTAGAGAAATCAACCCTCTCCCTATGAGTCTAACACACATAAATCCTGATCAAGTCTACTGACGATAAAGATAAAGCTGGTATCCGCTGATCAATAGTCTCTTCAAACTGGTGTAGGCTCTGGAACTGATCAAACTGACCCATATTTGCCAACGGATGGTAAGTGGTCACCCCTTTCAATCCTACTAATGGCAGATAACCCATACCAACTGCATGGGTGATGAAGCTGTAAGGGGATACAAGCCTTAAGCATGGAAAAATTGAAAAGGGATGCTCAATATCTAATAAAAAGGCAGACCATGTCGCTGCATCTGAACACTATATCAGATGGAAGGAGTAGGACAGGGCTATCTTATGGGCAAAGCAGTACCCATGGTGTCTAAAGGTACCAATCAGACGCAAATGTATTATGAACCATACATACAGTAGGACAGAGCTACCTCTAAAAAACCCCTCCGGATGGGTGCTTATCGGCAGAATAGTACTACCCTATCTAAGGGCACGGACCACAACCATCAAACCAATATCTAAATGGTCCAAATATAGTGGCATGTATACGTAGCCCGTGACGCACATCAACAAGACGTCTACCCGGGCCGAATGCCACACATCTGCCAAAATGATAAAATCCCCAGAGTGTCAATCATAGCTATCTAGCCGGCCGAAGCGATCGATCAGAAAATTGATAAAGATCACATTTCCTGAAATGATCTCATTAGTGACTACTCTATGTCTCACACCTGACGTACGCATTAATTGTCTCCTCATGTTGCTGATAGTTGTGCGAGCTCAAGGCAGGTCCAGTGGTAAACCTGTAAGCCGCTTATACTCCTTTAGGGTCGGGGTCAACTCGTGCAGTCTAAAGCAAAAAACCTGCCTCTCAGGTATCTAGGAGGATAGATTGCCGTCTACAAATCCGTATGGAACCTGGAAATCTAGAAGGGCCAAGGAATGCCCCAACATCCGGTTTACTATCCCTCTGGCTGTATGGTGCAGACTATGGTACCAATACCTCAATGAGGATGCTACCAAGGATGGTGGTGAGTGCTCAATGCGACTGACCGTAGATGACGAGATATGTATCACCGAATCACAAGACAATCCAGGGGTCAAATCTAAACTCACCTGTCTATGTGCATATCCATGACATAATATATGCATAATGACAATGATAAACATAATGTAATAGATAGGAAATATCATGCATATCTAAAAGAAACTATCTATTGTAAGCATCATCTTTGTATGCGTATACAATCCAAAATAAAAAGTACAGGGATATGGGGCACAGCAGCCCAATAGCTAAACAGAGGCCTATCAAAAGATATAGCGAGAAAACTATCCGAAGAGATCAAGAATGTCTGCATCCAGGCTATTAACCTGCTCCAGCTCCTCCTAAGTCACAAAGTCTCGACCAGTGGGAATGTTCGGTCGATATAATAGAGGATCAGTACCAGCAAAGCTGCTAGAAAATGGACCTGATGTGGGGCATGCTCTAGAGCTGGAAGGAGCAAAAGAATCTGCCTCGGATGGCTCCCTGCCAAGGTACCTAATTAACAAATGTGCCCTCTCCAACTGCTGGGTCAATCCTATAATCTGATCTAGATGAGTCAGATCTCGGAGGCAAGCTATCCAGTCTGTCATCATCACAGACCCCGGCACCATATCTGCCATAAACTAGGTATCACGAGTCTGAGCCCCAATGGTAAGAGGACTCCACTAGCTATGAAATGTCTCCTGGCTGTAAGGACCCTCTAACAGGGTGAAGCCATCTACGTCCACCATAAGAATGTTTGTGAGTGGCTAAACTAATGGCCAATAATGCCAAGCATGAGGAACAAAGGGAATGCGGATCTCTCCCATGGTGCTCATAATAGTACGCTCTCCTAAATAAAGTTCACAACGTCCCTCTGTCAAAAATGGGACTCTGCGGGTGGATAATGCAAACTCACGGCCAGTGGGAAAGCCGTCTTCAAACTCGACTGTCAAAAAGTCTAAGGTATATGGGACCCACGATATCGATCCGGCCGTCAATAGCTCATATTACAGGCAGAAGTGGGTGAATCCCTCAGCTACAGGGACCTCCGTCAATGTGGAGTGATGCCAGCGCCGTCCCCGAGGATAAGTCTCCAAGCCTAAAGTAGTGGCAGGACATTGGCAAGGAAGCCTCTCATATGCCCAAAACTGGCCATGCAAATATTAAAAGCCCTCAATGATCAAGACTGACAAATATAAATAACGAAATCAAAAAGGTACAAGAGAGATGTACTCTCCAGCAAGAATGGGTAAAAGCCTAACCAAGACTGCATCACACCCTCCGAGCACATGCGCATCCCTCGAAGAAAATAGGCAAAGGTGTAGGTACCCCAATTAAAATCACTGAGGTGCTCCACGTACAGAGTGGCACTGACCAGGGCAAAGGACGCCGTCGAAGAGTTGTCTGCAAGGAAACAACCCCTGATGATCACCAAAAATAGTCTCCTCAGGATGCGATCTCTAACCCTCTGATCATCAAGCAGAGGCTCAGTCAAAGATCCACTCTGGGCATCTAAGCTCAAGGGACCATAATTGACCGTCCGACCCTTAATGGCCATCGTAGGAACTCCCAAGAGGGACCAAACGGCAGTAGGTGAAATGTCCGACACAATCGACACTGGCTCACATACGAACTCTATCCCGATGATGAACCTCCAGTCCATAGGCGTCATCATCACCTCATAATCTAGTAAATGGAGAGATTGAGTCTGGTGGAACCAGCGCTAAGATAATGCCCTCAGATAACCCCAAGGGCGATGGCAGGGAAGGACAGAATAGAATGCCTGAAACCCCCAGGTGTCAACAATGGCCATGTACTCCGGATGCAGAGTATGGTACAAAGAATGCACATTAAACCAGTTCCCCCTAGGCTGCATGAAGTCGGGAACCTGCATTAAAAAGCTCACCCATATCAAACATGTGCCCTGAAATGGCAAAAGAAAGAAAGAAAGAGAATCCAGAAGGAAAACTTCAGTCACCTCGTTGACGTGAAGGAATCTCAATGGATGGCGCCTCAAATCTCTCAACAGCTCTTGAAGTGGCACCACAATGCCTGGAAGCTCCGCACGTGGAGCCTGACCTGGTATAAATTTAACAAAAGGTTCATCCTCGTCGTCCACATCAACCGGTAGATCAACCCGGATAGGATGAATCATTGACTCAGCCAATCTGCGAGGCGGCCGGGCTTGCCGTGGCTGAGGAACATCGGAGACTCCTCTTTTTAACTCCTAGAACGACCCTGCTAGCACTCTTAGGTCTATCTGGCTTCATAACCTGGACAAATTCTCCAAATCACAGCAGAAAGGGTGAGGTAAGCTTAAACCTGACTTATTAAATTAAAGCATTATTTTATATATTTTTAAGTCCTAAAACATGCATGCGTCAGTCAAATTCCCTAGTAGAGTCAAAATTGCATGTTTATTAAATACTCAGGCTTTTAAAAAAAAATCGCCAGAGTCTTCTTTGAAAAATGGACAGTCCGCATGCACACATGCATGACTAAGTGGCCATTTAGTAGCACACCTACCCAAAAATAGAAACAGTTCATATTTATAAAAAAAAAATCAAAAGTAAACTTTAGATGGTAGCTAAATTACCGTGGGCATTTTTAGTTGAAAATCCAGGCTCACTAGGCCTCAAAAAGGATGAGTAAACTGATCAAAAAAAGCATCAATTGACTTTCTCAGAATTTAAATTTTCTTACATCAAAACGTGCATTACAGTAAAATATGCATACTTAGGAAGTCTGAAATTTTTTATCAAGTCATATAAGTATACATTTTTGACACATTGCGTTCAAAAGCACCTTATGTGGTTTATAGCATTCTAATGGTCAAAACTATAAAAGAAAAAATGTAAACGTTACCTGAGATGTACAGAACGTGTGTAAGCTGATAGAATCTAAAAAAAGATGCCCGAACTCCGCAGATCTAAAAAAGAAAATCGGATTTCATTTAGGATTCAAAACTGAAATGAATTTGAGAGAGTGCTGCTGGCCATCTTAAACTCGCAGGAGGGAGCGGGCCAACCTGCGGCTGCCGCACCTCCACTTGTGGCTCCCCAGTGTGGGCCCCCTGTAACTCGGTCCAGTTCGAGTGGAAACGGAGTTTATAGGAGCTAAAAAATCAAATTCGGGAAAAAAACTACTACACGATTGAGCGGATTGGCCTGAAATGCTGCGTATGAGCGACGAATTCCTGATGGAAAGAAGGACTTCATGTAAACCATTGGTTATCATCCCGAAGCGATATCTGGGGACCAATGATGAGAACTGCTGAAAAACTATGAAAAACTGCTAAAAACTGCCGCTGTCAGAGCATCGAGTAGGTCCGACTACATGAACGACAGATTCTAACTGTAACATGGTATCAAGACTGATCCAAGGGTGTGTTTTGTCAGAAGGAATACCCCCATGTCAAGATTTGTCAGATTTCCTGACATTTCAATCGCTGGCGACAACCCCAATGAAGCATCGGGAACGATCGGGTGATCTAAGTTGTTGAAGGCTACTTCAGCGAAGGTCAGATTGCCTGACACTATCAGCCGCTGGTGACAACCCCAACAAAGCATCGAGAACGATCTAGTGATATCAGCTGTTGAAGGCCACTTCAATGAAGGTCAGATTACCTAACATTATCTACCGCTAGCGACAACCCCAGCGAAGCATAGATAACAATCCGGTGATCTCAGCCGTTGAAGGCCAATTCAAAGAAGGTCAGATTTCTTGACACTATCAGTCGTTGGCGACAACTTTGGAGAAGCATCGGGAATGAGCCGGTGGCAAAAATAGTATATCAGTTTATCCCCATAGAGGACAGATGATGGAATCTGTTATATAATTCCCTAGAGGGAGCATCAAGAAAGATTCGATGGTGATCGAGACTTTGTAATATACCGTTCGATTAGACGTCAAGGGAATTCACCAAAGGCTATCATGAATGACGTCATCCCCATCAGAATATGACGATAATGCTCTGTGATAGCCTACCTGCGATACCCTACCAGAAGTAGCCTAGCACCATAGAGACATAATAAACCATTGGCCTCCGACTAATGCGACATCAAGGGCTATCACAAATAATGTTATCCCCAGCAGAAAATGACGTAAACAGTCAGTGATAGCCCCATCCCCTCGAAGGTATCTAACATTCATAACATATTATGCGATGCATTGCATTACATTTGCATTTATCATATTTCAAGTGTCTAGCAATCTTTATCCTGTTCATTTCACTGCGTTGCATAAACATGATAAAGAGAGGCATCTATAGAGACTCAAAAAATTTTCATTCCTGTTGTAGAAACTCAAAATTTTTTGTTCCTGTTACTAACCATACAGGAAGAAAAAACCGTCTTTTCCCCGGTCTCAATACCGGGCTGCCAACTCAGCCCTGGTCCCAATACCGGAATGTCAACTCAACCTCGATCTCAATACTGGGATGACAATTCAACCCCGGTCTCAATACTGGGGCTGCCAACTCAGCTCCGGTCCCAACACCGGGATGTCAAATCTGCTCTGGTCTTAATATCGGGCTGCCAATTCAACCCCGGTCTTAATACTGAACTGCAAACTCAGCTCCGATCTCAATACCGGGATGTCAACTCAGCCCCGATCTCAATACCGGGCTGTCAACTTAGCCCTGATCTCAATATCGGGCTGCCAACTCAGCCCCGATCTTAATATTGGGATGTCAACTCAGCCCCGATGACAACTACGGGACGTCAACCTCAACCCCAGTTACTATACCAGGATGTCAAGTTAATCCCCGGTAACACCGGGAGATCAAAAAAGGCCCCGGCGACAATCTTGAAGGTCAAGTCAAGCCACGTTCATAACTCGAGAGGCCAAATCCACTTCGGAGACAACCCCAAAGCATCACATCATCACAGTGACAACCCTGGGAAACCAATTCAACCTCGAAGAAAACCCTGAGGACAAACAAAATCGCCTGGGATCAAAACCTCGGAGACAGCCCCGAGAAAACATTCGAAGACTGCGCCAGTACAGGAGACAACCCTGGAGGGGAAAAATTGTCATTTTACCAACTTAAGGCCAATCCAGTCCAAATCAAGCCGAATTGATTCCATGATGGTCAGAAAGAACCATAACATTGATACCAAGTGAAAATAGGGCAAGACAGCTCAACGGACAAACTGCAAAGAATTGAAGACCCGATTATGAACCTATCTTCTTGGACTCGAAAAAAGTTTAGTCCCATGTCATTGTGACGCTCTTGGCAAGGGCTTTCTGGAAAGGTATAGCACGCCTCAAACGGATGCTCCGATCAAAAGTTAGAAAGTTTTGAATCTGACCTCGCGTTGCTCGGAGTGCACATACTTCGAGGTGACGGGAACCACCACCCGAGACTTGCCACGTGGCGCCGCAGGTAGACCCACGGCTTCTGCGGGTAGATCTATTTCCATCAGGTCTTTAAATACAAGTGCACCCCCAAGCCAAAAAAAAAGGAAAAAAAATAGAAATTGCACTGAAGCACCTCCCATTTTATTTCTTAGCCCTACTTCTTGTACTCCAAACCTCATTTTTATCACTCTAACACGTAGGTATACTCATATACTACGACATACCAAAAATTGAACGGTGGAAACATCCGTTTGAAGCCTACCAGGTGGCAAAAAGCTCGTGTAGCAGTCCATTGTAAGTATTTTAACAATCAGGAAATTCCTACTACTTTATTGTACATTTATAAACGTGCACGTGAAGTTTCATTTTTTAATTTTGCCCGAAACTCAGTTCCGTGGCCGTTTTGGCGTACATTTTAGCACATTTTAGTACATTTACGCGTTTTCTTGCATTTGCACAGCCCGGGTCGACGATCCGTTGCTTATAATCGCTTTTATATATAAATATTAAAAGTAGTATGCATACAAGTCAATCATTTATGATGATAAAGCATATATTTTGGAGACAATCTTATTTATTTATTAATAAAAGTATTTATTTATTAAAGGCATCTAATTATCTACATGATGCTATTTCTATAATATGTAAATAACTCATAGTTTTAAGCAATGCTTTTTGAATCATGATGTTGATCATGCTAATGAGATCTAAATTCTTAGAAAGCTTAAACTTAAAATAGTTCCCAATCGAGGGATTTCTAAAAAGGGGATTAGTAAATCCGGATAGATTGGTACATATGTTGCTTGCTCATTGGATGAGGCTGATTGATCTCATGATCATTTGTTTGGAGACACTAAAGCAAGTATGTAGGTGCTTAATCGAGAATAAGTTCACTGAATGTGACTCGCTATGGAATACCTAATGGAGTTTTACTTATCTGTCAATAGAAATTCCTAATGTGATAGTAGTACAAGTGATCCTTGGACTTGAGATCATCATAGTATCTTATGTGTAATGAATTATACTTTGACTTATTCCTTAAGACCCTTAGGGTATATCAAAGGGTATGCTTGGGTGTAATAAGTTACATATGGAGATAATAAATGGTCAATAAAGAATCTATCACTTCTAGTAAAAGAAGATATATGTTCTATGTGATTCGTTAAATGACAATCCAGTAGTCCTTGGCCAAGGCATAATGAAATTAGAAAGGAATTTCTAATTTATATTTTTTGGAGTTGTGCATTTTCTAAGCGAAATACATATAATTAAATAAAATAAGACTTGACAGTAATTTTATGTCTTATATTTAATTGGGACATTGTATGGTGGAAGGATTGAATTGTACGGTAACTATTTACTCACGGGTTCTTTTATGATTAATGTTGAAATCTATATTATCTAGAAAGTCGTTGATCGCTAGGCAGGCTTATCCCTATTGTAGAATAAATATTATTTGTTTAAATAGATTATTAGTTTAATTTATTTATTTAAATAAGATTAAAATTATTCTAATTGATTTTTTCACAACCGGTTTAATATGGAAAACCTTAAGGGTCACACCATAAAAAGAAGAATAATTATTTAGGATGGTAATAGCATAATCGTAATAATGCATTAAGTGTAATTAATTTAATTTATGGTGATAGAATAAATTAAATAGCTTAATACTTATTATTTATTATTTTGGAAATATTAAATATAAATTAATAACAGGTGTCATATTAATATTATTATAATTATTATTATTTTAATTTTTAAAGGAGTTTAGGAATTAATTTAATAATAGTACTCTCATTTATTCCTAATATATTAGGAGGCAAATTAATTAAAGGAGTTTAATTAATTAATCACAATATGTTGGGAAGCCTAATTAATTAAATTATTTAATTAATTAAATGAAATCCTATTTCTAATAGGATTAGAAGGGTTGACCAATATCTATATAAGACGAGTCTTATATTAGATATCAGTTGATGCAATTCTAATTGTTGGAGAGTACTACTTTCCTATAGTGGATAGAAACATAGGGTTTAGCCAACCACACTCCTTGAATAATTCATTTTCCTTAGTGGATCTGTGACGCCACCAAATTCGGACCGCCACTGGTCTCTCGAATTCGGTTCGTCACGTTCTAATAATAATACAATAATAATATCTAAAACATACATTCACAGCGGAAGATCTAATCTAGAATAATATACAATAATTTATTATAATTATTCCCCCAAGTCTCTCAACCTACAGTACTTAATAGATTACATAATAATATCAGATACAGACTTATTATATAACCCTAGTTAAGTTTAAACATAGTTCTGAAATAGTCTTAATACATCATCTTAATAGACGTAAAACAACATCATAATATTTAGAACATGAAAGGGGCTAGCTAGTCGGTAGCCTTGCCCTTGCCCTTATCGACTCCCGAAGGTCCGCCCTGCTCTACCTTAACTGAAATGTTTTAGGGAAAGCAAGAATGAGCAACAAGTTTGCTTAGCAAGTAATATAACAACAAGGGTGAGTATTATAGTTCTCGAATCCAAAAGGGTATAGCAAGGTATGATAGTTAAAGGATAGCAAGAAATATGTTTTCAATAACAGTCACTAAGGACAGAATAATATCAATATAATTCAATGCTAAATCAATTCACGATTTCAAGATAATTGGATACTGAGCAGTCACTAAGGACTATGAACTTCTACTAGAATTAACATTAATATACTGATAATCCAACAAAAATAAGTACAACAGGTGATCAGCCTAAAGTACCCTATATTATGCATAACATTTAATCATACTCAAGTGTGCACGTCGGTCTCCCAACAATATATAGTTCCCTTTAAAGAAGGTTGTTCAACTCAGTCAATATAAGACTCCGCACTAATCAATTGGTTTGGATAGCTTTCTAATCATGATATAAGTCTAGCCGAATCAAATAGCATAGACCACTCTTTATAAGTTCAATACTTGACATTAAAGTTCGAAGAATATAATCGACTTTATCATAACTATGACACACCCACTTGCACAACAATAAACTTAATACGAATTCAATAAGAATAGAGTTCAAGTACTTGCTTACAATATTCGTTGAATAAAGTAATGCAAGGGTTTAGGATACTTGCACAATAAAATAGTGTAAGTTAGGGAACTTGCCTTATGCGTAGTCTATCCATGTAAAGTAAATCAACACTTTCGAATCCCTATCGTAATATAGTTACGTATATATATGATATCCATTTGTCATATATTTTAACATCATATCTTATCTTGGATATACGATTAACATATAAGCTAAGTTTTAACCTAGCTACACAGTTATACTATATAGTATCATATTAATTCACAAGTCTCGACTAATATAACTTTATTGCCTTTTATCCCTAACGTCCCTCTTTTCAAGTTAATCATCTTCATATATCACCATTAACACATAAGACCATAATCAATTTCAAACATATTTTATTTAGTAAGTTATGACATTGTTATAAGTTAACCGTCAAAATCGGATTCAAGTATCAACATATGATATCACATAGCATGTATACATATAAAAGGGTACTTCCATATTTGTATAACTTTTCCAAGTTTAATCATACATAATAGGTTCTAAGTTAATACTTTTAATAACTTAAGGCCATTCGAGGTCACGAACTCACAAAGTCTAACATGTTCGCCTTTTAAACACACAAGGTATTCATATAACTCGTGTTAGGCATGCTCATGAGTATTCACATCGCATACATGTAACTAGCCTCCTTATTATTTTGAAAACATGTTTCATTTATGCTTAACTTAATTTCACGACATCTAACATGGTAGGCATACATGTATGATATATTAGTGAGTCTAAGAGTATAATCAAACGTGTCCATAATTATCGGAATCCAAATCTCAATGTAACATGTCAAGGTGCACGTTCAAAACTCATACTTTCATTAGTAAAGTTCACTAATAAGGTCTAACATGTTCATGCTATATATATACAGATGTTAACATGTCCGTCATGCATTTCTAGGCCATATAAAACATGCTCGCAAAATCAGAATATGGATATGGTACATACGTGTCAAAGTTTGCTTTCAATACTTATATTTTTGTTAGTAACGTTCATTATTGAGGTTCACATGCTCATATTACTTTATGAAACCCATATACATAAGTCAACATGTCTTTCATGCATTTCTAAGTCATACTAACATGCTTGCAAAATCAGAACGTCAAAACATGTCAAGCCCTTTTTGAAACTCTAAGTTCATTTTGAAAGCTATAGGCCGTTTCATCAATCGTGCATGCAATCATATTAAAATATGTTCATACTAGGCTAATGCACTCATATATATGTGACAGTACTGTTCCCATGCTTGTTTAACCAATACGGACACGCTATTACTTAGTAGATTATAGCAGAAAGCATAAAACAAATATCAGACCTGCGCCATTGCCTGTATAGAGCTGAAAGCTTCTGCATTGGCAGAAAGCAACCCAAATCACAAAAATTACTTCACGAAATAGCAACATTGCATTTCAACATGCTTATAAGTCTATTATAACAACTAAACAAGCATTCTACAATCCAATTACAATCTAATTTGGCATGATCAAGAATTAGAACTTTGACAGAAAACAAAAATGAAGAACAAGAACTAGTTGCTAGATATACCTCTGCAATTAGCTTGCTGCTCAGTGATTCTCTTCCTCTCTATATCTCAGCAACTCACACTCTCAAGCTTAGAATTTGACAGACAATTTTTACAGTAACGGGAAAATGAAGAATGGAGCTTCCCTTTTATAGGAGAATTGTTATCTAGTTAATGGCTTTACACCAAAGTCTGAGTTCATGGGGTAGAAGAAGAACACAATGATTATGGAAGAGTTGTTCAACCACCACTCCCAGCCATTTGCATAGCAATGATCACCTAGTTTTAAGGTTTCTTTGTATAGCTTGGTAGTTTACGTAATGAAGATATAGGTTACTGTTTGGGCCAACTGAAATGGGACAAGGCTTCTAAATACCAGCATTAGTCCAATGTAGTTATCTTTAATTCCCCTTTTGGTTCTCTCATGTAATTTTAATCCATAACATTACTATAAATGGAAGGTTTAGGGATTATATTTGTGCTTATATCATATAATCCATGTACATTTTATCATACCAGTATAATTTTTTAGGATATGATCACATTACATTGTCTCCTTTATTATTAAATTCTATTAATCAACAATTGTTTACTATATATTCATGATGTACTATTTTAATGTATACTCACATACAATTGTCACATAAGCCTTATGATATATTCATTTAATTAGTCATAACATATAGTTTCAATATGTATAGTCACATTGCACTTTACACTTCATATAATATATAGGCAGCTACTATACATTATACATTTAATTATCGCATGCTTGCACATAGCAATTAATTGAGCAAATATTATATTAATTAAATAACCACTATATTATCAATTCATTTCCATAACACACACTATTAACAATTATGTGATTAATTATCATTCCTCGATAATTAAATAAATATAATATTATTATATTTATAAACAAGTTACTTATTATTATTCTATTATTTGCAATAATAATAATCATCATACTATCACCATTAGTACTCTATTACAATTAAATAACAATTAATATTTGATTAATTGTTCACGTAGTAATTCCTTCATTAATTTACCCTTATCAATTATACGATAAATAATTACATTCCTTAATAGTTTAATAAATACAAATCTTATTATATTTCTCATAATAACAATTAACAATTAATATAGATTAATTGTTCACTTAATAATTCACTCATCCATGAATTAATTAATTCATCCTCGAATCTATCATCGTGCCACACAAGGCATTCCAACGAGCTTATCATAAACTCCACATTTTCATCAATTACATAAATTCAATTTAATATAATTGAGTTAACTGATCTCATAACACTTACATATTTATAAATAAATATTCATTTATATTAATATATTTATTTAATAATATTCAGAAATTCTCGGGTATTACAGGATCACCTCTAGAGGTCAAATACTTGGGTGGCTAACGTTGATCAAAGGAAGGAATCTACCCCGGATATTCAAGGATATCGCGACGAACAAGGAGTTAAACTTGTACCTGTGAAAGCTTCGTTCTACAAGGGTATGATTCCATAACTTCTTATTTATCATTTTATTTTTATTTGCATAAAGGATGACCCGGTTAATGATTTTGTAGAAAATTTTAAACTCTTATATACCATGTTTCCGCTAATTTTTGCAATTTTATTGTGCCATGATTTCGTACAAACCCAACAGTGGTATCAAAGAAAAACTTTTATGCAATTATTAATTTTTTTAATTCCATATATGTATGGGTATGTATTTAGAATAATTTATTGGGCATAATTAATTGTATAAAATAATTTTTATAGAAGAAAAAAAATTGAACTAATTTTTTTTTCTTTTTGTACAAGTGCGAACCTACATCCGGGTTATTAAATGGGGTTGATTATGGACTATTGACCAATGTGATTGAATTTTGTTTTAGTTGAATGCTTGAATGAATGGGTTTTATTAAATACGGTCTGCGTACCTCGTCTTCTCTAATTTTTTCTTGATGTAAAATTTTATCTCCCTCATATGTACTTCCCATTGACTGCTGATCAAGGTTTCTATTTAATTTAAATAGTTTATGTAATAGAGATAGTTAGAATTATCTTGAAGAAATTGGAGTCAAAAGAGCAAGTAGGTCGTGAAGACTCGTTTGTAATGGAGCCCGAGTTTAAATTTAATAGTTACGTTTAAATTTAAATTTTGTCACTCCTAGGTTTAACTTTTGGTTCACTTGGTGGCTCTAGTGAACCAAACTAGAATAAAAGTCCATAATCAATCCGAGTAGAATATAGTATTCTATATGTGCATGTTATTATTATATATATTATATTTTATGCAAACATGCTTCGCATGTTTTAATAAAATGACAGGTAATATATATATATATATATATATATATATATATATATATATGTGTGTGTGTGTGTGTGTGTGCGCGCTCGCGCGCGCGCATGCGCGATAAACAAGATGAGACAAATAATAACAAACCCCTCAAAGAAATTATATGAAGTCTAAAGCGTTCAATGATATTTGGAATATCGAACGTCACCTTCTAGCATGATAAATTAATAGAGTATTAAATATTTAATATAAGTTTGTTGTGCACACACAAGGCAAGTATTAAGTATTTAAGATATTAATTAAATCACATTTGATACTTATAAAGTTAATTGAATAATATTGTTTTGTTGTGCACACAAAAGGATAATATTTTTCTTTTTTAAATATATGGAGTGCTAGGTTGGACTTAACTTAAATCATTTTAGTTCGGATGTGCACACACTTGACCATTATGATCTAAGAGGCAGAATACAAGGAGTTACACGTCGATGTAATTAACAAGAGTTGTCTACCTATTTATTTATATATCGTTTATTGTGTACACACAAGGTTATATACATTTGAAATAGGATCCTTATTCTCACTAGCAAATCTTTAATTAGATGTTGCCGAACTATATAAGTGAGGGTAATATAGTTTGAAGAAAATAGTGGGAGATACCAATTTAAAATAAGACCTAATTTATTTTGGTATATAAAATTAATTAAATGAATGTTTGCTAAAATATTGTCTTTTCACATACAGAAATTTAAAATGTTAAAATAATTAATTTCAATGCGTAGCATACTTGATGCTAATAAACTAATCGGGCCGAATTATACGAACTGGTTAAGGAATCTGAGAATAGTTCTCACTGCTGAAAAGATTTCTAATGTAATAAATTCACTTGTCCTTGTAACTGTTCCAGAATCAGCCTCTGAGGAAGAGATTTCCACCATTGTAAAGTGGCAAGATGATGTATCTGTGGCTCAATGCATCATGCTCGCATCTATGAATAACGAACTTCAGCGTTAGCATGAAAATATGGATGCTCCTACTATGTTGCTTCACCTCAAGGAGTTGTATGACGAACAAAGTAGGACTGCTGGATATGAGATATCCAAGGAGCACTTCCGATCTCGGATGACCAAGGGCACTACCGTTGAGACTCATGTCCTAAGGGTGATCAATCTGATTGAACGCCTTGGACAGCTTGGGTTCGTCATGGATGGAGAGTTGAGTCAAGACTTAGTCTTGCAGTCACTCCTTGAGACCTTCTCGCAGTTCGTCGTAAATTTTCACATGAATAAGTTAGATGTCAGCTTTCCTGAATTACTTAACATGTTGAAAACTACAGAAGGTCACTTCCCAATTAAGAAGAACTATGTCTTAATGGTGAATTCTTCCAAGAAAAGGAAGAGGCCCAAGGTAGCTTCTGAAAATAAGAAATTTAAGAAGGCTAAGGGCAAGGCAAAAATGAAGGAACAAAAGAAACCTGACCCAGCTAGCAAAGGAATGTGCTTCCATTGCAACAAGGCGGGTCACTAGAAGAGGAACTGCAAGAAGTTTCTACCAGAGAAGAAGCTTGGAGAAACTTCGACTTCCAATCAAGGTTTGTTCATGATTGAAATTAATTTTTTAAAAAGTCAAAATACTACTTGGGTATTGGATACCGGTTGTGGTTCTCTCATATGTAATACTGTGCAGGGGCAGGTTAGAAGTAGAAAGCTGAACAAGGATGAGGTCGTCTTACGAGTGGAAAATGGAGCAAAGGTTGCATCATTAGCTGTAGGCACTTATTGTTTAGCACTGCCTACAAGCAAGTCTATTTATTTAAATAATTATTATTTTGTTCCAAATATCATTAGAAACATTATTTCTATTTTTGTATTAGATATGGACAGATTTGACATTATAATAAAGAATAATAGTTGTTCTATTTATAAAGACAATGTTTTATATGGTGTTGGTAATCAGCGATACTTGACTTGTATGAAAATATACTTCAAATAGAATAAACTAAGAAAAAAAAATGAGATGATGTTAATAATACCTATATATGGCACTGTAGACTCGGTCATATCATTGAAACAAGATTATCTAAGTTGCATAAGGATGGGCTCTTAGAGCTATCTGATTATGAATCATATCTAACTTGTGAATCTTGTCTCGTGAGTAAAATGACTAAATCTCCTTTTAGTGAAAAAGGAGAAAGAGTTACAGAGTTGTTAGCGTTGGTTCACACAGACGTTTTTGGACCTATGATAACGAATGCACGGGGAAGGTATTCTTATTTTATTACTTTCACCGATGATCACTTCAGATTTAGATATGTGTATTTAATGAAATACAAATCTGAATTATTTGAAAAGTTTAAAGAGTTTAGAAGTGAAGTAGAGAAACAAATTGGCATAAGTATTAAGATTCTTCGATCAGATCGACGTTGTGACAACCCAAAAATCTATAAGATTTTAAATGATTAAAATAAAGGTTAAAGAATAAAACCTAGACAAGAATTTGAGGATTTATTTAAAATTTTAAGTAAAACCTATATGGTTTACTATTTGAATGAGAATAAAAAAAAATATGGGTTACAAAATTTTAAAATCCTAGAAATGGAGTTATATGTATTTGATGGAACGTTAAGGATAAGGTATTAAGATACCTATAAAAATTTGATGTGAACTGAATAGTGTAAGAATGTTATATAGACACATGTGGAAATTGTATTAAGGAAATAAATTTTTACATGAAGAAATGCTATGAGGTTAAATGAATATGAGTATATATATATATATATATATATATATATATATATATATATATATACTTAGTAAGATGCTATATATTTTAGTAAGAGGTATGATGAATTAAGTTAAGAATATAAGAATCAAGATAAAACTATGTTAGTAGTTAGCATTGCTTGAATGTTGGCCTTGACTGACAAATAAGAAGATAAATAAGTATAAAGTTATTAGCTAATATGATTAGCAATAAAAATGGAGTAAGTTAAAACTCAAAATTTGAGTTAGAGATAGAATTTTGAGGCACGGACTGCTCGGTTGCGTCCAGAACGTCAAGTTTAGTCAGAAAAGACAGTAAACACAAAATGTGTAAGGGTTGACTTTTTGGTTAAAGTCAACAGTTGACTTTTATGGAAAAAAAAGTTAAAATCGGAGTTAGGGGTAGAATATGTTATAATTTATGTGAATTATGTATATGATTAAATAAATATACATTATATAATGTGTATACATTTATTTTGTGTATAAAGAGAATTAAGAATAAAGTTATGTAATCTAATATATATATTAGGTAGAGTAATTAAATAACCTAAGGGGTTATAATTTGTGAGAATGTTATTATATAAAAATATATACTAACTCTAAGAGGTTTACTTCATACCTCTCAATTAATTAATTTTATAACCTAAGAATAGCAAGTTTAATTGGGTTATGTAAGTGAAATAACATTATTGATTGATAAGAATATGTAAATATCAGTAATGATGAGCATTAGTTTAAGTGATAATAGATTTAATGGACTAAGGAGGATAAGTAAGTTAAATAAGCCCAATTAATTATTTAAGCATTGGACTTGTAGATAATTTGATTTAAGAGCAATTAAATCGTTAAAGTAGCCCAATATTAGATATATAAGGCAAGTATAATGATGGCACAATTTAATTAGAGGTGGAAGCCTAAGTCTATTTTAATTAGTAAATAAACTAAGAAAAATCCAATCCCAAAAGAAATTAAATGAGAGCCCAAGCTTGGCCCATTTGAGAAAGAATATTTTAGTCATTGGATAAGCATAAAATAAAATAAAATTTGGGCTAGAGAGGCCCATTTCGGTTGGCCCAAGCAAGGAGAGGAGGAGGAGGGGTGATGGATGTAATGATTATAGTTACTTTAGTTGGTAACTACTTTATTATGTGTCTCTTCTCTATTTGACCAACACTTTTTCCTTTACTTGTAAGAATTAACTATCACGATGAGAGAGAGAAAGGATAAGGATAGATAGATATAATATATCTATTAATTTGTTTTTACTAGTAAACTAAATTAATCATTTTGTTCTTATTCTATTTCCTAAAGCTAAATTAGAAAGAGAAAGAAAGAACAAAGAGAGAGAAAGAGAGAGAAGAAAAGAGAGTTCAGCCAAGAGGATAAAAATGAGAGAGAGAGAGAGAGAGAGAATGAGCTCTTGCAAACTTCATAGCTCTTAAATCAATCTTGGTAAGAAGCAGGGGAAGGAGAAGCTAAGGTATAACAAAGATTCCTACTTATATAGTCTAAATTCATTTTGGGGTTGATTTAAGTTTTGATTTTTGTAAAGTTATGATCTAGAAGTTAAAACTTTAAATCTATGTGTTTAATAGTGTTTTAAGTTTAGATCTAACCCTTTTATGGATCAAAAGTTGGATCTAAACTAAGAAATGGAATCTATGTTTTTCAAAAGTAGAAAAACCTTTAAAAATTTTGCCTTGATTGTGTTTAATTTTGTGTTTGGTGATTATGTGATGAAATAGATCATGAATCATGATAGATACATGATTATATGAGATATTAGTATGTATTATGGTGATTGATGATGGGTAATATTTGATTAATCAAGAGATCTAGAAGTTTTCTTAGAAATCACTAAGTGTTGAAAATAAGATTTTTGTGAAAACAAAGTACGAAATTGAAAAGACCATATCTCTCATTCTATTTTGAATTTTTGAGTGTGGTAAATTTCTGGAGTTAAATCTATGAGTCTTCTAATTTTTCCAAGAGAAATCACTTAAAAATGAGTTACAGACTTTCGTGTGGACTGTTTTTAGCAAAAGGGTCAAAATCTAAAAAATGAAGAAAAGTAATCTGCATAAAACTGCTAGGGGCATTTTTGGTAACTTAAATATTGAAATAAATTCCAATATTTTGAGACATGAAAAAATATGTTATAAAGTAGCTCCTATCAAAAAATGAGCTCATTCCGACTTAAATTGACCGAGTTATGGTCATTTCAATATTTGGGTTTTTTCGACGAAAACCGCTATAACCGGAGTTCTATAACTCCGATGACCACGAAATTTAAACTAAAAGTTCATGTTAATACATGTAAGATCCCGTCAAGAGTTTGGAATTTCTGGAGTTAAGCTTGATGTAGCTAATTTTTTAAGATTCGAACTAGAAACGAATTTTTGAAAAATACAAAAGGGAGTTAAAAAATTCCAGAAAAATTCTTTTTGTGTATGGAATATATGTATATATGTTTGTCCAAAGGATAGAAAAAAAATAAGCTGATTTGGTATTTTCGTGAGAAGAGGATTTCAACTTGCTGAATTGAACAATTCAGGGTACTGAAATCGAAACTGAAAAATGTCTTGAAGGAAATACAGTTTTGTTTTAGCTTGTTGAAATGAGGTATTCAATTTGCAAAAATAATAAATAGTTTACCGAGTTATAATAAGAACTTATAAAATGTATGAGTGATGAGTGTGTTTCATATCTGCGAATCAGTATTCGTTATAGCTTGGTTCTTGTTATTTTCAAGTAATTTTCCATCATTTTACTGGGTTTTATGTTATTGTGTGCAGGATATGAAAAAGATGTGAAATGAGCTTTTAAAAGACAATTTGAGCATTTATTAGACAAAAGAAATCAGCAACAAAGATTCCATGCAAAAGGTGTCATGCATTCCTAATTTGATAAAAGGAGCATCTAAGTTAAGGAGAGAGCAAGCAAAGAATTTTGGTTGGACAGTGTATATACCCGCTGGGGAGGGGATGTCATGAGTAAACTCACCGCTGGGGCGGGGAGGCGCTAATCTGCAGCTGGTAATTCCTTTGCCAACTACGACTTGGATGCATGATAAGGTGAAAGGCTAGGGCGGCTGTTATTAATGTATGATATAAAGGGAGGCGGCCACAAGGAAGGAACTTAATCCTATTCGGATTGGGCTATTACTGCGGATATAAAGTGGGCTATTTTTCTTTTCTTTCACGGATTGGATAGAAGGAATGGCAAGAGATGGGTTGCTGGTGGACGGATTTGGCTAAGTTATGTGCTAAATTGGTGGGCCACGAGTATTAAAGAGCTAATGGACTTTAAGCATGATTATAAGTGGAGGCATGCCATCTACTATTCTTTTCCTTTTCTAATTCGGATTGTGGGGCTTTAATTGGGATGATAAGTCGCCCACGAGTATGTGATATAGGGGGGCCGAACCAAATACATGAAAAAGGAAAGGAGCATGCATTATTCAATCATTATATTAGCTTTTAGTTTTATTAATATAGGATATATAATATATAGTGTGGTAGGCGGCAGGAGCTTATAAATATATATTAGTTTTATTAGTAGTATAGTGTTATTCTATTATTCTATTATTATTAGATTAGTTTAGTTTGTCAATTGAAAAATAATAAACCCTAGTTTGAGAGGAGATTTGGAGATTGAAACAAGTGGAGGCCATTGGAAATTCAGATCAAGAGCGAGGAGGAGCACGAATTTGCCGACAACAGATTAAATTCTTTTCCTTAATCTTATTCTTATCTTTTAATGTGGATTCTTAGTTTTAATTTAATGAACTAATTCTTTGTTTGAGATTACAATGGATCTTATTGTGTAGTTTATTTTAATATATTTCTCTATCAATTAATATGTTCTATCGTGAGGATTGTCTATTGTGATTTGGACTTAATTGTTTAATTGATTGGCTATCAATTACCGTGATAATCTATATGAAATCAAGAGATGAGTATATATTAGATTTGATCATGATAGCATGTGTTTATGATTTTTGCATAGATGGAAATCATGATTCGTGTTCGGGTAGAAGTATGGCTTTACGCCATATGTAATCTTATAGAGAACTTGTGATTAAATCCTTTTTAATTATAATTCACATAGAAATATAGTGGATTAGTTAATTAGGGTGTCTTGCTTAATTTTGTCATCTGTGAATTTGAGTGAGTATGGTATGATGCATCGTAAGGTGGTTATATTTGCATTCGTGTTCTTGATTAACAATTCAGAATAGAGAGAATAATTGATGAGAAGTATGTTAACTTAGATGAAGCAATAAGTGAAGTTGTGATCTTAAATCTCTGTAATCTTAATTTACTAGTGGTAATTAGAATTAGTTTACTTCTAAATTGAAATTCATTCGTTTAAATAAGATTGAGTTGGTTACGGGTTAGTATTTGGTGATTCTTGTTAAATAATTCCTCGTGGGAACGATACTCTACTTTCACTTTATTACTTGTTGACCACGTATACTTGCGTGTTGTGCGTAACTAGATTTTACCCAACAAGTTTTTGGCACCGTTGCTGGGGAATTAATTTAATAATTATTTACCAATATTAATTTCAATCAAATTAGTCTTAATTTAAATATTTTTTTTATTTTTAATTCTCTTCCGATATTTCTCTCTTTTCAGGTACCATGGCTGAATTCAATTATCAATGGCCATATACGAACATGACTTAACCAAGGGAAACAGGGATTAATGAACTTATATTAGCACAGATTGAAGAACTTTCGAGGAAGTTGGATGTTATTGCAGCCCAACGGGGTCGAAGGATAGCAGTTACGTGTGATTAGTGTGCTGGCAACCATCAAAGTCATCAATGCACCGTCAGTTTTGAACCGGTACAATGTAGTGGTGATTACCTCAACAACTATGCTGATCCTAACTATCACCAAGATTGGGGGTATCACCCGGATTCTTCATGGAGCTACAATTATGAAGACCAATACTACGATCCACCATACACACCGGAATTTTCATGTCCACCGCCATTGCCTCAAGAAGAAAAGCTAGGTTGGGAAGAGGCTTTGGCCAAATTCCAAACAGAAAAAGAAGTGGCGATGAAATCTATAGCGGTGGAAATGAAGAATTTGGCAATTCAAGTAGGACAGCTGGCGAATGCAATCATTCCTCCCAACACTGGTCCTAATTACATTGATTTCGAAACTGATGGAGAGCCAAAATCAAATCTGCTATTAGATGAGCCACAAGAAGAAAGGTCAAATCTGGAGGAACTCATGTCAAACGTCCTAGCAGATCAAGTGGAGGGGAAGATTAGTCAGGAGTTGTCAAGTCAAGATCTTAATAATCAGATGGATCAACTCATCATTACCTCAACCAATGGTCCTCAATACATGGCTTCCGAGACTGAAATAGAAAATTCAAGGCTGGGGGAATAATTGTCCAAGTTCATAGCGAATGAGGAGAAGATGAGTAATCAAGCAAGGTCAATTCAAAATCTTGCGGATCAGATAGAGCAAATGACCAAAGTCGTAAACAACCTTTCTCCAAACACTTGGATTTATGACATGGATGACGAAACTGATGGAGAAACCAAACCAAATCTGCAGCTGGATGAGCCACAAGATATATAAAGTGTGGATACAAATGGGGATAATGAAATAGAGGTCGACAAAGATCTAAATGGGTCTCCACAAAAGATCAAAGAGTCAATCAGATTTGCAAAACCATGCCCGATTGGTAGTCATGTTGTCGATAAAGCTCTTGATGACATAAGAGCGAGTACAATTTTGAAGCCATGGTGGGACGAGAGAGAGAAGATAGACGAAGAGCATATTGTGTGTGACAAGCTTTTATGCCCCAAAGTGATCACATACACAATGGAGAAAACACCTAGCTGGGAGACGTTCTTCATGGAGATCATACCGAATAAGAGAATGCTAGGTGACTTTGATGCGATGACCATCACTACTGGGAACCTCCAAAAGGATTATTTGCTACTAATGGATGGAGGGTTCCTCAACTTCCGAAGAGGAATTGGATAGCGTTGACCAGCCAAAGTCTGGCTGAAGGACTATAAATCAAGCGCTTATTAGGGGGCAACCCAAGTTTAATTTTTATTTTTTTTTATTTTTTTTAGGTTTCATATTAGTTTTTAGATTTTTCATTTTTTTAGGATTTAATAAACTTGCTTCTATCATGTTCACAGGTTAGCCAAGTCCAACTAAAGTGTGGTGGCCGATTCATTCCAATGAGCCAACCTATTCTTCAAACTTAGCAGACAAGGAGGAAAATGCTATCTTTTTAGGGAAGTCCTCTCTTTCAATTTTTCCTATCTTAACCATTGAGGACAATGTCTGTTTTAAGTTTGGGGATATTTATCATGTTTAGTATTCAGTTGGTCAATGTTTTGATGGAATTTGATTGTGGCCAATGATAAGTGGGTGGTTAATGAGATTTTAACTCTTAGAGAATTGATGAGCATGTTTAGTCTATATTTTGACTCATTAGTTGGTTTGTCACACTACTTGCAAAATTTTTGAAATATTTAACACATATCCATCTATTTAGCCAGTTGGGATTGAAATTTTTTGGCTAAATGCATATGAAAGATATCATTGCATCTTGAGAGACCTTACTTGAGCATCATTCAAAGTGAAAATTAGGCACTAACATAAGTTTGGGGGAAATCTTGGAGTATTGTTGAAAAAAAAATTATTGAAACCTTCCCGAGTTGAATAATTGAAGCATGTGGTGGGTCGAGATGGAGCGTAAAATGCACTCCCCTTAAATACAGGCACGAGATGGAGCGTAAAACGCACTCGTTTAATGGAAAGTGAGAGGGAACGTAAAACGCACTCACTAAAAAGAAAAAAAGAAAAAAAATTATCTTTAAAGTACTTGGGAAGGGTTCATATGTGCTTAAACATTTAAATATCCGGTTGATCCTCAAGAAAAAAAAATTGTGCTTTCTCTTTATTAGCGGAGATTGATGTGATAAAAAGTTTTGAGAGTTGTTTTTGAAAATCTTTTATGAGTATTGGTTGATCTTATCTAAATCATGACTAGTTGGAACTTGTAGATGGACACACGCACTTAAAGGATCACGAGTAGTTGTGAAAATAATGAAAGTTGTTGAATTTTTAGATATGTCATTGTTTTGAAATTTTCTGTGGGTTATCATTTGTTGTAACCATTGAGGCTACTGTTCAAATTCATATTAACTCATTGCCTGAGTGGATCATTACTAGAGAATGAATCTGTCTAATTTGTGTGTTTGCTTGAGGACAAGCAAAGTCTCAAGTTTGGGGGTATTTGATGAGTGTGTTTCATACCTGCGAATCAGTATTCGTTATAGCTTGGTTTTTGTTATTTTCAAATAATTTTCTATCATTTTACTGGATTTTATGTTATTGTGTGCAGGATATGAAAAGGATGTGAAATTAGCTTTTAAAGAACAAATTGAGCATTTATTAGACAAAAGAAATCAGCAACAAAGAGTCCATGCAAAAGGTGTCATGCATTCCTAATTTGCTAAAAGGAGCAGCTAAGTTAAGAAGAGAGCAAGCAAAGAATTTCGGCTGGACAGTGTATATACCAGCTGGGGCGGGGATGTCATGAGTAAACTCACCGCTGAGGCGGGGAGGCGTTAATCTGCAGCTGGTAATTCCTTTGCCAACTAGGACTCGGATGCATGATAAGGTGAAAGGCTAGGGCGGCTGTTATTAATGCATGATATAAAGGGAGGCGGCCACAAGGAAGGTACTTAATCCTATTCATTTTGGGCTATTGCTGCGGATATAAAGTGGGCTATTTTTCTTTTCTTTCACGGATTGGATAGAAGGAATGGCAAGGGATGGGCTGCTGGTGGACGGATTTGGCTAAGTCATGTGTAAAATTGGTGGGCCACGAGTATTAAAGAGCTAATGGACTTTAAGCATGATTAGAAGTGGAGGCATGCCAGCTGCTATTCTTTTCCTTTTCTAATTCGGATTGTGGGGCTTCAATTGGGATGATAAGTGGCCCACGAGTATGTGATATAGGGGGGCCGAACCTGATAAAAAGGAAAGGAGCATACATTATTCAATCATTATATTAGCTTTTAGTTTTATTAATATAGGATATATAATATATAGTGTGGTAGGCGGCAGGAGCTTATAAATATATATTAGTTTTATTAGTAGCTTAGTGTTATTCTATTATTCTATTATTATTAGATTAGTTTAGTTTTTCAATTGAAAAATAATAAACCCTAGTTGAGAGGGGATTTGGAGATTGAAACAAGTGGAGGTCATTGGAGATCCAGATCAAGAGCGAGGAGGAGCACGAATTTGCCGGCAACAGATTCAATTCTTTTCCTTAATCTTATTCTTATCTTTTAATGTGTATTCAATTGTTGATTATTAGTTTTAATTTAATGAACTAATTCTTTGTTTGAGCTTACAATGGATCTTATAGTGTAGTTTATTTTAATATGTTTCTCTATCAATTATTATGTTCTATCGTGAGGATTGTCTATTGTGATTTGGACTTAATTGTTTAATTGATTGGCTATCAATTACCGTGATAATCTATATGAAATCAAGAGATGAGTATAGATTTAGATCTGATCATGATAGCATGTGTTTGTGATTTCTGCATAGATGGAAATTATGATTCGTATTTAGGGTAGAATTATGGCTTTATGCCATATGTAATCTTATAGAGAACTTGTGATTAAATCCTTTTTGATTGTAATTCACATAGAAATATAGTGGATTAATTAATTATGATAGGAGTGTGCATACAAGCCAATCATGTATGATGATAAAGCACATAGTTTGTAAATAATCTTATTTATTTATTAATAAAATATTCATTTATTAAAGGCATTTAATTATCTACATGGTGCTGTTTTTATAATATGTAAATAACTCATAGTTTTAAGCAATGCTTTTAGAATTATGATGATGATCATGCTAATGAGATCTAAATTCTTAGAAAGCTCTAAAACTAAAATAGTTCCCAATCGTGGGATTACTAAAAAGGGGATTAGTAAATCCGGATAGATTGGTACATATGTTGCTTGCTCATTGGATGAGGATGATTGATCTCATGATCATTTGTGTGAAAACACTAAAGCAAGTATGTAGGTGCTTATTGGAGAATAAGTTCACTGAACGTGACTCGCTATGGAATACCTAATGGAGTTTTACTCGCCTGTCAATAAGAATTCCTAATGTTATTGTAGTACAAGTGATCCTTGGACTTGAGATCATTATAGTATCTTGTATGTAACAAATTATACTTTGACTTATTCCTTAAGACCTTTTAAGGCATATATAGGGTATGCTTGGGTATAATGAGTTACATATGGAGATAATGAATGATCAATAAAGAATCTACCACCTCTAGTAAAAGAGGAGATATGTCCTATGTGATTCGTTAAATGACAACCTAGGAATCCTTGGACAAGGTGGAATGAAATTAGAAAGAGGTTTCTAATTTGCATTAATCGGAGTTGTGCATTTTTTAATCGAAATACATATGATTAAGTAAAATAAGACTTGACAGTAAATTCATGTCTTATATTTAATTGGAACATTATATAGTAGAAAAATTGAATTGTACGATAACTATTTACTCACAGGTTCTTTTATGATTAATGTTGAAATATATATTATCTAGAAAGTCGTTGATCGCTAGGGAGGCTTATCCCTATTGTAGAATAAATATTATTTATTTAAATAGATTATTAGTTTAATTTATTTATTTAAATAAGATTAGAATTGTTCTAATTGATTTATTCACAACCTGTTTAATATGGAGAACCTAAAGGGTCACACCATAAAAACAAGAATAATTATTTGAGAAGGTAATGGCATAATCGTAATAATGTATTAAGTATAATTAACTTAATCTATGGTGATAGAATAAATTAAATTGCTTAATGTTTATTATTTAATATTTTGGAAATATTAAATATAAATTAATATGAGGAGACTTATTAACATTAATACAATTATTATTCTTTTAATTTTTAAAGGAGTTTAGTAATTAATTTAATATTAGTACTCTCATTTATTCCTAATAAGATTAGGAGGCAAATTAATTAAATGAATTTAATTAATTATTCTCAATGTAGTGGGAAGCCTAAATTAATTAAAAGAGTTTAATTAATTAAATGAAATTTCATGTCTAATAGGATTAGAAGGGTTGACCAATATCTATATAAGTGAAGTCTTATAATAGATATCAGTTGATGAAATTTTAATGGTTGGTGAGTACTCCATTTCTATAGAGGATAGAAAACTAAGATTTAGTCAAACACCCTCCTTCTTGATAATTTCTCTTCCTTGGTGGATCACCTCTAGAGGCCAAACACTTGGGTGGCTAACATTGATCAAAGGAAGGAATCTAACCCGAAAATTCAAGGAGATCACGAAGAACAAGGAGTTGAACTCCTACCTGTAGAAGCTTCGTTCCACAAGGGTATGATTTTATAACTTCTTATTTATCGTTTTAAATTAATAATTTGCATAAAGGATGATCCGGGTGATGGTTTTGTAGAAATTCTTTAAACTCTGATATAACATGCTTCCGCTAATTTTTATAATTTGATTGCGTCACGATTTCGTACAAACCCAATAGTGGCATCAGAGCCAAACCTTTATGCAATTATTAATTATTTTGATTTCATTTTATATGGGTATGTATTTAGAATAACTTATTGGGCATAATTATTTGTATAAAATTATTTTATTTTTTTTTGAAAGAAAGAAAAATATCGAATTTCTTCCGCTGTGATTTTTTTTAAGACTAACATCATCAATTAAAAAAGGTAACAGATGCAACGAATTGACGTGATCAATTAAAGAGCGAATTTGATTCTTTCAAAAGTGGGAAAACCTGTAGGATGGTGTCCATGCATTCACGTTACTAAATATATATTATATATATATATAAAGGTTACATGATTTAAAAGTGGAAAAACATGCAGGATTGTGTCCATGCATTCACTTTACTATATATATATATATATATATATATATATATATATATATATATATATATATATTTATATATTATATTCTTAATAATTCTATAATTAAAATAAAGAGTTTATTTTAATCTTGAAATTGGATTTCATGTAACTTAAAATTGCCCATTAAATGATACTCATATATATATGGAATGTTTTAATTCATGAGATGAATATTTATTTATTGATATATATGGTGATATGTATAATAATAAATGGGGATTGATTATGGACTATTTGACCAATGTGATTGGATTTTATTTTAGTTGAATGCTTGAATGAATGAGTTTTATTAAACGGGGTCTGCGTACCTCGTCTTCTCTGATTTTTTTTTTGATGTAAAATTTTATCTCCCTCCTATGTACTTCCCCTTGACTGCTGATCAAGGTTTCTATTTAAATTAAATAGTTTAATGTAATAGAAATAGTTAGAATTAATTTGAAGAAATTGGAGACCTAGGAGCAAGGAGCGCGTGAAGACCCGTTTGTATGGAGCCCGGGTTTAAATGTAATAGTTACGTTTGAATTTAAATTCTTGCACTCCTAGGTTTGACCTTTTGGTTTATTTGGTGGCTCTAGTGAACCAAACTAGAATAAAAGTCCATAATCAATTCGGGTAGAATATAGTATTCTATATAGCATGTTAAATATTATATATATTATATTTTTATGCAAACATGCTTCGCATGTTTAATAAAATGACGCGTATTATATATATATATATATATATATATATATATATATTTGTGTGTGTGTGCATGCACGCTAAACAAGATGAGACAAATAATAACAAACCCCTCAAAGAAATTATATTAAGTCCGAAGTGTTCAAATGATATTTAGAATATCAAACGTCGCCTTCTAGCATGATTAATTGATAGAGTATTAAATATTTAATATGAGCTTGTTGTCCTATCCACAAGGCGAGTATTGAGTATTTAAGATGTTAATTAATCACATTTGATGCTTATTAAAAAAATTGAACGATCTAGTCTTGTTGTGCTATTCACAAGGACAAACATTTTTCTTTTTTGAATTTATAGAAGTGCTAGGTTGGACTTAACTTAAATCATTTTAGTTCGGATGTGCACACACTTGACCATTATGATTTAAGAGGCAAAATAAAAGGAATTACATGGTGATATAATTGACAAGAGTTGTCTACCTATTTATTTGTATATCGCTTATTGTGCTATCCACAAGGTTATATACATTTGAAATGAGATCCTTATTCTCACTAGCAAATCTTTAATTAGATGTTGCCGAACTATATAAGTGAGGGTAATATAGTTTGATGAAAATAATGGGAGATACCAATTTAAAATAAAGACCTAAATTTATTTTGGTATGCAAAGTTAATAAAATGATTTTTTGCTGAAATGTTGTTTTCTTTCACATGCAGAATTTTAAAAGTGTCTAAATCACTAATCTCACTACGAAGCATACTTGATGCAAATAAGCTTACCGGGCCGAATTATGAGGACTGGCTAAGAAATCTGAGAATTGTTCTCACTGATGAAAAGATTTCTTATGTCCTAAATTCAACTTTCCTGAATCTATTTCGAAAACAGCCTCTGAGGAAGAGATTGCCACTTTCAATAAGTGGCAAGATGATGCATCTGTAGCTCAATGCATCATGCTCGCATCCATGAATAACGAGCTTCAGCGTAAGCACGAAAAAATAGATGCTCCTGCTATGCTACTTCACCTCAAGGAGTTGTATGGTGAACAGAGTAGGACTGTTAGATATGAGATATCTAAGGAGCTCTTCCGATCTCGGATGACCGAGGGTACTGCCGTCGAGACTCATGTCCTGAAAGTGATCAATTTGATTGAACGCCTTGGACAGCTGGGGTTCGTCATGGATGGGGAGCTGAGTCAAGACTTGGTCTTGCAGTCACTCCCTGAGACCTTCTCGCAGTTTGTGGTTAATTTTCACATGAATAAGCTAGATGTCAGCTTGCCTGAGCTTCTTAACATGCTGAAAACTGCAGAAGGTCACTTCCCATCCAAGAAGAACTATATCTTGATGGTGAATTCTTCTAATAAAAGGAAGAGGCCCAAGGTATCTTCTGAAAAGAAGAAATCCAAGAAGGCTAAGGGAAAGGGGAAAGAAAAGGAACAAAAGAAACCTGAACCAACTAAAGGAATGTGATTTCATTGCAATGAGATGGGACATTGAAAAAGGAACTGCAAGAAGTATCTAGCAGAGAAGAAGCTTGGAAAAGCTTCGACTTCCAATCAAGGTTTGTTTATGATTGAAATTAATTTTTTTGAAAGTCATAATTCTACTTAGATATTGGATACCGGCAGTGGTTCTCACATATGTAATACTATGAAGGGACTGGTCAGAAGTAGAAAGTTGAACAATGATGAGGTGATCCTACGAGTGGGGAATGGAGCAAAGGTTGCTGCATTAGCTGTAGGAACTTATTGTTTAGCAATGCCTTCGGGCAAGTCCATTTATCTTAATAATTGTTATTATGTTCTGAATATTATTAAAAACATTATTTCAATTTCTGTATTGGATATGGAAGGATTTAACTTTGTTATAAAGAACAATAGTTGTTCTATTTATAAAGACGATGTTTTATATGGTATTGGAAATTTGCGAAATGGACTTTATACACTTGACTTACAAGAAAATATATTTCAAATTGAACAAACTAAGAAAAGGAAAAGAGATGATATTAATTATACCTATATGTGGCACTGTAGACTCGGTCATATCAATGAAACAAGATTATCCAAGTTGCATAAAGATGGGCTCCTCGAGCTATCCGATTATGAATCATATCCAACTTATGAATCTTGTCTCATGGGTAAAATGACTAAATCTCCTTTTAGTGGAAAAGGAGAAAGAGTTACAAAGTTGTTGGCATTGATTCACACAGACGTTTGTGGACCTATGACAACAAGTGTACGGGGTGGGTATTCTTATTTTATTACTTTCATTGATGATCACTCAAGTTTTGGATATGTGTATTTAATGAAATACAAATCAGAATCATTTGAAAAGATCAAAGAGTTTTGAAGTGAAGTAGAGAAACAAACGGGCAAGAGTATAAAGATACTTCAATCAGATCGAGGTGGAGAATACTTAAGCGGTGAGTTTCTCAATTGTCTCAAAGAAAATGATATAATCTCACAATGGACTCCTCCAGGTACATCACAGTTAAATGGAGTATCTGAAAGGAAAAATCGAACACTGTTGGATATGGTTCGATCCATGATAAGTTTTACCGACCTTCTAATTTCCTTCTGGGGATATGCCCTAGAAACGGCTGTATACCTACTTAACAAGGTACCTACCAAATCCGCCCCAAAGACTCCATATGAGATGTGGAAGGGGAGGAAACCAAATCTTAAGCATGTTAAGACTTGGGGTTGCCCAGCTTATGTCAAAAAATTTAAAAATGATAAGCTACAGACTAAATCCGATAAGTGTAAATTTGTGGGATACCATAAAGAAACTTTAGGGTATTATTTCTATCATCTAACTGATCAAAAGGTGTTTGTTGCGAAATATGCTACCTTCTTGGAAAAGGAGTTTATCCATGAAGGGGTCAGTGGGAGTAAGATATATCTTGAAGAAGTTCAAGAACCACAAATTACCACGGATCAAAGTCAGGTACCTTACCCAGTAGAAGAACCTACTATACCACACCCTGTTCGAAAATCTAGAAGAGTACCGAAGATACCTGAGAGGTATGGATTCATTATAGAGGATGACGATGAGGTACGTATCATGAATGATGATGATCCATTGAATTACGAACAGACTATGAGTAATAAAGACTTAGGGAAATGGCTTGAAGCCATGAAATTTGAAATGGACTCCATGTATGAAAACAAAGTATGGACTTTGGTTTCACCACCTGAAGGCATAAGCCTATTGGGTGTAAATGGGTCTTTAAAAGAAAGACGAGAGCGGACGGCAAGGTAGAGACCTATAAGGCCCGACTGGTTGCAAAAGGTTTTAAACAAAGACAATGAGTTGACTATGATGAAACCTTCTCACCAGTAGCTATGCTCAAGTCCTATCGGATTTTGCTTGCGATTGCAGCTTATAACGACTATGAGATCTGGCAGATGGACGTGAAAACGGCCTTCCTCAATGGGAAACTTGAGGAGGAAGTGTATATGACACAGCCATAGGGATTTGTTTCAAAGGTTGGAACAAATCAAGTCTGTAAGATGCAACGATTCATTTGTGGATTAAAGCAAGCTTCTCATAGATGGAACATTCGTTTTGATGAGACAATCAAAGAGTTTGATTTATCAAAAACGACGATGAACCATGTGTGTACAAGAAGGTTAGTGGGAGCGCAGTTTCATTTCTTATATTATATGTTGATGATATATTACTGATAGGAAATGACATTCCTATGCTACAATCGATTAAAATCTGGTTATCTAAACACTTCTCCATGAAGGACTTGGGAGAAGCATCCTATATTTTGGGGATAAAGATCTATAGAGATAGATCTAAAAGGATGCTTGGTTTATTCCAAGGAATGTACATTGATGCGATGCTAAAGAGGTTTAGCATGGAAAATTCCAAAAGAGGTCTCATGCCGATGAGCCATGGAATATATCTTTCCAAGAAACAGGTCCCAAAGACACCTAAGGAGAGAGACAGTATGAGTAAGATCCCTTATGCTTCTGCAATAGGTTCTATCATATACAGTATGATATGTACTAGACCGAATGTTGCTCATGCACTTAGTATAACGAGCAGATACCAGTCGAATCCTGGAGAAGAGCACTGGAAGGCAATGAAGAATATCCTAAAGTACTTGAGAAGGACTAAAGATATTTTTCTTGTCTACGGTGGGTCTGAATTAAAACTCAGGGGATTCACAAACTCAGGTTTTCAAACAGACCAAGATGACAGTAAATCTATTTTAGGCTATGTGTTTACCTTGAACGGAGGCGCAGTGAGTTGGAAGAGTTCCAAGCAGTAAACAATTGCTGATTTAGTGACAGAGGCAGAGTATATAGCTGCAAGTGAAGCTGCAAAGGAAGCTGTTTGGATGAAGAAGTTCATAACTGAACTTGGTGTGGTTCCCAGCATTGGAGAAGCAGTTCCCGTTTACTGTGACAACACAGGAGCAGTTGCACAGGCTAAGGAACCCAGGTCTCATCAAAAATCTAAACATGTGTTGCAACAATTTCATTTGATTAGGGAGATCATTGAAAGAGGACACATCACCTTGGAGCGTGTATACTCTCAAGACAACATTGCAGATCCATTTACTAAAGCTTTAACACAACAGCAGTTTGATCGTCACTTAGAGAAGATGGGTTTGAGATACTATGGCGATTGGCTTTAGTGCAAGTGGGAGATTGATAGTAGTGTGCATACAAGCCAATCATGTATGATGATAAAGCACATCCTTTGTAAACAATCTTATTTATTTATTAATAAAATATTTATTTATTAAAGGCATTTAATTATCTACATGGTGCTGTTTTTATAATATGTAAATAATCTATAGTTTTAAGCAATGCTTTTAGAATCATGATGATGATCATGCTAATGAGATCTAAATTCTTAGAAAGCTCTAAAACTAAAATAGTTCCCAATCGTGGGATTACTAAAAAGGGGATTAGTAAATCCGGATAGATTGGTACATATGTTGCTTGCTCATTGGATGAGGATGATTGATCTCATGATCATTTGTGTGGAGACACTAAAGCAAGTATGTAGGTGCTTATTGGAGAATAAGTCCACTGAACGTGACTCGCTATGGAATACCTAATGGAGTTTTACTCGTCTGTCAATAGGAATTCCTAATGTGATAGTAGTACAAGTGATCCTTGGACTTGAGATCATCATAGTATCTTGTATGTAACAAATTATACTTTGACTTATTCCTTAAGACCTTTTAAGGCATATATAGGGTATGCTTGGGTATAATGAGTTACATATGGAGATAATGAATGATCAATAAAAATCTCCCACCTCCAGTAAAAGAGGAGATATGTCCTATGTGATTCGTTAAATGACAAACCTAGGAATCCTTGGCCAAGGTGGAATGAAATTAGAAAGAGGTTTCTAATTTGCATTAATCGGAGTTGTGCATTTTCTAATCGAAATACATATATTAAATAAAATAAGACTTGACAGTAAATCCATGTCTTATATTTAATTGGGACATTATATGGTGGAAGGATTGAATTGTATGGTAACTATTAACTCACAGGTTCTTTTATGATTAATGTTGAAATCTATATTATGTAGAAAGTCGTTGATCGCTAGGGAGGCTTATCCCTATTGTAGAATAAATATTATTTATTTAAATAGATTATTAGTTTAATTTATTTATTTAAATAAGATTAGAATTGTTCTAATTGATTTATTCACAACCGATTTAATATGGAGAACCTAAAGGGTCACACCATAAAAGGAAGAATAATTATTTAAGAAGGTAATGACATAATTGTAATAATGCATTAAGTATAATTAATTTAATATATGGTGATAGAATAAATTAAATTGCTTAATGTTTATTATTTAGTATTTTGGAAATATTAAATATAAATTAATATGAGGAGACTTATTAATATTATTACAATTATTATTATTTTAATTTCTAAAGGAGTTTAGTAATTAATTTAATATTAGTACTCTCATTTATTTCTTATAAGATTAGGAGGCAAATTAATTAAATGAATTTAATTAATTATTCCCAATGTGGTGGGAAGCCTAAATTAATTAAAGAAATTTAATTAATTAAATGAAATCCCATGTCTAATATGAATAGAAGGGTTGACCAATATCTATATAAGTGAAGTCTTATAATATATATCAGTTGATAAAATTCCAATGGTTGGTGAGTACCCCTTTTTTATAGAGGATAGAAACTAAGGTTTAGTCAACACCCTCCTTCTTGATAATTTCTCATCCTTGGTGGATCACCTCTAGAGGCCAAACACTTAGGTGGCTAACGTTGATCAAAGGAAGGAATCTAACCCGAAAATACAAGGAGATCACGAAGAACAAGGAGTTGAACTCCTACCTGTGGAAGCTTCGTTCTACAAGGGTATGATTTTATAACTTCTTATTTATCAATTTAAATTAATAATTTACATAAAGGATGATCCGGGTGATGGTTTTGTAGAAATTTTTTAAACTCTGATATAACATGCTTCCGCTAATTTTTACAATTTGATTGCGTCACGATTTCGTATAAACCCAACAAATTAGGGTGTCTTGCTTAATTTTATCATCTGTGGATTTGAGTGAGTATGGTATGATGCATCGTGAGGTGGTTATATTGCTTTCGTGTTCTTGATTAACAATTCATAATAGAGAGAATAATTGATGAGAAATATGTTAACTTAGATGAAGCAATAAGTGAAGTTATGATCTTAAATCTCCGTAATCTTAATTTAACTAGTGGTAATTAGAATTAGTTTACTTATAAATTGAAATTCATTCGTTTAATAAGATTGAGTTGGTTACGGGTTAGTATTTGGTGATTCTTGTTAATAATTCCTCGTGGGAACGATACTTTACTTTCACTTTATTACTTGTTGACCACGTATACTTGCGTGTTGTGCGTAACTAGATTTTAACCCAACAGTGAGTAAGTGATAAGTCTTAAGTAGTATAGTCGTACTCTATAATAGTTGATGTATAGTATTTGGGCTAAACAATTCCTTCAGGGAGTGGAGTTATATACGAATTAGCAACCGATCTAACTCACTGTGAAAACAGTGTAGACGAGATAAAAACTAAGTTGTTGGTTTTTTGGAGAAACCACTCAGTATACTATATTGAATACTATTAAAGACTCGATGTGTGCTAGTTTTAGACTTTTGAATACGTATAATGTTAAGGTATTATCTAATATTTGACTATGTGGTTAACTGTTAGATAGTTTACTTATAAAGTAATAGTATTATGAGATAAAGTATGTTATGCTAATCGAAAGATCAATCTTAACAATGATAGGTCTTTACAATAAAGAGATTAAATTAGATTGTGTAGCAATAATCGACGAATCAGGCAAGTTCCTTGACTCAAACTTGAGTCATATTTTCAAAGCTTGTTAGTGAATAATTATTGTGATTATTCACATCTATACTGATTATTGATTCACAATTAGTGCATGTTGCATATGTTCGTGAGGTTTAAAAGGCTGATCATTTTTATTACCCTAAGTTTCAGTCAAAGTTGTTCATGGTTCTTGTTGACATTAAATATTATTGCTTAAGTCATTCATTTATTAAAATTCTGAATTATGCTCTTTCACAATTATTATATTGTTAAAAATTCAAAAGCTTATTCTTTCTTTCAATCATGATATATCCTTGTTATATTTAAACTTGCTGGATA